>JARHVA010000406.1:2987500-4187500 GCA_037957365.1 Torreya grandis
TTTATTTTGAGATGAGTAATTTTCATTACCATCCCTCACCTAAAAATAAGGGAATATATCCATACATTCTATCACTAGCACCAGTTAGATATGGAAGTTGAATTATCCAAACTAAGAGAGAAAATGATGAACTAATCAAACAATTAAACACTATATGTTTATTTATCTAATCAATATGTGAATTTTTTTCTCTTACTCCATGGATTTCAAAATTTCAATTTATATTTTCAATTCACTAGTGTTCCCAAGAGTGATATGATGGTTCATATACCACTAGGTGTATTTTTTATTGTGTTTATTTTTTAGTTTCTAGTTCATTTTGTGATATTCACATTGATTTATTAAGACATTGATTACTTGTATGCATTCATGATTGTTTACATTTACACCATATTTAATAATACCATAACATGAGTGAGCTTATCACAAGAATATAATGTATTCATCCTTCCATCCCTATAAGGTAATGTCAATTATTCCCTTAATTTATGTTTTAATTATTTATGCATGCATGCATTTAAGCACACACATCAAATTGGGGCATTATGTAGACACCTAATTGAGTTACAAGATCCTTTTCCATAATGTATATATTTTTTACCATACTTATCCTATTTGTGTTCTTTTGGATATTTTTGGACTCATCATGGCCTTGAGACAAATAAATTTCCTCATAAACACCTCAAATATATTATTTTTTAGCATTATGATCTTAGTCTATCATCCTCTATTCAATTTTATCTCTATTTCAATCCTTTATCTTGTCGAATCATAATCAGTGATTCATCAATTTTGAATGGTTCACAATATAGGGTCAATTTATTCTAACCCTATTATTTTTTAGGTCCTCTCTACATTTTCCTTGATTACCATTTATCATTAACTTATATGGTTGACTTATGTGTGAATCTCTCTTAAAAATACCCATATATAAGTATAACCTTAGGAATTTAATATCAGAAGGAATTGGGTACTATCATTTAGATCTATTACAATCCAAGTCTTTCATGCATAATCATCATGCCTTATCAAGAGTTATGCACATTTTTTAAATGATTTTGCATGTTGAGCCTACATTACATCAAAACCATTCCAAGTATTATGAATTCACATATTGTATAGGACAAGGTCATAATAAATCATATATTTGTACTTTAATATGTATGGAGAAGAGGTGAAATCAGTTCTCTCATTTGGGTTAGGAATACTCATTAACACTAGAACTATATTTATCCATGATTATACTCCATGTGAGATATGTAGTTATGATCCCCAAGAGGGAACTCTAGGCCATTAACCCTTTCACATGTTCCATTCTTGAAATATTTTGTAAACTTAAGTCTAAAAAAAAATTATCAATTTCATATGGTTATTCCCATCAATTTACAAAAGCAAAGCTAGGATCCAAATCATCTATCTCTATCAAATTATCTCAAAAGTTATATAACTTGAAAATCAATAAAAGTTAGAATTGTAGCTCTAGGTCAAAATCATGTCACAATTGGTATAAAATCCTATCCTAAGTCACAATAAAAAATCCACTAATTTTTCCCATTCTTAGATCAAAATAAAATTATATGGTTACAGTCCACTTAATTATAGAATCTTATTTCCTAGAATCTAGTAATAATTCCCACATGTGTCAATTTCAATCACTTATCTATCTCTTATAATTACTATTGATTATCAATAATTTAATGGTAATTTAAATTTCTTATTTAATCATATTAGGGTTCCATTCATACCTATAATTTACTTTGTCATCTTAGATCCCTACTATGTGCATTATTTTAGCATCACATAGTATTTATTTACCACTTGTGTCACTATTTTCAAACATAATGAGTGAACTATAAATAACGAGTACAAAGGAATGTTCCCCATATATACCTATGAAGAGGGATAAATGATATGCCCCAATGTTGACAATTTATGGTAATATATTATCACTTGTAGTAACTACAATGTAACTAGGTGAATGAAAGACACCACATTTGAGATTCCATCCTACTGATATCAATGTAAGATTAATCAACACATTAGTGAAAGAGTATATATATAGGTAAGATAGTATAAATTAATCTCATAGATAATGTATGTGTATGATACCCTTATGGTTATAATTAATTTGGGTATATAACCAATGTAAGAGTTTGACATTCTCAATAGCATAATATATAGTGAGTGAAACCCATGAATAATATATGGGTATTATACCTCCAATGGAAATATATAGTCTAGGAATGTGTGGGTATTATTCTCCCAAATGGAAATGTATAAATATTAAATTTAATGAATGGTAAATATCTATATTAGTTGGTGATGTAGAACGGTTAAAGTTTTGCCCAAATGGAAAGATGTAGGCAATAAGCTCAATGGGATAAATACAATGGATATGCCCTAATTTATTAAAGTTCCCATAAGAGGGAGAGATATAGAAATGAAGCACACATAATATTAGTATACCATGTAATAGATTCATATTTTAAACCATGGAAACATAGGCACTAATATTAATATATTTTAGGTAAAAATGTGCATGACATAGACCATGGCACCACGAATATTATATGACATGGTATACGAAATGCAACCACACACAATAATGTAACACAAAATATAATAGATGTATTTATCAATCAAGAAATATGACCCAAAAACAATTACTGACACGACATGGAAACTATAGGATCCTCTTATTAAGTTATTATGTATTGTCCAAACTAATTGTAACTACCATAAGACAAACACCTATAATACATGCAGTATATAAATATAATGAAATATTAAATAAATAAAATATATAAATTTATTTGAAGTAGCATTAGTACCTCTTTATATTTATAGTTTTTACCTAAATTGACCAGTATACTAATAGTAACTCTCTTCCTCAATTTACCTCACCCAATAGCTTTTTATACTCTTAAAAAGATAATCAACGAGTCTAGGGTTAGGGTTATGGTTTTAGAAAGTAATTACTCATGAAAAAATATATCTAATTATTATAAAAATTAATTTAATTAAATACCTAATTGGTAATGTTATTTAATAATGGGTTATGGATAAGTGTTCATTAATTAGTGTTAATCCACAAACTATATTATAAATGAATATAAAAATTACATCTTAACCATACCAAAGCGTAAGCATTATTAAATAAACTAACATTCACCCTTAATATGTAATTTTATAAATGAAAGGGTAGAGGAATAACTAAACTATCACCCCTTGAAGACACCTTCTTTCACTCCCAAAAGTTTCTTAAACTAAACAAACTGAGCCTCGAGTAAGGTATTTGTGAAGATGTATGAAACCTAAGCATATGTCCATAAATAATTAAGATCACAAACATTATCTTGTATTAGTTTATAGATATAATTCATATGGATTTAAATCTAATTTGTGGTTTGATAATCCACTAGGTTGCAAGAGATGTGGATATCACACTAATTATCACACCAAAGCATTGTGGGTTGGGTTTATGTAAATAAAAACTCCAAAGGCATGTGTTGAATATAAATAAATCATAGCTTAAATATTTATCTCTACAATACTCATCATCTATAGTAGACAAATAAATAGTAGCCTAATTATTGTAAGATAAATTTGCAAGACTTTTCCCAAGATGATTGTTGTATCTTACTATCAACTTATAATTATTTTGGATCTCCTACACAATCAAAATTTGTGTAACCTAAAACTATAGTTTTTACACCATAAATGTAAACAAAAAATGAGTTCTTACATCCTAAATTATTCTCAATCCCATAAATGGTAGTGTCATGAATATATCTTAGGATGCCTTTTTCAACTTGCCAATTTCTATCATAGGGTCCTGATAGAAGAGGAACACAAGATTCATAGAAAAAGAGAGATTAGGATGAGTATGAATCAAGTATAAAATGTTTCCCACAAAATTATTTTATATTTTACAATTAACCAAAGGATAATAACACTTGGTAGAAATATTGACTCTAGATTCAAAATGATTCAGTGTGGACTTATTATCTTCCATGTTGAAGTAGTGGATCATGTCTTGAGCATGCTTATATTGACTTATAAAAATTCATTCTCATACTATGAAATCTAAATACTAAGTAAAAAAATGTAGCCAACCAAATTTCATCATCTCAAAATAATTAATTAACCTTGATTTTACATCAAGAATATCCTTAGTGGAAAGCCAAATAATGATTAAGTCATCGATATAGAAGACCAAAATTAGGAGTTTCCTTTCTATTTCTTGGTGTAGACTGTGGAGTTAGAGGGGCTTCATGTAAACCTAATATTGATTATAAACATGTCAATATTTTCATACCAAACTTGAGGAACCTATTTCAATACATATAAGGACTTTTTCATTCTACACACATAACTAGAGTTCTCACTAATAATAGACCCTTGTGGTTGGGACATGTATATTTACTCCTACAAGTCTCTATGCAAGAAATAATTTTTGAGGTCCATGAATTACCACCTCTATGTTGCATCCTATCCTGATGGAATTCATATTATAAACTAGAGAAAATATTTTATGGTAATCATCAAATTCAACTTATGAAAAAAAAATTACAAGCCTAGCTTTATACTAGTCAATGGACCCATCTGTTGCATACTTAGTGTGGTACACCAATATCCACCTCATTATTTTCCCTCTTTTTTAATTGGAACCAAGCCCCAATATTTGTTCTTATTTATATAAATAATTTGTTTTTCCATCATTCCTTGCCATTTAGGATGATTTAAAGCCTTGTAATAAATCTTTGGATCACTACAAACTATACCAAGTGTGTAACACCAAACTAAAGTTTTTATATAGTCCTTTGTGGATTTATAGCATCCCCTTCCTAATGCACAATTCTCATAACAAAATTTGTGGATCCATTTTTGTTGAGGTTGTGTTGGTTGTGTGATGCATTTTAAATCACTTGTGGCACTAATGGTGGGGGAGTAGGTTTCCCCCCTGTGGCTCATCATATGAATTGTAGTTACTCTTAGAATGTAAATCATCTAAAATACATTTTTATTCATAATAAACATCTTAAGTTATTTATAACTTGGTAGAAACTAATGGAGGAGGAGAAAAATATGTTGGCTCATAAGCCCAGTAATTTTCATCAATCAACACATATTACTGGTCAATCACTTTAGTGGTTCATAGAACAAGAAGAATATATTCCTTCACTTCTTCACAATAAAAAACAAAAATAAAAAGACTCTTCATTTCCACTTTTTATTACTGACTTGAGTGATGAAATTCTTAATCCAAGGATAATTATTTGGACTAAGAGTGACAAATTAATTTTCTAGTTGACATGTCTGCATCTAACTATGCTTCCCAAAATATTCTCCAAGATTTTACAAACTTCCCATCATTTCATAATGTCTTAAAAATGAAAGTTCAATTCAAGGGACACTGACTAACATAGGATACATCTAGATTTGTCATAACATTTTTTTCAGTTCATCTATTTTATCAAGTCAAGAGGAGAATATTATTTTCCATTTTCTATGCCATAAATACCCTTAATAAAAATAACATCTATAATTTACCCTTTCTAGCTTAAATATTTGAAATTGGTGAGGGTTACCTTTTTATGTCATTTCTAGTAAAGAATCTATGTGGTAAATAAATAACCCCTAAAAAATTTAAGGGTCTTTGGAATAATATTTCAAAATGATCATTTTTATGATAGTATCACAATGAGACAATCACCCTATGGGAAAATAAAATTTATGAAAAGAGGTCTTCAAAAACACACATTAAATTGATCAACTCGAAAAGAGGATCACAACATTACAATAACCTCATGGTAAAAAACACCACATTTTTTTAATTTTTATACACCTTTGTACTTCCCTCTCATAGTTCTATAACTTAAACTAAGAAAGGAATTGTAATAAAAATAGGAATTATCTAAAATTGAAATGTTACAATAAAGTGTAGATCTTCCAAATGTACCCAATACTTCTCTAGAATTATCCGGTTGGGTGCATTTGATTTTTAGGCTCTCTGGTATACAAATCCCAGGCATAAATAATGAATAGACCCAAATAGAACTGACTATGGATGGTTCTATCATACCCATACCCACATTTTTCAATCTCTTGGGTATGTAGAGAGTAACTACCTAGGGCTAACCACTTATTGGTGCATCACAAAATCAAATTTGCAATGGCTCCCTATTGTAAAAAAGAAAAAAAATATTAGGCATTTCTGATATACTATGAGTTATTTGGAAGTTAAAATCCATATACAACATTGTCTGAGGTCTATGTACTGGAGATATTTACTTCACTTCATCAATAGCAATGAGTCATCTTAGTTGATAATGACAACTTTATGCGACTTTTGAAATTACATGTTCACTATTTTGACCACAAGTCAAAATAAGTCAACCCCCTTTAATATAAAACTTGTATATGGGTATATTAGGATGTAATAAGGTGTGTCAAGGTCTTATTTTATGTTATTTAATGAGCTATTAACCTTGGTCATAGTCAAATTTAATCCTAAGTCATTTTATGTCACTATAGGATCATATTTCAGCCATTAAAGAAGGTTGTATAGCTTTCCATGAAATATAAGTATTTTTAACTATTCCTCAGTGTCCAATATGTCATAATCTTGTCATAATATAAAACTTGTAGGTATTAAGTCAAATCAAGAAAATAGTTAGAAAAGAAGAAGTTTTGGTAGTTATACAACCTATGCAGTTGTTTTGGCCTGTGTAGAAGGTTGTAAAATGAATATTTAGCTTCCTTTAGTTCAATTACACATTTTATATATTTTGGAAGTGTCAAAAATAGACCAAAACCATTTTGATCCTTCATCGCTCTTCTTGACATGTAAAACTAGTCAATAGATTTTCTCATGGTATGGACAACAAGAGTTTTTTCAGGTGAAATGCCTCTTAGGGATGTTATTACACTTTTTCAACTTTAATTTCATGGTATTATTTTAAATATTTGTTTCCCATGCTTTATGAGGCAATGCTAAGAAGTTGACTACTCTTTTTTGCATGTTTATCCCCACACCCTATAGGTTTTCTCCTTATTTGAGTTGGTATGTATAAAACACATGATGGAATTGATTTTATAAGGTGTGTCCATCATTATGTCATGGTTTCCACATTTTATATAATTTTTATAGGTGAGTTGATGATACAAATAGCTCAAGTTGCTAGTGGAGATTATCAATGGTGTTACAGACATGCTCATCAACTACAGAGGTTTTTATTTCCTATAGTGGTTTCAATAAAAGGTATATTTATTTTTCAAGGTATGTGCATAGAGTTGGGGGATAATTCCATGGAAATAACTTATAACACATACATGTTATAACAATAATGCATTATAACAATAATGCATACTCATTATTAAAACATATAAGAATGCATACGCATACGCATTCTTATATGTTTTAATAACATGTACATGTTATGTAAAATATAAAAAAAACCCTCATCCCATACTTTTTATCCATTCACATTTTCCTAATTCTCATTCACGTTTTGGCTACAATATCACATTTTGGATACAAATTCATTTTTTGGCCTGCAAGATTCAGGTTTTACCCTCTATTCACTAGACTGACGATGCCGCCATGTAGAAGAGGTTTATTTTTTGTAGATTAAATCAATTTCTTTTATTATTATTTTTGAATTTTTTGAATGTGAATTGATTTTTTTATACAATAGGTCATCATGTTCCACATAACCCTCCACCTAATCCTCTACCTAACCTTCCACCCAACCCTCCTAACCCTTCGCCTAACCCTCTTGTAGTTCCCCTAGATCCCCTAGGTATCCAGGAGGAATTAGTTGCTAACATAATGGAGAATAAAATTGAAATTTAGCAAATAATTATGAGAATAAGGAAGCCCACTTCCACAAACACCCATCGCACCTATTTGGTTAATAACCTATAATTGGTATTAGGTCAAGATGACTTGATAATGAGTTAAATTGATAGATAGAAGTCATATAGGGATAGTTCTAGGGCTTACTAAGCTAAAAAATTATCAGCATCTGAGGTAAAGAAAAAAAATATAATAAAATATCAAATTTGTGCCTTATTTATCAACCTGACCACCAATTCCCCATTTCCCATAACAACTAAACATTTCCCAATCCACCGATGCCAACATGATTTGATTAAGGCCAATTTTTGGGAGTGATGGTGGATGGTGTTTGACTATCACCACTATAATAACCATGAGGTCATTTTGCACTTTTTGAAGAAACTCTATTGGTAGTTTTTCCTAAATCAAATTCCAAACTACTTTGACTATGGTGAGTTTCAGGGCCAAGGGAAAGGCTCCACATAGGATTGACAAGGTGCACACCATGCACCTAATCGGCCTACAAGGATCCATACCCAAAATCTACTTCATCTATAGATTCATTCTTTGGTGATATAGGTTGTGGAGATAAACACTTTTCATGTGCTTAGTGTGCTTATTGATACACTCATTCATCATACAAGTAGACTTTTAGAGATAGATGCTCGATATACTCTAGCTAGTGGTCATACCTAACCCCATCGATGTAGATGTTATGGAGATATATGTAATGGACCTTCAGATAATGATGGTGGCACTTTAGGGGGCTTGGAGGATGTGTTCTTGACTGATGAGTTATTGGCACACACATTTGGTTTAGATACATTGGGAATCTCTACACACATGTAGGTATCTTTTATATAAATTTAATGTTAAATTTGTAGGTTATATTTTCAATTTAAAAACTTAATAACTAATTTACATGTATAAATTTAATAATATATATGTATTTTTTTGAGTTCCATGAGGAGACATTACCTTCAACATCACAACTAGGTAGTGGGCCAACCTAGGCTACTACGTCTATCTGTGTCAGTACAACACCATATACATTTACAGAGGTAAAATTTCAAGTGAATATTATATAATCTACATGTACATTCATACACCTTAATTTTATCCTTGGTAGATTTTTTGTAAGAATTTATATAAAATACTAATATAATTTTGTTATACTTTTTAATATTTGATGTATTAACATGGATTGGCGTAACTTGTTAGAAACTCAACCTCAATCTCAACTATGTTTTCAATAACTAAAATAGTGAGTTGAACATTTATTTGATATCCCATTATATGCAGTTTCTATAGCGGGTCAATCCCAATCAGTAGGATTGGATGTACATATATTTATAGAATTCATTTGATAAAAGTTGTTTGGTATAATATATTTGTATCAATTTTCCAATCAAGCCTAACATGTATTCATCAATATATACACCACTCCTTTATTTTAAATACTAGCCTCATATCTAGGCACTTGATTCCTTCTTAGCCTAATCACATATATCAATTAAATCTCTATGATCAATATCCAAAATGGTCATAGCTAGCAATTCAATTCCCATCTTGATTCCATCCAAGCATAATAATTTCATCTATATAGAGTTATAAATTTAGATGGCATAACCTCTTGATCCCATTATACCTAGCTAATTCTATTGGTTTTTTGGGAAAGTGTCCATTATATCCCATTCGTTTGTTGGGAGAGTGTTGACTATAAACTATAGCCTATATGTATATGGCATAGGCCTTGAGACCATATACAAATAGGGGACCTCAACCCCATTTAGATAGATAGGGTTGAGTGGTTTGTTACCACCACCTACTTATTTGGATCAAATACCTACTATATCTATTTGGGGGAGAGTTTCTATCTATATCTATTGACGTAGAGCTGTATCAACTTCTATACCAAACTCTACCTATATCCCTTCCTTTTAAGCTTCTCCTTTATCCATTAATAACTCATTCCTCTAGTCCTTTGGGCAATCAAATAAAAATTATAATATTAGTCAAATAAATACTTCTATCTTATCATCACTCTCTCTATACATCATTGGTCATGTCACTAACTCAAATTGTCTGTCTACTTACCCCGCACATGCACCTTTCTAGCTTTACCTTCTACTAACCTTATTTTTGGGTAAAGCTCCTTGTTGGTAACATATAACAGATCTTCACTAGAAAATAATTACAAATTTAAGGACCCATTTGTCCCATACAACTCCCACATTAACCCTTTGACACAACTCTTAAGGAAAATTGTACTTCCTTCTTTAGACCTCTCACCAATTAGTCCTCCATTTATGCAAACCTGCTTAGCATGAAACATGTATGAAATTTATCTATAATATTTTTACCTTTTTAGATACCCATTTATATTTTTCAAATGGATCGATCATTTTTTGACCCCCTTATTTAGACAAATTCTCCTATCTCTATATCACCCCTTCTCCCTTAACCTTTATCTAGGCTTAACACTATATCACAACCTCATTTACATATTTTTCCATACTTTATAAGACTAAAACCATGTCCATTAGTGATAATACATCAAATAATGTAATATTACAAGTTTTTGGAAATTTTTAATGGTCAAATCTCATTTTATACACTAAACCCTAGAATCAAGGTTTCTAGGCCATTACCAAGGTCGAGAGCACACTAAAGGGGATAAATTTTATCTTAGTGGGTTTCAAAACTCCAAAACTTTTTAATTAGGTTTTTAATAAATCTATACAACTTTCTCATTTAGACAACAATTTTTTAAAGACCACAATCAATTGCAAACTAAAAACTCTCAATTTACAGCCCTATCTATGCATATAGGAAAATAGGGTATAGGGTTACTTTGCCTTTCCTTAAACTCCCAATATCTTAAAAACATAATATGGTATTATATACACTTCCATTGACTATCTTATACCCCTTACAATCTCAATGGAATCCCAAACTAGTTTCAACATAATATAACTCAGTCCTTTGATTGTATGTTGCCCTTTAGCAAACAGGGCACTCAGGGATTGTTTCCTCTTTCAATGTCAAATCACTATAAACCTAAATCAATATTATCTCCCCATTTATATTATAATTCAACATCCTTCTTTAAACTCTTTAGAATCCATAACAAGTTACAAGACTAAACACAAGGTACATAATTTCTTAGTTTACAAACTATAAATTTTCCAAGAACAAGGACTATGAACAGCTAGGATTTTACCACTTCTTGACCAATTAGATTCCTAAAAAGATTATTCTCAAAACTCTTATGTACGTTCCTTATCTAACCTTCCATATAAATTTATACCAAAAGAATAAAATGATTGGACTATAGTTAAATCTTGGACTGTATGCAAGACTAAGTTTGTTAGCAACTTGTTTAATCAATGAATTACCCAAGTTATTAATTATTAAGTTATTTATTCAGTTGATGACTAGGGTGGACACTCCTCCATCATTAAAATTTGATAAAACTTAGTAATTTTTTTTGTAATTTCATCTACATATCCACTCACCGTGGTATGTATATTCAATTGTGATTTTGAATTGTAATTTAGTACTTTTATTTTAAAAATTTTACTATATACTTTGGAAAATATAACTTATATGCATGAATTTATTGTGTATGTAGGGATATCATATGAAATTTTATATTCTGATTTAGATGACTAATGTGACACCTCCTCATATTTCTTCATCATTTGACATACATGTTCGTGCAACTAAACCTGGCATTAACCTAGTTGAGCGTCAATGGAAAATTGAGGGGGACCATGAGATTGCGGTAAGTGCATGTTTAAATGAATGAGGTTGTTAACTCGGTTTCATGTATACTTTTTAATTTTATAATAATTTTTTTATTTGAATAGGTTTAGCTATAAGCAAGCTATGAACGTAGTAGTCACAGTTGAACCTTGGAACAATCTAAGGCATTCAAGATATCTCCATCTACAAGCAGGGCATCCCAAGGAGAGTCTTCTTTGAAGAAGGCAAAGAGAGGGAGACTTTTTGATTATTAGGATGTTGTAGATGATGCACCTTTTTGTATACCTATATGGTAATGTATGCATTTTTGGTATTGTACATGTGTATTGATGTATTCACTCAACATTAGATACTATGTTGTTAGACATGGTGTAATTTTTTGTAAGCCTATATGTCAATGCATGTATTATTGGCATCGTATGCCTATATATGCCATTTTTACATGTCATTCTTATTTTGTATATGAATATTTAAGAAAACCAATGAAGTAAATCTTGTTTGAATCACTTGTGTTTAGAGTATTATAAATTATTAGTTTTGAAGTATTCTTAAGGATTAAAAATGTTATGAGATTGAGAATAACTTGTTAAGATAGTGTTGCAAATTAGACCCTTATAAGAAATTAATACCCAACTAACATTCACTTGATATGGTTTGCTATGCTATGGTTTGTTAGGATAATGTTGCAAATTAGACATTCACTTGCTATGGTTTGATTTGAATCTTCTTTCATAAGCTATCTCCTCTTTTGACTCTGTGGACTTAAATTTATCTTATTAAACCTATTAATTATTCCTTTTACTCTTATTATCACCTCCTTGATGGAATTTATCTTTGTCCATACATATTTTACCTCATTATATTCATGTCCCATTCATAAACTTCCTCTCAATCTCTTTCTAGTTTCTTCCTAGGCACCTTCTTTGGGTCTCAAGGACCAAATCTTGGTCTATGTTTCAAGAAATCAACCTGTTATCACATATGGTCTTAGATGATCATAACATACCTGGTATAACCCCCTTCAAGTACTCAAACAATAGCATGCTCTCATTCCACACCTTATGGACACAATGCTCTATCAAGGCTATGTATATGGGAGCAAGATTACAAAGTTTCATTAAATTCTCATGGTTAAATCTCACAAAAATGCCTAAAGCTCACTAATATAGGGTTTTCCATGCCCTTTACATACTCTCTAAAGGACCAATTTGACCATCCCATTGATCTTAATTTGTTGAAAACATACTCATGACATCTAAAACATACCAATTTGACCTTTTCATTGAAGGCCCCAAGTCTTCCTTGTACCTATTTTCCACTTTTTCCCAAGTAGGAATATAAATCCTAATATGCCTAATTCATGTTCTTGAAGATTATTTTTCCCCTATGACCTTATTTCTCACTCTTGACCCCACTCTCACACATATAATACTAATGTTTGGCCATATCTCCTCCCATAGACTTACCCCAACCTCCAAACCACCTTTAACACTTGAAGTAGGTAATCCATACATTTAGTTATCATAAATGTCATTGAATTATGTTAAATTTATATTTTGTGTATAAAGAGGATTTTTGGGTACAATTTTGGTGGATTGGCATAATTGATCCATCTTTCCACTCCTCACCAAAAGTTTTGTCAGAATATCCTCTACCTCCAACTAGCAACTTTGCCTTCGAAATCGATAAGTGTAAATCCACCACTTTAAGAACATATATTTAGGAAAATTACATGTTTTCCAATAAAATTTTCACTCACTCCACCCACAAGTGAATTTTTACTATTGTTTTGGAGCACGAAAACACTGACAATAAATGTTATCAAAGTTGAAGCTACGATCTGAAAAATCAATTTTTTGGTGCTTGTTGGATAAAAATTGATACTACCAACACGTCTAAATGGGTGAATAATGTATAGGAATAGGTTCTTAACCTCCCATCTAGCCCAGATGACAAACCCACCACCTATTTTGGGCATAAGAATGTCCTTCCCAATACAAGAAAGAGGTTGATTTTTAGCCTAACTTCAGGCATACATAAAAACAAAATTGTAAGTCATATGGAGGAACCATAAGATCCATCATGTGCATGGGAAATTCCTATAATTTCACCTTGAATCTATTCTGAATCACCTTTAAGAGTAATCCATGCTAGAAGTTTCAGTAAAGGTTCCTAAAATGTAAATTTTTGGTAGTTAAGAGACAACTTCTTCACCTCCAACTATAAACTTTGCCTCTAAAAATAGTAGGTGAAAATCAACCACTTAAAGCACATATATTTAGGTGAATTACACATTTTCTAATAACCTTGACACCCACTTCCACTAGCAAGTGAATTTTCACTACTATTTGAGAGCACGAAAACACTGACAACAAATGTTATCAAAGTTGAAGCTACAATCTGAGAACTCATTTTTTGGTGATTTTTTACTAAAAAAATGGCACTAAAAACATATTTTAATGGGTGAATAACATTTATGACTAGGTTCTTAACCTCCCATCTAGCCCAGATGACAAACCCACCACCCATTCTAGGCTCAAGAATGCCCTTCCCAATATAAGAAAGAGGCTGATTTTTAGCCTCACTTCAGGCATGCATAAAATAAAAAATGTAAATCATAAGGAGGAATCATAAGATCCCTCATGTGCATGGTAAATATATATAATTACACCCTAAATTTAGTCTAAATCACCTCTAAGATCAATTTGTGCCAAAATTTGTAGTAAGGGGTCCTAAAATACAAATTTTTGGTGGTGAAGAGACAACTTCTTGACCTCTAACTAGCAAATTTGCCTCCGATACTGGTAGGTGAAAATAGACTACTTAGAGCACATCTATAGAGGAAAATTACATAAAAACCTTGACACCCACTTCCACCTATAAGTGAATTTTCACTACTATTTTGAAGCATAAAAACACTGACAATAAATGTTGTCAAAGTTGAAGCTATAGTCTAAGAACTCAATTTTTGGTGCTTGTTGGCTGAAAATTGGCATTGCCAAAACATCCAAAGGGGTGAATAAAATATAATAATATGTTCTTGGCCTCCCATCTAGATTGGATGGCAAACCCACCACCCATTTTGGGCTTAATAATGCCCTTCCCAATACAAGAAAGAGGCCGATTTTTAGACTAACTTTAGGCATGCATAAAACAAAAATTATAAGTCATATTGGGGAACCATAAGATATTTTTTGTGTGTGGGAAAGTCCTATAATTTCACCTTGAATCTATTTTAAATCACCTCTAAGAGTAATCCATGCCAGAAGTTGCATTAAAGTATCCTAAAATGTAAATTTTTGGTAGTGAAGAGACAACGTCTTTACCTTCAACTAGCAACTTTGCCTCTGGGATCGATAGGTAAAAATACACCACTTTGAGAATGTATATATAGTAAAATTACATGAATTTCAATAACTTTGACACCCACTTCCAACTGCAAGTGGATTTTCACTACTATTCTGGAGCATGGAAAAACTAACAACAAATGTTGTCAAAGTTGAAGCTATGATTTGAGAACTCAATTTTTGGTGCTTGTTGGTTAAAAAATATCACTATAAACATATCCAAAGGGGTGAATAATTTCTAGGAACAAGTTTTTAACCTCCCATCTGGCCTAAAAAACAAACTCACCACCCATTCTGGGCTCAAGAATGCCCTTCCCAATACAAGAAAGAGGTTGATTTTTAGCCTAACTTCAAACATGCATAAAACCAAAATTGTAAATCTTATGGAGGAACTATAAGATCCCTCATGTGTGTGAAATATTCATTAATTGTAACTTGAATCTAGTTTGAAGCACCTCTAAGAGTAATCTGTGTTAGAAGTTGCAGTAAAGGATCCTAAAATACAAATTTTTTGTAGTGAAGAGATAATTTCTTGACCTCCAACTAGCAAATTTGCCTTTGAGATTAGCAAGTACAAATCCACCACTTCAAACATATCTATATAGGCAATTACATGTGTTCCAAGAACCTTGACACCTACTTCCACCCACAAGTGAATTTTCACTACTATTCTAAAGCATGGAAACACTGACAACAAATGTGTTTAGAAGACTATAAGGAAAAATAAACTTGTCATGAATAATTGTTCAAGAGTGTAGAAATGCCACGTATTTTTAGTAGCTTCTTTTAGCTTCAATAATATGAAATTCTTTACTAACAGTGTCAACCACATGAAGGTGGAAGTTGATTTGACACCGCTAACCTACAAAAAAATGTTAGTAAGTAGTTAAAGATGAAATTTATGCATGTATTACCTACAAAATTAAAAAAAAATGGTAAAATTGATTACATCTACATTTTACAAGTCAATATACCAGCACATTTTAATCCAATGAACCACTTGGCTCTGCTCTAGTCTTGATATTATCAAGAATAGCTTCATGGTCTAACTCATGAACTTTCCATAGATTTTTGTTTCTTGGCCTCCCATGATATTTTTGTAATTGAATATTCATTACAAAAACCAAATTTGAATAGTGTAGAATCTTCTTGTGAGTTTCAAAGTCTTCAAATAACCATACATTTGAATTTTTTATAGGATATCATCAAAGCCAAGTTTCAGTGACTACCATAGACCCAGTGGGATAATCAATGTTTTCTCCATCTACAACTGGAGAAGTTAATTTTTTATTTCCATCTACACACTAACATAGATAGTAATTTGTTCCCTCTTCATTGTCCTCATCTACAAAAACATGGCCTGCATCATAAAAAACAAATTTTAATGACATTAGGAAGATAGATTATGATAATAAATAGTACATAAAGATTAATTTTCTACTTGGCTATACTAGATTAGATATATGGTCAAAGTCATATGAGGATGTCATGCCAGTAAGTTACAATGTTGGTGGAACCTAATATGTGTTGATTGGAATTAGAGGTTTGGAATCAATCCATCCACCCACTCTTGTGACTCACACTCATTCCAAATAAATTCCATGCATGTAGAACAAAAGCATGCCAAATGTCATGTATGAATATTCCAAGAACCTACATTTGACCCATGAAATGAGTGGAGTTCACTTGAACCTGTTAGAGTCATACAATCCTCATAGTTTGCCAAGTCTTTTTCCTCCATTAACTAAAAATGTCTATGAATAGTAGAATTTGCTTGATCAGAATGACATATGTTCTCATTACACCAGTCAACCATAATTTTTACATCAATCAAATTAACAATATTGTCATATTTTAACTCCTCCCTAGCAATGGCTCTTTTTATACATGCTCTAACACCATCATGCTCCCCTTTTCCATGGCTAGCCTTAGTAAAACTCCAAATATGTTTTACACCAGTGGTAACATGTATCCTACTCAACCAATAAAACATCTGTGCATTCTTGAATTGTGATGTGCAATTGTCTGACCAAATGTAATGCCATTTGAAATTAATGTTCCTCTGAGTCAACTACCCATAGAACTTATCAAAATAACCTTACACATACTATGTACAATGTGATTGATCATCACTAATATAGAAATGATATTCTCTAAATATTTTTTGATATTCCTCTATACTATCATGTGCATGCATGAATTCTATATGCATTAATATGGAAATTTGTGTTGAGTTGTAATACTGCAATTGAACTTCCATTTATAGTTTGAATGTATAATTTTTTGCAAAGTCAATTACTGAATTAATAAAATCAAGTGGGAATGTGTCCTTTCTTAGATTGAAATGTTCATCAAACCATTTATCTCTATGTGTGTGCCTTACATACTCAAAAAAAAAATTCTCCGTGAATTCAACCATAAACCCTGAAACAGGTATCTCTTTCGTAACAAGCTCACACCTTTTAGATTCTTTGCCACTTTTTACTTGATAAGTCACATATTTATATTTTCTCAAACCAACTAATTCTTGTCTAATTACACATATACACTCCTCATGGATACATTTTTTCAATTTTGGTAATCCACTACAAATGTTGTAATTTCCATCCAGACATGCTTTCTTATAAAAGAATTGTCCATTTGGTCTTTCACAAAAAAAATTTGAAATAAATTCCCTGGCTGATTTAGGTGTAACTTTTATACCACACTCCTATATAATATTAGTAGTATGTAAATTACAATGAATATGGTCAAAAATATCATAGTGCATTGAAAATTCAACATGTTTCCTACAACAATAAGTGGTGCATGTGTGATTTATTTTTATATAAAAAGGTTTGGCCATCTCAAAATGTCTTTGTCTAATAGTAATTTATGGATGTTTTTCTAAAAACTTAGAGTACAATTATGTTTGATTCATATCCAAGAAATGTTTTGGATGCAGTTCACGATTATGAGAACCAACTCTTCTTTTCACTAGATCTCTTGCATTGGGTGAAACTCTTATATCATCTTTTCAAAATTGGGCAAGTAACTTTTTCAAAGCATCAGCTATAGCCTCATCCTTTCATGGAAGTATACTAGATCTCTTTTGTATTGGGTCTATTAAGTCTTTCACATCTTGTAATTGTTTTCATTAATGTTTTTATATTTATATCAAGTTTTTGACTTATTTTTGAAATCAATTATTTTTTCCCTATTTTACCACTTACTGCACAAGTTGTCATTGTACATTGAGCAGCATTACACTTTTTATTACATGATTTTAGGCCTATAATATGATATGCATCATGTAGATTTTTAATAATTTTATCATTTTCATTATCCATGTTAGATGTTATTAGTCCTAATGTGTACATTATAGGTCTCATCTTAAACAATTTCATCAACAAAACAAATAATTGACATCTTTGACTATCGTAGTCCAATTTATGAAAGAAATTATCCTAAATTTCTTGAGCCAATCTTCCTGAATGGTGGTCAAACATTTTTTTATGCATTGGTTTTAAAATATTTTTATCAAATTCAATTAATTACTTATCTTTTCTATACATAATTCTTGGAGGTGTTGTTATTGGTGGAATCTATTCAGAGGATGTTTGAAAATCATTATATGTTTCCATGAAATTTTCTTCAAATGTGTTTATTTATACATTATGTGTTTTCATGAAATTTTCTTCATTGTTAATTTCATCATTATTTGAGTCCATTAAATTTTATTCATTGTTTTTGGGTAAAGTATCATGCATATTCTCTTCATCAACATAATCAAAAACTTTAAACTTTGAATGTGAATTTTCAACATTATCTAATTTTTTATTCTCAATTTCATCATAATTTTATTCATTATTATTAATTTAATCATAATTCAATTCATTATTATAAATTTCATCATTATTTAATTGATTGTTTTCAATTAACTCATTATCTAAGGCATTTGGCTCATCATGGTTAGTGTTTGTACCTTGTCTAAAATGAATTGCTTGCATTCATACCTTGTATTTTCTCTCAAATATTCTAATTGATCTGATGTTTTTTCTTAAACTTCTTCCTCCTCCTTAAACACGAATCAAATCCCATTTTTACAAAAGAAACCAAGAAAGTACTTCAAATGTGGGGTCCAAAAAAAAACTATAACCAAGAAAGTATGTAGAGTACATAGGGAATGTCTGTGGGGATACCAATCTCGATTAGGGATAAAATAGACTTTGAAAAGTGATTTTTTGTTTTTATTTCAAGGAACACATTAATGTTATAGGAATGCATATGATTTCCTTGAATTATAGGTGTATACTATACAAACAAGCAAAAAGTCTCATAGTCAATTATTTTTTCTACTATAATACTAAAATAGGATGCAATAACACTCAATAAAACTATAATATGATGCATAAATCCCTAATAAGATGTAATAATCCTATCAAATGTTACAATAATGCTATCATATAATGTAATAAGGCTCAATATGATGTAATAAGACTATCATACAAAGTGATAAGACTATCATGCAATGTAATAAGACTATCATGTGATGCAATAAGACTATCATACATAATAAATCTCCAATATGATGCATTTAGGCTATCATATGATGAAATTAGGATATCATAGATGCAATAAGGCTCAATATGATGCATAAATCCCTAATATGATGCATAAATCTCTAATACATGATGTAATAATACTAATGAATGATGAACTAAGGTTCTATATGTAATATAAAATGAGATAATTTTACCCAAAATCCCATCATAGGTCCTTACAAAACTAGGTGAATAATATATTCAAAAATTAACACTAATCACATTAATGAATTTATGTATTTTTTATGAAATCAAAGAATTTAGGGGTTGTGCTTTTTATAAAATTAGGATTAGGGTTAGGGGTTTAGTGTAATGGGTTTGTACATGTGTGTATGTCATAAAATTAGGGTTTAGGGGAACTACATACATGTTTAAGGTGATAAAATTAGGATTTAAGATCAACATGTCATGAAATGTGACCTAATTTAGCCCTTTCAATCACATTGTAGACTCTAATTTAGGTTCAATGGGTTGAAATTGGCCACATTTGCATTCAAATATTCATTTTTGATTAAATTAGGGCCAGTTAAGTCATACATGTTACATCTAGATTATACAATTTATTGGGCCATAAATTTGTTTTAGGGGCTCAATTTTGCACAAATCACATTCCTAATTGAACCAATCAACTAATTGGTTTAATTCATGATAGATAGAATTGTACTTAATTTTGACCCAAATCATATATATCATGATCTTATAGTTATGCCAAGAAGGGGTTCAAATTGGCCTCACATGCCTCCTCGATTGAATTATCCCTATAATTGAACCTTTTTGTGCCTTGTGTGTACCTCATACACCCAAAATTATGTTAAATCTATCATAGATGCATCAAGTCTTGGAAGTTTCATTGTTGACAATGCCTTGAGAGGCCAAATTTAATTACATATCACCATGTGTACCTTGTATGTGCTCAAAAGTGTCAACACTATTAGAGGTAGTAGGTCCTAGAAGATTTAAATAGATAGATATCAGATCTCTATGAGGCTTGATCCAATTAGATATGTATGCATGTGTGTATCTTGTACACACATATATTTGTGTTAGAGATGTAATTGTCACTTGTCCTAGAAGCATCAAATTTGTCAAACCAATCAAATATTTCCACATACATGTGTAGGTGTAGTACACCTATAGAAGTGTTATATTTTTTAGATATTTACATCTTTGATAATTAGACATGTTCCATCACCAAGCCAACCAATCCAAATAAGGCCTATTCACAAATTTATCATACATACATAAAAGCCAATAATGTTTAAAGATTGACATTGATCCAATCAACTCATGTCTATTAAATAATTCACACATGTGGTGCTAGCCTATGACTTTCCATTACTATATGAAAATTTTCATGTAGATCCCTTTAAGGTCCCATCAAAATTTCAAGCAAGCACCGAATGTTATCAGTTTTCTACATGTATACATATTCAAATTATTTATATCCATCTACCTTGAATTACCTCTAGAGATCCCAAAACATACATTCATATTAAGTCCTGCATGTAGGAGAGAACACAATTCATTAATGGATGAGCCTCAACCTCAAATCCCAAGTATAAATAGGAATTTTGAGACATATACTACTTTATTGCAATCCACATCATAAGGTTTAAGATCATTACAATGAAATATGAACAAGATGATCGAAGATATATGTACAAAATATATATAATCTTGAAATCTTTGATGAGTGGGTGCACACTAGTATTCAATTTTGATTAAACATCTATATGAGGTGAGAAATTCATCATCCACATGAACAATTATTGGGTCTCTTTGCTCAACATCATCCTTGAGGGGAAGTAGGTCTCAGATTTAGGGGACATTGTCATAGGTTTAATGTATCTTGACTAAGTTCAATAGAGTTTGAGCTAGGATAACTTATACATATGTCATACTTGGTCAATTCTAGGTTTATGCCATCCCTTAATGGTTTCAAACAAAGTCCCTAGTGCAGATAGATATTTTTTAAGCTATACGTTCATCACTAGGCACGTCATCTTAAAAAACATCTTAATAAATTACCACATCATCACTAATGGATAAATTTGACTATTTCAAGTTTATTAAGCTCAAAGCCATAACTTATACAAAATAAAACACATACCCAACTTGACCAAAATATTTAAGAATTTAACATGTAAATACAGTGTAGGTCCATCATCCTTATTTCGTATCTTACCATCCCAATTACATAGTAAGGTATAAAACTCTATGGTATTAATAAACATCAAATGTTGTCTAGCTTATTTTTGAGCTTGAAATTGTTGCATCCATGGTGTGGTTAGGACTAGTTCCATGTCAAATACACACTCTTTAGATGATGTGGGAATAGATGGAGTGGTTGATGGTTATCCCATGTGTGATGGAGGGGTAGATGAAGGATGTGCATAGAATAGAGGATTAACCATTTTTCATAAGAGATCTTAATTTTAGGAAAATTTTGAATAATGTATTTGAATACATTAGGGGAATCAAGTGAATAATTGTAACTTTATAAGACTCTTTTTAGACATTCAATTGGGACCTCAAAATGCACCTATTGAATTAGATGGCACTAAGTGACCTTGGAGGAAATTTAAGTGACTTTATTCAACATAATTTAGGAATGTTTTTCAGACAATCCAAGGCATGATTCATAGGTATTAGGATCCATTAGATAACATTCTTGAAATAGATATCAAAGAGATGCATGGTTACACTAAGGGCTCAATTCTTATTTCTACTTACACAAGATTATCTATACTACATAATTCAATTCAATGGGTTTTCCACTTAAACAAATTAGTTTAAAATTTATAAATAAAGGGGTTTGGTCAAAGATATCAAAGAAACAACAAAAGGGTAAGATAGTATTTTAGGAAAGTAGGATAATATCAATAAAAAACACAAAATTTAAGGGCAAATAGGATTTTAGGCAAGTAAGGTGGTAAGGTATATCCTTTCCCTACCAGAGGAAAGATCCCAATAGTTGTGCATGTTTCAATTATCAAACAAGGCTTTTGTTAACATGTGTTATATTGATGAAATATATTGGTGTATATATTTATATATTAAAGTGCACCAAAAGCTAAATATGTAATATCTAATACTTGTTCAACATTTATTCTATTAAATTAAAAGTAACCAATCACATATTTTCAAGTAAGAGTCAAGTATTGATACTATAATGCAAAATGATTGGTATGCTAAAGTTTAAGTTTTGATCATAGGTTTAAAATTTTCATTTTATGACCTCTTGTAATAAAATAAGTTATATTATCAAATGTATAATGTGTTAGACCTTGAAACCTTAGTTATAAGTAGTTAAGATGACATATTGAAATGGGTAAAAATTTTGAAGTCTAATGCAAAGTTATGGCACCTTAATTCACTATCCAGAGATAATGGGACCTTTACCCTATAAGAAATGAAAATTTTAACATTTCCCCTTTAAGGATGCATGGCTAATGGGACCTTTCCCCCATAACAAACATGAAATTTCTTTGTTTTGTTTTATGTCTAAGAAATGCGTACGTATTATATAATGTGTACACATTGTTTATAGAGTTATATAACACGTACGCATTATATAATGGATATGCGTTATTAAATTTTGAATTTCAAATCGAGCCTTTAGGCTCAGAAATGGCTTGGATTTCTGAGCCAAAGTCTTGGGACTATGCATCTAAAGTGAGACCAAGATTTTTAATAAAAACCAATAAATTTCAAATTCAATCACCAAATACACTATGGATTTCAATAGCAAAATTGGAAAAATTATTATCATTATGACGAGCACATTGTCCTCTTTCTAAATGTATGATTTTTATAATTTTTGGGTTATTTTAAGGGTTTAAACTATATTTATTTCTAACAACACTATTTTTAGGGTGTAAAATTAATTTAAAAAATTCATCAAAAAAATATTTAAAAAAATTCATAACACACTAGAAGAGATAATCTAAATATTCACCAAAGGGTTTCTAACAATATTAAATGATTCTAAAAAAATGGTGGGTCCCATGGAATGGTATAATTCAAATTTTCTTAAACAAATTAGTGGTCCTCTTCAAATTTTAGATGTTTGACCTATTTTTACTTAGCTATTTTTCAAAAAAGAAAATGAGAAACTAGACTCAAAATTCTACAATTCATGTTTTTATACCATCTTCAAATTTTGAGTGTAGCCATACTAATTATCTACATAAGTTCACATTTTTGAAATTTCAAAAAAATCATGTCCACAAATAGACCCTTTTTTTCCCCCAAATTGGTGCACTTACCATTAATTTTTATTATAAGTAATATAAATCACCCTATCCTCCCAATCTCAATCTCAAAGGCTAACATCTATGAAGTTACAATCAAGAAAGGTCAACATAGTTAACTTTCAGCATGATTGTCATACATAGTCAGGTGAATGAAGGTCCTAAGCACATTAATGGGGATGTAATGAGGATTTTAAAGAGGCTGAATACACTCTTAGAACATGATTAATAAAAATAATATCTCAAATGACATTTAATTAAATTTGACAACTAGTTATCCTATAAACATAATCCTACACCATTAATGGACACCTGTAGGTGCCCCACAGTTTGACCAAACATGTTGGAATGAAACATTTGACCTATTTGAATTAATTAAATGTGGAGAGGATCCATTTCAAGACTTTGAGAAGGTATAAAACTATTTTTATAACCATACACTATGCACATTATCTATGATACACCTATATTGTCATGTATCACACCTGCATAAGCACCTACAGGTATTCACAAAGGTCTAATTAGTTGAAATGCAAATGTGTAAAATTGTTTGAGACCTAATTAAAGTATATAAATTTTTAAGGTTCCATAATAATCATGGAATATTCATATAATGATAGGCATACTTGAGTCATGATTCATGATTGGAGAAATTGAGTTTAGGGACTTGTTACCTTAAATCATCCAAAATTGAGCCTTGACCACATTTGGTGCTATCACAAAATAAGGCAACATTAAGTCTAGATGGGTTTGAATGTTTCCATGAGGTTATACAATCATAGGGGTAGTATGCTAACATTGAAATTGGTTATTTAACCAAATAAGTATAATGTTAGAGGGCTCTCAATTCAAACATTCTTGCATTGTAGAAAAGTTAGTGTTCTTTGTAGTATCTTGAAATCCCAAGTGACCTTACAGTCTAAAGTAGAAGTCTAAGAGCATGACCTCATGGTAAGTATCCTTATTAGGTTGATTATGGTACTAATATCTTAGGGAAAAGTTAAGGTAGTTGAAATCTAGGGTTTCAACTCATATCACAACCTACAGGGCCTCCTTTTAGCCCATTAAAGTACACCTATAGGTTTCAAAGAAAGGTAAAATAATAAAACCTGAAGGTTGAATTATACTTTCATGATCTATGCATTATATGAGTATGTTTCACTAATTTAATTAAGACAAAATATTCAAATTGATCCTAAACATGATATGGACTATGTATAACATCATACATGGGTCCTTTGTTACCAAAGTGACCACCTACAACTGAGTCATGTACTAAGAAGGCACTAAGGGTTACAACTTGGATGTGAACTAGACCTATGGGTAGTGACAATTATAAATTACTAAGAAGTGGCCTTTATAACTTCAAATATTTTTTATATCATGAGACAAAAGGTCTAATATGCAAGTGTCACCTACATGCATCCCTTTTTTGAGGAGAAACATACTTATAGTTGACTACAAAATAAAACTAGGTAGTGTGAAGAATGCAAGTTAAGAGTTAGCAATAAATTTGAGAGTGTTGACATGATTAATAAATTATTTAAAATTATAATGAACATGTTACATTATAATCATGACATAGAAATAGGTCAAGATTTAATTTTCAAGTACACTTATAGTCAACAAACTAACCTTGCACATAGTCAGTGAGTTCAAAATTTTGCCTTGGGGTTTGAGAGGTTTGGAGGTGCTATATGTATGGTTAAAACTTGAAACTATATAAAGAGTGTCTCCATAACCTACCCAAGCCTTTCATATCCTTTTTTTCTTGATACAATAGGGGAAGTGACCTTTATTCTATCTCAAATAGAGGGCACTCCAAGGAAATGTAAATCTACAGGTTGAGTGACTAAAGGGGAATGAGATGAGTTGAGAAGTGTTGAAAACTTACAAGGAGATGTATGAAGTTTATTTTTACAAGAAAAAACATAGGAAATCCATCATAGTCATGACCAACCACTCAAAGGTGGTGGTGAGGATCCAAACACAATCAAGTCCTACTAGACTTAGACTATGCCTACTACATAAAGGGGGTATAATACCATTTATGACAGGGAGCCATAAGGTGTGTGATAAAATTTATTTTGACATAGAGGCCATTTTTTGGCTTAGAAACATGGTAGGGTGCATAGAATATAAAGAAGAGCTCGAGAGGCTAGGTTTGAAAGCTCATAATAGTACATATTCTTAGATGGAGTTATGAGGAGTTAGGATATGTTGAATAGGGTCTAAAAACTTCATTTTGTGTAATTTATTCATAGGTTCAATTTCAAAATTTTATTAATAATACTTAAAGGGTAAAACCACATAAAACCCTCCAAAACCCTTGTTAATGACCTGATGGAGAAAACAAAGAAGGAAATACATCTAGATGAGCCAATATGACTTGGAAGATTATTTTAAATTGTAGAGGACTCCACCAAGTTTCTTCCCATCAATTTGGCTTCTACCCTATTTGTACAGATAGGGTACAAAAAAGGATTTTATTGATAGTTTTTGGTGTTTTTCAAGTAAATAAGGGTTTCAAAGGATGAGGATCACTTTGGGAGATATAATGAGACCTAACCTAACTCCTAATATCCATTTATTGCTTCAAAAATGCACATAAATACCTCTATAAGCACCTTCACTTCAGCCAGTCCAAACTGACATAGTGAATAAAGAGTGATCACCAAGTGAGAAAGTGATAATTAGAATTTGGATGCCTTTTGAGGTCTTATTGATGAATCTAAGTATATGAGGACTCTTTAAAATTATCACATCAACCCATATATGGATTGGTTTTAGAAACTAAAAACCACCTTGGTTCCAAGTGTGAAGGATGAGTGAAATAAGGGTAATTATGACTACAGACAGTAAGAAAACTTATCCAAAAGAATATTTATGATTAGGTACATATCCAATGCATTTTTGATCCTATTTATAACCCCCATTCATAGTGAAATGATGTAATATGTTCATATTCTACCTTGAAGTTCTTAAGAAGAGCCAATGATGAAGGCAATTTCAAGAAGCTAGTTGAGAGACCTCTATGCCAAGTTTCAGGAGTTTGATGTTTTTGAGGAACATTTGTCCAAAGATAACTTGAATGGTCCATTCAATCTCTCTCTCTCTCTCACACACACACACACACACATCTTGACACCTATTCTTGTGACTCTTGAGCTTCATTATTCTCTCTTTTCTCTCACATTCTATAAGTACTAGCCATTTTGGCTCTTGTATCTAATTCCACACCATGTATAGTGAAGCCCTACTGGTTTTATTTTATACTTTGCCTTTGAATAATAAATTAAATCTTGTTTTGAGTTTAACAACATCTTTTATAAGTGTGCAAAGTGATGAATTATGAGGTTTAGTGATAATTTTATATCCTTGCTTCTCCTTATCCTTTCATGTTTAGTGCAAGAAGTTCTCATTCTAACAAGTCATATAGAGTGTATCTAGTGTTTTATCCTCCTTTAAAGTATGAAATTGTTATTAATAAAATCTTTCCTTTGATCCACTTTCCTTGATTTTTCTCATGCATATCACCTTTATATTGAAATACTAATGTTAGAACATCTTAGGACTTTGAAGCTAGTGTTATAGGTATTATTTTTTAATGAAATAAGTATGATGATCTTGTGGAAATAATTATGGTGTATCAATATATTTATTTCATGAATACTTATACCCATTTTCCCATAATAAATTACCTATTATAGGTGATAAACACTTCAAGATCGATTCAGGGAGCTAGCCCTTAAACCTAGAGGTCTACCTCTACAATAGGAAACCCACAGGGCTAGATATTCCAATGTTACCCAAATATTAGAGTAGGCTTGAAAAATATCCTATAGGGTGAAATATTTTGTGAAAATATTTTTGTCATGCGTAGTGGGATAATTACCTTAAAGATAACTTGTCAAGGTGAATGTTGGTGTTGACAACATCAGCTACATAATTTGGTGTGTTACTCAGCATTTAACGACTCCATTCAAGATAAAATCTAGTTTTAGACCATTTTTTTGTCATATATTTGTGCTCAAACTTCATGGTCCTTACTAGGTCATCTTCTCATAGATTTTTCAATTATATCAATCCACCTTTTAAACCTAAACATCCTATTGAAGTTCAACACCCTCAACCTATTCTATCCTTTGAATATCAAGAGGACTTTTCTAGACAAGAATACCAAGACAGTGAAGAAGAAATTGAAGAAAACATGGCTAGGTAGCATGCCTTTCTAGAATTTAGAATTTAAAATCCAATCCATATTGATGCCTATGATGACATTCCACCTAATGCTACAAAGAATGTTCCTATATTTAATGGTGAAGGTTATGTCACTCCTAGTGATCACATTAGGGATATCTCCAATTTTTGTAGTTTCCATAATGTCACTAAGGTAAAAATTGAAATTAGAATCCTTACCATGTACCTTATATGGAAATCACTTGATTGGTATATGAATTTTCCCAATGGTTTCATTACAAAATGGGATGACTTTGAAGTGTTTCTAACATAAAGGTTTGAAGATAAGAGTAACCACACTTCACTCATTCATTAGCTTGATGTGATCCAAAGAGCCCCCAAGGAAATAATTCATGGATTTAATGAGAGGTTCCAAAAGACTTGGCATAGGTTACCTCCTCCCATGAGTCCACCTACTCACTCTATCTTTCCTACATACTTGAGGGCTATTGGTACTAATATTGCCATCATGATACAATCCATGGGTGGTTTCACTTTACCCAAGGCATCTAACCTTACCATTAGAGTTGATAATGGCCTCATTCAATTATAAAAGTTTCCTCCAAAAGTATCTATGCCTCTACTACCTAATGTTCCTACTATTGCTCCAAACATTGGCGAAGTTCCTAATGTAAACACTAAGTCAAAGTTTACTCTTAAGAAGGTAGATGATGTCATGGATAAAGATACACATATTCAATTCTTAGAAGCCAAACTTAAGAGAGAGAGAATTTAAAAAATTTTGAATCAAAATAAATATCACTATTATCATCAATATGGTCAACAATATGGGTAAGGGAGAGGTCAAGGGTAGCCTAATTTCAATAGGCTAGCTAATGCATTGAATTCTATTTCAATATCCAACACAAGAGCAATGGTATCGATGCATAAAAATCTGATCCAAAGAAAAGAATTAAAAAAAGGCCAATTCATGGATGACAATTAAGGTAGAGAGAAATCTCTAGTTGCTCAAGGAGGAGTCACTCCTCTACTATCAGTAGAAGATGAAGTCCTAATGTAAGCAAGTGAAGGTTGGTAGTCTTAAGGAGAAAGCTTCAATAACTTCTTAGTTGAAGATAATTATGTGCTTAACCAAGGAAATTATATTACAAACAACATTTTATCTAAGATGAAGGCTATAGGATATGCTAATGGTTTACCTACAAGTTCATCTAATCTTCTTACAAGGTAGTAAGGCATGACTGCAAGCATGGTAGTCCCTAATACTCCTACACCTCCTCCAAATTAGAATGTTGGAAAGTCTATTCAAGGTGCCTCAATACCCCAAGTTCCAAATAATCCCTATCCTCCAAGGACTCAATAAAAGTTAAGAACTTATATTATAAATATTATAGATTCATTAAAGAGTGCTAAGGCATCCATTTACCTTTGGGATGTCCTTCATATACTTGGCCAAAAGGAGCTCTTAAAAAAATAACTATATACTATCCATGTTAGTCCTACATCATCAAGTCATGGTCATGGTCATGGTCATGTATCTCTTAATAATTACCCTAATAACATTATGAAACCATCTACCAAATCTGAAAAGCCTCCACCTTTTTACCTCACTCTCATAGTGGGAGACAAATTAGTTCATAACTGCATAGTTGATAGTGGATCCTCTACATCAGTGATGCCCAAAGTTATAGCTGATAAATTGGGCCTAAAGTATGAACCACATAATAAAGGACTGATTTAGTTATACGGTACACCTACCAAGTCAGTAGGATTGATCAAAGGGTTGAAGGTTTTATTTCATGATTGTCCTAGTTTCCCCATCCTTTAAGACATTGTTGTTATTGACTTGCCTGCTCACTTTGTAATATGCCTTTCAAGAGATTTCACAGTTAAGATAGGATTCTACCTCTCATATGACTAGTCCTTCTTAGATTTTAGGAAAAGACATGGAATAAAAGTGACCATAATAACTCAACCACTTGCTAGGTTCCAATTGAGTCCTATGTAGAAACAAGTTCCAACTTGAATTATGTTAGCAATGAGAAAGAAGAGTTTATTATGTATGATTGTACTTATTCTAAGCTTGAAGGTATTTTTGATTTATTTCTAGATGATTATGGTGGAGATGCTTATGAACATGATCCATATACATATTTTGAGAAAACTAACCATGGCACCTATATCATCCATGAAAGAGCATTTGAGCAAGTTTAGGTAAGTGTTGAGCATTCTTTCTCCCAAACTATCGAAGGTAAATACTTGATCTATGTATATGATGATGATATATTAAAGGGAATGATAGAGAACCATGATGATAATAACCATGCAATTATACCTAAACTTGATGAATAAACCCTTAAAAATGACATTCATGAGGAAGAAGATGACTTATGGCAAAGGTTCAATGGCATAAGTCAAGAATTTGAGCAGCTAGGTAAGACTACTCATTTGAAGAAGTGTGAGTATAATGATGTGTTAAATAATGAGCCTAATAATCATGATTTTGAGTTTCCTATTGATCAAGAAAGATAAAGGTTCACAAAGCATTAAATTAAGTGTCATGTTATGAATAAAGTTGAACATCAATCTAATATTCAAGGGTTTGTAGTCATAGAGAAGCCTAGTGAAGTCAAGTTAGAAGTCTTTATTCCTAAAGAATAGTCAAGAGCTCAACCTAAACATGAATCATTTATATAATTTATGGAAAAAAAGGAAAGCAAGATTGATGTTCCCATGCATCAAGTACATCATGCTCAATAAGATGGAAAGATTGAGGTAACAATCATATCTCCCAATTTACAGTTTGAAGAAGATCAAATGGATATGATAGAGATCAATATAGTTGCATAGCTAAACAAGATACTTGGAAAGGAATAAGAATCATTCATGAAAACCCAAAGTAGTCTACTTGCAGCCATGAGAAGATATAGGGATGGTAAGTCATTTCACCATTTACATATGCAAGTGGTTGATGATGAGCATGATTCAATTGACAAGTTAATTTCATGGAGTGAAGAAGATGCAATAAGAACCATATTTTACCTTGGTTGAAGTATGGTAATCTATTTTTCCACCTCAAGAGTGAGGTCTTCTAAATACTAGGTTAGGTGTGTGTCTATATTTTAGTTATGTGTGTGTTCCATAAATGTTCTTGAGAACACATGTGTGTTTCCTTTGGTGTGTCTTGTTTTTTTTATCTTTCATTGTGTTTTTTTGGGTTTTAAAGGAAATATAGTGTCAAAAAATTTCATAGGTGACTCCATAACCCAATGTATAGGCATAGGCTATTGGTCTTGGCATAGAAATCATTCCACCCCTAGGAAATCACCAATAATGTTGACTATTTTGACCACAAGTCAAAATACGTCAACCCCATATAGTAAAAAACTTGTATATGGGTATATTAATATGTAATAGGGTGTGTTATGGTCTTATTTTTATGTTATTTAATGAGCTATTAACCTTGGTCATAGTCAAATTTAATCCTAAGTCATTTCATGTCACTATAGGATCATATTTGAGCCATTAATGAAGGTTTTACAATTTTCCATGAAATAAATGTGATCCTCACTATTTATCAACATCTAATATGTCATAATATTTTTATTCATGTCATTTATAACTTAAAAAATTATAGGTATTAAGTCAGATCAAGAAAATAGTTAGAAAAGAGGAATTTTTTGTAGTTGTACAACCTATGAAGGTGTTTTAGCACATGTGTAAGGTTTTAAAATAACTATTCAGATTCCATAAGTTAAAAATAAATGTTTTATATTATTTATAAGTCTCAAAAATGGACCAAAACCATTCCACTCCTTCATCACTCTTATTGGCATGCAAAACTAGTCAACATGTTTTCTCATGGTATGGATAACAGGAGTTGTTTTAGGTTGAATTAATTTGAGGGATGTTATTACACTTGGTCAAATTAAATTTCATGGTATTATTTAAAATATTGTTTTCCCATGCTTTTATGAACCAATTCTAAGAATTTGACTACTCTTTTTGCATGTTTATCCCCATACCCTGCAAGTTTTTTACTTGTTTGAGATGTTTCATATAAACCAATTGATGGAATTGATTTTATAAGGTTTTTACATCATTATTTCATGTTTTCCATATTTTATTACATGTTTTTAGGTGATTTTATGAGTTAAATATCTCAATTTGCTAGTGGAGATCATTAATGGTGTTGTAGACATATTCATCAACTACAGAGGTTTTCCTTTCCTATAATGGTTTTAAGAAAAGATATAATGATGTTTAAAGTTTCTCATAATTCACATAAATCATCATCTCCTCAAAATATTAGTCTTAAAGGCTAACATATATGAATTTTCAATAAAGAAAGGCCAACATAGCCAACTTTTAGTATGATTACCATACACGGTCAAGTGAATGAAGGTCCTAAACACATTCATGGGGATGTATTGAGGAGTTTTAAGAGTTTGATACAATATTAAAACATGAGAAATAAAAATTATCTCTAAAATTACATTTTATTTAATGTGACAACTAGTTCTCATGTATACACAATCCTACACCATTGATGGACACCTATAGGTGACCCACAAATTGGCCAAACATGTTATAATGAAACATTTGACTTTTTTGAATTAATTAAAGGTGGAGAGTATCTATTTGAATACTTTTATAAGGTATAAAACTATTTATATAACCATACATTATGTACATTATCTATGATACACCCACATTATCCTATGTCACACCTGCATATACACCTACAGGTCTCCACAAAGGTCTGAGTAGTTGAAATGCAAATGTGGAAACTTATTTGATCCCTCATTAAAGTTTGTAAATGTTTAATGTGCCATAATAATCATGTTAGATTCATATAATTATATTCACACTTTATTCATGATTCATGATTGGAGAAACTGAGTTTAGGGACTTGTGACCTTAATTCCTCTGAAACACCTTTTCCACATTTGGGGTTATGACTTAAATAAGGTAACATGAAGTCTAGATGGGTTTGAATGTTTCCATGAGGTGATAAAATAATATTGATAGTATTTTGACATGAATTTTTTTTGTTTAACCAAAGGATTATAATGTTGGAGGGCTCCTAATTCAAAAATTCTTGCACTATAGAAAAGTCAGTGTTCTCTACAGTATCTTGAACTTTCAAGTGACCTTATAGTCCAATGTGGTAGTATAAGAGCATGCCCTCATGGTAAATATCCTTATTAAGTTGATAATGTTACTAATATCTCAATTAAAATTTGAGGGAGTTGAAATCTAGGGTTTTAACTCATATCACAACCTATAGGGCCTTCTTTTATCCCAAAAAAGTACACCTATAGGTTTCAAACAAAGGTAACATAATAGAACCTAAAGGTTGAATGCTAATTTCATGATCTATGTAATTTATGATCATTTTTCACCAATTAAATGAATCCAAAATATTCCAAGGGATTGTAAACATGATATGGACTATGCATAACATCCTACAAGGGTCCCTTTTTACCAAAATGACCACCTACAACTAACCCATGTACTGATAAAGCAATAAGGGTATATAAATTAGATGTGAACTATACCTATGGGTATTTAAAAGTAAAAATGACTAATAAATTATGTTAATAACTTTAATTATTTCCTAAATCATGAGACACAAGGTCTAATATTCAATTTTCACCTACATGCATCCCTTTTCTAAGGAGAAACATAGTTACAGTTGACTACAAACCAAGACTAGGCAGTGTGAAGAGTACAAGTTAAGAGTTAGCAATAAATTTGAGAGTGTTTAAATTCTTAAAAAATTATTTAAAATGAAAATGAAAATTTTACATGATGCTTATGACATTTAAATAGGTCAATATTTAGTTTTCAAGTACACCTATATTCAACAAACTAACCTTGCACAGTTAGTGAGTTCATAAGTCTACCTTGGGGTTTGTGAGGTTTGGATGTGATATAAGTATGGTTAAAAATTAAAATTATGTATATATTTTATAAATAACCTATAAAATCCTCTCATTTCCTTATTTTTTCTTAAGAGAATAGGGAAGTGCCCTCTGTTTTATCTCAGACAAAGGGCAATCCCAATAAATGCAAATATATAAGTTGAGTGACTAAAGGGGAATGAGATGAGTTGAGAAGTGTTTAAAAGTTGAAATGAGATATATTAAGTTTATTTTTACATGAAAAAACATATTAAATCCCTCACAATCATTACCAACCACTTAACGGTGGTGGTGAGGAGCCAAACACAGTCAAGTCCTACTAGACCTAGACTAGCCCTATTGCCTAAAGGGGGTATAATACCATTTATGACATTATATAAGCCTTATAATACATTTTAATACCTTAATGGGGATCCATCATGTGTGTGATAACCTTTATTTTTTAGATAAGGTCATAGAGAATCCATTTCTTGGCTTAGAAACATGATAGGGTGAATAAAATGTAAAGAAGAGCTCGAGATGCTAGATTTGAAAGCTCATAATAGTATGGAGGTTTATCATGGAGGTTTTAGGAGTTAGGATATGTTTAAGAGGGTCACAAAATTGAATTTTATGGAATTTTTTCATAGGTTCAATGCCAAACTTTTATGAACAATCCTTTAGGGGTAAAACCACTTAAAGCCCTCCAAAACCCTTCCTAATGACTTGATAGAGAAAACAAATAAGGAAATGCATCTAAATGAGCCATTATGACTTGGAATATTATTTTAACTTGCATAATAATCCACTAATATTATTCCCATCATTTTGGCTTCTACCCTATTTATACAGACAAGGTACAAAAATGAATTTTATTGACAATTTTTGGTGTTTTATAGGTAAAGAAGGGTTTAAAAGGATAAGTATCACTTTTGGAGATATAATGAGATCTAAAATATCTCCTAATATCCATTTATTATTTTATATTATCATATAATTATGTCTGCAAGCACCTTCACTTTAACGAGTCCAAACTAGAATAGTGAATATACGGTGATCACCAAGTGAGAAAGTGATAACTCCAATTGGGAGGCCTTTTAAAGTTTTATTGATGAATATAAGGATAGGAAGAATCTTAAAAAGTTTCACATCACCCACTGTATGGATTGGTTTGAGAAAATGAAGACTGCCTTGGTGCTAAGTGTGAAGGATGTGTGAAAGAAGGGTGATTATGACTTCAGACGGTTAGAACACTTTTCTAGAAGAATATTAATGATTAGGGACATATATAATACATTTTATAGATTTTTTCTACACCCCCCCCCGCAAATCATATTTTAAGTATATAATTTGATCCTATTCTACCTTGAAATTCTCAAGAAGAGCCATTGATGAAGGCAATTTCAAGAAGCCAACTGAGAGACCTCTATGCCAAGTTTGAGTATTTTAATGATTCTAAGGGAAATTTTTCAAAATATAAATTTCATGGTATATTCCATAGTAAATTATCCTAAAAAATAACTCTCTCTTTCTTATCTTGACACCTATTTTTAGACTCTTCAGCTTCACTCTTCTCTCTCCTCTCTCACATTCTATAAGTACTAGCCATTTTAGCTCTTGTATCTAATTCCACACCATGTATGGTGAATCCCTTATATTTTTATGTTTTAATTTACCTTTGAATAATAAATTCAATCTATTTTTTAGTTCACAAAAATATTTTATAAGTTTTCAAAGTTATGAATAGTGAGGTTTAGTGATAAGTTTATATCCTTGCTTCTCCTTATCCTTTCATGTTTAGTGCAAGAAGTTCTCATTATAATAGGTCATATAAAGTGAAGCTAGTGTGTTAGGCTCCATTAAAGTGTACAAGTGTTCTTATATTATTCAATCTAACCTTTGGTCCACTTACCTTTAGTTTTCTCATACATATCACCTCTATATTGAAATACTAATGTTAGAACATCCTAGGACTTTGAAGCTGGTGTTATAGGTCTTATTTCTTTGAAATAAGTATGATGATCTTGTGGAAATCCTTATGGTGTATCACATCCTTATAATATATTATTTTCATGCATAATTTTACCCATTTTCCCATAAGGAATTAACTAGTATAAGTGATAATCACTTTAAGATCAATTCAGGGACTAGCCCTTAAACCTAGAGGTCTACCTCTACTATAGTTAACCCATAAGCCTAGAGGTATTCCAATATTGCCAAAATATTATAGTAGGCTTGAAAAATCTCCTATAGGATGAAATATTTCATGACAACACTACCAAAATATATTTTTTAACATAGGGTATTTCTATGAAAAAAATAACCTCAACCCTTAGTACCCTACTACATTGACTAATTTCTAATCACTAAGATCCCCTAAGGAAAAGATGAAAGCATAAGATTGGGTATTTTCAGTAGGCCACTAAGATCTAACCTTGAAACTTAATATATAGAATTAAAAAATACATATTTGAAAATATAATATAATATATATGTAGAAAGAATTGAAAAGTGCATATATGGTATTTATCCCTATCGTGGATATGAAAACATAAAATATATATGCTCCATAAAAACACACTGAAAGAGGTGAATCTTTTATAGCTATAATACCATATTAAATTATTGGATATTGTCTAAAATCATTGTATCTACCATAAATAAAACACCCAAAATACATGTAATATATAAATCTAATGAAAAATTATATAAAGTAAATACACATATTTATTCAAGGTATCATTATTACCTCTTTGAAAAAATAACTTTTTCCTAACTTTTCCAGTATCAAAATAGTAACTCTCTTCCTCAATGTACCTCACCCAATATCACTCTATGATCTTATATAGATAAGAAAGGAGGATAATGTTATGGTTAGGTTTAGGGTTTTAGAGAGTAGTTACTTATTTAACAAGTCAAACTTATTATTGATGAGATAAAATTAAAGAAATATCTAATTGATAATATTCTCTAATAAAAATTTATGGATAAGAATTCACTAATTAGTGTTTATCAATGAAATATGTTATAAATTAATATTACATTGCATCTTAACCATACAAAAGGGTATGTGTTATTAAATACAACAACACCTCTATGGATAATACTAGACTAGTCTTTGATAGGAAACATGCCCAATCACATATAAGTATAAAAATTCTCCTACATGTAATTAATAAATCATAGGGAATATAAGAGAACATGAAATGTATCCATGTAGCAATCATATGTAGTAACATAATGTATATATCATATAATTCAAAAAGATAAAATATAAGTTAGAGTAACATAAGTATAATAATAGTATAAAGCTCTATACAAAAATGGAAAGTAGGAAGGATAGAACCTGAAACCCACTAAAAATATGTCCCCATCATGATAATTAATGCACCAAAGTGTGAGCATGATGAACATGCAAAGCATATGTAAATCCATGATCATATGTATCATATATATCCTATGTGTCACCCATTCAAATAATACCATGAGAATCATGTGTAACATGTATACATTATTCTATAGAATAGGTAGATAAACATAATATGTACCAATGTGTCACTATGTAATTGATAAAGATGAAGGCCACTAATTTTTTTTATTTTTATGTTTTTTCATTTTGTAATTTTATATAAAAATCTTTCCCCTTGTGTGGGAAATATATGGACAATATGAGCATAGAAATTATATGCCCCAAATGTAGACAAAATATATTCAAATATAAGTTTCAAGGTCATAAGAAGCCAATACCCACACACACACACACACACACACACACATGATGTGTATAATGGTAATATAGGGAAATATATGTACCATATGAATTATGGAGAATTATAAATTATTGTACATATGGTGACTAAAATAGACAAGGAAAAATAAAGATTAAGCATGTGCATACAAAGAAAAAAATTGGAAAATAAAATGTCAAAATAGTATACTCTTGAGAGGAATAATCAAAATTTAATAACTAAAGCCAAGTGGAAAACATATTCATGAAAGTTCATCAATTCAAAGAAAATATATAGTTAGTCCAAAAAGTATAAGCCAATTCAATGTAAAATTAAATGCCACCATAATGTCCTCAAACTAATTTTGAATCCATTATCATATATGGTGTAAGTCCTATATCAATTTACTAAATAAATAATGAAGCATTGAAGCACAAATTATGTTATCGAAACTAACCAATGATATCGTCAAATCATAAAGGGTCAATATATATAATATTTTGAGGCATACTTGACATATTTTTAAAAAATAAGTCATTGTGCTATAAACTAATGTATCTAAAACACATATATTTATAATTGAGTTTAGTTTTCCTACAAGATGCCCTCATAGACAATTTCTCCTTTTCTGGATGAATTTAATCCTAATGCACTTTTTTCCTAGTTACATGCTTAAGTTGTTTTTGAGATGTAACAAGATATACCTTGGGATGCTTAAAATATTATTTTTCATATGTTATATGTATTTGGATTGTAACTATATTCCCTTTTTATTAGAATGTAATATGCTCATGTATAATATCAAGTGTTCCATTTATATTGTAACGAATGTACACCAAGTATAGAATTATACAACATCTCATTAGGAATCATAATATGTAATGTAGGAAATGTGTTTAGATCAACTATGATAGGTAACATAATATGACCCAAGGGTTTAGCTATGTCTTCATATAAATATATTAATAGTTAAGTTAAAAAAATTAAACATATTAGAGAGTCTTAAGGATAATGGTAGATCAATCATCTATCATGATTACATATTTTTTTTACCTTTTATAAAAGTATAAATGAATAAATTTTCCATATGTGAAGAATAATTCTCTATAGGATCATTGGGAACCAGTATTTGAACATTGTCATGCTTAGGTGATTAAATGTTAGGAGTTGGGTTTTCTACTTTAGAATATGAAACACCATTTTTCATAGGTTGATATACATTGGAAGGTGTAATTTTGACTTACTACTTCATAGTATATATATCATATGTAATGTTACCACTATTGATAAGATCTTAAATATTATGTTTCAAATCTAAACACCTATACTTTGTATAACCTTTTATTATATTATAATCACAAAATAATTTTGAGTTAAATGTTTTTGGTATATGGATATAATCATAACGCCTAATATAAGGTAAGACAATCATCTCCTTATTAAGTAACATTTTTAATATTGTAATTTGACTTTATTTAAATTTTTTGAGTTTTTTGTGATCTGAAAAGGGAAAGCATAGGAAATATTTAAGTGTCACTCTATGATTAATCAATGGTTTAAGATGTTTATTGATTGGCACATGGCTAGTATTTAGGATTGAAGTCTAATGAATAGAATCACAATGTGAATCATGAGCTGCATAGTTATGTAATCATAAAATTTCATCCCCATGTGTCATGGCCTCTTGGAAAATATATTTGAATTTTTTTTAATTATGATAAATCATTTTATCCTAGAGAGGAGGAAAAATAATTCTATTGAATAACATATTGTTTCTCTAGATATATTGGTTGATATATCAAAAGATGCATTCTGCCCTTGAATATTAGAATACACTCATGAATAGGCTCATATTTTCCTTGGTGAAGAGATATAATACACTCAAATTTAGGAAGTGGTCCCATATTAGTGATAAATCATGATAGGAAAGGCTCTTATAATTTAAATAAGGTATGTAATTAACCACTAGGTTGAATGTGAAACAAGTTTAAAGGATGACCCATTAAGCTTATCATAAATATCTTAAGTAATATTCTATTATTAGTATCATGTTTCCTAAGATAAGTAATAAAGAACTTAAGATGTACATAATAATCTCATACCTATCAAATGAATAAAATTTAGGCATTCTAAAACCTCATGGAAGAGAAGAATGAATAACCTTACATACTATAGGTTATCCATTTATATCATTATAATTAATTAGAGGCATCATACTCAAGAGATAAAGCTTGTACAAGTATTTTTAACTCACCTCTTAAAATATTCATTCAATATTATAATTTAATTATTTGTTTAAAACATATGAACACTTGAGGTATAAATAAAATAAGAACATTCATTAAAAACTCTAGGAACATCACATGATGGATTAGTAATAACTAATTCTTTCAACATTATTATAATTTGAGCAACATGAGAAATATTTTCCATTTCATAAATTTTAATTTATTATATAAAGTCATGAACATATTTTTCATTCACTTATTTAGTGTTTTTATATTGAGATAAATCATCATTAAAATATTTTTTGACATTTATATTAAAAGGAAAGAGATTAGGGAAATCATTTTCAACATTGATATTTTGAGAAAAGGTAGTAACACAATATTTTTTGACATTTTCATTCAAGGAAAGAGTATGAATAAAATCACTTTCATCATTGGCATCATTTTAATCATTTACATTATTTTTAACATTTACATTCAAAGATTAATAATATAATTATTTTTGACATTTTCATTCACATTAGGATCTACATAATAATAAACTTTATATTTTATATATTGAGGTATAAAACTAAAAAAATAGGGTAATTTGCTTAATACTAACACATATTTCCTTGGAAACTATTTTTTCTTAAAATATGTCATTCCATACTTATGAGGGGTCAACAAAAGATAACCAACACCTAAAACATTTATATTATTTTCATTTTCACATAGTTTAATAGAATTAAATTTAAGTTTCCCTAATTTTTCATCAATTTAAATAGTATGACTATCATTTACAACATAAAAAATAGAATTATTTACACCAAATTGAAACATTGTATCAAAGGATTGAGCCATCATATATTTACAAGAGTATGAAAGATACGCAAAAAAATCTAGGGCTAATAATATTGTAACAAGAAAGAAAACCCATAGATTAAATAGATCTAAAAAATCCACAATAAAAACCCTTAAAAGGAAATATATCATCAACACTATGGTTAATAAGTTCAAAAATTAAATGGGTTCACCAAAATCTATAGAGAAGATTTGAAAGGTGAATGGGCATAAGCATATAAGGTCAATGATAAATCAATGAGCAAAATAAATATATAAAAACACATTTTTAAAATTTAAATCATGACTTAGAAGGAGACGGATATGAAAAATTAAGTTTGGATGATCACAAGGATCAGGTTAACCAAAAAAATATTAATTTGGCACACAATGAGGATTACTATCTACACAATCAAGTAAAACTATGACACAATGAAAATCTATGTAAATATTATATATTAAAAAATAAATAAACATTTAAAAGGTTCCAAAATATATATTTATGTATTCCAAACCTGATCAAGGAGGATCATAGAGAAATACTTTACTTTTTATTTACCTATGATAATTTAAAGGATAAAATAATGAAAGCAAGTCTAGACAACAAGACAAACAAAACCCAAAAACCTTTTTATAAATATAAAAGTTTTTGAAAAAGGATTAGAATCATGGATTGGGTGATTATGACCCATGTAAAAATAATAGGTTTATTGTGACCTTTTCCCCATGATTATGGCCCACTTCTATGAATGTGACTTCTACTTATTTTAAGGACCTAAATTTTCTATGGATGTTTTGGCAGAGGTAGATGACTAGGAATCTTAATTAAATAAAATCAATGATGCATATAACTATACAAATGTATTATTATTTCAATTTATATCTAATTTACTATAACATCACAAGAACAGAAAAATGTGTAAGGTTAGTGTCTTAGACACCCTTTTGAGGACTTATAGCTACATATCCTGCATGCTCAGAATTAGAGTTTAATGTAGTTATAATTATTATGATTGCTTCCAAAAAATATATATAAAGGACTCCACTTCCTCTTCTTATATAATTAAATGTAACTATATGATTCACTAATACCTTTTGGTACAAGTGTGTTGGCATAAAATAGATTCAGATAGAAATAGAATATCTATACATTCTTTGACAACATGTGTATACATATTTATAATAATTGATAAATTTGCATAAGATACTTGGATTTTAAGAGAACTAGATGATAGGAATCAATGTTGAAATGGATTAAGGTACATTTGTATATATAAGCTTTCTAAGGACATATTCACTCATAAGTTAAACATATAAAATAGTGAAAACTAAAAATAATACATGAGAAACATGGAAATGACACAAAAGATCCAAAAGTTACAAGGAAATCTTTTGGTCCACCACTTATCACTTGAGACAAAATTATGGGCCAATTCTAACTTAAGAAAACCCATAAAATAGTGTTTTGGACATTCTAGGGAAATATGGGGTCATACAAGGGAAAATAAATAGTCAATCTATAATTTTTCAAACATTATATATTGAATGGAGGTATTATCATCAACCACAACTAAATAAAAATTAATTTTCAAATGAAATTCTAAGTCAATGAAATATAAAACGAGAACCAAAATAAGGGGAAAGTGTTTCAAAAATATCCAAATGTATGGATATGGACCAAGTGTGATAAATTATGACAAAGACAATAGAAAATAGTATTGTACTAAAATTAACAATGAAATTATTTTAAGGAGCATCATAATGAATAGAGACATATTGAAAAACTAAAAAAACTTGAGAATTGAAGCATGGTAAGTAATAAGAAGAAGTTGAGAAGCAATAAATACATGTTGATATATAGGAAGAACTTGAGAAGAAAAAGTATTTTAAGGAATGGGAAAATATTAGGAAGCATAGAAGCAATATTTGAAGCAAGAGAAATGTGGGTTTTAATAGGATTATGAAAATATGTCATGACTACATGAGGGGGTATATTTTGACATGCAACTCAACACATTCATAAATCCAAGATTGTTTTTAGTTCTTTCTACAAGATATTTTTTAAAGTCTTCAACATTAGAAACCTTATCTTGAGCAACTAAGCAATATTCTTGATTCAAATGGTCTTCAAATTCATTCCAACAAACATATTCATAGGTCTTAACATTTACATTATTATCATCATTGGCATTCAAAGAAGAAAAATTGGTTTGGACATGATAGTGTGAATATAAATTGAAATTATCACCTATAATTTGTGTTAGGTCTTACATAAAATTTAATTTATAAAGGATAATTAATCCATGTTTATCTAAATTTTATTTGTGTGAGGCTAAAACCTTTTTCCTTACTATTTTTTTCTCTCCTATCAAAATTTGATTTTTCTTAATCATGAGAGTTTATGTAAAGGAAGTGATCAAAAAATACACTTGTGCACTTTATATATTCACTTGGACATACTGGTGTAAGACTTGTTTTTCCTAACCTTTGATCAATTTCATCCTCACTATCACAATCATTATAATCACTATCTTCTATATAATTTTGAGAAAACATGGAATTCATATAATAATTTGTAACATATTAAAAAGGCACATATAAAGGGTAAGCCATTGTAAATGTACTAAGGTTTAACATATTTTCATAAATTAAAGTGACTTAGTGCTTAGGATCAAGTAAGTCAATATAAATGACGCTAGGACTATTGGATCGAAGAGAATGCAATTAAATTAACCATAAGAAAATTATGTAAATTCATATTTGTCCCAAGATTGAGAAATATCTAATGGGATAGAGGAGGTAAGATAACATGAGTTCACCAAAATATAATATTGATCATCATATTATAAAAAAAATGTGACACACATACCCAATTGAAATTAACTAAGCATCACAATACATGTACAATATAGAAATATTTTTTAGTTAATCCATTCTAAAACTAAATATAGGTGGTCATGCAACATTAAGAATTGTATCTATAATAACGTGAGATTTGGTGGCATTAATTAGGATTATAACCCATAAATTTGTGCTCAATGGTGATAATGATCTAAAATTTTGGAAGTAATCATATAAGGCTCCCTAGAGCATGATTTCCTCTACCTTAAGTGTAAGTGATAATCTTTGTAAAGGAGGAATAGACCAAAAAATGATCTAATAATTTTTTATCTCTTGATCTAGATCTCTAATAACCTCATTATTTTTCTATGTTGCGATACATGTAGCCTAAAACTATATTTATTATCTTTTTCATATATCAAGGAAAATATATGAAAATTAAGGGGGAAAATAAATTTTAGGGACTTTTTTTTAGGGTTACTTGGGGTTTTAAGAACCATATACTTATCGGGCCCCTATAAAATAAACAAGATAAAAAATAATAAATAACATAATTGGAAAAATTCTAGTAACATACAAAACCCTTAAAGTTTTTTAGTGTGTTTCCACCCTCCTTCCAATGATTTTTTTAACATAAAATTTTGTGCCATGATGATAAAGTCTATAATAATTGTTTGACCTATATATAATTAGCATAATAATCACTTAATTATTGTGAATGATAGATTAATATTTTGTGATTCTCTTAGTCTAAATTAACTATAATTATTTTGTATTTGAAGACAAATTTAATTCAAATTAATATTCTATTGGCATGCCAACCAACATTGTAATTACTAAAATAAAATACCACAAAGACAAGTACACCCCGATAAAAAGGGCAACTAAAGGACCCAGGAGTGTGAGTGATGTGATTGAGCTATTGGAGCATTTATGGGTTGTATCCATGTCTCTATAATGTTCTTCTCTCTCCCCTCTTTTTTTCCTTATTTTTTTTCCAAGTGTCTCAATATTTTTGTTAAGTGTGTGAGTGACACTATTGATATACCCAAGATCATGACTCACACACCTAACACAAATCTTGAGATAATTAAAAATAGAGAAGGAGAAAAAGAAGGGATATAAAACAAGAGGAAGACATGGTGACAACCCACAAATGTTCCAATATTATCTAATTTGGATATATAATTGATAAATACATGAACATCATAAAATAATGTAATTTACCAACTAATAAATTCTTATGAGACATTTTTTGGTGTCTATACACACATCATTGACCAAAGAAACAACAAAAAAACACGAAACTAAGGAATCCTATTCAAAATAAAAATTAACACAAAATCATCTAATAAAAAGGAACAAAAAATGAAACGTGATCATCATCTAATCAACTTAAAATAATACACACCACATAATAACACCACCACTCTCAAAAACAAAAAATACATGCATAGTTATCTTAACCACTTTAAAACACATGAATATGACTAAATAGTAATGTCTAAAAGTAACCATACTAGGTTAATAAGACTAAAAAAAAGTTCATTTCAAATAATAACTTTCCATAGAGAAAGGAAATAAGACATAAAACATAAGAGCTAACTTGTTGAGATAATTATTATAACTACCTGTGACTCAAAGTATAATAGTGAGTCTATTTTCACCTCTAAGATTGGGTTGAATTAAAGAATCAGAAGTTGAACCATGAAACAAAGACTTATGTTTATGAATCTTAAGGAGGTCAAATATGTGTTGGGTCATATATCTAATGAATAGAGTTACACATATTGTATTCTTGTAATGTAAAAGATCTCATAAAAAGTCTTATTTTCCTATAAAGATACATTAAAACCTACCACGAATCTCATAATACACTAGACACATAAATACATAATGTTCCTCTCATTTTGATTCATTATTTTAAAGTTTACATATGCATTGATGTCACAAAATCAAGTTCTCTAACTCAATGAAATTTTGATGAGAGAATACACAAAATCAACCTAAAATAAAACCAAAATATATCTTGGTGTAATATTGAGCAATAATATTTCCATGTTTTACTTTAAGATAGTGCTCCAAGCAATGATGTATATTTTTTTAGCAATGGTTGTATCTAATTTGATTTTATGTATGGTTTTTAGATATTATCCATGATGCATCAACTAATATATCTTCTCAACATGTAAGGAGTATTTGTGTAAAATCTATTAGGATACAAACAATTGATATCAATACTAATTCTTTGTTGGAAAGATGTACATTGAGCCTACCAAGTGTTGTTGATCCCTTGTTCGAATAAATTCATAGATGATTTAAGAGCCTTTAATGGATGTATATTATTCCAAATTATTTTATCTATCATACATATTAATTTATGAATCAACATCACTACATTGAAAATAATTAGAATTTGAAGGGAATAATTCAATGTGGAGCTAACTACGTTACCCACAAGTTTTTAGATAGCATGGAAATAAGAAATCTCAACCCAATCCCAATTTAAACTAAAAATTTTAGGACCCTAGATATCACAACCATATAATATTTTTGGTGACACAAATTTGGAAGATATGTAATTTTAATTTAGAATCCTAAATTCAAAGTTTGAAACATTATCTTTCAATCACACTAAGTGCAACATATCCCTTGCATACTCTCTCATATTTAGTAGGGAACATATTTAATGGAGGTTATTTGAAACTCACACCAAGGTAAGTATAATATAAAACCATTTCAACTAAAATTCTTTTGTAAATGAGACTAGTTTCATTTATTTTTTCCTAGTTGTGATAAAAACTATCACTTGTATTTTAGTCAAGTTCAGTTGCAAACCATGAGTATCAAAAAATGATATTATAATTTCAATATTTATTCATAGGATTTAAATAATATATTTCATGCCAATAATATCATAAAAAATAATAAAATTGTGATGATTATATCACAAGGAATACAATTGAGTCCTATTTTCCTAGAACTTCCAATGGGAACCTCTAATTCATCTATGTCGAGACCAAACAAAGTAGGAGGAAGTGGAAAATATTATTTATCATAAATAGTGTAATTGATATATTTTGTAAAATTAATTATTGGAGAATTAAACTTAATTTGGGTCTTTTTATAAGCTATAAGTTTATCTTAAGTATTATGTGTGTGTGTATTTATTGCATTTACAAATGCACTTTGTTCTAATTTTTTAAGGTGTTGCTTATCGCTCTAGTTCACTTGTTAGATTTGAAGTTACTTTCATGTAAATCCTCTCCACCTACATGTAACACACATACTCATCACTTATAAGATTATTATGGACACATGGCACACATGCTAGAGCTTGTACTTGTAACTCATTTTCTCTTTTAGCTCTTTATAAAGAGCTCTCCTTTCCTTTTCTTCAACACTTGCTACAAATCTCTCAACACTCTTGTTTATCTAATATTTTTCTTGCATCCTTCATGCTCTCTTAGCCTAAGCCCATTATTATCCTAATTTATTCATGTTACTGTAATTAGAGATTCTTTTTGAAAGCTTTCAATATTAATGTGAGGTTTTTCTTTGTACGACAGTTTTCCCACTTATCAACTCTCATCTTATATTTTGTGATTTGATTCATTCTTAAGATAATATTTAATAATTTTATATTCTCTTGTTTTATGGTTTTCAATGTTATTCTAAGTTATCTTAGTTAATTTCCTAATATGGTATCAAAGTTCTATGGTTTTTAATATTGATTCTTAAGAAATTTATAAATTTAGATGTGGAAAAGAAATTTTTTCTTTGTCTAATATTCTATTTTTTCTCATTATATATTAATTTTTCTTTCTATTTTGAATGCATTAAAAATATTATTTATTTGCCTTCTAACCTCTTTTGTATAGGTTTCTAAAATATTTTTTTTCATGCTTTTTTCAAATTTTTCTATTATATTTGGAATTTTAATTCAAATTTTTAAACATTTTTGAGTCATTTCTAACTTAAAACCTATCTAAAAATGGGTCATGTATTCTTATTGGTAATCTAAGTTTCTAAACATTTTTTGGATTTTGTTAACAGGTCATCTAAAATCATATTTTATAAAATTCAAGAAAATTTATTTTATATTTTTTGAGATATCATTAAAAATGTACCTACAAGTTTTTAAAAAACATGGTTAAATTTTTTATTTTTTGAAGTTTTTCTCACTTTATTTTCTAGACTATATATAACATTGATAAGTGTTTTTTAATACTTTTCAAATTCAAAAATAAAAAATTTGTTGACTTTCATAATAAAATATTTTATTAATTCTTTAATTTAAAACAAAAAAAATTTGGTTTATTCAACATTTAAAGAAAGCTTTTAGTGTAAAATCATGGATGAGTCTTTTTCCATCAATTTTTAATGATTTTAATTTTTTTTAATATAGCATTCAAATCAATATTCATAATGCTATTTTTTACTTTAAAGTAAACCTTTTTATTATATTGTTTATTTCAACCAAATATTTTATTTGGTGTTTTGGTGTGAACTAAATTTATAAGTTAATTTTCTTAAGTTGGAGACATATTTTTTCAAAGAATCAGCCATATTGAAATTTTTTATATTCATTATATTTTGATGTTTCAATCTCATTGATAAATTTATTATTATTTTTCTACGTCTTTTGACATAGATATTTATTTTTGAAGAGAGACATTTATAAGGTTCATACTTATTGTTTTCAAGGGTATTTAAACTATTTATTTTTTAGCATTCAATAAAATTATACACAATATTTATCTTTTAAATGAATAAATTATTATACTTAAACATGAAATTCACTGTCAAAATGATACAATGTTTAATTTGTATAGTTTTGTTATTGCACTTCAAAATACTTTTCATAATAACATGACAAACATGTAATCCTCCTTTGACACTCTAAATGAAAAATTTGTGTCTTTTACAAACAACACTAGCTCTCATAGTAGTGAAATTTATTATGCTTCTCAACCACCTAAAACTTGTTTGAACACTTATTCTATCAATTCCAACTTAAAAATCATACATATTATGGGCTATTCAGATGGTGCACTTGATAAATGTGAATATGGTATTCTTAAACCTATTTTACCTAAATTTAATTTAAATTATAAGGGTATTGACTATAATAATTTAAATGTTTGTAGTAAAAATTTAGAATGTTATTGTCCTCTACTTTGAAGAATTTATAATGCAACTTATTTTGATTAGAGTGCTTATGATACTAATTTTATGGTTAAAACTATTCAATGTTGTGTACATTATAGAAAATACAAACATCATATATCTAAATATTAACAATTATATTCATGTAAATCTTGTAATAAATTCACTCATGACACTTTACATTGTTAGAAAACAACTAAATCTCCTAACTCTAAAGGTAAAATTATTTGGATTCTTAAATAAAATGACTCTTCTAAAATCTTTAATATGTCTTTTTTCTAATAATTCTTCTAATACTTCACACAGAATATCTTTTGCAAGTGACAGATCTTCTTTATCTATGTTTTGATTAAACTCATCTTTTAAACATTCTTTATTTTTTTGTAAAGAAAATATGTTTTGTTTATAATTTTTTTTACTTTATTTTGTGCAAGTTTTTTGTAATTTATGATGGAAGTTGTATTTAACTTAAATTTGTCTATTTGTACATCTACTTTTATTTTTTTATTTGATAAGTTAAAACCCAGGTTTTACTGGGACCTAGAACCACCAAAGTGCAATACAAGAGTATCAACAGGCCACCAATAGGGCTGAGAAACCAAAAAATAAAAAGTTAAATAACTATAATGAAAACAAAAATAGGAACACAAAATAGAACTAGGAAGAAAGTCCCTCCTGAGGGTCTTCAACATCAGCGGTGTCCTTCATTGGAATGATCTATTTTTCTATTGATATTTTGGCCTGAGTGTAATTTCTAGGGCCTTCACCACTTCTCCTAGGAAGATCATTCTGGGGTGATTTTTTTCTTTAGCCTACACGAGATATTTATTAGGGGAGCCCTGAGGAGGAGATTTTAAAACCTTTGGTAATTAGAAGGTAGGGGATTGAGTGGGTTGTGTAGAAAGGATGAAATCTTGAATTGTGACTTAAACCTACCTATGAAATGAATTCCATTCCTAAATGAGTTTGACCAAAACCAATCCTGCTTGCTAAACCTTAGATTTAAATTGATCAAATTGTAGTTTGTTCTTTTCTAGCTTATCTGTAATAATGAATTTTCCTTTCCAAGTTGTCTTCATGAGGGTACCCAGTTATAGTACAATAGGTTTTAGTTTAGGAATAAATAATTTAAGGGGGAGATCATTAGGGGGGACTTTGATAAACTACCTTAGGGGGTGTGATCAAAGAGATGGTGGGATCCCTCAATGGGATCCTTTTTAGGGGGTCCTCCTAGGAGTCCTCCTTTAAAGAGGAACCCCTGAGGGGGACCTCCTAGCTGTAAAGAGTTTGGCCATGTTTAACTAGAAGGAAAATCAAGCCTTGGTGAAGGATGGAATTTGTGTCATTCACTTGGTGCAGTAGGATGATACTCTTAAGGGAATTTATTAGAAATTAGGGTAGACTAATTTTATATCCAATGAAATTATTAAGAATCAAAAAATGGTGGAAGAAAATAAGTGTATATTTACCTTCAAGTGTTATGTATTACATGATTTGAAGGTAGATGTTAGGCTAGTAACATAAAATATCAAGACACAAAAATCCCTTTTTGTCTATCTGCACAAAGTCATTTATTCTAAATAAGTGTTGTATCAACTCTTATTTTTCATCTGATCTTTAAAAGCTTTTGTGCCTGCACATAACATTCTAGTTGCTTCATCAATGAACTCCTTTGAGACGTTAATAATTATGCCATGGATGGTTACTTTCTACTTATTCTAGGCCACCATAAAGTCACAATAAATCTTTACATTATGTTTCATAACCCATTCTATAAATTCTTTGAGAGTCCCCCCTTTTTTAGCTTCTTCCATACTTTCTTCTGCTCACAGAGCTCCTTGCAGGAAGTAGGTTCAAACCTATCCCTGCCACCCCTCATGGATATTGTATGTGCAAAGCTAGAATGAGTGGGATGAAGTTTTTGGATGGGTTGAATTCAAAAAGAGAATGAATGGTTTGTTTTAAATATTTTCATTGATTTCAAAGGTCTAGCATTGGTGATAAAGGCCCCATTACATTTAATGGTGTTTTTAATATTCATATATTGGCTAATGTGTGTTAATATTTATTTAATATTAATGAATATATTTTTGGTTGCATATAAGTCAAAAGAGGGCCCATGGAAAATTCAAAGAGTCATGGGGTAAAGACAAAAGAGGAATGGGATGCATTTTCTCATAAAGAGTCATCTTGAGGAATTCCAAGAGTCACCATATGAAGACAAAAGAGGGTATGGTGCATTTTTTCATGAAGGGACATTTTGAAAAATATGAAAAGTCACCAAAATAAAAATAAAAGAGTAAAGGACTCATTTGTTTATAAAGGGTCACCATGTGACTTTTCAAATGCAAGGATACAAGGGTCATACAAGTTTGGTGCTATTTTTCATGAGGATTGAAGGATCACAAAAGGTGAATGTCAAAGGTTATTTGGAAAGTTATAAATAAAGGCTTGAGAAGCCATTTGTAATATACAATAAAGTGCATGGTTTTGTAATTTTTTTATATAATAAAAAAGGAGAGAAAAGTAGGAGATATTATAGAGTTCTATCATTTATTGAGTAAGCAACATTGAGAGATAGTTATGTTTTATACATAAGAGGGGTTAGTGTTATTGTGGGTTGGTGCTCACAAATATTTAAAAGGGGTTGGTGCTCATAAATATTTGTGTTGGTGCTTGGAAAAGGGTTTGGTGCTCCTGCAATTTGGTGCTTGTGAACTTTGTAATTTGAGTTGGTGCTCATTCATATACTTGAGATTGTTCTCCATAGTTTTTCCCACTTTGGGTTTCCACATAAAAATCTAGTGTCTCTCTCTCTTGTGTGGTGCATGTTAGTGTTTTAATGTTATTTCATATATTGAATACATGATTAAGTGGTTAAAAAAAATAGATTAAGTAAAAGATATATAATATATTGATTCACACCCCCCCTCTCAGTATATTTCATGCTTAATAACTGGTATCAGAGTAGGTTTCTTTTGAAAAAAATTTACAACTTGAAGGTAGATCAGGGAAAGGATGATGGATAGATAACATGAAGGTTTTTCTAAAAATAAGGCACCTTTGTTTGATGGGACAAATTATGATTTTTAGAGCATAAGGATGAGGACTTATTTGATGGCCCTTAGATTCGACATTTGGCAAGCAATGGTGGAAGAATATGAAGAGCCACAAACACTTGTAACTAATCCAGTGGAAAAGAAGGCAAGTGAAAATAATGCTAAAGCTTTAAATGCTATTTTATGTGGTTTATGTGAATCAAAATTTGTTAAATTTATGCAATGTAAATCTTCTCATGAAACTTGGGTAAAGATTGAGAATATTTACAAAGGTGATGGAAAGGTTCAATAAGTCAAGCTTCAAACTTTTAGAAGATAGTTTGAGAGTTTGAAGATGGAAGAGGAAGAAAATATAACAAGTTACTTTTTTTAAGGTTGATTAAATAGTTAATCAGATTCAAGGTCTTGAAGAAAATTTAGAAGAATCAATTATGGTACAAAAAGTTTTGAGATCTCTACTATTGAGATATGATGCAAAAGTTTTGGCAATTGAAGAGATGAAGAATTTAGCCAAGCTAAATATGGATGAGCTACATGGTATTCTTATGGCATATGAGATGTAAACTAAACAAGAGAAACCCTCAAAGAGAGAATCTACTATCAAGACATCAAAGAAAGAAAAGGCTAAGATTCAAGAATCAAGTGACAGTTCTAGTGATAATGAAGATGACAATAGAGCTTTATTCATTCACAAGCCAAAAAAGGGCATAGGTAAATATCAAGAAAAATTACCTTTTAAATTTTTTAATTATGGAAAGATTGGACATTTTACAACAATGCTTAGATAAGGGTAATGGTGACAATGAAGAAGAAAAGTCTACATACAAGAAGAATTTCAAAGAAAAATTCAAAAAGGGATTAAAGAAGAAGAGTTTGTATTTTAAGGATCCTAGCTCAACTGAAGATAGTGGATTCAGTGATTCAAAAGAAGAAGATATTTTATTCATGGCCATACATGAACATTCCTCTACAAGCAAAAGCACAGATGATCAAGAAGAAGAATAGGATGAAGTTGAAGTGAATCTAGAAGGAGAACTCATTTGTGCCTTAGAAGAGTTAAAATATCTTGAGAAGAAGAATCAAAGATTAAAGCTCCAGATCAAGAAAAATGAAAAGGAGTCAAAGGAAACAATTGGAGATCTACAAGCACACATTGAAAAAGACAAGAAGAATGAAAAAGATCTAACAGCACAATTGCAAAAAGTAAGTGAAAAATGTGAAAGGTATGTTATTGAAATTGCTTCTTTATAAGTAGATCTTGAGAAAATAAATAAAGCAATCAATGATAGAACAATCAATGATTCAAAGTTTGATAATAGCAATAATATATTAGAATGTCAAATATCAATATCAGATAAGATAGGTATCAAATTTGAAAAAGAGAAAAGGGAGGCCACTAATTACACAAATAAGGTTAACATAGAAAAAGGAAAGAGCTATGTTGAATCTCTTACAAAAGAGAAAATAAAAATGGAAGAAGTTAAGAATGTAGAGGACATCTCAAACAAATAAGGTTGGAAGGAATAAAGCTACAAAAGGTAATTAGGTCAGAGATACATAAACATGTCCTATTTTTATGGTTACTATTTTTATTATAATGGATATGGTCATAAGAAAATAGAATGTCAAAAAAGGGCTAACAATTTCAAAAATAAGGAGAAGGAAATTCATGCAGAGTCAAGCAGAAGCCAAAACTCTTTTGATCCTCTATCAAACTTTAATGAAGAGGCCATAATATGTTACAAGTGTAACAACTTTGGACACATAGCTTGGTACTATAGAAGTGTGTTTGATTCAGTCAAGAAGGACCAAAGTTTCAAATCTTTATTCATCAAGAAGAAAGTTTAGATAGGTTCATGGCAAAAGAAATAACTTGAAAAATTCTATGTTTGTACAAATAGCTTTGTATGCAAGAAATGAAGAAAATCCATGGTTCATTGATAATGGATATTCAAGGCATATGATAAGAGAAAAGATCAAGTTCATTACTTTGAAGAAGATTAATGATGGCATAGTGAAATTTAGAGATAATACTATTACCAAAACTGCCAAAAAAGGTACACTAAGTTTGGATAATGGTAGAACTAAAACTAAAAATGTTTTGTATGTAGAGGGTCTTAAGCATAATATTTTAAGTGTAAGTTAAATGTATGATCATGGGCACATACTAAAATTTTATGTATAAGGTTGTGAAATTAAGATAAAAGATTCAGATGTATTGATTGTAGATGCTCAGAGAAAAGGTAATAATTTCTATATGTTATCAGACATCAAAGGTCAAAGATATTGTTTGAGTCAGATTGAATAAAGTTAGCTATGGCACAGGAGAATAGGACACAAATTTGACAATCTTGACAACATCAGCAAGAAGCAAGCAATCAAAAATCTTCCAAAGATTACAAATCCATCCAACACACTTTGTGAACCTTGTCATCATGGGAAGCAGGCCAGAAGGTAGTTAAAAATAAAAGAATACTCAACCACTCAGATGTTAGAGCTTGTTCACACTAATTTATGTGGACCTATGAGAACTCAAAGTACTCAAGGTGAGAAATATTTCATGTTGTTTATTGATGATTTTTCACATATGATTTGGGTAATATTTTTAAAAAAAAATCAAAATCTTTTAGACATTTAAAAGCATTCAAAGCATTAGTTGAGAATAAAACCAATTTGAAGATTAAGTGCCTAAGATCAGATTGAGGAAGAGAATTCATGTCAAATCAATTTATTGAGTTTTGTGAAGACCATAGAATAAAGAGACATTATTTAGCAGCTAGAACTCCATAGCAAAATGGAGTGGTTGAACAAAGAAATAGAATAGTTCAGGAGATGATGAGGACAATGCTAAATGAATCAAAGATACTAGATAAATATTGGAGAGAGGCAGTTGGTATAATAGCACATATCTAGAATAGAGCATTATTGAGAGTCAATAGTGACAAGACTCCTTATGAGCTATGAAAAGATAAACCAGCTACAATTGATTATTTTAGAGTTTTTGGCAATAGATGCTTCATAAAGAAAACTGATGAAAAACTAGGTAAGTTTGAATCTAGAGTAGATGAAGGTGTATTTCTTGGTTATTCTTTCAAAATTAAACCTTATAAATGTTATAACAAAAGAATCAAGAAAATAGTTGAAATTACAAGTGTCAAGATAGAAGAAGATGGAGTGTAAAGAATCAGTGATCTAGTTGACATTCTTAAAATCATTGAAGAGGAAGATTTTGAAGAATCAGATGAAGATGAGAAGGAGAAAAAGGACACCAAAACTCCATCCAAATATGCCCAAAGAAATCATAATGAAAGTGACATCATTAGGGACATAAATGAAATAATTCACACTAGAAAATGATGGTAAGTGAATTTGAGAAAGTTAATTTATCTTTGTTGTCCAAAATTTAGCCTAGAACTTTTTCAGAAGCTAAACATGATAAGCATTAGGTTAAGGAAATGGATGAAGAATTAAATTAGATAGAAAAGAATGATACATGGGAATTAGTGTCTAGACCAAAATATCACAATGTGATAGGAACCAAATGGGTTTATAAAAATAAGTTGAATGAAAATAGAAAAGTGACTAGGAATAAAGCAAGATTAGTATGTAAAGGATATGCTCAAATTAAGGGAATAAATTTGTAAGAAACTTTTGCACCAGTAGCAAGGCTATAGGCTATTAGAATGTTTTTTGCATATGCAATGTTTAAAAATATCAAAGTATTTTAGATGGATGTCAAAAAAGCCTTCTTAAATGGAACTATATAAGAAGAGGTCTACATTGAGTAGCCTGAGGGATTTATTCTCTCAAATATTAGTAGCCATGTATGCAGATTGAAGAAAACACTGTACGGATTGAAACAAACTCCTAGAGCTTGGTATACAAGACTTGATAAGTACCTATAGGATCAAGGTTTCAAGAGATGATTTATTGATAGTAATCTCTAAATCAAAATAGAAGGTGAGCATCAATTGATTGTTGTGGTATATGTTGATGACTTCATTTTTGTAGGAAACATTGAAAAGATGACAAACGAATTTTTTAATAATATGCAAAAAGAATTTGAGATGTCTATGCTTGAGAATTGCCATTTTTCTTTGGATTGCAAATATTTTATTTAGATAAAAGAATTTTTATATATCAAAGTAAATATACCAAAGAAATGTTGAATAAATTTGGTTTTGAGGATTGTGCACCAGTTGGCACACCAATGAGTATAGGAAATAAGGTGAACAAGGATGAAGATTCACCTATTGTAGATCAATCTTTGTATATATCTATGATTGATAGTCTTTTATATTTGATAGCATCAAGGCCAAACATCATGCATGAAGTAGGTATAGTTACAAGATATCAGTCATCTCTAAAAGATAGTCATGTTTAGTTGGTGAAGAGAATATTTAGATATATCAAGGGGACATTGGATTATGGATTGTGGTATCCCACAGGTAGAGATTTTACTTTGGTTGCTTATATAGATTTAGATTGGGTAGGTTTTTTGGATGATAGAAAGAGTACAAGTGGAGGAGATTTCTTCCTCAGTGATAGCTTAGTATCATGGCTAAGCAAAAAGTAGAATTTAGTATCACTTTCTACAACTTAAGCATAATATATTATAGTGGTATTATGTTGTACTCAAGTGCTTTGGATGAAGCAAACTTTGGAAGATATCAAGGTAAAATATGATGAACCTATTTCTATTTTTTGTGACAACATAAGTGCTATTAATATTTTGAAGAATCCAGTGATGCATTCAAGAACAAAATATATTCCCATTAGATATCACTTTTTGAGAGAGAAAGTTGTAGATCAATAGGTTAAGATGGAATACATCATTAGTATAGAGTAGATTGTTGATATTTTTACAAAGCCACTACCAAAAGACACATTTGAATATCTGTGAGAGAAGTTGGGAGCAATTTATTTTACTTCCTACCATTGAGGATCAGCATCAGTTGAGTAGGAGCTAAGTGTTAGCTCCAAGATAGGCCCTTTTCTATTGATGTCAAAAGGGGAGAAGAACAAAAATAGGTACAAATATAGGTGCAAAAATAGGTACAAGTTACTATAGTAAGGGGGAGTTACTATATGTTTTTTAAATGATAGTATATGTAGGTTGACATGTGTAGTACAGGTTTCAAGATGTGGCAGTTTTAATTTGAGGTTGCCATCAATGACAAAGAGGGAGATTATTGGAAATATTGTCATTGATGTCAAATGTCTAGCATGGTGATAAAGGCTCCATTGCATTTAATGGTGTTTTTAATATTCATATCTTAGTTAATGTGTGTTAATATTTATTTAATATTAATGAATATATTTTTGGTTGTATATAAGTCAAAAGAGGGCCCATGGAGAATTCAAAGAGTCACGGGGTAAAGACAAAAGAGGAATATAATGCATTTTCTTATGAAGAGTCACCTTGAGGAATTCCAAGAGTCACCATGTGAAGACAAAAGAGGGTATGACACATTTTTCCATGAGGGAACACTTTAAGGAATATGAAAAGTCACCAAGATAAAGACAAAAGAGGAAAGGATGCATTTGTTTATGAAGGGTCACCATGTGACTTTTCAAATGCAAGGATATGAAGGGTCATGCAAGTTTGGTGCCATTTTCCATGAGGATTGAAGGGTCACAAAGGGTGAATGTCAAAATTCATTTGGAAAAGTATAAATAAAAGCTTGAGAAGCCATTTTTAATATGCAAGAAAGTGCATGGTTTTGTAATTGTTTTATATATAAAAAGAGGAGAGAAAAGAAGGGGATATTATACATTTTTATCATTTGTTGAGTAAACAACATTGAGAGATAGTTGTGTTTTATACACAAGAGGGGTTGGTGCTCACAAATATTTGAAAGGGGTTGGTGCTCCTAAAGTTCGTGCTTGTGAACTTTGTAATTTGAGTTGGTGCTCATTCATATACTTGAAATTATTCTCCATGGTTTTTCCCACTTTGAGTTTTCACGTAAAAATCTACCCTCTCTCTCTCTCTCTCTCTCTCTCTCTCTCTCTCTCTCTCTCTCTCTCTCTCTCTCTCTCTCTCTCTCTCGTGTGGTGCATGTTATTGTTTCAATTTTATTGCAAATCTTGAATGTGTGATTAAATGTTTAAAGAAAAGAAATCATATTAAGTAAAGGCTATATAATATACTGATTCAACCCCCTTCTCAGTATATTTCATGCTTAACATGGTTTGTAAGTGCCGTTGAAGGCTCATAAAAATAATTAAGACCCCTCTCTTTGGAATAATTGTGAATCTATCTAATTGAGATCTGTCCCTTTGAGATGAGGTCATACACATGTGGATAAATCATTTTTTTAACTTGGATTGGCACCCTCATCTCGTATGGCATTGAATACATTAGATGGGATGTTGCTTACATCATAATAATTAGTTAAAAGGTGGAGATCTAATTTTATTACATTATATATGTAGGTTGTATTTTTGATATATTGGTTACTTAACTTGACACATTAGTGTTAGTTTATTTGTTTTGTAGGGTTTCGTGGATCACTTCTCATTTTATTGGTTTTTTATTCCATTACAGATCATCCACATTGTCTAAAGAGTATTCTTAGAAATTAGTGTTGAACATACTTTCTTCATTGTGAATTTTGGTGGCACCTTCTATTATTCTTTCTTTCTCATTCTATTGTAATTCTTCTTGAAAGAAAATTTACATTAAGGGAGAGTCTTATATAATTTTAACTCCCTTATTTCTAAAAAAAATTCTCGACTTTTATAACCTCAAATTTAAATTTAAGGGGGAGTGTTGGATAATTAACCTTAATTTAGGTCCTTATTATAAATTATAGGCATATCATAAGTCTTATGTGTGTATGTATTCATTATATTTATAAATATATTTTATTCTAGTATTTTCAAGGATCACTTATCTCTCTAGTCTACCTGTTGGTTTTGTAGTTATTTGCATGTATCTCATCTCCCTCCACATAGAATACACATCCTTATTACTTGTAAGAGGATTAAAAACACATTCCATACATGTTATATCTTACACTTGTAACTCATTTTATCTCTTAGCTCTTTATAAAGAGCTCTCTTTTTCCTTTTTTCAATACTTTCTATAACTCTATCAACACTCTTGTTGATCTAGTTTTTCTCTTGCATCCTTGATACTCTCTTAGCCTAAGGTTATTCTTCTTCTAGATTTGTATTGTTATTTTAGTTGGTGATTCTTATTACAAGATTTCAATACTAATGTGGGATTTTTCTCCATATGACAGTTTTTCCACTTGCCAGCTCTCTTCTCATATTTTATGGTTTGATTCACTCTTGAGGTAATATTTCTTCACTTTGTATTCTTTATTTTATGGTTTTCAATGTTATTAATAGTGATCTTGGTTAATTTATTAATATGGTATTAGAGATCTATGGTTTCTAATGTTGATTTTTGAGAAACTTGTAGATTTGGAGGTGAAAAAGAAGATTGTTTTCTAATATTCTATTTTTTTCTCATTATTTATTTATTTTTCTCTCATTTGAATGCATTAAGAGAAGTATTTAATTCTCTTATAGCTTATTTTTTATAAGTTTCTAAGAAAAAAATCTATACTTCTTTTGGTTTTTTTACTATATTTAAAATTATAATTCAATTTTTTTGACATTTTTGAATCATTTTTAACCTAAAACCACTCTAAAAAGGGGTCATATCTTCTTATTGGTAATTTAAGTTTCTAAACAATTTGTAGCTTTTGCTAATCAGTCATCTAAAACCATTCTCTCTAAATTTCAAGAAAACCTAATTTATATTTTTTAAGATATCATAAAAAACATACCTGTAGGTTTTTTTTAAATGTGGTTAAATTTTTTGATTTTTTGATTTTGAATTATTATAACTTTATTTTTTAGTCTATATATGACATTGGTGACTTTTTTTAAATATTTTTCAAATTCAAAAATAAAAAATTTGTTGATTTTTAAAATAAAATATTTTATTTTTTATTAGATAGGTTAAAAATTGGGCTAAGAGGGGCCCGTACCCATACAAATGGGATCCAGAAGTTAAGCATGAATAGCAAAAAAACAAAAAGGAACAAAATAGGAACCTAACAAGAAAAACCCCCTACCATCTAAAAGACATTAAGTTTTAGAAAAAAACCTAAGACACACAAAATAAAATAGAAAAGTGACAACTAATCAGATTTAGAATAGATGACCAATTTTTTGGCCTCGAGAATTTCTTCTTTGTTGCTCAGTTTCACTTTGATGTGGTTCCTAATAGACTGATCTTTTTCTTTCCCTATCTCTTGCACTTCAGATTGGTAAGCTTAGGTTCCTCCTTCTCCTTTTTGGACTCCTTGCTATTATCCTCCACTCTATTTTTCTAATAAGTGTTATTACTTTAGGGAGTGAGCACATCGAAGCCTGCATGTTCTTTGTCGAACTTCATTTCTTCCATCCCATGAGCTAGAAGTCCTTTAAGGTTATCGACTCCATCTACAATTTCATTGAAAAGCAATTTTTAGATCAAAATTTTGGTGAAAATCTTATCAAGGAATTGCTCAATTTCTTCCTTGTTCTTGGGATATATAACCCTCTAACCTCTACTAAAAATGGGAGACACATATATAGGAATCTCCCTATCCTTTCCTCTCATTTTAAAATCCTCCTGTGATAACTTAGCTCTAGCTCCTTCACCCTATTCCTTCCCATCTTTATCAGACTCAGAATCCATGAATAAATCCTCTTCCTTGTCAAATTATTCTTGTTCATTAGGGATGTTAATCACCTCTGTGATAATTTTTGACCATAATGGTTCCCCCTTCTTAACCAGTAACAGTATCAATCCTTGGTGGATAATATTCATTAAGGGATTACACTTTAAATTCATAATCCTAGCTTCCAGGGATTTCAAAAAGAAAAATGAAAGACTGATAGTATGCCCCTTGAAGTGATTAAGTAAGAAAAAGTGGTGAGAAAATATTACCATGTGTTTACCCTCTAATGTGATGTAGTACATGATTTATAGGCAAACATCAAACCACTTTCTCAATAGGTTAATCCTCACAAACTCTTTCTGGGGTACAACCTTGGGTTTCTTGTTCTCCTTGCTAAAGAAAATGTTGATGAGTTCCTCCTTCCTTTTTTTATCCTTAATGTCTTTGACCCCTGAACATTCCATACCCATTATTTCCCCAATAAGCTCCTAGGTTATCATAATTCTTAAACCATGCATGAACTTCCCTATCCTTCCACCCTTAGTGAAATCCTTTTATATCTCGGTATTGTGTCCTACTAGTTACTCCATGAAAGTTTCTAGACCTCCTTTAACCATCTTGTGCCAGACATATTCATCCCCCTTGACATCCTCTAAGATATGGGTTCAAATCGATCATGGTCACCACCCATAATGTATTTTTTCAAGCTTCTTATACAACCTTCCCTATTTGAACCCTTTGAACTGGAGTGCATGTTAGAAATGGAGCCAAATAAATTGTTGTTGAGGGAGGCCAAATTGAATCAAGCATGCAAGGCCTTGAGAAAGGACCAATTTATGATTTTTTTACACATATTGACATCTAATCTCTTAAGCTAGATTTGAAACATCATTAATAAGACCATCTTTTTGAAAAGTGGGGTGTCTTTTATCTAAATTGATAAAGGGAATGATGTCAATGGAGAAATTTGTATCTTACCAGCTAGTAAATGAGCTTTTATGAATCCCTATATTGGCCATTTTATTGATGCTATTATTCCCTTCTCTATACACATGCATTATTGTCACCCCTTTGAATTGGGTCATCAAACTTTTGGCATCATTAATAATCTCATAAATATTCTAGGATGACTGAGTCAAGCCTTTTAATCAATTTATAATATTTTTTGAATTGCCCTCAATCTAGAGATGCTCCATGCCAAGATTTATTGCAAGATTGATACCCCATAGTGTAGCTTGGGCTTCAGAGACATGATTCATTTGAATCTTGAGAGGACCTGCATAGTCAGCCCTAAGATTCCTATAAGAATCTTTGATGACACCTCCTACTCCTATTGGGATCAGATTACCTTTGTCAGCCCTGTCAAAGTTCAATTTAAACTAAGTGGGAGGAGGAAAAGACCACTTGACCTTGGGTATGTCGACACCCTACTTTTGGGGTTTGCCTAGGATGACAAGATTGAGTTGACTAAGAATATTTTATTAATTCTTAAAATTAAAACAATTTTTTTTGTTTATTCAATATTTAAATAAAACTTTTAAATATAAACTTGTGAATGAGTCTTTTACCATCAATTTTTAATGATCTTAATATTCATAATGTTATTTTTTGTTTTAAAGCAAACCTATTTTTTTTACATTGTTTATTTCAACTAAATATTTTATATGGTGTTTTGGTAGGAACTTACATTTATAAATTATTTTTTTAAAGATAAAGGAATTTTTTTCAAAGAATCCATTATTTTGGTATTCTTTATATTCATTATGCTTTGATGCTTCAATTTTATTGGAAAAATTATTATTGACTTGCTACAACTTTTGACATCTATTTTTTTTTAAGTAAAATATTTATTTGGTTTATATTTATTATTTTTAATGGCATTTAAATTAGCTATTTTTTTAGTATTCAATAAAACTATACAAACTATTTCTCTTAAAAATGAAGAAATTATTGCACTTAAATATGAAATTCACTTTCAGAATGATATAATTTTTAATTTGCATAGTTCTGTTATTGCACTTCAAAATATTTTTCATAACATGACAAACATGTAATCCTCCTTTAGCACTCTAAATGAAAAATTTGTGTCTTTTACACATAACACTAGATCTTATAATAGTGAAATTTATTGTGCTTCTCAAATATATAAAACTTCTTTGAACACTTTTTCTACCAACCCTGACTTGAAAATCATGCATAGTATGGTCTATTCGGGTGATGCGCTTAGTAAGTGTGAAGATGGTATTCTTGAACCTATTTTACATAAATTTAATGAAAATTATAAAGGTAATGTATATAATACTTCAAATATTTCTAATAAAAATTTATAATCTTATTGTCCTCCGTATCGAATGAGTTATAATATAACTTCTTTTGATTATACTATCTGTAATGTTCATGTTATGATTAAAATTGTTTACCTTGTACTCATTATGAAAAATGCAAGTGTCATATATCTAAATGTTAGAAATTACATTCATTTAAATATTGTGTTACATCCACTCATGACACTTTGAATTTTTAGAAAATGACTAAAAATTCTACCTCTAAGGGTAAAATTTGTCAAGAACCAATCTTATGGCCCTTATAAACACTAGATTATGGCTTACTTTAGCATGTTTTCGAAGCACTTGGACTAATAATGGTTGATAATGGTTTTTTTTTCAGATGGTTATGATGCAGGTAGCTTGGATAGTAGATGTGATATGTTATGTCATGGTTGATGCTCACATTGGATTCTTTATATCCTGATATGCCTACTACTTACACTGGATTCATTATATCTTATTTTATGTATGTGTTACTTTAGCTTAGTTATGTTATTTTATGTTATGCTTTAGTATGTCTCACTGATGTGGATTGACATTGGTTACTTTTACAGTGATTGGTTATGTTCCTAGAGAATACTTGGGGTCATGATTATTAGGAATGACTCTAGTCCCTTGTTTAGCTATTGATGACTATTCTTTAATTATTAGTTCATATTGATGATTCATTCTGATTTATTACTATTATATCAACATCATTCAAGTACTACCGATATCTTATTTGGTGGATGCAATACTAGATAGTGAGCTAGACTCAGCATTGGGTTTGGACATCTCGAGTATACACATGGGAGATTAAGTGGTCAGAATGTCACTCCAATAGGTATAGCATGTATTATGTAGTACTGAGCCACTGTCATTACATTTATATGGTGTTATTACTTTTTGTATTTTTTTGGTCTCACATTATTTATGCATGTGAGTTTTATTTGTCCCCTATTGAAGTTATCAAACCTTGTTATCATTGTTGCTCTTATCTATTATCAAGTTGGTTATTTTCCCTAGGTGTCATGAATGCGTGATGATTAGCCATAAAGAAGTGGCTTACCTTTTTATCCTATTATGCTATTGGTTCAGGTTCATCTAGACCCGTATGGGTCTTTTGACCTTGAAAAATGTTAAAAGTAACCTATTTGTGAGAATTTGACCACCTTAGACTTTGATCAATTTTATGATTTTATTAATCATTATTTTTTATTTTTATTAATTATTATCTTACGATCGTACTTATTATTTATTTGTATCGATCTCAGGTGGACATTTAGGATGCATTTACTAATATTATTCCATTAGTAACTTTATTAATTTTGGTAATTTCTATTTATTAATTATTTAGTTATTATTGCTATATGATCGATTTATGCCTCATTAATTTTGATTTTAATGATTTTGATAATTAGTATTTATTTAATAAAGTTGTATTACTTATTTAATGTTGTCATTTTATATTGGATTTAAGGATTGTTGGATTTGCATATCGACATTTAACTCTGGTCATTTTATCATTATTTTTATATTTTTATTGAATATTATTTTATGATTTTGCTAATCTCCTATATTATTAATGATTTTCATTGTTGTTATGCTTTAATCGATTTGAGAATTGAGTAACCAAGCTATTATTTTCTTTTGTTATAGCATGCTTGTTCAGGAAAGATTTTATTATTATTATTATTATTATTATTATTATTATTATTATTATTATTATTATTATTATTATTATTATTATTATTATTATTATTATTTTGTTATAAAATATTTTATATTTATTTATTTCTAAGTGGCTTGTAACAGAAGTGAATTGAGGAATGGATGATTATGATTTTTTTTTTAATTTTCTTTGGCTTGTTTTTCAAGCTAGGCAATGTTGACTAGGAAAGGGGGACAGTTTTAGAAAAAGGCAAGTATGACAATGGGATAAAAGGATGGACTATGTCAAGGGAGAGTATGGTGAGTAGGGAGGAGAAGAAATGTTTAGGGGGGTAGAAAACAAGAAGAGAGAAGAGTATGGGATGGAATGCAAGCAAGGGAGGAGGATGATAGGGGAACATTTGTTTAAAATGGTCTAGTTGGTACTAGGATTCAGGAGGGAAGAGATGCCATGACTTGAGGATTTTTAATTTATTGATATATATGTATTTTATTTTGGGCATGTTATGGAAAAAGTGATGTAGGGGATTGGAATTTTTATTTTCATTTTTGTTTATGGCTGGGCATTGACCAGTTAAGGGAGAGAGGGGGCATGTAGCATGAGGCAGGGGACCGAAACCCTATGGGGAGAGAAGATGGTTGGGTGGTTTGGGCATGAAGGATGGGGGTATATTCTTTATATAAACTATTTCCTCTTTAATTCAGGATAGAATGTTGAATCGAACTATGTTTGTACCTCAAATTTATCTTAAATTATGTGTTTTTATTTTGGGTCTCTTATAACCTGCTAATTTCTAGCCTGCAATATCCTAGGTAAGTGAGAATATTGTTTTGGTTTAAGCTAGATCATAATTCTTGTGGATTGAAGCAAACATTTAATGATTCATTGATAATTTTCCCTTTACCTTGCCTATATAAGAATATATTTGTATACATCATCTATTGCACCTTATTTAAGGCTGGATAAACCCAAAATATGTCACCCATTTGACCTCCATACCCTGTTCTTATAACTAGGGATATTTGTATGGATTTATGCCTGGTTATTAAGGAATTACCTAGAATTGTTTTTCTCCCTTTTTGGCATCAAAATATGATAAATAACCTACCATGCCCATATTTGAATTTAGTAATTTGTTTGTGTATTTTAATCAAGTCATCATATTATTATGCCTTTATGTGTTGTTGGTATGGTGTTTTACTCAGTGCAGTAGGAGTGTGACCTTTGGCTACCTATGTGAAATAGCAAAAAAAAAAAGAAGGAAACATTGTATCTCTTATCTATCTACAATAATTCTAAAATGTTCTATATACTTAGGTTCAAACAAAAAATAATATGTGAAGGATATTATATTTCCTTTTAAATGCAAGATCAAATGTTGGCATGTTTTCATTAATAATGTTTTATTAGATATTTTATGTAAATAAGGATGGATTTTTAATAAGCTTAACACCTTACTTATAGGTGGTTCAATTTAATTTAATTTTGATAAAAACCCTATGTAATTATGAATATATTCATATATTTGAAAACTTTGATGACTACTTGATTTAGAATTCTTAGCTATTACTTGATGACATACTCCTTGCTTTGCATATCTCTCTCTAAAGTTGAAGTTGTTTTATAATTAAGTTGATTATCCATCCTAATGGTAAATCCCTATCTTACTAATATTGTGGGAGTGTGGTTTTCCTCAAACTAGTTTGGTTGTAGTTACCAGTCTTGGTCTGCTATTTGTTTTACTCTGAATTGCTTGATTGAGGATTTCTTACATTTTAGTTTCAAATTTACTAAATTACTTGAGGGAATTTAATGTTGACTACACCTAGATATTTTGAAGCTAAAAACAAGTTTAAATCCTAATATTAATGGATATGTTTTTTTTTTTTTTTTTTTCTTTTGACTCGTTTAGTTAATTTGACTATTGTGGATGAAAACCTTTGTGTTTAATTATTTCATGTTTGGATAAGCCCCTTAGGCTGAGCAATGAACCTTAACCAAACCTTTCATCTTATGGATTGTATATATCAAACCCTAATTTATGATGTAAATCATCCCCTATAAAAATTTGATGTATGCCCTGGGCATTACTCAGGTCAGTGGTTTGATTGAGTGTTATGATTTGTGCTACTGCATTTCTTCTTTTATCCCTATTGATGGTTTTTGTAAGTCTTTACTAGTGGTTTAGTAGTATGTGTGTGTGTGTGTGTGTGTGTGTGTGTGTGTATATATATATATATATATATATATATATATATATATATATATATATTACCTCACTCGAGTACCTAGTTGATAAAACCTTCCACCAAGTTGATGTTTGGGGTGGTAAGGACCACCGATGGTTGGGCTCATAGAGTTATTTTTGAGGGGTTTCCTTCTTACAGTGTTTGTTCTTCTCTATTGATGCACCTAGATTTATATGGTGACTTATTTCTCATTTATGCATGTTGACATAAGATGTTGGAGTGATGGATTGTGGTTGATTAGCCATTATATGTTATATTTTATAATATTACCTTATTTATGTAGAGAATTATAGGATAATTCCTCTTGATCATCAACATCTAAATCTTTTTCCATTTGATCACTTGCTTCAGGTGATTTGCCATTCAATAATTTGTCTAATTCACTCTTTTTCTTAGTCGCTAGGTTTTTAAATCCATTTTGAGGTAAGCCCCTAATTATGTTAATATTAAATCACATTTATTGTGATCATTAATCCTCTTGAGTTACTTTCAAATTCACTTTATATCTTATTATATCCTTTCATTCTTGATTCTTACCTTTGTGTTTGCACTAGGCTACCATACCATAGGTCTCAAAGACAAAAATTAGAACTAAGATTCCAAGGACATTTATTACTATTTACATGGGATTATTATATCTCATTAAACATTTATATACCTCTCTAAAAGCATCACATACTCTTTATTGTCATGTTCATGTACCTTAAGGTCTTAATGCCTTACAAGGCTTGTAGCCATTTTTTGTAGTTTCCTTTTAGTTTGATCAACCTATCATCTTTCCCAAACATATATTTATATTTATAAGCTTATTTTACCCCAATTTACATGTTTTTAAAGTTTCTTAACCCAATTCTTATCTAACTATCACTTCCTTTGGTAAACCACCTTCTTTTAAGGCCTAATTAAGCCTATTTCTTGTCTCAATCCTCATAATCCATACATACCATACATTGGAACTCTAAAATATTATAAATATAATTAATCATGTCAAAAAACACCTTCATAAAAAATATTCATCAAAATTTATGGGTTAAAACTTATTTTATGGCCTAAACCCTAATTCTAGAGTCTCTTCCATTCTACACAAGTTAAGAGCTTGTAAAATGCATATCTCAAGTTCTACATGGTATCGAATGATAAAATATTTTTTTTTAATTCTTTTTTATATAAATCCACATTATAAAATGGTTTATGACTTCCTCATTCTTGATTTTATGCTCAAAACAACAATCATACAGGGTTTTCTTACTGCTCTGTTTTGACTGAGTAATATCTAAAGGTAAGAATCTCAACTTAGTGTTGCTTAAAGATAATTAAATTATTTATTAATAAATTTAAAAATTATATAAATATTAAAAATACTCCTTCAAATGTTTTATTCACCTCCCACATTCTCATTTGAGCCTATAATATTCAAAATATAGAAAATTGTGTCTTTGTATGACTGTATCAAGGGTTGTAAGCTCAATTTCTTTTCAAAGACAATGTATTTTATCAAAGGACCTTAAAAAAATTTAATACAATTTATAAAAATGTTAATTATTCATCCATACTACATTCTCACCCATTTAAATACTCAAACAACCTTCCAAGTCATCAACCTAGTGGAATACGGAGTTCATTGTTTTAGCATAGTCATCCTACAATCATGAAGCTCCTTCATACAATTATAAGGACTAATACAATTATCAATATTCCTTAAATTTTAGTTTAATTTCAAACTCAACCAAATCCATATTCATTCCTTGTATTTATATGTTACACATTCATACTCAGACCAATTGTGTTGAACATGACACTTTATGTAAATAAGGTTTTCACCCTTAAACACTTAGCTCCAAAAGAACATTCAAAGGCTATCACTCACTATCTAGGTTTTGTCTTAAATTTATTATCACAATAAATCAATGACCCTAAATTAATTTCCTTATTTAAAATTGATGATCTTAGGTAGTCTTTTAACAACAAAGTTTCTTGAAATGTGTAACAGGGTCTACCTTACCTTGCAACCCTGTGAACAGGGGTTTAGAACCAAAATGGTTCTCAATCATCCTAAGACTTTCATTAAGACATATAAAGTTACTTGAAACTTCATCCTATTTTCCAAAATAAATAACTTTATTATTTATTAACTCTTAAAATAACTATATCACCCAATCTTTTAACTATAATCAATGGTTCAATGGTTCAACCTGTAGACTTTGTCTAGCCTGTAACTCAACACAAAACTAGTATGTTTATGGCCTCAAGGTTCTTGTAAAATAATTTTTTACATATGATAAAACTAGTACCATTACAACTCAAATTCAAATAGAATCATTCTACTCTTCATTCAATTGTATCTTGATGGTTACAAAATGTTGTCCATAAAGGACTTGACAAAACTGTTGTGAGAGGCATACCAATTTTCCTTCTTACTCCCTATTTATCCTTCTTGGAGCATCACCTACCTATCTCCTACTCTACCTATTATATCTAACTTTTCAAAATGACTCCTTCCTTGCCATTTCAACATAGGTGTTTGAAGTTAGTTACACCTACTTCTTAACTCTAACTACCTCCACGTACAAGGGTATCCTTTCCTTAATTTAGACGACTTGATTAAAGAATTCAACATGAAAATACATTAGAATACCTTCTTCATGACTTGAATTTACCTCACACACTAAATTATTCACATAACTTATTGCAACACATGTATTTTATCCCCTTAGACTCAATTTCAATATTTGAATTTTAAAATTTCCTATTTTGGAGGGAAAACTCCTATAGACCATATAACTCAACTTCATGACTCCATATAGATTATACAGACTCAAATGGAATTAATAGTACCTTAAACAAATAAACATCAAATTTGATTAGACTTGACCCTTCTATTGATCAAAAATATAAAATTACTATTTCTTAGCTTGATGCTCCTACGTCACTTATGTAGCTTGTAATATTGTTTTATTGGGAAAAGAACATCATTGGATATGATATTGACATTGGAGGAATTATTGATTATAGTTGATTATTTCTTTTATATTTAACCAACTGTATTTACTCCTTTGGTATGCATTTAAATTGGTCTCTATTTATCATATGAGAGGTGGTGTGATTATAATGCAGTATGTTATACTTGATCTTTATATATTATTGTATGTACATGGCTTAGTGATTTACTTATTGATTTTAAGTAGGCAAAAAATTATAATAATATTATTATTAGAACAATTGTAACTATAGTGTCTTTAACTTTTAATTATATGGAAATTAATATGGTGTTTTCTTATTGTATGCTAGAATTAGTTAGAGGTTGTAAAGCTCTTTGGTGGAACTATGTATTATTTTACATGGATTTCATGATGAATTTTATTTGGTGACATTCGTATGGCATGGAATGTCTATCTTGTATGAATAATTACCATTTTTTTATGTCAATAGAGTGAAGATATAAGACATCCCTCAATTGTAGTGTTGTTACTAAACACATGGTCTTAACATGGTTATAATCTTAGCTGAAACTAAGTCATTGCAATTAGATTATGCAAGTATTCCATTGATGATTAAAAGAAATATTTTCACTACTATATTATGTAAATGAATGTTTATTGGCCATAATATCATTTTAAGTGAGTTTACTTCTATTTATTAAGTAATGAAGTAAGTCGTATTAATGATCTTCTTATAGGGACCCATATTATGGATTATGGATTATACCATTAATGGTGTTATATTAATTTTAGATATATGTCCTATTTTCTTAAAGTATATTAATATATATTTTTACAATGAAACTCTTGATTAATGGAAGTTGGCTATATTGTCATTAATGCTTATATGAGAATAGATAGTCATTGGTTATAGTAGATATGTGTGCGCTTAAAATTTAAGTTTATCCTTATCATTGAATTCTTGGTATACCTTGTATGTGTTAATTAAAGAAATAAATGATTCCATAATTGGGATAAGTATTAAATAATTGGTGTAAACCTTAATGATTACACTTGATTATATGATTTAATAGTCTCCCTTGATAATGCATTGCTAAATCATAATCTTCCTTAATAAACACATAAGTAAATTCCTAAGGCTAATGAAGTAAAAAAACTCTTACATGGTCATAAACATGATAATTGGATTGAATTAATGCTTATATTATAATAACAATATATTACAAGTAAAGGATAAGTAAGCAACAATTAGGTGTAGAGCCCTAGGGTTGGCTTACAGGATGGTATTCCTGGATCACAAGAAGTAATTATTTCCCAATGCCAATTATAAACTCTTTCAATAGGGGTCTTGAGTTAAATATATTGTATCTCATCTAATTTAAATAATAAAAATTATTTCTTCATGGAGCTACATCCTCCATGTGTGGCCTTCATCAATTAAGGGAACAAAGGCATAATGTTTCCTAAAGTACCTTGGATCATAGTATGGTGATCAATGGGAGTAGGACAAGGAGTAGTCCTTACTTGGGTATTTCCCAAAAGGTTTGGATTCTTTAGATTTTTCCATGTTGACTTTAGTAGTGGATTAGAGATCTCCACTCATTGATCTCATGATGTGATAAGACTTGTCTGAGCAAGATTAGTGAGATGGACCCTTATGTTTGGTCATTGGACCTTTGTGCTTAATTATCGCACTTCTATCATATCCCATTTGCTTATCTAGCAATTGGGTAGCAAGGCATTCTTGGATGTGCTCAATTCCATTTGGTTGATCATAGCCTTATCCATTTGGGATAATTGAGATGTTGATTGTAGGTTGTTAGTACTTCTCAAAGAGTTGTTGAGATGCATTGCACTACACTAATTTTATGTAGTTGGGCTTTTGATTTTTTTTTTTGTATTCTAAAAGATAATTGCATTGAAAAAAATTGGGGTTGTTTCAAAAATGTTTGGATTCCTAAATAAAATGACTCTTCTAAAGGCTTTGATATGTCTTTTAATGATAATTCTTCTAATGTTTCATGTAGAATATATTTTGGAAGTGACACATATTCTTTATCTCTATTATGATTAATCTCATCTTTTATGCATTCTTTTTTTTTATAAAGGAAATATGTTTTATTTAGAGTTGTTTTGACTAATTTTTTTCACATAGGTTTTTGTAGTTTATGATAGAAGTTGAATTTAACTTAAAATTGTCTACTTGTACATCTATTTTTCTTATATTATGTATGTAGATTGTATTTTTAGTATATTGGTTCCTTAACTTGAAAGATTGGTATTATCTTGTTTATTTTTTAAGATTTTTTAGATCACTTCTCATTTTATTGGTCATTGTTCCATTATGGATCGACCACATTCTCTGAAAAAGATTATTACATATTCTTGTTGATCACACTTTATTCCTTGTAAATTTTGGTGGCACCTTCTCTTATTCTTTATTTTTCATTCTATTGTAATTCCTCTTGAAGAAAGTTTCTATTAATGGGGACTCCAATGTAATTTAAACTCCCTTCCTTATTTGTAAAATATTTTCTCCACTTTTATAACTTCAAATTTAAGCTTAAGGGGGAGTGTTAAAGAATTAATCTTAATTTGGGTCCTTCCTATAGGTTAAAGGTTTATCCTAAGTCTGTGTGTGTGTGTGTGTGTGTGTGTGTGTGTGTGTGTGTGTGTGTGTGTGTGTGTGTGTGTGTGTGTGTGTGTGTGTGTGTGTGTGTGTTTGTTTATTATATTTATAAGTGTACTTTATACTAACCTTTTGAGTTGTCACTCAGCTCTCTAATCCACTTGTTGACTTTGCAGTTAATTACATGTAACTCATCCTCCCTACATGAAACATGATCATCCCTCTTATTTTTAAGAGGATTAGGAATACATGGCACACATATTGGAACTTTTTTTATAATTATTCTCGTTTAACTCTTTATAAAAAGTTCTCATTTATCTTTATTCAATACTTGCTACAACTCTCTTGTTGATTTATTCTTGCTCTTGCATCTTTGATACTCTTTTGGACTAAGGCCATTTTTCTCCTAATTTCTCCATGTCATTGTTATTGAATATTATTATTACAATCTTTCAATAACTATGTGGGGTTTTTATCCATATGATGATTTCCCCATTTGTCAACCCTCATCTCATATTTTTTTGGTTTGATTCACTCTTGAGGTAATATTTATTTATTTTGCATTCTTTTACTTTATGGTTTTCAACGTTATTCTAAACAGTTTTGGTTAATTTCCTAATATAAATAACATTTTATACTTGGCTAGCCACCTTCTCATAAAATTTCATCATAAGAACAAACAAATGCTATAGAATATGTATAACCCAAATCTATTGGATTAGAAATTATTTGCAAATGGTGTCAAATGCCTTTTGAAAATCAATAAAACATAAATAAACTTTATGATTTTATGTATTTATTCTTCAATTACATCTTTAAGCATCAATATATTGTCTATTGTTTGGTGACAACATCTAAAACCCACTTTCCATTTTTCCTAAAGTTTCTTGGACTCTACAAATCTGAAAACAAAATTATCCAACACTGAATCAAATAACTTGCTCAAGGTGTGACCAACCATGATGGATCTATAATTATTTAGGTCATGCTATTTCTTGATTTAAATATGAGACAAATGATATGAGATGTATGTGCTAGTGGGAATTCATGATAATCCACTAGATTAAAGAGATCAACAATATATGTTACTTGGAGAGTTAGACCATGATGAACAATGTTTTCTCTTACACGCTCTATGTTAGTTAACTTACCTATATTGAGTTAAAAAATAGCTTGCATCACCGTATAATATTTTATAATATGTGTACACTGTAATATGTTTCCCACTAAAATTGAGATTTTGTTTTGACTATCGTAAAGATAGGATGCATCATTGGACCAAGTATCTTTGGTGGATATGGCATCTGAGTATTTCATTGGGAGGATTTTTTTCTAAAAGTATTTAACATTAAATTTGAGAATGTTGATTATATCTATTATTTTCTTGTTCAATTATAGCCTCTTATTTTTTTAGGATACAATGATTAAAAAAATAATATACTTCCTCATGTGGGATGTTATCAAGTAATTTGCATTGTGATCCTATGGAGAGATCTACAACTACTACTAAACCAATCATTTACGATGGTAATATCCAAGTAGGGGATAATAGGGTGATTATTAATACAATGAGAGTGATTGAAAAGTTATATTCCAAATTTTTTATAGAGATAAACTCTTGTTTTTTTAATGTGTTATGATTATAAGTTATATCTATGAGGTTAACTTTTAAAAAATTATTGAAAGAATAATTTAAAAATGGTTAAAGTAAATATGATTTGCATCTATAAGGCTAGGGAGTACAAACTTGAATGAAATCGGTGTAGTAAGGCCTTTTGAGGGAAGAGTATCCACAAATATTTCTCGGTCAAAGCATAATGTACCACATTATTTCCCCCATCATAAGGATAAAAAGTAAATTAACCTAAACTAAGAAAGCAAGAGACTTCATTTAACACTAAATGGTCATGGGATTCACCAAGTATGATTATATGTCTCCTATAAGGTGTAATGGAATGGTTAGCTAACTATTTTTTACTGTCCAACTCTTTTCTTATCTCTTGTAACCTTAGAGGACCTAAACTAAAATAAAAGTATGAACATTCTATGTTACCTATATGTACATTGAAATATATTAATAGGATAAAATCTCCCATTTTTAAGAAATTAGAGATCTCAAGATAAATATCAATGAATGGTGATTCACCATCCTTTTCCTTGTCATTTGGTGCATAAACTGGGTGCAAGTAAAAATCAACTATAAATTTTTTGGAATGTGAAGCTCTTTTGTCAATTGGTATCCACATATTTCTAGCATGGTAGTCAAATTCATCCACAAAAATTATATATATTAAAGGTTATGACACAAGGAAATGTATATGTATGTATATAATAGTACCACCTATTGATTCTTAGTTGTACACCTCTTTTGCTCAACCTTGCACACTTGAGAGAAATGGCAAGAAATTATGGAAAACCTGCTAATATGTCATTGTATCCAAGGAGGGGTTTGACATCAGGAAAGAACCAAAAAGAGAAAATGACTGAGAGGCACCTATAAAGAGTATGGTTAGCTCCCTGCTACTTTTGTATCTACCTGAACCAAGGTGAGAGGACTTCTGGGGTAGATCATTCACATGGAGAGATTCTATAATTCAAACTCCATGGGGATTATGGGCACAAGGGAATACAAATTTGGCTAGAACACAACCAAACTTTCTCACTCCAACCAGCAAGGGTTATCACACAAGATGAGCAATTATTCTAAGTCAGACACAAGCTACTAAAGACATATATGAATGTAATTAAAACTTCCATTCTAAATAATATTCAATAATAGAGGGGTTGAATAAGATATTGCAATGTTGATATTTAACACACAAAACAAAGAAACATACTAAGAATACAATGTTTATGCATCTATAGGAAAATAACACTTCAGATATGTAAGGGCCATGTTATATGTAGGGTAGGAAGGGTAGGACAATATTTATCAATTAATAGAAAATAAAGTGGAGGGTTAACGAATGAGCACAAATAAATTCACTAAACTTCTAGATCATCGTCACCAACAAATGCATTGTAGATCAAAAATAAATGAAATGAAATCATGCACAAATGATATCCTTCAAGAACCCCTTCTAACTAAATCCATGAGCCTAGGACTACCCTTAAAAATGCTATCAATACTCTATTCCAAAATCTCAGTTCAAAAAGGATTTTACAACCTAGATATAATCTCTAAATGACTACCATAAAGATGAATACATCAGATAACCAATCTACTAATAATGTAAAATAGAGCATCGCACTTTAATAACAAGAAGAGAATGGAAACCACAAACATATTTTCATTAATCAATAAAATGGAAACTAAATATAATGTGTTCTGAATAACATGTAGCCTAACACTATGCAAGATAATTTTGTGGCAAGGGAGACATATTCAATGTTCTCAAAGCTTGCCAATGATTTTATAGCATAAATAAATTTGGCACCAGAAAGATTACACAGAGAGAATTCTTTGAGGCTATATCTCTTGACTCAAAAATTTAATCAACCCTTGTAAAGGGATAGAGCCCCTTTACTTACACAATTGAGCTAAGCCTAACATATTACTAAAGATGTTCTAGATGGAAGATTCCTTCATGGGCCTGGAGTCTATTAAACCTTGTAACAAACATGATTCTTTGGATATGATCATGATCCTATGATGACGGAAATATTGATCCTCCACCTCAGTAGAATATTTCTAGTTATCTACATGGAGGAAGATCTTGCAAGGGACAAATAAAAACCTTTGTCCTCTTGTAAAATAGACAAAAACATCCCTTTCCTATCCTCATGATTATACAAAAACTAACTGAGAGGGTCATGCCACTAATAGGCCAAGTAAAATGCTTTCCAAGTATGAAATTAGAAAAAGAAGAAGCGAGGGAATAAAAGAAGGAAGTGGTGTCATCTTAGAAAAAAACTATCTAGTTGTGCTATGGAGTCAATCTAGATGAAAAAATATTTCACCAACTTGTTCCTATACCTTGTGTATCATTTGAGCATAGCGTTGAGATTCCCTCAGTTTAGGTTGCTTGATATTTGAATTTTACTTGGTATTCTTCAAGCCAGGAGGCAATCTTCTGAAGCATGGTTTGCTTTCATCTGATGAGCTCCTTAAGCTAGTCACAAGACTTCTTAAGTGATACCAACTACTTTATTTTTTCAACATCAAAGGACTCTTGTGGTACATCAATGAGGATTTTTAGAGCTATGAGTATTATCTCTTCCTTCAAATCACTTGCACCATCAAGGCTTACTATCTTCTTAAGTAAAACATCTATTTCTCTTGTTTCAATCTTGAGTGACTTCTCTTCTCCTTTCAAATTAAAGATGCCATTTTGAGCATCACTAATCAATGCTTGATTTCTAGTTGACACTCTTTGGGCTTCTTGTGATCATTGGGAGAAATGATCATTTTTTATTTCAAAGTCTCGATACCCATTCTACAAATCTCATCCATTTTACACTAGACCTCTTCCTACATTACCTCATAGATAAGCATTTGAGCATCACACTCCCTCTTATTATCCACTATGTTGTTCAATCATTTCAAAGCTGAGTGGATTATTTCTTTGGCCTTGGTGTGTAAATCTTCTTGCCATTTTTCTATTGCTTGTCCTCTAGATTTCAAGCCATTAATTTAGCTAAAATCAAATTACTCTAATGAGAAGATAGGATATTCTAGAGATCTACTGGCATTTAGAGTTACTTTCTTAGGCTCACTTAGTAATTTTTAAAAGTATGAAATCATAGCCTAATTTTGTTCCTTCAACTCCTCCATGGTGGCTTTATCCTTGTCCATTCGATGAGCCACCATCTTTATCAAAACTTATGAGCTATGCTTAGCTCATTACTTGATGGCTCCCCTAGGTTGTAGATGTATACAATGTAACTCTCAAGGGGATCATCTTTCTTCAAATCATCTTGTGGAGGAATGGCTATCTCCACATTTATTTCTCTTGTTGCAGTGAATGTGGTCCTGGAGTGTGTCTTGGCCTTTTTGAGGGGTTTGGCCTTATATGTTTGAGTGATCTTCACTACATTGATCTCCCTAATTTTATTCATAATGTACTTTTATTTAACCTATTCTTCAACATAGAGAAGGGGTCTAGTCTAAAATCCCATTGATGTATTGGACATTGATACAAACCTCAAGATAGTGAAAGGTGGTGTCATCAGGGTACCTGATGTAGGAAGTGCCACAGGAATGGGATATGGACTCAACACAAACTATTCGATTTCTTCATCACTTTCCAAATCCTTATCACCTTTTTTGTTTTCTCTAGGTATTCCCTCAAGTTTTGGTTCTATCTACTCCAATACTTCAAAATTTGGATTAAATTGGCGAGACTCCTTAAGAAATTTCTCAATGGGGCTTCCTTGTTTTACAGACTAACTAGAAGGTTCCACAACTGCTTCACCTTCTTTATTTACCTAAAATTTAGTTATATATGAAGCTATGGTTACTTCCTTATTGACTTTAGGTAACTCTTCATCAATCATGGCCTCTAGACCTTTATTCTAGGTTGGATCATGGACCTTGATATGAGGAAGGAGACTTATAGGTACTTCAATTAAGGCAACACTACCTGAAGTATCCTCCTCAGCATCTTTATTAGATTGGTCAAATTCCTTATTTATTTATGTATGGGTGGGGGTACCCATTTGCAAGTTTGCTCCCCCACTTTCCTATGTACTTGCCTTATCCTTTGGTGGTGAACTTGACACCTTTGGAGGGGAAGGGGCAATTTGTGATACCTCTAGGGTTTTTTTTATAGTCCTTGTTCAACCACCCCTTCAAGATAAGTGGTCACTTGAACATTTTTCTCTAGCTCTACCTCAACTTTCTCATCAAATTTATTCATCTCTTCAACTTCACCTTGATCACCTTGGCCTAGTGATTGGGTGATGACATTTTCAATAAATGTCTCTGTATCTGATGAGACCATCTCTTTTTCTTGAGGGGCCTAAACTTGAGTGGCCACCTCAAAACCAACTTGTACAACATTTTCAAAAGAAAGAGGATCATTTATGGCCATAACTTCTTCCTCATTACCCTTAATTTTTACTCCTAAATGAACTTCTAAAAATAAACCAATCATCAAGACCTTTGTTGGGGTCTAGGGTTTTTCCCTCAGAGTTCTCTACCTAGTTTTTACTTATGGAGGAGTGAATGATCGTTGCTTCTTCATCACCTTAGCAATGGGCCTATCTTCATCTAAGTCTTACTTTTCACTCATATCTCTAAACCTTTGAGCATATAAGTATTGATCCTCTTTCCTTTTCATGGGGAGTTCCTTAGAAGGTAGCTCCTTGAACACAACCTCCTTCCTTTTCTTAGGAATCCCACTTGGAGGTTATAGAGCCCTCTTGACTCTTTTCTACTTGAGCTTCTCTCCTTCTTCTTCACCTCCTCTCTTCCTTCAATAAATATTTGGAGGAGGGATAAATGTTGGATATTGTGTTATTGGAACAAGTGGAACAACATTTGCATTGACTACTGGGATGCCTATGGGGATGGCTCATACTATTGGGGCTCCCTCTAATGTAATGGATATTGGGGTGGCACTAGCTAATGTAACCTCCCTAGTGGAAATCTTATCCCAATTTTTAGCTAAAATTTTCAGCTTTGAGAAAGATAATCCCACCTTGGACTATGATGTGGATATGGAATCCACATCAATTGGCTTGGTGAAGTCAAAATCACCAACCTTACTCTTCCCTTTGGCCTTCATTGTTGGTGGTGGAGACAAGGGAACACCACTATAATCTGGGAGGAAACCCTTCAACTCTCAAACTTATCTAATTTATTAGAGGGTAGGGGTGTCATAAGCACTAATATCAACCCCATGTTCCTTCAACCACTTAAAGGTTCTCATGATTTCTATGGCTCTTTATGGAATGAAATCATTTTCCTTAGCAGTGAAGTCCTCCTGTGAGATGGCATGGGCTTCAATAATGGAATGATTATATACTATAGATAGTGTCCTCTTATCATCCCCCATGTCCTTTGGGATGGGATAAATATTGTAAGTAATAATTTCTTGCACTGTTAGCCTCATAAAGTTTAAATTTTAGACATCTTCTTTGGTAATGCAATCAAACTAGATGTCTTCATAATGTGATTGATGTAGAATCACACTAGTTATTGTGTTCATCCACCATCTAATATCATAGTTTGGCTTAGGTGGCATCTTGTCAATCACATATCAGCCCATCTCTTGTTCTAATCCCTTAGCCTTGGCAATAGAAGGACATGAATAATGTCTATTTTAAATTGGAAATTTGAAGGGATTATTCACCTTCTTTGCCACTATCATTTCATGTGGGGGCACCATTTGTTGGCTTAACTCCATCACTGCTAGTCGATCATCCAGGTATCTTGGTAGCTTGTAAAGAGACCCTGAGTAGCCACTTATTTTGATATAAGTGAATGTTCTAAGCTAAATATATGAGGTGTCATACTTATCAATGGTTTCTCTGGCCCCCTTAAACATCTTGTTGAGGCTTCTTAGAGGATAGAAGACATTCATCATAGTATTGAATAAATAATTGTAAATCTTGCGTAAATTCTTCTTGAAGCCATCTAGGGCAATTTTTGGATAAGTCTCATATATTCTCATTCCATTGGGATTCCTGGTGAGCCCTTAGAACATCTTATTAAGCACTAGAATGTACATTAGGTAGGAGAACATGTAAAATTTACTTGTGAACACCTAATTTGAATGGATTGCAACTTGAAGCTACATCATCTACCTATGTAGGTTGTCACTTAAGATGGTACCCCAATCCAAATTCTTTTGTTGCTCTAATATATATTAAGATTATGAATATCTAAGGCTCAAACTTCTTTTTGGTAGGCATCCCATAAATTTTTACTGCCATGGAAATCACATACTAGGGTAATTCCTTGAATTCCACCAATTTCAGACTCTCAATCATTCTCAAGACCTTTTGTCTTTTCTCAACCAACCAATAGGAGTTGACAATAGACCATATTATTTTGTCATTTTTATCTGCATACTCTTGGCATTCCTCTTGGGAGAGTGTGATACTTTTAGGTTGGGGAGGAATCCCAAGCATGGTGTTGAGGGCCAAAGGAGTGAAAGAGTAGGCAAATGATTATCTTCCATTGATGATAGTCTTCATATCTAATTGATATACTTGAGCACATACAATCATTAATTCTGAGTATGGGGTAGCTAAGGGGAATGCTACCATAGGGGACATATAACTCATGCCAAGATTTGAAAATATTGGAAGAGGGTTTGGCTACTACAATAAATTAAATAAGGTTATAAAGTCTAACCCTTGAACATATATATATTTGATTCCATCCAAAATACAAAATTTTTTACTCTTGATAGATGCTAAAGTAACCACCATTTTTCCCTAGCTCTCTAATGCAATAATTTGAACTTGAACAAATTCTTCCCTCAAATCACCATCAAAATACCTTCAAACCCCTTCAAATAACATAATATAAGGAACTAGAATAACACTTATTGATAATTAGAAGGGTTGTATCCAATTGAAGCTAAAAATATTTGAAGAATTTGCCATAATCACTCTTTCACACTACACATAGCTAGGGCACACAAATAGATAGAAGACGTAAGTATAATCTCTAAATGCAAAAGGTAAATGTGAATGAAGGGAAATGCCTTAGTTATAATCATTTATATTTCAAATTAGGGTTTCCATTAATTCTTTGAAGCATAACAATTATTTACCAACTACCCCCTTTAAACATTTGAGCTTATTTTGAAAGAGGAAAGAGAAAGCGTAAATGTTTCTTTCATGTTGGGTAATCCTCTTTGCAACACATGGATCCAAATAAGCAATCTTTTCATTTCATTGATTTTTGGGCCTTAGGGGACTTTTTTCCCTTTCCCACTAAAAGGTGAGGTAATTTTAAAAAAGGGCTCAGATCTTGAAAAACCCTAAGGACCTACCATGTGTCATTACTTTACTTTACAAAACTAGGAGTTCAGGCCCTGGATACTTTTTGCACCTTGCCCACCAAAAGGTAAGTGAGGCAATCTTCAAAAAGGGCCTATAACTTACAAAACTTAGAGGACCTACCACATGTCTAAATTAAATGCTAGTCAGACTCTCAACTAAATTTTCACCTTTACACCATCCTTCTTGATATGAGGAAGGGTGAAAGATCCTTATAATCCTTGAAAATGCACTAAAAATAAATGAACAAGTCATTACCTTATAAATTTGATGAATTTGAATTGGACATTTTCATAGGATAAAGTCTTAGAAGTCCCCTAAGATAAGCATGTGTCTTTCATTCTACTCATCGGGTAATTCCTCACCTCAATCACCAAAACACATTGAAGGTGCAACATTGAACTTTTATCTAAGGGCCCAGAACTTTTCTCCTTTGGCCACGTGGTGGCTTTATGGGGATTCTAGGATTTGACCTTGCTAACCTTTAGGGAGGGCCCATGGGTCATTGATCTCTATCTGAGTCCCTGAGATGGTGACACTTATCATCCTCATAGGACTTCTTTGGCCTTTTGACATTTCAACATCATCCTCACTCCATTGGATCATTTTGGGTGAGTGCCCATGAATCATTGATCATGATCTTTATGATGGCATAGGATTGGTTCACCGAGTGAAGGCTTTAATATCTTTGGGCTTCCCTCATGCCATCCGATCAAGGGGTGCAATGAAGCAAGAGCCGTTAGATCTTGTAAACTTAACTTTTCTTCTTTGAGCACAAGGTAAAGATTCAATGTATGTGAAGAGACTTGGATACATTTTTATCTTTTCATAGTGAATCTTCCCTCCATGAAACCCCAAACAAAGATATCAGAACACAACAATTTTACATAAATTCCCTTTAGACTTTTGGAATGGTCCTTTGAACTCTTGAAAATGTCTTTCAAGACTTTTGAAAGAGTCCTCTTCCTTCTAAAAGTGTCCTTCAAACATTTTGTAAACACCCTTCGAGAATTTTGCAAACGAAAAGTGTCGAAGGAAACAATCCTTCAAACATTTTGTAAAGGCAAAATGACCCTTTGAGAGTATTGAAAATGTCCTTCAATACTTTTTTAAATGTCCCTCGCCCTTCGAAAGTGCCCTTTGGGAATTTTTCAAAGGAAAAATGCCCGAAGGAAATGATCCTTCGAGACTTCTAGAAAGTACCTTTGGCCGAAACAAATGACTTTATAATTCCTTCGAGATATTTTAGCAAGGAAAATGCCCGAAGGGCAAGCCCCCTTTGGACTTTTTGTCATGGCAAAAAAGTTTGAAATAAATGACCCAAAAACACTTAAGACCAAAAAAACAAGATATGCAATTCTTTTAAAACTATTTTAGCGGATAAAATGTTTGACAAAAATAAATTTTTAAACCTTTTGTCTAAGACAAAAATCCCAAAGACCTATTTCTGTCAGACATTATGTTCATGCAAAAGGCCCAAAAAGTATAATGGAAGGAACATTTTCACCAAGCAAAGACAAGAAAAAGGACTTAGCAAAAATATCCCAAATCTTTTGACACTGAACAGGGCACAAATTACTTGGTGTAGATTTGGACTACAACACCATCCATCATGGTTTAATGTGTGTTGTGAGCACACATCCTAAGATAAATCTCCCATAAAATACATAGGGAAGATGGGGCATTATTTGAACACCTTATTTTTGAATATATATGACACTTAAATGGCACCACACTAGCGTTTTAAGTTTACCCAATAGTTGACTCAACATATTGACTAGTTGGATCAACATTTTTTAATATAGAATTTTTTATTTTTTTGTTGAAATAGAAGGAAAGTCACATTTTGAATTGATTGATTTAAAATATAAAAAATTTCCCAAATATTTTAATTAGGTAGCTAATAGTTACAAACATGATATGTCATGACACAATTGGCTATTTTACACCATTATTTGGTACAAGTTGTATAATATTAATAAATTGTACAATTGCTAATTTTCTCTTTACTTTATCCAATTATTGGGTATTTCCTTCTCATGTAACATCACAAGTATTGGACCTATCATAATAATTTTCTACTCTCTTGTAATAATTATAAATTGACATTTTTTCATTGACAATTATGTTGGCTCATATTTTTTTACAATATTTAATATGCATATTTGTCACATCAATCATATTTATTCAATGAAAAGAATAATAATGTTTATATTACTTTATTAAAATTAAAATTAAATCTCTTCCCCCATTTTATGAAATGATTAATTGAATAATAATTTCTATTAATAATACATATTATATGATGTTATTCTTACAAAAATGAGTTGTATGGTATCATATTTCTTTCAAATTCTAAGGATCAAGGAAAATATAGTTTAACTTATAAAAAGTTAAAACAATTTAAAGTAACTTTTTCTTTGGCAGGAAAAGTTTCATTAGCTTGCGATGATTATTTTTACACCTAGGTAGGATCCATAGGATGGTGAAAATAAGGATAATAAAAATATAGGTAAGACACACTACATGACACTGTGGATCCACCCAAATGATCCTTTGCCTCCACCATTCGACATTTTAGATGAAAATACACCTCAAAAAAGCATTTGCCCAAATTGATGAAATTATAGAAAAATTAACCAACATAATTCCAAATATAATTTAATTAATAAATTATTTATAGAAATTAAAGTTCAATTGTCAACCAATAAGAATGAGATATATATTTTATTTATTAAGGGTAAAAGTGAGTTTTTTGAAAGACCCTAAAAATTATTACAATAATATTAAAAGATGTTACAATAAGGATCAAAAGGACAAAGACAATACATTACTTAATAGCCCAAATATGGGATACCTATCAAATAACCAACTAAGGCTTCAACCCTACTACAAATGAAAAAAATAAGGAAAATGACAAAAAAATAAACTTTATGTTTCTTATGTTTGATTTTCCTATTATGAAAGAACTCCTCTTCTTTGAGAGATGCAAGATTAGCAAAATCATTTTTTCAATTCAAGCTCTGAAGATAGTATCTTAGAGTTTCAATATATTTTGGTTCTTTTACCTAACCTATGTAGTTTTCAAGTTGAACATAATCTACTAAAAATGATTGTGATGGGTTACTAACCGCTACCTTATTTGGATGGCACCTTAGCTGACCCTCTATATAAAGAAGGGTATTTTGTTGATTTGACTAGAAAATTGATAGCCTTTTTCCTTCTTTTGCACTAGTTCTTTAGCATGATTACTAGAAATATTCTCAATGTTTGTCCACTCTTTGTTGATATTATATGTTGGATCTTTGTTGATGTAGACATTCAAATCATTCCTCTTCAAAATACCCATTTTCTAACATCCATAGCAATGGATGTTGATGTTCTCATAGTCTATCAGTTGAGTCCAAATGCCCTTGCTTGACTAAAAATTTAAAACTTGGGGACTTGGGATTATAAATTTCATCAAAGTCACTATTTTATCTTTACTCATATTGAATTTTTGTTCTAGGTTCTCTTTTTTTTATCATCCATGTATAGGTATTCACTAATGGCATCCCCTAAATTTTTGAAAATCATTTCTCCTCAGAACTTTATAGATAGAGCATAAAGATTGGCCCACACAAGGATGATGTCTATGTTTTTAGTATAGGGGCTAAAACCTATTATCCACATGGTTTGATGAATATACCCCTTTGAGCCATGAACTAGAAAACATATTATCCACATAGTTTCAAAACATAGTTTCAAACTTTTGAGCAAGAAAAAGTTACTACAAATAAATTCTTAAGCAAGGAAATAATTTGGAAATTATCAAGCCAAATATGTTTATTTCATTTCTTACCTTCTCCATGTTAGGTCTTATTCCTCTAACTTTGTATATGAGATTATATAGTCCTCCAAATCATTTATATCTATCTCAAAGTCATTATCTTTCATTGTAATTATGGTTTTTATAATTGTAGCGATCTTATTCTCTCTAAAGGCTACAAGATAGTCCTCCAAAGTGGTTGGTTCACCCTCGATCCTATAAATTGTAGATTTTCCCTAAATTTAGATGATTCTTTATGGATAGATCACTGAAGAATGGCCTTGGATATTTTAACCTCTTCATCATAAGCTTTATTTGAAAAAAATGAAAGAAACTCTATTTTCTACCTTGAGGTCACCATTTGACACCTTCAGTTATCTTTCCTCTATCCTAAGGCCCATGAGTCATCAACTTTAGAAGCTTTTTTTTATTCTATGATATCTAAACTTCACCTTAAATCTATCTTTTTGTTTTCTAAAGGCTCAAGAATTGTCTATCTCTATTGCAAATGCTCCATCTAACCGCCTAGTTGTTCTAATTCATCCCTTTATTTTCTTTCTTTTGTCATTTTGATTTTCACACTCATCTCCAAATTCAAATTTTATTTCCCTTCCTGAGAGCTACATGTTTCTCTCTTTTTTATCCATTAAAAATCCCTTATTATAAGAATGATAATATTAATTATAACCATTAAATGAAATAAAATAAAGAATTCATGGGGGCCTAGGTCAACTGGTTGTATTTTTTTAAGAATATGAATGTCAAATCTCCTCACTCAGGATCAAACCTCTATAAGTGCACATAAGGCCTTTGTCCTAATTTATTGTGTAACTCATATGGAATAAATTGGGCCCACCATAAAGTAGGAGCAGTTATGTATGTGTTGTATAAACCCATGCTTGTTTGGGTAAAATATGAGCTATAAAATTAGACTTAAAAGGAGGAACTCTCCTTCCAAAATAAAAATAAATAAGTTGAACCTATTAAACTATATATAATCGATCCATGAATAAATATATTATATAGTATCCAATTAATAGAGTTAATTATATTGGATAGGTTAAATATATGTTGAGTAAATATTATTGTATGAGATATCATTACATAGTTTAGCAAATTATATGCATCATTATTTGTAAATATTTTTAGCATTATGAACAATCAAACAATATTAGAGTGTTTTATTTTTAGACACATATTTTTAATACAATATTGGTTATTACTATGGTATTAGTGTATTTATGTGTTTTAGATCTGTTGTCATGAAACTTTGCATTCCATGACAAAACCTCCAATTGCAGTCCCACAGTAAATTGGAGGTATATCAAAGACAGGGATGATAAAAAAATTTATAGAATAAGATAGTGACTCCATAGCCAAATAGACAAGGCATAGTGAAAATCATTCAATGTTGCATTTGGAGCAAAATGATCTCAATCTTCATATTCACAAATATAAAATTAATACATATAAAGTCCTCAAAATAGGATGGTTTGTGTTCTCAACTGTTGGTGAATCCTCCTTAGTTGTATTCAAATATTTTATTCATCCAACAACACAAGCTATGTTAGTATCATCAAAAGATAAAATTCATGAGGAACTAGTATGATAGAAGCAGACCATATTCTCGCACTTAAAAATCTAGTTAGCTAGTGATTCATTTTGATTTTAAATAATAGTCTACCTCTCTACATATTTAACTATAATTATTATTAGGGGTTTCCCCTATTCTATACCAAACACACCTCAATATTAGCCTTGAGAATGTGGATATTGATGAGCAACACTGATCCATGAGATGGATCAAGAAAGTCTATAAGATTTCTAGTTTTAACACTAGCATGGAGAAACATAAATTGATGAGTTTAATCCTAAAAGAGAGATGTTGGTAGCCAATACAGAGGTAATGCTACATCCTATATACATTGAAAGAGGCATCCAAGAGGATGGAAAGATAGAAAAGGATGCAAGAACAAGGAATATTATTCTCTCATTAATATCAAGTGGATTCATATCCACTTGTACATGGTCATTATGTTTCTTCACTTGCCATTCACCTTCCACCTTTATCTAGCCATGAATTGATATCCTTTGACCTTACCAAAAAATTAATTTAAGGAAAGGTCCAATAAATGGGGAACTTGTTATAATAAATAAATAATATTATTGTGGCTAGGAAATAATAGGGTCAGCTTATAGTAGGAGTGGTAGAACATAGACTTGTTTAAAATGCATAGAGGCATGATCATGTTGATGGCATAAAGGTTAGAGAGATGATTACATAAATATTTTTACAATAGTAGTCAAGTTCAAAGCATGATCAAATTTTCACTACTCTAAACTACCTTTTTCATTCGTAGTTGACCTTCATGAAACCCTCATAACCATTTCTAATTGTAAGGAATTGTTTCATCATTTTATTGGTCTCCAAATTTTAAGATGTATTTTTGTCACTTTTGTTAGATTTTGTATTACATAGTGTATTTTATCATTCTCATCAGGTTCAAGTTTTAAAAAAATCATTTTTCCATGCATAAATCCTTTTTAAAGTCTATCCCAACATTTGATTCCATTTCCACCTTTCAAAATATTTAGTCACTTTAAAAACCATGTTACAGGAATTTATTTTGCCATGTTTTAAATGCCTCTATATTTCAAAAATCCATCTTTTAATATTTGAATAGTCCTTGAAATTGTAATAATAATATGATGTAATGGTTTCATAAGTTCAATTGGGGTTTCATAAGTTCATTTTGTATATTGGGAGGTCAAAATTCCATTTTGAAATGTAAAATTGTCTAGTCAAATATAAAAAGGAGAGTTAACAAGGATTAAATATTTTTTCAATTTGTTTCATGTGGCTTTTTTAGCTCTTTTTTACACTACATGTTCTTAAGTACACTTTACATGTAAAAATTGTACCTAAGACTTGTCATACCTCTCAAAATCAATTTTATGTCAAGAAATGTGGTTAGTGGTGGATTGAAACTATGAAAAATTCTTTGAAAACCATTTGACTCCTCCTAAGCTTGCCAAAAGCTTTGAGTGAAACATTAACTCCTCGATATCACCACCTTCTTGAGACTTCTTTTTGCATTGTGCGAGTTTCATAATCTTATTTTGTATGAAAAACAATACCTAAAATCTCATTGTGCCTTAAAACTCCTCTAAATGGTTTTTCAATCTTCCACATGGCTTGGTTTATTCAAAAAAACATACACGTAGGTTATCAATTGTTCCTTGAATGATAAGATGATCCTCTAAGCCTTATATATCCCTGATACCACCATTTATTCCTTCTATTTTTCATGTAAGATGTTTTCAAATAACTTCAAAGGTGATTTTGAATAGTTTTTTGTAGTTTTCCCATGGAAAAGTGTAAGTTATAATTGCATAATGTGGCTTTCAACACTTCTTTTTACAACCAATGGATTTTCAAAGGTTACTTTTCATGCACAAACCATTATAAAAGCTTTCAAGTAGCTAAACAACTTTCAAAGCCAAGATAAGACAAACTATGAATGTTCAAAATTTAGATATTATTGTGGTGTCAAAATATCTACATTTGCTATTAAATTTTAAAAAGACCTTGGAGCCTAAAAATTTATCATACATAAGCATGGAGGTAGAAGATATTAAGGTTTATACTCATTCTAGAAGTGACAATAGTAAGTCTCTATATAATGGATCTTACATTAAAGAACTTTTGCATCTATAAATAACATGTATAGAGTTGAGAGACCAAACAAAGACTTAAAAACATAATTATTAATGGAATAGCTCAAGGACCATCAAACCCTCAAGGACATAGAATCCAAAGTGGATGAAATAAATAAATTTCATGAGGGAGATGAGAGGCACATTCAAAACTTGGACTTGGAGTTAAATAACTTTTCAAAATGCTTTGGACATTTGTAGGAGGAGATAGAAGTGAAGTTGTAATAGAATTGATAGAGATGGGTGTGAAAGGTGTAGAGAAGGTTGTCATGCTAGACATTCTATCTCAGTTGAATATGAGTCTGTGTGAGTTTAAAGTTATAGATCATTTTGTTAAATAGATAAAATAAATAATGGCTAATGTTGGTAATCATGAACCATTGGTTGAAAATATTTTGGAACGCATGGGAACCATGTATGTAGCTCTTGAGAAGCTAGAAGAAGCTTTACTTCTCTACACAAGGAGTATTGAACTCCAAGAAGGTATCCTTAGAAAGGACAATCCACTATTATTTAACCTAATTTTGAGTTTAAGTAACATATATAATACTCTTAGTGAGGGTAATAAAAGCATGTAACTCTATCATTGAGTAATTTTTATATTAGAGGTAAGAAAAGGTGTAGAAAGTGAGGATCTTATTTTTCATTAACACTTTTGATTCATTAACGTGAATTTTAGGATACAACTTTCTCCTAAAAATATAGTAGATTTATGCAGAGCTATGCTAACCTAGATGTAGAAGAAGATTATATGTCTAGTAGTAAAATTATTCTACACAATATTTATAGGAGTTATCATTATGCTACCATAGTGAGAAGGTTGCCATTACTTTTTGGCTTATTAACATAATATCTAGAACACTTGTTTGAATAATTGAAAACATTCATTTATATGGTGAGTGTGACATTGTCATCAATTTTATCTCAAGATTTTAAGGTAAGAATATGTTATGCTTGATGATATTGCTTTCATCAACCCAATAAAACTCTATCTTTACACGGGAATTAATTATGGTACTGTAAAGTACATCTTTCTTTTGCTTGGATTCATGGACACACAAGAATCACATGTAAGTTATCTTATGGTGTATGTGGGATTCAAGTTTTTCATGAGGTTAGATATTCAATATTTAACATTTCTTTACTTAGAATGGCAGGTTATGGGATTCTTTTGTAGAAGAGTCATTTTAATGGTAGTTTTAAACCTGTATATATGAAAGAAAGCAAGGAAAGCATTCAAAACTTGCTTGCTCATTGTGGTGATTGAAGTGGATATATTATTCATACAATGGAAGGCATGTTTGTTGGAGGTGGACATAACTATTTTGGGCTTGTCACTTTAAGATGCCAACAAAAAGATGAGATTATTCATAAATGATTAAAACTCATTATAGAGACTGTTGAAACTTGGTGAAGCTCGTTTTGAGTTAAAACATCATTTACATGCATTCAAATCCTCACAATAGCCTGGTCTCCATATCAAAATTATTTTTGACTCCAAGGAATATTTAAGGCTTCAAAGCGTATAGGGTCAAACATTATTGAAAAGATTTAAATCTAATTGTAGTGGTAAATCAACATTCTTCTCATCGAAAGGAGTCTTCTCTCTATTCATAATCACTTAAAATACCTTTTTCTCTCTCTAAATTTATTTTTATTCATTATACTTTTTGAAATCACTTTAAAATATTATTTTTCACCTCCTTAAGTCAGAGGAAAAGTGAACTAAAAATAGAAAGTTCTTACTGAAAAGGTGGTTATGAGTTGGTTACAAGGTGGTTATACCTTCATAGCCTATACATAGGATGATTGTCATTATAAATGGGTTCAAAACTTCTTATTCTTAGAGCTCAAGAGGAAATAATTGTTGTGTCTTTGTATAAGTTATTCATTTTTGAAGAGTATGGTGAATTCAAAGTAGATAAATTGTAAGATGAATAGATTTCTTCACATGTTCTGTTTATTTCTTATTTTTTATATATGTTTTACAGACTATTAAAGAAATCTATTAAAATATGTGCTTTCTCAATTATGCATAAAATCCTATAAAATATGTTTTGTGTTATATATGCCTAATATGGTTTGAATAAAGACTTTAATATTTTGGGTAATCATTCATGCCATTTTCCATATGTTGTTATTCATAATACTAAAAGGAAGATTCCAACCTAGACTGTTTGATACTAAATGAAACCATGCTTGAAAGGAGGAAATAGAAACTTTGTGTTCATTTCTAGCCTAAAATATGGAGGCATTTAGTTGAAATTTGTATCTCAAAACCTCTATGGTGATGTATTCATTACCCTATTTGAAGTGTCTTTGTTTCCCTTTCTATGGATATTGGTTTCCATTATTGAATTGTGTAACTCACTCCATTAATCTAGGTATTATAAGTGGTTTTTTGTGTTTACTCTATTGTATGTTTATGATTCTCCTATCCATTTTTTCTATTTTCTCTCCATCCCTACCTTTTCCCTTTTATTCCATTTTTATTTCATTTCATACCTTCTAGTTAAAAGTACCAAAATCTCAAAAAATCCATCATACAAGGGAACTTACCTTGTCAAACACAGATGAAAATCATGATTTAACTCATAGTTTATCCAATGTTACAAGTTTTATGTCGCATCCAATTGGGTGAGTTATAAAAATAAAAATAAAAAAAACACCACAACATAAAATATTCCCAACAAGATCATTGGCTCATATTAGGTTCTTATTTATGCATTTAACTTTTTTTTCCTTCACTTGCAACATCTTTTTTTTTGTTCCTCTTTGTGACTCTCTCTCTCTCTCTCTCTCTCTATATATATATATATATATATATATATATATATATATTCTTCTCATTGTATCTATTTCCCCATTAGTTCATTTTTTACTATTTTTGGGTCTTTGTTAGGATCAAATTGTACACCCCTAGTCTGACCAAGACCATTCAATACACTTTTGATATTTTTTATTTTGTAAGATTTTCTTGCCCATTATTTTTCAACTTGTGAGCCAATAGGGTCCTATTTTGAATTCAATATGTCTATAAATACATGAGTGCATTAACACATTTAGAGATAAGAGATACACATATAGAGAAGTTTGTCTATTAAAGTTACAAAATTAAATGCATTTATTAAAGCAACACTTGTGAACCAAAATATGAAATAATGCATAGTTAAATATCATATGGAATCTATTAGTTTTTTATAACTCATTGATAAGGATAAGAGTTTGGATTTGCATATTACACTAGACTCCCAATTGAATTACATATGTACTTGTATTTTGTCTTCAAAACCTATTCCCTAAATGGGATTTGATTAAGGTAGGCTCCCATATCTCTCCCACCCCTATTTATTAGTTTTGAAAGGTGTTTAAGGATAAATATGGTTTCAAAGAAGGATAAATATTTCCCAATCATCTGTAACATATTGAGAAAAATTAAGTGAGGTTTTCAACACATAGAAGTAAAGTCTCAGACTCATCAATTTTGTTTTTAGAAATTGAACAACTTCTAGGAACATAGTGTCCAATTTTAATCATGACAAGAGCATTGTATCTAATCCTATTCATAATTTAAAATTTATCAATTTTTTATTATTTATATAGGTCATTTCCACAATGGTTCCTAAACCTATTTCCATCGAATTTTAACATTAAATAGTCTAAAAAAATTTAACAATTTAGTATTCTTCTTAAAACCAGTTATTTGTCAATTTCAATTATTCTATCACTTTCTTTTACCATGATTTGGTTTGTTTTTACTATTTATTTTGGTAAAGTTGTTCCAATATGAATTTCACATTGTTTATGGTTTAGTGTAGTGCATTACAACACTTTACTATACTAAAGTTTCATGAATGTGTTCCCTCTTACATCCCTTTGGGTTAGATTGTGAATATATTGCTTATTGGATATAATTTATGCCATGGGTTTCTTTAACACTTTCTTTTTTCCCCCCTATTATTGGGGGTAGTTCTTGATTTTTCCAAGTGTTTACTTTTTTAGGATTTATGTTTCTTTTTTTTAGATCTCTTCAAACCCTAGTCACTTTATACTTTATTCAAACCTTCTAGTTTTCTTGTGTTCTTTTACTTATAGTATATTTTTCCTTTTCTTGGCTTACATATTTCATTTTTAAAGATTTAAATATGGATTATGGAAATGTGAATGTAAATTATGTACCTTATTTGAATTATAATGTGAAAGACATGTATGACTGTGATGATGGTTATTATTATGAATTTGAATTAAAATAGAAACATAGAGATAATTTCATTGAAATTATTAGAACATATGTTATGAGTAATCATTTTGATATTACTAAGAATTACAGACATGTTAAAATAAGTAGCTTTCCAAAACCTTACTTGTGTTCTAAATGATGTTCAAATTTCTTATATAAATTATCCTCCTTATATTTCTCTAAATGTTCCTAATGATTATGTGATTTCTCATGTCTTACCTAATCAACAAGGTTTCACAAACCACTCAACCTCAACCATCTATGACTCATATACATTCTTCCAATATTGTGCATTATCCCTTGAGTGTTTATGTTATAATTACTTATAAAATTATACCAAATTCTAAAATAGTAAATTTAATGAATGTAATAGGCAAATTAAAAAGACAAATTCAAATTTTTATCTCTAGTGTCTCAAAATGATAATGGTACAATCACTTCGAATGATCTATCACTAAACCCTATAGCACATGAGATTTTAACTTACCCTTTTCCATAGAGTTTCATTGTTCCTAATTTTTATTTATTTAATGGAAACTAATACCCTTATATTCACTTAATTCCATTTAAACCTCTTACTTGGATCACTCTCACAATGATATAATCTTACTTAATCTTTCTTCAATAATTCTAAAAGATTATGCATCAGATTAGTTTAATACCTTACCAAGTACATATGTAATTAATTTACTTAGATGATTCACAATAATAAAATTATATATCACAAATTAAGAGAAGACTAAACAGCTCCACAACAACAATTATTAGAAGAGAAAAATACTTGAATATTATGACTGAGCCACTTTGAGGGGGTAACCTCCACAACAATGCAATAAGAATAGAATTCATAATATGATGATAAAAAACTAACCATTACCTCCTATATATACTCTAATTAGCCAAGGCTATTCCATAAGCCAACCACATTAAGAGCATAAAGTAATACAACAAGATAATATGAAGGTGTGTAAGCCACAAGTGGGCTACACATATCTTTAGACTCACTATAGGTCAAAGGTGTATCATGCCCCTCCCCTTCAAAATAATTTTTTCCTCAATGTTGAATCAAACCAAGATGTTGTTGCAATAATGCTTCATCCTCCCATGTTACATCTTTTGAATGTAGTTTCTTCTATCTGATCAGATACTCCTTAATGGCTCAGGTCTACAATCGCTTAGTGTGTGTGTGAAAGATCACTTCTAGATCTAGAGTAACTCAACCTTATTTATCCAATTTAGGTAAATTAATCTAAATGAAAACTCTATGTCCAATTACCTTATTCAAGTAAGATACATAGAATACTAGATGTATGAAAGTGAATGGAGGAAATTCTAACTTGTAAGCCACATTACCAATTTTTTGCAAGATCTAATAAGGGCCATAATACTTAGGTGACAGCTTGTGATCCTTTTTTTATTGCTTAAAATACATCTAATTATATGGGTACAAATTCAAAAGACCTAATCACCTATGACAAAATGTCACTCATTGCAGTGTTGATCTATTTGTTTCATTATATTTTATGTCATTACTAAATTCTCTCACAAATGACTAACACCTCTTGTTGATGGTGAATGCGTTCCTCAATATCTCAAACCTTAGGATGCATGGTCAAATATGAAGTGATAGATTGGGTGTGATACCCATATAATGCCATAAAGGGAGACATATTGGAAGAAGTGTGAAAATAAGTGTTATACCACCATTCAGTAAGTGGTAGCCAATAAACCCATTTGTCTTGTTTGTTAGAAACAAAATAAAAAAGATACCCTTCTAGACATTTTTTGACTACCTTTGTTTGTCCATCATATTAAGGATGGTAGGATGAGTTATGATCCAAGTAGGTACTTAAACATGTAAATAATTCAATCCAAACATTACTATTAAAAATGGGATCTCAGTCACTTACAATGATCTTTGGAGTACCATGCAATTATGAACTGTATTGAGAAAAGTAGAATCTATTTTAATGATAATAAATGGTTGTGATAAGGAATAAAAATAATCATACTTAGTGATGCAATCCATAACTACCATAATAACATTTTTACCCTCAGACTATGGTAACCCTATAATAAAATCCATAGAAACCTCTTCCCAATGATGGATATGGATGGATAAAGGTTACAAAAGACCTAGGGTCTTAATGGTTCCACCTTTATTTTGCTGACATGCCATGCAATTAAGCCACATATTTATGTACATCCCTCTTGAGTCCTTCCCAGAATAAATCCTACTTGATTTTATAATATGTTTTCAAAAATCCAGAATGACCTCCAAGTGGAGAGGCATGAAGTTCTTGAAGAATTTTATGTTTAAAGAGAAAATAATTATAGAGGTATAATCTATATTTATACCATAATGTGTTCCCCTTCCATATAAATTTTTTAGATTCATTAGAATGTTGCTAGAGATTTTGAATCAAATCCTTGGTAGTATTATCATTCTCCCATTTAGATATTGCTTCCTCCAGCCAATCTACCTGCCACATGATCATGGCACATAACAATGCCTCAAATGATTCATCCTATTGGAGAGGGCATCTACCACCACATTCTCTTTTCCTTTATTATACACTATTTAAAAATCATATCTTAACATTTTAATCACCCAATTTTGTTATTCCTCAGATGAAAATTGTTATTCAAAAAAACATTTTAGGCTATCATGATCAGTCTTTACCTAAAAATGATGACCCATCAGATAAGGTCTCCATTATTTCACTGCATGCAAAATAACCATCATCTCTTTCTCATAGACTATTTTAAACCTAGTTTTTCCCTTCAGTTGGAAAATTTCAAATGCTAGTGGTTTGCCTTATTACATGAGTACAACCCCCATGCCATATCTTGATGCATCATACTCCACAACAAAGGTCTTTGAAAAATTAGGAGTAGCCAAAACTACTGCTGTGTACATAGCCATTTTCAACTGTTAAAATGCCTTGATAACTAAATTGTCCCAATGGAAGGAGTCTTTATTCAAAAAAAAAGGTGAGTGAGGCTGCAATGTTACCATAATTTTTGATAAACCTATGATAGTAACCAGTTAGCCCCAAAAATCAATGAAGATTTTTTAGGGTTTTGGGAACCTACCACTCTATCATCACTTGGATTTTTTTAGGATCAACTTTCACTCCATGTGAAACAATATGACACAAGTACTCCACCTCTTAGAAACAAAAAGAAAATTTAGAAGGTTTGGCATAAAGTTGATGTTGTTCCACAACTAGAAGTACCTACTTCACATTCTTCAAATGGTCTTCCCAATTTTTACTGTAGATGAGGATATCATCAAAAAACACTAATATAAACTTTCTCAAAAATGGCCTAAAAATAGTATTCATCAAACTCTAAAATTTAAATGGTGTATTTGTGAATCCAAAAGGCGTGACCATAAATTCATAATGGCCTTCGTGAGTTATAAAATATATTTAGGTATGTCCTCATCATGGATGTGAATCTGATGATACCTAGATCAAAGGTTTAACTTAGTAAAATAAACAAAACCATGTAATTCATCTAGAAAATAATCATTACTATAATAAGAAACTTATCTTTGATTGTGTATTGTTAATTTCTCTATATTCTAGGCACATCCTCCAATTGTCATCCTTCTTCTACACCATGAGTACCAAGGAGGAATATTCATTTTGACTATGTCAGGTGATTCCTAACTCCAACATCTCATGTACCATCTTTTCAATTTCACTCTTTTGGGCATAGGGATACTTATGCACAACTTGGAAGAAGTCCTTTTGGCATGTCACCAAAAATAATAGAATGGTCATCTAACACCGTTTGTAAATCAGGATGTGTAGACTCCTTGGTTGATTGAACCTCTATGGAAAATAAGCGTGCCACAAATCCTTCTACACCTTTTCTAAAAATCTTTGTCATTTAATAGGAACTAACCAGTTGTGGATATTTAACCCATAATCCACACAGTTTAAAGGCCTACCTTCTAAATGGAACCTCATGAATAATTCCTAGAAATTCCTCTCAATATTGCCCAAAGTGGTGAGCCACTACACTCCCAAATTAATGTCAACTCCTCCCATAAGAATAGTAAACATAGGGGAATCTAGAAAGTAGTCTCCCATAGTAAGATTAACACTATGGAATTTTATATAATAGTTGATTGTAGCACCATCTACAATCATGACCTAAAATTTTAGAGCTGGGGAAATAAAATAGCTCAAATGAGTATCCAACTTACTATTGATGAATTTATGTGTACTCCTAGAGTCAATTAACATAGTCACCTTATGTTTCTTTAAGAAACCCACCACCTTAAGAGTTTAAGAAGTACTAATACCCAAAATTGCATGATAAGAAATAGTAGGTTGAGAATCTTCATATTCATCCTCAAGTTCTTCCAGACCTACCCCTAAATCCTCATCATCTTCTTCCTCCTCACTGGTGCCTTCAATGTAAAACAACTTCTTTTTAGCACATAGATGTCCTTTACTCCATTTTCTATCATATCTAAAACATAAACTTTTTGCATGTTTTTACTCAACTTTTTTAGGTGTCAATTTGGTAGGTTGTGGAAATAATGGTGTTTGGAAGGTGTGTTCATGCACATTAGTGAAAGGTATTCATTTTATCAACTCTTTTTACTTATCCAAATGTGCCCATAGTATGGCTTCAAATACATTACTAGAATGAAACATGTGAACCTTTAATTGGATGTTATCTTTGAGGCCACCTAGAAATAGTTCAGTTAGATTTTTCGTAGTGATGTTTTCCACACACAAGGAGAGATTCTAAAATTGATGAATGTAATCCTTTACCATCCTAGTCTGGTACAACTTGGCTAGTTAGCTAGAGTAGTTTTCTAAGCCATTGTTATGATAGTTGAGCTATAGCTCTTCAAAAAATATAAACCAGGTAACCAAGAAACCCTTCTTTTTCTTCTAAGTAAAAAACCAGTGATATCAAATAAATTGCTCAAGTTCTAGATATAGAGATGCCATGACCACTTTTTGTGAATAGGGAGTTTGATGTAGATCAAATAAATTTTCGATTTGAGTAATCTATGTCAGTGAATCATTACCATCAAACTTGTGTAGGTCCACTTTTAGCAATAACAACTTCATAACATGGTTGGCATTGTAATTATTTGGAGGATAACAACTAAACTAAAGTGGTGGAGGGTTATTTTGTAATTTTTGAGAAAAAAATTTGGCCAATTGCATAGTGATTTATTGTAATTTATCTCAGAATCTATTCAGGTCCCATTTCATCTTTTCTGCACCATGCCCTGAAACTCTGAATTAAGTTGTTGAACTACCTCTAAAATAATCAGATCAAAATTTTTTGACTCCATGTCATCTTTGTGAATAGTTTTAGGGGTTTCTTACCCTTTCCCACGACCATGAGTGTTAGGCCTTGCCATGCAACAAGCCCTAGAAGGGTTGTGATCTAAAAAAAAATTATTATTAGATGATACCATTGTGATCACCTCACCAAGATGAATCCAATGACTACTAATTTGCACAAGGGTGAAAAAATTTATCCCAAAAAAAGTGTACCGATAGATATACCATTGCAATTGTCTTACATATATGAATCCCATGAATTATAATTTGCACAAGGTAATTTTTTTTACAATAAAAAAATGTTTTTATTTTTTCTAAAATAACCTAACGAATAAAACTATGGTGATGAAAAAATTCAAATCCTCCCAGATCACCAGTTATGTTTTTTTTGCCTTCTAGTGCTCAAGATGGCATATCCCAAAAAAACTACATTTCATAAACATGTCCAAATCAAATATTTGATACCAATTGTAATGAAATTACTTAGATGAATCATAATAATAGAATTATATTTCATAGAATTAAGAGCAAAATAAATAGACAACAACAACAATTATTGAAATAGAAAAAAACTTGAATATCATGACTGAGCCATTTCGAAGGGGAAACCTCCACAATAATGCAATAAGAATAGAATTCATAGTATGATTATAAAATACTTTATACTCTGTTTAGCCAAGGTTATTCCATAGGCTTACCATACTAAGAACATAGAGAAATGCAACAAGATAATATGAAGGTCTATAAGCCATAAGTCACACACACATATCCCTGGATGCACTATAAGTTAAAGGCATAATAGCATACGTTAATTATTTTATACATTAGTGGATGCTTTATTAGCACATTTTTTAACCAACATTGGTCATAGACTTACCTTTGAACAAAAATCATATGTCAAACAAGCCTCACATGAAACTACCAATGATTATTTTCTTAGGTTTAAAACCATGATCAATAGAATCAAATACCAACTACTAAATAGTGAGATCTAAACCATATTCATCGATATTCTTCTATCAATTTTATAGATAAAGTGGATTTTAATAGCTATAAATCTTTTGATATAAAAATCACATATTTTAGACATTTTAGGTTATGCTCTTAGATTCACATGTGCTTACATATGAGACATGTTCTCCACATAATTAAAAAATATAAAACATATTAAGTCTCAATGTCCCAGGAAATGACCATGTTTAAAAAAAATGATAATAATAAATTCTTTAATACCATGGAGCAGCCAGTGAAAATGTGTGTCCTCTTCGAAGGAGCATAAGAGATTCACAAGATTTGATGGCACTCTATTATATATCTTTCAAGTTCTAGTTAAATATAATATGATTACCCTACCTCGAACAAATGAACCCTTCAAGACTATTACCTGTATATTTTGATGCCAACACATATTTTTATTGTCATATAGCTAAATCACATTCAACTAATATTTATATAGTTTTAAGACACAAAACCTAAGACCTCATTGACTATGGTGATATCAAAATAGGATATGTGCCTCTACAAGAAAAAATTGAAACGCACATTCAAAAGAACCAGCCTACCAATGTCCATATGATAGATAAACCAAAGCATACTATTATATGTGCCCCATCCACTTGGGATATTCATTGGGATATTTTATTACCATGAGAAAACCTAAAAAAATATCTTAATTACATTCTATGATGACAATATACTAAAAAATGAGGATTACATTGAATCGCTAATTATTCATTCATTTATGTAAGATAAATAAAGATACCTAATCTTTATTTATAGTGGTACATGATATAATTTATACATGAAACAATTTATTTTTACCCTTGGTTATCATCTAGTTGACTTAACTCACATACCTTCATCCCTTCTTGGATATGAATCTCTTGGAGTTGAACCTTTGGGATCTATTATATCACCTATTATAGTGGGATCAAAGACTTTATTTACACCATTCAATGTGGTACCTAATATAAGAACATAAAATTTTATACTTGGATGTCCATGGATATATCAAATGAAAGCAATACCTTTCATAGTGTATCAAGGTGTTAAATTTAAATATTAATAAAATTTTGTTACAATTCATAGTGATATAACATCATCAAAATGTATTCCTTAAAACACAACAATTCTTATATATGAACCACACAAAAACTCAAATGATTATCTAATCAAATAATATATTAAGAACAAATACATACAACAATCATGGTAAAGAACAAATCATCATATAATATGGCTCAACCAGGCATACTCAACCCTAGGATCATGGTGTAAATCTTCCTCCTCTATCTCTACCATATCATTGGGATCTAGTGGGGGTCACTCTCTTAGCCTATGTGGGAGTATCCATGATATCCTTCAAAAGAAGATAGATAGGGGCACACCCTATTTGACACCAAACTAATTATCCACCCTCTCATATTAAAACACTACTCTCCTTCCTCTTACCAAAATATTTAGAATACAACATACATCCTATGGAGTTACAATAACATCTCCCACTAGAAACCAAAATGAATGTTTCATTGTTCCATATCACAAATGGTGTCATTAATATAGGAAAATCATATCCCATGCCCTATTACTAACCCACATGTCCCAGACTAATAGTATCCAAGTGTTCCCAATATATTACTCTCAACCCAAGGTATTTCATAGACTCTATCACTTGGCCATGATGAAACTTGCAAACATGTATATCATCTACCTCACAAATAGTAAAAATAAAAACTTATTGTATAATATAACCATGATACATACAAAGACAATTGAAACAAACACATAAAAAGTATTCAAAACTAAAAAATCATGCTTATGACCTACAGTTATCCTACCAAGAGTGTACCATATTGAGTAGGAACATACTATGAAAACTAGGAATGTAAAATTACTCTCTTAGCTAAAAAATGATACCCCTCTCTTTCTATATTTTATTAATATTTTTAGAAATGAGATAAAAAAATTATTAAAAATGGCCATATTTGATAATCATTGACTTCGTTTAATCTCCTAAAGCTACTGCGTTACATACTATATCTAGTCTTTGTGGAATCACACCATGTTGTAGTGTCATATTTCTCTCCCATATCTCTAACCATCATAATAAGTGAAAATAAAAAGTGATTCCTATTTTGAATTTGACCTTCACTTTATACCTCAATTTATATAAGGTTATATTTCAGTCACTTTGTCATAATGTTACCAAATAATGTGACTTGACCATGAACACTTAATCAATACAACATTATTATATGACATGACTTTCTATACATATTGAACTATTATCAACTTTATGATACACTATCTCCATCACCTACCAGGTATCCTTGTGACCTTAAAAAAATGCCTCTTACTTACTCACTATATTGCGATCATTTAAGGCACATCCCTTGCATATTATACCATTATTATCTTTCCCACCAAGGGATAAACCTATTTATACACTTACATTTATTTTATATCTCCCATATAGGTGCATGTTACTATTACTCATATATCAATTATATATTTCTCAAATTGGGGCAACCTCTTATCATTTCATGTACACCGATTATATATTTCCCATGCAAGGGCATGATACTCATAACATCACCCATCTAGGGGCATGGTACATATATGACTTAAACCTAGAAACACTTAGGTTTTATATATATGAGGTTTTCATGATGATATATTATGATACATCATTTTAACTTAGACACACATGAATCAAGTTGCCTTCTACATATGATGATTTCATGATCATATCTTATATACATCATTTTTATTTAGACACACGTGAGTCAATTTATCTTCTATATATGATACTTTCACATGATATCTTACATATATTTCTACAAATTAGAAAAATGAGTCAAGTTACCTTTTATATATGATGCTTTCATGATGATAGCTTACATATATTTCTGTAAATCAAACACATGAATCAAGTTACTTATCTTACCTAAACAACTCTAACCTAAATACACTTAGGTTTAAGTCCATTATACATATGCACTTACACAATGACATCGTGTTATGATTATACACGAGATATTTTATTTTTTCTATTTTAGACATGGTAAGCATAATCCATTTCCTTTTAGATATGTGATTCATAAGTTCATCCTAAAAATCAAAAAGGGGGTATATGATCCACTTATTCCATCTTCAGTCACGTTATGAGACAATAGTCTTAGAGATTTATAAGGAATAATTATTTTTTCTTCCACATTTAAAAGAAGACCCAAATAGTTATAAGGAATGTTCCACTTTTTCTCCTCAACTAGATGCATACTCAAAGATGACATGGATCTCACAGTATGGATTGCACAAAGGCAATGCCATAGTTTTGCATGACCTAGTGCATTTGTTCTTGTATTCATTTACTTTCATTTTCATTATTTATTTGAATATATATATATTTATATATGTATCCACATATTTGCTTGTATACATTTTATATTAGTTTACATGAACACATATTTTCACACAAAGAGCATTGTGTCAATTCTAATATTTTCCCAACACCACCATTATGTGTATCAGTGATCTCTCTTTCATTTTGATTTTTGTCTCATTATTATATCAAAAATAATTTGGAGAACTCTCAATAAGTATCAAGGCGAACACAACAACACATGTATTCACACTTTTTTTAATTTGATATATATGCATGCACAGTTATCAAAGGTGGACATTATGTAGACACTTAATTTTAGTACAAGACTAGTTATTTTTTATTGTATTAGTTTATTTATATGTTTTGGATAATTTGTTCAAATTGGGATCTAAATGGTGCATTATATTTTGTTTTTTATTCATATTTTTAAACTTCAATTTTAAATTTAATTTCTTTAGAATAGAATTTTATGCACGTTGCTTTTTTGGATGTGGTGATTCTCGATGTTTTATTATAAATACATTTGTAGAAAAAATTAATGAAGGAATAGTTATTTGAGCTTGTGATGTTTTAAAAATCCTTAGAGATTTTCTTTGAATTTTTTAAGTTTTTTCTTCCTTGAAATTTAGTTTAGTGTTATAGATATTTTATAATATAGTAATCATTTCATGAGATTTGATTACTTTTATCTAAATTGAAAACATTGAATGATTAACAAATCTAATAATGTTAATAATCAACTTTGCTTAAATTAAATTGTTATGTTTATGATGCTTTATGTGAATAGTTAAGTAAATGAATATTGGTTTATATGAAGTGACATTTAATAAATGAGTTACTTCTAACTAAAGTCATCTTAACGTGAAATCAAAATCTCTTTTTTCATTGTCAATATTCATCTCAGATTAGTTTTGTTGGTCATTTGGGAAATAACTAACTTGTTTACAATAAGATTTTTCAAACAACAAAGCTTCACACTTCTCTACCTTTGCTATTTATAATAATTACTAATTCACAAAACCACATTACATTGAAAACCCATCAACTTCTTCTATCAGTGGCAAGATTACATGAATAAATACTATCTCATAAGTACTTGGTATTCCATGCCCTTATTTAGAATCTATTTATTCATTTTAAACACAAATATATTTTTTATTTTTTTTAATTAGTATCAATTTCATTTTTATTATAATTATTTTTTAAGAATAAGAAAAAATGAAGGTATATATTCCTGAATGCTCTAATTATCATTGTTGACCACTGTAAATCTTCTGTTGGCACTTTAGGGCATGGACTTTAGTCACCCCTGAACACCATCCCCTCTCCTCAAAGTGCCTCTTTGAGTGCTTTGGTCCATGGCACCATCTAGGAAAGGTTGGTAGATTCTCATGGATGCATTTTTGCAAATTAGGGCTTCTTCTTAAGTGGGTTATAGTCTATGGCACAGTTTTTATCCCTTATTTTTTGCTCCTTCTTAAGGTTCCTTCAATATTTCAATGGGAACTAGTTATTTAGATGTTATTTGAAGGGACTTGGAGGATGCTCTTGGTCTAATTTTGCCCATATTTTTATCGAGGGTTTCTCTGGTGGGTGTTAATGTGGCTCCTCTTGAACAAAGTAATCCATGGATGCGCAGAGATGAGTTTCCTTTTCTTGAGTTGGGAAGTAATATTATAAAGGAGGAAGCTTGGTTCTCTATTTTGGTACTAATTTGTCAATTTCAAAAAATTTGGCTGTTGAGCAAATTCAATCTAGACACCTAGATTTCCAAGCATTGGAAACCTCTTTTGAATTGCACTTTCACTATTCATCCTTGTATCAAGGGATTTTTCATCATTGTTTCTTCTTCCTCCAATGATAGAGATCAGTTGTTGTATGTAATCCATTGGAGTTGGGATAAATCCTTTATTTTCATGAAACTATGGTTCCCTACTTTTAACCCTATTACAGATTCCTTTATTACAACACCAATTTGGGTCAAGTTGCCTCATTTGCCTTTGTAATTTTGGAGGGCTCCTTTGCTTCAAGACATTGGTAGCTCTCTTGGAGACTTTATTTCTCTTAATTTTGAGAGTGAATATCGCATGTGTACTACCTTTTCTTAGATTTGCATTATTTTAGATCTCTCCAAAAAATTACCTAAAGTTATAAAGATCAAAGTTTTTAATAGAATCTAGAATCAACCTTTGGATTATGAAATAATAAATTTTAGATGCAATAATTGCTTTGCTTATAGTCCTATGGCTATTAATTGTCCCAAGAATTCTGGTGGTCAATCTGAGAGCAAGATTAAAATTAGAAAATCAGGAACTTGGTGGAAAGATGCTAATGTGGAGCATCTGATTGTCTTTGGTAAGGATAGGGAAATGGATTTTGGAAGTAGGGGTAAGTATTTTAATTATGTTAAGGATATTGGTTCTCCCATAGACTTGATTAAATATTATAATTTTCCTAAGGTGTCCTCCTTTGAAGCTTGTAATAGTAAGGAGGTTCCCTTTGATAAAAAAGGTCTCTAGACTGGAAATTGATGCTTCAAAATCTCTACGAAGTTTGATAGATCACTCTTTGCTAGTATTAAGTCTATCTCCTTTAGATGATGTTTCATTAGAGCTCTTAGACTTAAATATGGTTTATCCTTAGCGTGATAGTCTAGTTAATGATGTTAAAGAATGGTCATGCAGAAGATAAATAAATAAACTCTCACTTTACCCTTGTTTTAAAGCAAGTCTTTGACAAAGGGTTTCTTAAGGTACCTTTACTCCAAGGATTCACTGTCCTATTTGAATGTTATTGTGACCTTTTTCATGATATTCATAGTAATATTACTCTCTCTATCAAACTCACAAAACCCCTCAAAGCATCTCTCACATCTTATACAACTTCTTACCCTTTTGAACATAGTCCTAGTAGCCTTTTTAAAGGCCTTTTCCTTCTATATGGTCTAGTACGGATTGAGTTTGAAAAAATACTAATAAATTATAACACAATATATCCTTATTCACTTCTTTATGATGTTTCAATCCCAAACTCTGATTGGAAGACCCTTTTATAGTCCCTTTTGGGTCATTGTTTAGGCCTAATTAGACCATCTTCACACCTTGATATGCATAGTCCTCTAAAATGGTGTGTATCCATACATAATCAATCCAAAACCTTTAAAATATCTTAAAATACATGAAAACCTATCAAAATATAAAATTTTATGAAATTTTGTTAATGGAATCTTCTTATAAATGCATTTTTCTTTCCAAACCCTAGTTCAGGGTTATGACTGTCTACAGTCACTTGAGAGTAATGAATTTTGAGTTTTATGAATTACAAAGGGGTTTAAAGATATTTGAACATTCATTAAGCTTTTTCATAACTCCATACACCCTTTCCAAGTAATGTAACCACATCATAACTCCTCTGTTCAATAAATATCTTGTATTATTTCTTATACTATGTATGCAAACATAGTCTGCTATAGGTTTGAAGAGTTCACCACACAAAGAACATATTTAAATGGTCTATAACTTCTTAAGACTCTTTTTTAACAATAAAACACAATCATATTAACTCTTTGAGGCCATCAAACAACATTTTTTGTAGACTTCCTTTTATCAGAGTGCATTTAGTCTTCTTTCAAGACAAAGAACATGGTATACTAGTTTGCAGTGTTGAACTCATGCCAAAAGACGTGAGATTCATTAAAAAAACACTTCAAAATATTTCGAAAATCATGAAAAAATCAATAAAATAAATGGAATCTCTTAAACATTTTCCTTATTAAGTATTTTCATCATTGAACATCTACATACAGTCATGCTACTTTGCACACAGGTAGTAAAATAGAGACTACAGTCCATTTTGGCAAAAATGAAGCATTCCATTCATTGATTTGTTGGATCATGGATCTCCTACCTCAATTGTATCCCAATAATAATTGTTTTAACAACCAAAATTTACAAATTTTATAACAACTATAACTACTCTAACTAACTCTTAACCTTCCAATGGTCACTTGCAAGTAAATTGCACATTGGCACCAACACCAAAGTTGTTTTTTTATAAATTTGTGACCTATGGCCCATGGTATAGACCCATGGTGTCTTTATTAATGTTCCATAATCATTTGACACCTTCATGATCCCTACAATATTCACAAAAATCCTAAACCATGCTTGCCAAATTCAAAATTTTGAATTGTGAAAATTGGTGAGAAAGTGTCAATTTGAAATTCTAATCTACTCTATCACTCCTAAACACTTTGAAAACATCCAAAGGTGTGTTCAATGACTCTTAACACCTCTCAAACACCCTAAACAATCTAATTGACCATAAAACACTTGTTCAAACCAAAATTGCTTAAACAACATCAAAATGAGTCATCCTTAGTAGTATGCTCCTACATCAAATGGACAAAAGTCTCTCAAAAGAAAAACTTTGCTTCTAAAATGAACTGGTGTCATATGGAACTCCGCTCTCATAAGAAAGTTTTTTAAGTGGGGTTTGTGGTGCTTTATTTTACTTTTGGTATAAGGTTTCTTATGCATGTATTGTTGTTGATGTTTTTGTTATTTGAATTAGTAGATTTGACTCACTTATTTATGGTTAAGCTTTTCTAGGTGATTATAGAAATGTCAATTGCATTGATCCACTAGATCATATTGGTAATCTTTTTTGAAATTTATTAATGGGTAAGGGTCTCGTTAAATCTTGGTATCTATCAAAAAATAAATAAAAGTAATAACATACATTTGAAGATTTTGATGCCATAAAGCCATTGATGTCACTTTATTTTATTTATAAAATATTTTTTGAAACAACTTTAATAAAGAAGGTTTTTATTAATGAATATCAATTTCATTTTTATTATAATTTTTTTAAGAATAAGAAAAAATGAAAGTAATAACATACCCATAAAACCATTGATGTCACTTTATTTTATTTATAAAATATGTTTTGAAACAACTTTAATAAAGGAGGTTTGAAACTATAAATTATATGATGAAGGTTAATATATTATTAACTATATTTAATAAGGTATTTATTTATATTTGAATTAAGGTGGATAAATAAAATCACACCCACTTTAATCAGTCAATAAATTTTAAATTTTAATGATTAAATTTATTTTTAGAAATAAAAATTTAAATTAAAAAAATAACAAATAAAATTAGTTTTAAAGATATTTTGAAAAAAAAAATTAATTTTTTTAATTTGATATAATTGTTATATTAAATCTTGGAAGCAAATATTTAAAACTTTAAATTAAACAACAAAAAAATATTGAATTTTCTATTTTCTAAAATTTTAAAAAGTGACATATTAATAAATTTAAAGTTTCAAGAATTTAAACTTTGATTGTTATTAAAGAGATATTTCAATTTAAAAGGTAATTTTTTTTCATAATTATTTATATATTATATTTTGGAATGGTCTTTTTATAACAAAGATTGCATAGCAGTTAGTCCTTATCTTTTACTTTGACATTGGGTTTGTTTGTATTGACAATTACGTAATTTTTAATTGCTAATTATTTATTGTGGAAATGATGATTTAGAAATGGATTTGAAGTTATTCAAGGAGATGCAACATAGAGATGTGGCGTCTGGTGTGACCATAACAATGTCCCTATCAATGGGCTTTGCAAAAATCGTGAGATGCAGAATAAATAAATATATTTATATATATGATTCGTAACATATATATTTGGTTTACGATAATACTCATAGTTGTACTCAGAGGTCAACATAAATACAAGGATGCTTTGACATTGTTTACAAACAGCTCGCAAGAGAGAATTTCGTAATATATTTTTTTAAATTATGGATGTGAAGATCGTAATGCAATAATCTCAATCAAATGGTAGAATTATAAGAAAGAGTAGGGTGAACATCATTCTAACCTACTCCATAGGGTTGGGTAAATTAACAAACAGTGAAGTCGAATTGGCTATTTTAATCCAAGGTCTCAAACTTTGTCTCATCTTGGAGATTGCAAACCTACAGCTGGCAAAGGAATACCCTTCGTTATAAATTAATTTAAAAAAGAGTGGATCGACAAGAACAAGATAATCAAAATGTGTAGGGATGAAGTCTGGCAGTCTCTCAGCTAGCCAAAAAAATATTTCAAATAGGTACCATTGAGGATGGAATAAAAGATGTTGGTATCCTTGGTCTTTAGTGAGGTGAGTAATACTTGGTTGCTCATAGAAACAATGGATTTTGAGATGTAAGACAATGCAATGTTCACTACAAGAACATGTAAGATCAATCTACAAAACTTAAAGCTGATAAAATACAAAATAAATATAGCAAAGCGCACCTGCACATTTAAGATGGACTTACACCTGTAAATCTGGTTGAAAACATATAAGATATGTAAGAAACATATGCTCATATTAGATTGCCACAAAACGATATGAGATACATAGTTGTTAAAAAAAGAGAAAAAAAACCCAATTATATTATGCAATAATCCTTTATTAATCTAAACATAACATAACATAATACTATCCCTACTTAACTAACACATTGACCACGGGCCTAAGGATAAAATAGGCCATTGCATTCTACTAATACCATGTTGTATCTAAGTACGAGTAACAAATTCATTATAATCATTGAAGCCCATCTGGTTGAAAACATATAAAATATGTAAGAAACATATGCTCATAGTAGATTGCCACAAAACAATATGAAATACATAGTTGTTAAAAAAAAGGAAAAAAAACCTAATTATATTATGCAATAATCCTTTACTAATCTAAACATAACATAACATAATACTGTCCCTACTAAACTAACACATTGACCACGGGCCTAAGGATAAAATAGGCCATTGCATTCTACTAATACCATGTTGTATCTAAGTGCGAGTAACAAATTCATTATAATCATTGAAGCCCATCAACAACAGTGATTATTGATACCAAGCTATTTATAATGATGCAAGAAGGGAAATTGTGAAAGGAAGGAGATGAACCCTTTATTGTGATATGTGCCGATTGATTTCAAGATTTGTGAGAAAGATTTGAAGCAGCAACTCTTCCTTTACTTTGAGATTGAGGATTGTTAGAATGGTGCATTCATGCAGGCTGAGAACAAGATAAAAGAGGTAGGAAGCGGTTTCCATTTTGTGAATAGTGCACAGGGTTGCAAACAATCACAAGAAGAAATATTGAACCCTAAAAGCTCAAGATAAAGTATGGAAGAGGGGATTACTGTTAAAGAAAAGACCAAAAGAAGAAATATTGGACCTTAGAAGCTCGAGAATTAAAAAGAAAGTCTCCATTTTGGCTTGACAAAATAGAGAGGAGGCTTGGTCTTTTTTAGCAATGTAGCAGAAAACATTAAGAATGTCGTTATCAAAATTATTAGTGACAATCAATTAGAAAGAATCCCAGAAATTAAATCTTTTAAAAAAAAAAAAAAGAGGAGATATTTTGAGACAATCTTGTAAGAGAAAACAGTTTGAAATCTTTATAAAATTTGAGAAAAAAAAGCATGTTATTAGAATTGGAAAAATTGAGATTAGTCAGATGTTTTGATAATAATATTTGTGCTATTCTGGAAGCAACTTTGAAGCCTGCTGAAACTTGGAGGCCAGTTTCAAAAATTCATGTTGGTGCAATAATAGATGTGAGAATGCATAGCGGGGACAAAGGATACGATGCAAAAATAGAAATAGCAAAACTGTGATGTAGAAATGCAATAACATTGAAGCAAACTGCATAGCCACCATGCACGGATTCAAGAGAATTTAAATGGAGCCAAATGTGGAATGCCTGGCAACTTATACTTACTTAATCAAGACATCCCACAGTCCTACCTAGCCTATCTTGAAAAGGAAGATGATCGTTTCCCAATGGTTTTGCTTGTTTTGGATCTCTTTTTTGAGTCAACCTTAGTGTTTTTGTAACATGGATAGAAATTTGATCATCATATTTCTTCCTTTTTTCTCAGATGTAGGTAATCGTAGTGCGATAGGGTGAATTTTAGTCCAAAGGTTTGATTAATCAAGGATTGTGCGTGTCTGGACTAAAACTAGTATAGGATGATAGTTGGGAGCTCTGCTTTAGTTTTTTTCTTAACCAAAAAAATAAATAAAACAAAACCTCAATTCAAAAATCTGATTAAAGAGAAATCTCTAAGCAAACTTGTTTCTATAAGATCATAGTTTTTCATGATTATAAGACATCAAACATTGCATAGTTTTCTTACATTTTCAGCGCTCTATAACTAAGACTCAAATAGATCTATTTAGCTCCACAACAAAAACCCAAGAATCATACACACCTCTATATCACTCCATAACCAAAACCCAAATACACCCATTCAGTACTCCAAAACCAATAACCAAATGAACCCATTTAGCAATCCATAACTTAGACCCAAATCTATTTGATTGGCAGATGAAAGCAAGAAATTGCAGACTAAATTTGACTTTCAGCACTTCCGTACTTTGTCCAGCTGGTGTGACTAAGTGGCAAAGCTATAGCATTGCAAAAATGATGACCCGAGTTCAAATATTACCCCTAGAACCGTTGGGTTTGCTCCTACCTTATCGTATGTGTCAAATAAAACCAGTCAAAGCACAACTAAAGTTAACAAGAAAAAAATGCATCCTACGAAAGTTTAAGGTCTCCATTTTATATCTTGTTCTACATTTCTAATGCCAAAATTTAACTTAGGCAAGCAAGTACATTTGAAAAGCTAAAATTTGTCAATCTAGCTAATATTTAGGCAAGATTGGCTGTAATTTTTTTAGAGCAAAAATCCCTCATAGCTTCCAAGACAAAAGGAGTTCTAACCTTGATGATGCATCCTCCGCATATTTTCTTTGGGCAAAAAGATAAACTGCATCATGGCCTGGATTCACACAATAACATGGAGGAGAGGAAAAAGGAAAACCAAAGTTCCCTAGAAAAAATGGCACACTACCAAAGATAACGGTAAATTATAGCTGGCTCTTTTAAAACTCAAATCAGACTCTTAAAAACTGGCAAATAAAGCTTAGTAAACAAATCAATACAAATTAAATTGTAACTGCAAACTGGTATTATAATGCTAGTGAAATCATAAAGAATTTTGAATTTTATTTTGCTCAATAGATTAAAAAGTCAATCCAGCACCAGCGTTTAACTTAACAGGTCACATCATATGCGGAGCAGTTTGAAGATGTCCAAATATTATAAGTAGTAGACAAGACGCTGCTAAACAATTACGACATGATATTCATAACTAAAGTAACCAAATTAGGGAAGAGATGTATTGCAGAGGAGCCATCGTTGAGGCCCAACGTAAATGAGGTTATGATAGAGATTAAGGATGCCATCAAATACGAGAATTAGAGCAATATTGCATCAGACGTTTTTAGAAGAGATCACTATCGAATAAGGTGATTTAGACGGTGGACATGTCTCTGCAACTGAATCTCATGAACGCTCAACTGAAAGGGTCTGATATTGTTTGAGGCATGCAAGAAACAATAGGAAGTGGGAAAGATCATTGACAGTAGCATGCATAAACCCACCACAGTTAAAATCCTTAGTTACTATGATGAAAATTATACATTGAATATCTATTGGAAATATTAGATTGAAGTTCTTGCTTCAATGATGCTGCAATGTTATCAGTCATAATAGTAGATGCTACTCGAACTATTTTTTTTTCAACCAATTCTTGTGGTCAGATTCCCATACCTCAAATAGAGAGAATCGGGTGAATACATGTTGCACAATTGGGCTAAACCGAACATATGCATACACTTGTCCCACTTTTGTTTAGACTGGTAATGGATATATGATGGGTGAGCTAACTTGCAGTTGAGAACTTTTATTTTTCCATCCATATGAGCATGGAAAGACAAGGAAAATTTTAATTGACAACCAATTTTTTTCAACAAAACTCTCCAAAAATGGGAAATCTGTAATCTATGTCAGACACCATGCTAAGTAATTCAAAAGAGTAAAAAAATATTCTATAATGTATGCACATCCAACAGATGCTTGCAAGGAAACAAAAATAAAACTTATGATTATTGAAAGTTTCTTGAGAGAGAAAAAGACGAGAAATGTTTTGTGTGACTGGCTTCCTCCTAATTGTTAAGTGGTAAGACATTGACATTATAACATTTGACTAATTGCAAAACATTAAAAACCACATTAACATAAAATGCTTTAGATGAAACACATGGAATGTAGATTATGCATAAAAGCTAGCACTATGAGTGCGAGTATAAGCGAATAAATGGGCAACATTATTCTTACCTGCATCTCTATGCATAAATTGGAATATTATACACGTGTAGAATAATACACACTACATTTATAGTACATGCTGGTGATGACATCCTACATAATTCTTCCTACGAAAATGCAAGGCTATGCAATGCATTATTGTACTCAAATATCGAGTTTGTCATATTGGAGTGGAAGAAAATGTGCAAACAATATTGAATATAACTAAACTGAGGATGCAGTTTTAAAAAAACTAAATTTTAAACAAACTCTAGACATTTCATTCTAGGTATAATTGGCTTCCAATTAAACTTCAAATTGATTTTTACCAAATAGTGCAAATTAAGTTTAGGAATCACTAAAAGTCCCAATTTCATCTGCATATCATTCATTAGTGCTCAGAATCATGTTGAGGCATCCCTATTTGGGGTAGTATCTTGTGAGTAACAATAACCTCTCACGGATTCATTCTCAGTCACCTTGCAATCTAACAACTGTTAGTTTGGTCTATGGACCCATTAAACAAGGCACTTGAACAATTTTTAAAAGAGCTAAAATGCTAATCGAAATGAATCAACTAATTAAACTAGATTAAATGCTTAGATAAATAATCCATTTGCAATTAATAAATATCTAAAAATCAAAAATCAAAAAATTAAAATATCAAGCTTCTTCATTATTATATTTATGAATTGTCAAGCTCTCACAAATATCTAAAAGTATTTAATTTGAGAGCCATGCTTATTATTTGAAAATCATAATTACATGTACTCTCCTTAACTCAATTGAAGTTAACTTTAACTCACCTATGGTTAGTTTGAACTCAATCCATGTTTAAATCCTAACTTAACTTAGGTAAGAGTTAACTTTGGAGGCTATAAATACCAGTTCTTACCTATTGATCTCTAAGCTCTTTTAATGTAAAGTTATTATGCTCAAATAGATGCAAGAAGCCTTTCTAGTAGTGTTCCCATGCCAATTTCATAAGCCAAGCTAAGCCAACCAACATTACTAAGGTGTCAAGGAGAGGTGGAGCAATGAAGTTTCATTGACAAAGATTTCTTGAGCACATAGCCAAGCAAGCCAATTCAACAAGCCATTTGGAGCTATAAAGAAGGTAAAAAAATGATTTCTTTTGTTTTCTAGTTGTGATTTCATTGTATGGTTGTTACATATGCTCTCCCTAGTGTCTAGGCTAGAGGTGTTAGTGTTTAGTTTTTTTATTTATTTAGTTTTCTTGACTAACAATATACTAATCTCCTCTTTATAGATTATTTGTTCATATTAATGGCACATCCGGTGTGAAAACACACCCATAAGCTTAAATGGAGTCTCTTGAGAGCTTTTTGGAGCCAAGAATATTTCATTCTAGAGCTTATTTTCTTGATTTATTGCTAAATTTTATGTGTGTTTGCTTTTGACTATGAATTTGCAAATTCATAACTATGCAATGGCAAATTCAACACAATAAACCATGAAATCATCAATCCAATCTGTGAATTCATCCTAAAAATTGTAAAATCACTCTGGTTTATCCTCGGCTCTGTGAAACTATGAAATTGAGCCCATAAACAAAAAAATCATTGAGCAAACAATGAATTTACTCTAATAGGAAACATGTCTTTTTATGTGTTTTTTTAGATAACTGTAAAATTGTCTTTCATTTGCAAATTTATTTTTTTGAATAGTGAAATCATCCTTCGTAGCAGTGAAATCACATTTTAAGGTAGTGAAATCACATTTTGGAGTTGCGAATTTGTGTTGCCTAGCTACGAATTTGTTCTGTTGAGTGACAAATTCATTGACTAATGACAAAATTGATATACATTTGTGAAATCATTGCTCTGTGTCTATTTTCTTGCAAGTTTTCCTAGAATCATAAAATTGTGCACCTAAACTATGAATTCATAGAGTTTAATTGCAAAATTATCATTATAATTACAAAAGCGTAGAGTTTAGTTGTGAAATTATCCATTTTAATTATAAAATCATTCTTTATTTTATGTGTTTACTAGATTTTATTGACTATTAGTGAATTTGAGACAATTACTAGAAAAATCGTACCCTTGAATCATGAAATTATTTATCAATTTTGATGTTTTATTGAAGGTTTGAGATAGTTACAAAATTATAGAGCTTAGTTGCGAAATTGTAGACCTGGGTTGAAAAGTCACAGAGTTGCAAAATCGTCCACCTGAGTTGCAAAATTGTATCCCTGAGTTACAAAATCATTCGTCTGAGTTGTGAAATTATCTGCCTAGGTTACAAAATTATTACCTAAGTTCTGAAATTGTTTGTCAGAGTTACAAAATCATCAAGTTTAGAAATCATCTACCTAAGTTGTAAAATTTTAGACTTGAATTATGGAATTATTGAACAAAGTTGTGAAATCATTTTAAAACAATGAAATCATCCACTATGAGTTTTTAAGCATTTTGTTTTGACTGTGTTTTTATGATAGAATAATTTCATAGTTTTTAGTTTACTGCATAACTTTGAAATCATTCTAGAAAGGTGATTTTGTGCCTTTTTAAGCTAATTTTCAAGGATATCACTTTTGCCAAGCAACAAGTAAACCCATTAACACTTTTTTGCAAGACCCAAAGGTCAAAGAAAGACATTTTTTTAACACTTTAATTCATTCAAATCATATTTAAATTTGGTGTTTAAAAATCATTTACTTGCTTTATTTTTCATTTTTCTAAGATCACAATACAAACAATGCCAAGGAGCTAAACTTCATATCATATTTTGCTTGGTTCTCTAAAATAATGAACTTACACTCTAGTTAAGTGCTCATAAAAGCTTTTATTTTTATAATTGTTATGTGTTTATTTTTCAAGCCAAGTGTAGCATGTATGCTCTCCCCTATCCCCTTTAGAGAATTGGGGTGATAAAAAAATGCTTCACTTTTTTACCTTTGTTGATTTGTCCAAAGCGTGGAAAGAAAGTCACTAAGGCACTCTCCAAAATCCAAGTGATTTGAGTGATCCTAAAATGACCCTAAAGTCCTTCCACAATTTTTATTTCATATATCTTAGCTTATAGGTAGGTGTTTATTGCCTACCCATGAGTTCTCTAGGGAATTTTTACTCAAGAATTCATCTCCCAGCATCACTTCAACCCCACTCCATAGTAGGGGTATATAAACTGAGGTCGACTTACTAGGATGCTTGTTTGAGTGGTTAAATAAGATATGTTAGTAAGAGGTTACCTTGAAATATAGGTTTAACTTAGACATTGCACTACACTGCATAATCATGTTTGATCAGGAAAAGACCTTTTCACAAAAAACTAGTTAATGCAGATCCAAATGACATGTTGTGATGTAGTTTAATCACACATATGGGACCATTTAGAATGTATAAAACTTGATAGTTTTAGACAAACTCATTTACCGTGGATATATTGTCAATGCAAGGTAAGTAGCTTGAAGTTTCATGTCACTGTATAAACTCTTAAGAGAAGAGAGGGCTAAAAACCCTAATTTTCATGCACATTTAAATTTTTGGATTAACAAACATTATTTTATCTCAAGATCAAGTATATAGATGGAATTTGACAATACAAAGCCATCTTGTCAATTTTTAGGATTAGAACGATACATCTAAGTGTTTTTTGTTTTTTTCCTTTTTACTTGTATTATATTGAGTCAAAACTATTAATTTTTCATACCACATCCAAAACCAGTCATGTTTTTACATCACTTTTTTGTGTAAAGTTGTGTTATGCCGTTCATTTAATACCACACTTTACCTTGGTCATTTTTCAAATGTTTATATGTGTGTGTCACTTGTTTGAAAGGGTTGTAATTACACTACCCATTTCATTCCAAGTCTTGTGCCTTAGAATTTTTGAACCAAACCAATAATCATACCTTTAGAGAAAGAAAGCATCCTTACGCTACTCACATTATTCCAAAGACTTGTTGTCTTGTGTCCAATCATTTTCAAAATCATGTGTGCCTTTTGGGTCAATGCTTAGTATCATTATGCCATCCGTCTTGGTCTAGCTTATTTTTCATTTGAGAACAGTCTTTTAAAATAAGTTCGAAGCTGGTCTTGTTAATTTCAAATTCAAACATGTTTGGTTTATGCCTATGCCTCACCTAATTATGGATTAGACATTGATATCTCACTTTTGGGTTGTGCAACTTAGACTAATTCCTTGCTTACTTTAGTGATCTTTGTGCCTAAATTTAGGAATTGATCTATCTTTCATGTGCCTAAATTCCAATATTTTTTGACAAAAGTCACGTTTATGTTTGAATCCAAATGCCTAGTTTGAGCCCAAACATTTCAAATTTTTATAATAATTATTTCACCTCTTAGACTTAGTTGTTTTGAGTCTAGCTTTTGTGTCATATTCCCAAAAGACCTAGAAAGTCCCATTTACCTTAAACCTAGTGTATTTCAAATTATAGCTTTTGTTTCATGTTTCTAAAAGTCCTAGAATTTACCTTTTGTCTTAGACCTAGTTTTTTTCAGCCTAGATTTATGCCTTGTTCCCAAAGACCTAATAACCTTTTCCAGTTTTAGACCTAGATTATAGTTGTTTGTAGCACCTTTTACCAAAATTTGGCATTTAGAATTATCCATTAACTTGACCATTTGTGTGAGACATTTTACATTAGACATTGAGAAAATTTTAGACCAAGTTTATCATTGGCCCTTTTAGAGAATGGCTCTATTCCTAAACCAATGTCGCTTTCAAACCTAAACCTAGACTCAGACCATTTTCATAGACCAAGACCACCCTTATTGGGTTGATTATGAAACCTAGCCATGTTGATTATCATATGTCACAATCACCCTTCTTTGGGCTAATTAACATACCAAGTTTGCCTTTTCAATGATAATGGTACCCGATCCCCTACCTATACCATTAACCCTCTTTTGGTCTACACGAATAACCAATATTTTCAATGCCTAAGGATTACTATTCCAAGCCCTTGTCTTTCAGCTTGAGTCAGTAACCAAGCTTCACAATGCCCATCCATTACCATTATAGGCCCTCATCCTTTGGCTTGCATCAATAACCAAGCTTCAAAACACCCATCCATTACCATTCTAGGCCATCATCCTTTGGCTTGTGTTAGCAACCAAGCTTCACAATACCCTTCTATTACCATTCTAGGCCCTTCTAAATTTTCTATCTCATTTCTCCAATAAAGTTGTGCAATCATGACTAGACAGGTCATAGTTACCATCTTAGACCAGTAGCCAACCTTTTTCGAGCCCATCATAGATGAGCTTGTTTAAAAATAGCTCATTATCCAACCACAGTTCATTCTTCCTTCATTATCAACATTTCCCCACTTTAGAAAATCTATGCATATCATCAGGCCATAACAAAGCCATTCATTAACTCTCTAAGAGTCATCATTTGAAGACCAAGATGTGTTCAAAATTGATATTTTACAACTAATTATAAACCAAGGCCAAGAGAACCAACCAATATGAAATATTTTTGTTGAAAAACCTATTTGTAATGAACCAACGTGTGATGGATCGCCTTTTGATCCTTTCTCTTTGGTCAAGGAATATCACTCTGACAAGCCAGTCTTTGTTGAGTCATGTCTTAATGATTATAAATGCCTTTGGGAAAATCATTATCTCAACCATTATCCTATTTGTAAAGATCTCCCTTTTGACAAGCCAGTCTCTATGGAGTTATCTCTTAACCTTTTCCCCCTCATTGTGAAGTCTTACCTTGATAAGTCAGTCTCTATGGAGTCACCCCTCGAGCTATTCCCTCTCTTTGAGGGGCTTCACCTAGACAAGCCAGTCTATGTTGAACCCTTCTTAGATGAATCTATTTTCAAAGAGCCCATTATGCCATCATAGTCTGTTACATATCCATTATCAAACATTTAATAAGACATCATTATAGCAACGTCTACAATTAAAAAAGAATCAGCATTAAAGTTAGGTTTTATTTTTGAACTGACATCAGAGTTAGTATCAAAATCAAAATCAACATTAGTCTTAACATCATATTTAGAGTCCATTGAGTCAAACTCAAATTTAGAATTAGAATACATTTGTGGTTTTTATAACATTGTTTACACATGCCTTGTAGATCAATTTAAATAATTTTTTATCATTCCATAGTTTTATAGGATGACTACTTTAGCATCGACATAAGTTCTCTTAGTATCTTCTACAAGGATTGTGTTGCTTCTTCCCATTCCATTACCATTCCATTATCACCACCAAACATAGACATTATATTGACAATCCACCTCCCACAAGTGTCGATTGGGACCAAAAAAATCATACCTTGTTGAACTACATCCATGGTGACATATTAGTTGAATAATATCAAGGAGACCAAGACCACATTCATGTATAAGAACAATCTCCTAGTGAAACCTTTTCAGAGGTGCTAGGGGGAAATCAAAGTCCAAACTCAGCATCTTCTATTTAAACCTTGTTTGAGGTTATAGAATACAATCAAAGTCAAAATTCAATGTTACTTAGTGAAACCTTCTCAAATTCATTATGGGACAATAAAGTCAATTTAATTGGTGAAAACCTCTCTGAGGCACCAATCACTAAGCACAAAAATTGTTCAATGTTTGATAAAGATATCATTAAAGATAACATCAATACAACTTCCAATCTACAACATAATCAAATGTTATCCACTCTTAGGCCCAAACAATAGAAAAATTTGATGGTCCTTTTGATAGCATATTTAGAAGTCTTTGGCCTTACCATAACCAAAATTATGTTGAATCCATAATCAACAACATTATATGTGCTTAAAAATCTTGATATTCATTTTTTTCCAACCATTATGATCTAATTATTCATTACAGCCCTATATTACATTACCAAATAAAATCTATCAGCCAATATTTATATTTATTTACCTTCCCTGGCCGTACTTTATTTTGTAGAGGCTACAAAGATATCTTGTCTTGAAGTTTAGAGAAAACAAATTCAAAGACCAACAAAGATCACCATAGCATTATTAGAGTCCAAATTAGTAGTAGGTTTTTGATAGATGAACTATTTAAAAGAGGTATGGGCTATCAATTTAAACATTTAACTATTCTAGTTGTATTATATATTGATCAGGTCATGCATCTCCATATCAATAAGAATAACAGAAACATTTACCTTGCCAAAACTATTTACCTTACCTTTTCCATTTACCATTTGCCTTGTCATTGTTTCATACCCTACCATTTACCTTACCTTGTCACTTGGGGGAACCCTATTACCATTATATCTAATTATCATAAAATCATCATCCTCGTACCATGCCATATCATATACCATTCTATCATACCTTCACTATTGATCAATGTTATTTTACCTTCCCTCCAAACCCTTTTGACCTTGGTTCCATTCCATTCATTATTTGAGCACCTTTTACAAGGGGATTCAAATGAAGTTTCAACTATTTATTTAGTATTATAGAGAAGGGTAGTATCTTGGACCAGTATGACATTGGTTTGGTATTTGCATCCTTAATTTGTTATTATGTTTCATTTGAATTTATTATTGATTATAATCGCCTTTGGACAAATCAGTGTCCCACTATGTGCTATTAATTATAATTGTCTTTGGAAAATTAGTATCAATGATCTATGTTATTATTTCCTAATTATAACCACCTATGGGAAAATTAGTAACAACACCTATACCATGCATTGTAGTATCACCTTGCCATTCCTATGTTATACTATGCCATTTGCCTAATTCACGAACTTCCTATTACCTAGTCAAATTCCCCCACTATAAGGTTGAACTATAGTGACTTGAGGTCCTTATGGGACTATGTAGGTAGTGATTAATTCATGTTAAGGTTATCTCAGTCACCCTTTTACCACACTATCACCATTTTGCAATCATTTTTAATTTGATCGCTCTTGTCATTTTACGAGTAACCTAATCCACGCTCTCACCATTTTATGAGTTGGACTGTTTAGTATCTCATCACTCTTGATTGAGTTGAGCTACATATAAAATTCCAAAAATATTTGTAAAAGACTTAAAAAATCCTAAAAATCACAACATCATGAAAATTAGCTTAGAATTTTCATGAGAGATATAAAGCCATCAAAATTTTTGGGTTGGATCATCTTTATTCAATTTATTTCTAGACCACCTTGGCCTTTTTCCTCTCATTTATGAGAGAACTACATCAACCTTAGATCCACAAATAATATGTTGGAACCACCTTGATATATGAGGTATCTTGGGTCAGCTTAGCTACACTTTCCTTTCTTTTTTGACCACTTGTTTGCTTTAAGGATCTTAGGACCCCTAATTATCTTACAAGTAACCACTTGTCATTTAGTTTCTCCATCCTTACTGATCTAAATCCTTATTCTTTTTCTATTTTATGAGTTTCTATTATGTGCATTATGTATTTGACTTTGATACATTAATGACCGCTAGGTTTCATCTTACACTCTCGTTATTTTGTGAGTGTTTTATATTTCTCTTGCACTCACCATTTTGTGAGACCATTCCCCTATTTCCTCTACAACAAAATCAAGTTTCATTTTCATCATTTTATTCTATCCCATATCTTGGGAGAACTACATTTGGCTAGAAGTTTATATTGGATATTATATCCATGGAACTATGTAGGCAGCATCCACTTGTCTAGTGTATTTGGAGTCAACTCAGCTACCCCTTACTTTTCTTCTATTCTCCCCTTCTTTGTTTATTTTTTCCATTGTCTCCTATATCCTAGGGAAAATGTTTGTCATCTTGTGTGTCATTATTTACCTATATCCTAAAAGTATCCTTGTACCAATTATTCTTGCCTTTTTTGCACTAACATTGTGATTAACCATTGTTTATGTTCATTTCATTTTGCTTTTATTTTTTTTTGCTTTTTGATTCTTGGTGTTTTTTTGTGCTTTTTATTTATTGGTGTTTTGTCTTCATGTTTGTTTATTTGTTTCCTATTTATTTTCTTTTATTATTGTGCCTTGACTTAGTATACATGTGTTCATTGGGTGATTCCTTATGCATTATACTTAAGTCCATCAATATTCATATATCAACATTGTCATCATGATTTTTATCATTGGTGTATTATTTTTATTTGTTTATTGGATTTTGTGTCAGTCCTTATTTATATTTCATCTAGGTTATCATAGTTTTTTATATCATGATGCATACCATCATGTGCTACAGTAAATAAATGCTCAAAAAATCTTACAAGCAATGATGCCATGATACTTCTCCTTGGTCACCTAAAAAAATCCTGATCTATCCAAATATTGAGTAATTAAACCATGAAAGAGTTTTACTCCTTTCTAGTTAGGATGTGCATCTCCATGCTAACAGGTAGCCCAAATTCATTTTATCCTTTATACTGGCTTACTCTTACTTCATGAGTATGGATTTAGTATGTAATCCTCCTTTTTAGATTTGTAATATTATCCCACACTATCATGCCAATGATTATAATTGTCTTTGGGAAAATCATTGTGTTTTAATCTACCTAGATGTTAATAATTATAACTACCTTTGGGAAAATCATTATCATTATCTTATCTTGAAGGGGCATGTTTTTATTGTGTTAATGATTATAATTTTCTTTGGGCAAATCATTATCTTTTTACCTTGCTATGATAATTATTATAACCACCTTTGGGCAAATCCTCCTTTCTATCCACCTAATTGGGGCATCTCACTATTTCATTGATTATAACTACCTTTTGGCAAATCGATATTTTTCACCCCGATTTACCTTTTAATCCCATAATTTTATTTATTTCGAGGGATTGATCATCGACCTTCTTTGTCAAGCACTCCCTCAAGGGGGCATCTAGGGATCATCCATCACCATCTAGTACATTAAGCATAAAGAACCTTTTCATTCTTTGAGAAGATGTTACTATGACTATAGCTTGCAATGCCTTCCCAAACAAAGGCAAATTATAGACACCCCATTCTGGCCACAACTGGTTTCCAACCAAACTTCAAAATGATTTCTACCAAATAGTGCAAATTAAGCCTAAAAATCATTGAAAGTATAAATTTTATCTGCACATCATTCATTAGTGTATATAATAATGTTGAGGCATCTTTATTTGAGGTATTATCCTATAATCAACAATAACCTCTCATGAATTCATCTCCAATCACTTTGCAACCTAACAACTAGTAGTTTAGCCTATGGACCCATTAAGTAGGGCACTTGAACAATTCTTAAAAGAGATAAAATGATAATCAAAATGAATCAACTAATTAAATTAGATTAAATATTTAAATAAATAATCTATTTACAATTAATGAATATATAAAAAATAAAAAATAAAATAAATTCAAAATATCAAGCTTCTTCATCATTTCCTTAATGAGTTATCAAGCTCTCATAAATATATAGATATATCTAATTTGAGAGCCATGTCTATTAATTGAAAATCATAGTTACATGTACTCTCCTTAACTCAATTGAAGTTAACTTTAACTCTCTTAGAGTTAATTTAAACTCATTCCATATTTAAATCCTAACCTAACTCAACTTGGGTAAGAGTTAACTTTGGAGGCTATAAATACAAGGCCTTACCTATTGATCTCTAAGATATTTTAGTGTAAAGTTATTATGATAAAATAGATGCAAGAATTATTTCTAGTAGTGTTACCATGCCAATTTATAATCTAAACTAATCAAACCAATATTACCAAGGTTCCAAGGATAGGTGGAGCAATAGAGCTTCATTGACAAAGATTTCCTGAGCACATATCCAGGCAAGCCAATTAAACAATCCATTTGGGGCTACAAGGAAGGTAAAAGTATGATTTATTTTGTTTTGTAGTTTTGTTTTTATTGTATTCTTGTTACATATGCTCTCCCTAGTGTCTAGGCTAGAGGTGTTTGTGTTTAGTGTTGATATTTTGATTTAGTTTTCTTGACTAACATTATACTAATCTCACCTCTATGGATTCCTTGTTCACACAAACTAAAATAAAATAATATTTAGGTAGATAAATATTTCTCAAAATTTTAAGACCACTGGTATAAAATCGAGTATCCAAAAACCAAAAAATTACATAATGAGATATTGGAACCATTCAGTTTCATAAATAAGCTAACTTCAAACATACAGTTTCAGTAAGAAGCTAATAACTATATGTTTCAAACTTAGAAATGAATTTCTTTTGGTTTTATTTAACAATACTTAATTGTAAAGATAGTCAATTGTTGTATTTAGACATGAGATAACTATCAAATATATCACATTGAGGCATTTAGAAGCATTTGCAAAAAAAAATTAAAAAAAAACTAAGTATTAGTGTGTGTGTGTGTGTGTGTGTGTGTGTGTGTGTGTGTGTGTGTGTGTGTGTGTGTGTGTTTTGAATTATTAAATAAATAAAATTGTAGGCTTGATGTGGGTAACTCATGTTTTGACATACCTTTAATAGTTTTCTATGTTAGAATCTATGATCTCCTTATGTTTGTTGAGTGTGAATTTGGCTTCGATAGATAAATCTCATAGCATGAAGATGGTAGTAGCTTTGTCTTTTATGTAATCTTCTTGTAAAATTTTTACTAACAGTGGTAGTAAAATTTTTAGTAGTGACCTTGAAAGAAAGCATTGTAAAATTATATTTTTAGTAGTTTTTAGATTGTAAATTAGATTATAGGTATAGACAGGAATTTTCTTCATGACAAGACATGCAATGTATAGTTTTGGAATGTGGTAGTTGAAGGGTTTGAATTGGGACACTGCATTTCTCGTAAATGGGTTTAAATGGCATAGAATATGCATTTTCAATTGACAATGTTCCTTAGACCTATGAAAATAAGGAAAACTTTAATTGACAACCAATTCTTTTCAACAAAACTCTTCAAAAATGGGAAATATGGAATATATGTTATACACTATGCTAAGTAATTCAAAAGTGTATAAATATATTCTATAGTGTTGCACATTCAATAGATGCTTTCAATGAAACAAAAAGAAAACTTATGATTATGAAAAAATTCCTGAGAGATAAAAAGAAGAGAAGTGTTTGGTGTGACTTGACTTCATGCCACATGTTTCCTCCTAATTGTTAAGCGGTAAGACATTGACATTATAACATTTGACTAATTGAAAAACATTAAAAACCACATTAACATAAATGCTTTAGATGGAACACATGGAATGTAGATTATGCATAGAAGATATCCCTATGAGTGCGAGTATAAGTGAATAGAAGGGCAGCATTATTACCTACATCTCTATGCATAAATTGGAATACTATACATGTGCAGAATAATACACACTGCATTTATAGTACATGTTGGTGATGACATCTTACATAATTCTTCCTACAAAAATGCAAGGTTGTGCAATGCATTATTTTACTCAAATGTAGAGTTTGTCATATTGGAGTGGAAGAAAATGTGCAAATAATATTGAATACAACTAAACCGAGGATGCAATTTTAGAAAAACTAAAATTTGAATAAACTATAATAAAACATTTAGTTAGATAAATATTACTTGAAATTTTAAGACCATGGTATAAAATTGGGCATCCAAAGACCAAAACATTACATAATGAGATATTGGAATCATTAGTGTCATAAATAAGCTAACTTAAAACATATAGTTTCAGTAAGAAGCTCATAACTATATGTTTCAAACTTAGAAATTAACTTCTTTTGGTTTTCTTTAACAACGCTTAATTTTAAAGACAATCGATTATTGTATTTAGACATGAGATAAATATGAAATGTAACACATTGAGGTATTTAGAAGCATTATACAAAATAAAATAAAAATTATAATTATTAGTGTGTGTGCATATATATTAAATTATTAAATAAAGAAAATAGCAGGTTTGATGTGGGTCACTCATGTTTTGACATACCTTTAATAGTTTTCTATGTCATAATTTATGATCTCTTTGTGTTGGTTGAGTGTGAATTTGTCTTAGATAGATAAATATCGTAGCATGAATATGGTACTAGCTTTGTCTTTTATGTGATTTCATGTGAAATTTTTGATAATAATGGTAGTAATATTTTTAGTACTGACCCTGAAATAAAGCATTGTTAAATGTTATTTGTGGCAATTTTTAGATTGTAAATTACATGATGGGTATAGATATAGGAATTTTATTCCTAACAAGACATGCATTGTATAGTTGTGGAATGTGTTATTTCAAGGGTTTGAATTGGGACACTGCATTTCTCGCAAATGGGTTGAAAAGGCATAGAATATGCATTTGCAATTGGCAGTATTTCTTGGACCTGTGAAAATATAGATATGATTTAGTAAAAAATATTAATGTTAAATAATTATAGCAAGGAGTGTGTTTCAATAATATTACAATTATATTTTATTTAGTTGAACACAATGTAAAAGGAAATGTAAGTTTTGTGCTTAATTTGTAAAAAAATGCATGTTTTGAAACTGAAGGACATTTTCAATTTTATTTTGTAAATTGTAGTGTTCAAAATAAAATAAATCTTGAGAAATAACATACCTCTAATTTTTTATTTGGTAATGCATTTAAGTTTTCTAATGTTTTTCTATTTTTTAATGGAGTGATGAACATTACCTGACTAGTATTAAATGCTCTTTCAAGACCATTTCATTTCACCAAATTCTTGAAAAGAAACATTGTAAATTGTTTGTTCTGTAATTTTTGTTGAATTCCAAAGAATAAAGGCTCGAATGTTACAAATAGATAGAGGTATGAATTTATAAGTGAAATAGTTATTTTTTTGATGTATAAAATATGTTTGAAATAAAAGAGTATATGAAAATATAGCAACTCACCTATGATGCATCATTTTTAGAATTTCCATTTGTAATTTCCAAAATTAGCTAGAGTCCAATTTTTTTTGTAGGTGTTACAATTGTAAAAATTATACTAGTTGCATATGCATCAGTAGTGCTTAGAAGATGTTTGATTTTAGAGTCCGATATGAACTTGTATTCTATGCAAATAGGTATTATAGTTTCAATTATGCTCGATTCAGTGACCAATAATATGATGTCACAATCTCCATGATCATAGCTAGTTTTAGGATCAATTCTAAAGTGTGTTATGCATATTGCTTTCCCTACACAAAAATTTTATTCATGTATTTGAATCAAGTCAGTGGATATGTTTAGAGTAATTGTCATTTCTCCTTTGGCATATATCAAGTCATCATGTAAGTTTGTTTTGTTCTTTTTGTAGCACTGCTTTGTAAACAACAAGAATTTTTGCTTCAAAGATGTGGCTGACTTTGTGAATGCAAAGGGCATCAATTATTATCAATTTAGAGCAAATTAATTATTTATTTCATATAAGTAAGAGGAAATTTTTAATAACTATGAAATAATGTCAAGTAAGAAGTTATGATATTATTTGTGCATATCATTTTGATTCATTTTGTATTGCTTCGTCATCTTTTATGATTTGCATTGGCATCTTCATGTTGCCTATAAAAATGTAATAAAATTAGTAGAAGAAATATAATAAAGTGTTTATGCACATCTAAATTTTTTATTTAAAATAAAAAATACAAATTGTAAATGAAAAAGATTTGCACTGTAGAATATAGTAAATTATTAGTAAGAGCACCTTATTGTATCAATTTTGTATTTCTAAATTGCATTGTTCTTCATGTGCATTACATATGGCCAAGCAAAGAATGTAATGATCAATCCAATAATCTAGTTTAAAAATGTGATCTTCTTGTATCTGTATCTTTGATCATATGTGATCAATAATAGTTGTTGATAATGCATTTTATCTTTGTACTAAGAAATGCATATTTTGATTTTTCATGTGGTGTTCAAGTATTTATGCTTTTTTTATTTTGTTTTTTAATGTCAATGTTTAAATCACCTAGTATATAAGTATTGTGTATTTCATTTGTGTCTACTAATGCATCATAAATAATAGATATGATGTCCAAAATAATAGAATTTGGTGCTACGTAAAAATTCACTATTTTGATTTTATGGTTATTGTTACCAATTGCCACCAATATTGCTTCAATGTTGCTTCTCTTGTATTGCATTGTTTTCAAAATTGATATGTGTTTTTTATGAAAATCATGATTCCATGTACATGTAACATCGAAACACAGTTAAAATATTACAATAAATTTTATGATGTCATATTTTTTATATGTGGTTTTTGCAAACATAATATGTTAGAGTACATCATGTCATGGTCATTTAACACATATTCTATGTAGGCTCATAAGTTTCTTGTATTCAATGATGAGATAAGAGTATGATTATTTGCATTTATATTTTTTATATTTTTTTCTAGTTTCCATTTTTCATCTCTTTATAGGCATAATATTTTGCTTGTTATCTTTTATTTTATCTTTAAATTTCTCATCATTAATGGATCCAATAAGTACAATATGTCAATGTGTCATATGCATGATAATGATGTATATGCTAATCCATGATGTGTCACTTCAAAAGGGTCAAATGCTAGTTCATCCATTCTTAAGCCTTGTGATCTATGTGTTCATGCATATGCAAGTTGTATTGGAAATTGTTTGATAATGTTTGTTGCATGTCTTTGGTAGTGGCTTAGCAACACATAAACCTGGTGTCCAATCATGTTCAATAGGATTTTGATGTAAGTGACCTAATTTTGTAATTTTATGTTGTCCAATATGTGGATCATTGAATTTAATCCATAGAATGTCTATAGCATTTGAAATGTTGTGTGATTTAAATATGCCATCCGAGCCATTGACCAACCCATCTTTGACATCATAATTTATAGCATAGATTTTGACCAGTATCTCAGGTTTAAATACTATAGTAGGATGTAGTGTGCATGAATTATGATATGATTTTATTTCTCCATATACATTTTCTTGCTCATTGATTTCATGAATGATGATATTTTTTCTTGGAACAATAGACAACATTCTAGCATTATGTTTTTCAACATCATGTTTTTTGTAGAAGAGATATGGAAATGTCAGATTATTTGGTGTTGTGCGCAAATAATTTTTATTAATATAATCCATGTCATCAAGTGTTTGAGTTGTGAAAAAATAATTTAGAACTTCTACAAATTATTTGTTGTTTTATCGCATTATTGTTTGCAATTGGTAAATTTTTACATTTTTTTTCCAAAAGTCATATGGGATGATTTCATTGTTTATTTTTGGATATTCAAAGATTAGAGAATCATTTACAAGTTGGACTTGATAAAATTCTTTGCAAAAAATCATATCTACATTTCCAAAATAGGTTGTAAGAATGTGAATTATATCTCATACTCTTTCATCTATCGAATACAAGAATTATGATCCTACTAATGATATTTCATATATAGAGGACTCATAGTTAATGGTAGCGCTTTGATAGTGTGTTGATTATTTCATAAGTGGAATAAATTATGATTTGTTAAAAGGTAGAATAAATATAGAGTGCAGAGTTATTCCACCATCATTGTATGTTGTTTTTCCAGTATATGCTAGTATTGGTCCTTTTGGCATAAGTGGATCACTATCTATGAAGTTGTTATATAAACAAACTAATGTTTCATAGATGACTTTTATTGTAAATGTTTTTCCCATATTGGCACCTCCTATTAAAAATAAATATATTGGTTTTGATGGATTTTTTTTTCATTGTTACATCTTTTGTAATTGTTTATTGTTCTTTGTTTAATGATCTTTTTCTTTTGTGATAGTTGTAATTATCAAATATAAATGGATTTCTACCTATTTCAAAGGATTTAAAATTGTATTTTTTTTTGTCTATCTCTCAGAGAAAGTGTAAATCAGATTTCAAATCATAATTTTCGTGAATACTTTCATTATTTTTTGGGTTAAAATTTGTCGTGTCGATGATGTTATTTTCAAGTTGATTATTGTCAATGAATTCTTCTATGTTCCCCCAGCTAGATTTTATGTTGTACATGAATTTCACTTCATTTTATTTGATAGTTTTTTCATGGAATGTGTATGTAGATTTCTATGTTTGGAAGACATGTTTTAGACTGTTTTCATTTTCCATGAAAGGAATATATAAAAATAGATTTTCTATACAATGGTTTTCAATGTCAAGGTGTTTATTGTATTCAATGTATCGAATAACATGAGATTTATTTTTCCTTTGGATTTTCTTTCCATTTTTTGGTACTTAGAAACAAAATATGCAAGGCGAATGTTTTGTAGTGTTTGGTCATTGAGTATAATAGTCTATTAGAGATTTGCAAATTACATCCTATGATTGATCAGATTCATGGTTCAAAAGCGTTGGAGGTTTTAGAATGAAAGTGCATTCTTCTGAAGGACTTATGTTTATGAATATGCATTTTCTTAAACAACTATTCAATGGAAATGACAAGACTATGTGTACAACTTATTGAGAAGACATTTGTTGTCTATTAAGCAATATATTTCCAAGGTTGTGTATCATTTGAATAGCATCTATATTTGTGTCTTGATATTGTTTATGGATTATTTCAAATGCCTTTGTCATTGACGTATCAAGTTTTATCATATAAGATGTACAATAAGCTGTTGAAACATAAGTTTTAAGTATAAATTATGCATTTGTATTTGCTTTCCATAGATGTGACATTTTTATTGAAAAACTATTAGTCCATGCTTGCGATAGTTTTTTTTTCAATAATAGTATTGGTTTTTTAAGTGTGCTTTTAATTGCTTATATTTATTCATTTTCATTCATTTCTAATTCTACCAAAAACATGGTGAATGTGATAGAGGTTTCATACCATTTACTTTCTAAAATAGTATAGACATTTATTGAATTTTCTATCGTTGACTTCTTGTTATTTTCACAAGGCTCAAGGATAATTATTCTTCTCATTGGGGGAATTAGGAAATTGTATCTTTATCATGATTTTTATTTTTTATAGTTATTTATATGGTGGTGTTGATGTATCTTGGCTATGTTTGAATCAAGGGTGCTTGTGTCACAAGTTATAAAATTATCTGCAAACCTTGTAATCTTTGTATTATTATTCTTTCCATAAATCAGTGAAAATTTTATCCATAACATGAAATGTGTATATTGATTACCTCAATTTTGAAATTATATAACAGAGAAATGATCTTGTATTGGTCCCAAAAAAAATCGTCTTTGTATATCATTTTTAACATTGTTTTGATTCTATGTACATAGTATCAAGTGCATCTCACAGGATCTTTTGTGACCAAGAAATTGTGATCAACTTCATTAAATACATTATCTCCTTTTACACTTTTTTTTTTTTTTTATGTCTATCATGCAATTTTATTAATGCATTTATAAGTGGTTCTCGATGGTGTTCAAAACTTAAAAATGTAACAAAAGACATTGGTGGTCCCAATTGGCAAATCATTGCAAATGTTTTTTTCTTATTTGCAATATTTGTATTTTTTGAAAATGGATATATCCAATATCTAATTTCAATATTTTTTTCTAAATTTGATTTGTATTTAACATATTTTTCTAAAATATTTATTCCTTTTAGTTCACTTTCTAATTCTTATCCACATTGTTGTAGCGACTTGGTCTGTGATAATTTTCATTGCTTTGAAAAATAGATTTGTAATGTGATATGTAAATACATAATTCTGATATTGTAGTTCCCATTATGCAATTTTAGCGTAAGAAAATGTATTTTTTTATTTTTTCACTATGAGGTTCACCATAAAAAAGTGTTGTAAAATTCATTTACTCAACATACTTGTCTTTAAAAATTCCAAGTGGATGTTGGCATTCTGATGGTGCAATCTAGATCAATTTATCTTGTAAATCATGAATACATGTTGATTCTATAAATCCATGTACCATTGTGCAATTGGGAATATTTTCTTCATCTTCACTACTTGTTTCACTATTTTGTGATAATTCACTAATATATTCAGTCATTTTTTCATCAGTATGTAATAGTTATTTCTAATCTTTTATTATTCTATCATTTTGAGATTGATACAATTTCCTTTGACACAACTGCTTTGGAGCATGCATGATGATTTTTGGGTGGACCCTTCCCTTTCGATATGCATTTTTGTATTCTAATTTTCTTTTTAGTTCAACAATGATTGTTGATTTTTCCTCTAATGAGCGTGGCAATGCTTTTTGTATTATATCAATGTTAGATAGTACATTGATAATTGCACTTCTTAATCCAATTTGTGGTTTTTTATAACTTAATTATCTAATTTTTGAAAATGTAATTCATAATGAAATAAGGTGTTCTTCAAGATCTGTGATCATTTGCAAATATGTCAAAGGTTTATTTAACCAAATTTGTTGAGGTGTGACAAATTTTGGAATAGTTCCATTTTTTAATGCATTGTTACATTTTATGCATATTTTATTGGCATCCAATTCATTGTTGTTTGTCAAATTTGTATAAGTTTTTTTTTTTGGTTACTTTAACTCTATCATGTTATATTTAAAGTGTATTTAATTGTAAACTAGGTGCACATGTTTGGGTTTGTCTTGAATGTCTTTTATGAATTTCTTTGTTGCATTGTTTATTTTATTATGTGTAATATGTTTGAAAATGTGAAATGATGTTTTATATGTTTTAGTAAATGTTGTTTCTTTCATATTTTAATCAATAGCATGTTTTAGTGTGTCTTGAGTAGATTTTTTTAATTTGTTTGTTTCATAATTTCTTTGATTTTTTGCAAAATGTTTAAAAATGTGAAAAGATGCTCTAGGTGTCTTATTCATTCCTAATACTTTTGTATTAGAATTAGTAACAACATTGGTTTGATCATTTTGTATTAATGGCTCATAGTGAATGTGAATTGTGTTTGTTTCAAAAAATATTATGTTATAGCTATTTTTGGGTTGTAAACAATTGCAATATGTCTTTGCCATACTTGTAGTAGTATTTGACCAGAGCTTGATTTTGCATTTAGTAATATCGGCATCCAGTCAAAGTAAGCTTCACCTCCTTTAATTTCACCTTCATTGAATGGCATTTCCAAGTTTGTAATATATGCTTGTCAATTTGTAAATTTGCTTGTGTTTTGTATTAGATTGGGTCCTAACTTTGTTTCTAGATAACATAATGCATTGTTATTTTGACACAATATTGCATTGTAAAATGATTGTGTAATATAGCGATATAGACATTGTATATCAAATTCAATTTTTTTAGTTGATAAATAGAATTGAATAATCTTTTACCACAATCATATGTGTTCAACTTAGGCCTACAAAAGCCATTGTCTTTCATTTTTTCTAGATTTGTACACATATTAGACAGTTGAATATGTGGTGAAGCCATACTATATTCACTATTTTTTTTTGCAATATAGTGGTTCATAATGGCCACAAATAGGATTTGTGTCATAAAACAAAATTGAGTATGGAATCTTTTTGCTTTCTTCATTGAATTGAAGATAATTATTTTTTCTTGTGAATGACCAAATGCATATTTGTATATTTAGCCATTTAACTAGCCAATGTATATAAAAATTATCTCTCCATAGTCCAATTTCATTTCCAACAAAGACATGTGCCACAAATAATCGCATTCTATTAAAATATGTTTTAGTGTCATGTACTCCATGTAATACATATAGTTCATCAGGATGTAACTCTAGTTCGTATGATTTAAATGCAATAGGATCACCAGTATGTAGACAATTTAAGAAATGATCAATAATGCCACTTTTCAATTTGGAAGGTGTATATTGAAAATGCAATAGGAGGTGAAATGCATCAAAGAGACAATATCCAACATTGTACTTAAATGCTTGGCCTAAAAAAATATGGTGTTCAACCAAAGCATCATCAATGTTAGTATATTACAGTTTTAGTTTTTTTTTTTTTCCATATTGCTCTACAACTATTGGTTTATTCAATGTTTCGTTGTATTTTCTTTTATGTTTTGTAAGATTTGAATCCATTCCTTTTATGAATGAATAAAACTATAGATATATTTTAATGTACATATGTTTATATAACTTGATTTGCAATGAAATACAAAACTCATGAAGCCCTACAATTAAAAACATACAAACTTCTATCACCTACAATGCATGAAAAGATAAAAGAATAAGTGCGTAAAAGTTCATTGGAATGTATTTTAATTTATAAATCAGATCTAACCAATATTTATGAAGACAAATAAAATTAATATATATCACCTATATTTAAGGTCACAAAAATTTGTATCTACATTAAAACTACTAGCATGACATATCCAGCAAATAACAACTGAAAAAGATTATCAAATTAAACATGCATCAGCATATGTTGCACAAGTAATTTATAGCAAGAAAATATGCTGAAATTTTCTCTCCATCTACTGGTACTTTCAGACGTATTTTCAATTCTATCTTTGCACACAGAACTTGGAACGTGGATCACTCACTACAATTAATGTAATCGATATACTATAACTAGCTAGATTATGCGGTGCATCACTTTTGAATCTATTATGCATGGCTCTGTTGTTGGTGCAAAAATGAGTTCCACTTTGGGCACTAGTCATTTTATTAACTTCTTACAAAAAAAAACAGGCTCCTGTTCCAAGCCTGAGAGAGGTAAGACTGTTGGACCAACGGACTCAAAAGAAAAAGTTGAAGAACCCAATCATGTTGTTTATAAAACAAAATACATGAAGGAGGTGATGGATGAGCTTTTTCTGCCATGTATAAACTGAAAATATCCTACACCCAGCTTCAGGCTGCCCACGTTTCTTACAATTTGGAAAAATTGCAAGAGATAGATATGTATCAACTCAGAAGATCAATAGAACTTTAAGATGAAATGCAGTCATTTTAATCTTGAATACTTTTACCAGACAAGGCATCATATAACATTAGTTAACAACTAATAACACAATACAAAATTAATCCTTAATGCCACCTCTCAGGTTTCCACCATGGCAATACATGAAAAACTCGAATGTTATCACCTTTCCTTTGAGGTAACCAATCATAACTAAACCATTCACTTAACTTCCACAAACGTACGTAGTATTTATTTATTCCATACTTAGTTACTTAAGTCACAAGTCACAACATCATCTCAGGCAGAATCTCTAAATACTAAATAGAGTATGCACAATATATATACAACACAAAATGTACAGTCATCTTTTTCCATGATCTAATTTAGACAACGTCCAATACAGTAATTGCTTCAAGACCCAGTTCCAGGCCTTACTACAATATTGCTTTTGATGAAGCATAACAAAGTTATTTTAGCTATATATACCTATCTTTTTGTGACCTTATACTTTCATACTAATGAGCATCTTCCTAAACATCTTAGCACAATGAATATAAGTTATTCCATAAAAAATACCATGATGCTTATACAAACAAATATTGTCATTCATAACACAGTCTAAAAATATCACAGTTCTGTATGTATTAAGTAATTCTTACTTTATCAATGAAACATATCGCATTCCCCTTTATGTCTTGGTTGCCTTAGCCCATAAGGATTGTTATCGGGAACAAATTTTAGAATCCTTCTGCCAGTCAATCAATGCATTCAAAACAACTCGGTTTATGAGTATCACATTGTCACTATTCTTTCCAGATGCCAAATGTCTTATGAATAATTTATAATTGTTTAATTTTTAACCGTCTCATAAATAGTAGTGAAAATTCATAGGTATCATTTCAAGTTGTAGATTTTCATAATAGGTACAAACATTTTCAATACATCCTATCTAAACTGTGACTTTCAACATATCTCAATGTGACTTTCAACATATCTCAAGAGTATCCAAGTTAAAAAGAATAAGAATCTTACAATTTTGTATGCCAACGAATACACCTACAAAGAAATAAATACAAACATTCAACTATATTTCAACTACCTCAATATAGATCATCTGTCGGCACCTCTGCAGTGGTCGTCATGCTTTCTACAATGATACATTAAATCATACAAGGATTAAAACTCAAGTAATAGTCCTATCATGCTTTTTACAATGATACATAGAATTATTGAAGAATTATAGCTCAAGTAACATTTCTACCAATCTAAGAACTAAGTACATTAACCAATGAAAATGGAAAGATAGTTCATAACTAGAACAATGAATCGGTCAATGTTTCCATGCTGATCCAAGTAGGTGCTATAAATAATATTCCTTGTATAAATAAAAAATAAGTATTAGATCTATCAATATATAGAGTTTGAAATATCATGCTAGGATCACAAGTTAATGTAGATCAACAACAATGTTTTTTTTGGCCCATAGATGAACGCTTCAATTCTACATTGGCCAAACTCGAACTTGTGACCATGAGGTATTACAATGTATGCACTACAGAAGGGGAGGACAAAGCTTAACTAGCACGCACCAACTCCCGATGCGTGCTGGTCATCGTCAATCGTCAAGGGGATGGTCTCCATTGGTCGTCGAAAGCTTGTCACTAACCATAGTTAAACCAGGCAAAATCACAATTAATTTTGATATTAACACCTTCACTTCATTCTAACCATTCCTGTCATGATTGCTACCACCTTCACCGCCAATCGACAATCACCGTTGACCCATTGCAAATCGTGATTGCACAAGTGTCACTGAACTTGTCAAGTGGCATAGACCTAGCATGGCATGCAAATTATTCGATGGTAATGCTGGATTATCATGCCCTAACACGTTGATAATCATGTCCTCTTAGTATTGCCTTAATCTCTTATGCCTTACTGTTAATCATGTAATGACAAGCCTAAATGCCAAATAGATGTCCTTCACCATTCAATCGATGTTTGATCCAAGGTAGAGGGAGATAACTCAAGCAGAGGCAGTTAGAACAAGAGTGTAGGAGTTAGTGTTTAATCCCAGGTTTTGCACCAGTCAAACATCAAGGTAAATTCTAGAAGTTTATTATTATTTTCATAGAGTCAAGTAAGTGTATTAAGAAAAGTACATTGAATAAAATGACCGTTTCATTCCATTTCAGGGTTCTGTATGCCCCTGTTCAAGGTCACCCTTGCTTCTCTATAGACTGTGTTTTAACACACAGTGGTCTGCATTATTGTGAATTGTTTTTATGAACTCTACATAGCTTCAAACACTTAAATCTCTATGAACATCTTAGATAATGGGAAATATGTTTATAACTAGTATTCTTGAGTATCCGCTTAGTTTACAAATACACATACTCAGTTCTCCTTTCTACAGGAAATAGAGTTGTATTGTTTTAACATAGAATATCCTTTAATAGATGGTCATTTTAAAGGACAAAAGAAAGCAAATCTCAATGTTACCTTATTCAAACATACATATGACTCTACATAAAACTGAATCCCTTCGTTCATATTTGTGATCACAGAAGAGCAGGTGGACATTGAATTACTTGAACAAGGAAAGAAATCCCATAGTTTTTTATAAATGTGAAAAAATTAAATCCTTAACTTATTAACACAGACAAAATCTAAAACATATAAAGCAAGAATAGGTATGTGGAAAATAGGAAAATGCTTCAGATAAGCACATTCATAGTGTGTTCATAAGCCTCCTTTGCATAAATTATTTAGATGAAAATGCAAAGAAAAGCAATGAAGATTGTAATAAATCCTTTAAAAGGACATTTGTCTTTAATTTACCTATATTTATTGTTTCTCAAGCCCTATTTCTCCTTGCCAGAGGCCCACTATACGTAAGGTTAAGCTCACCTAGGATTTTGTCTCTATTAATAAGTTATTTTTATACATAAAGATAAGCTTATATGCAGGGTCATATGCACTAAGAATTTAGAGGTAGAGAGTTGTTCAACAGGGTAAAACAGGGTGTATAGGAGCCTCTCTAGTATTTTCCAAGATTTAATATCTTGAGCTCTATTTTTAATCCATGTGTTTTTATTCACCATTTCATGCGTATTCATGCTTTCAAGTGCCTAAATGTACTCTATTCTTTGTGATGGGGTCATCATGTATGTGTGCTTTTAAGTACATTGAAAGTGTTGCTCTTATCATATTTCATGTGTTTGTGTAGACTTCGATAAAGTAAGAGTGTGTGAATCCATGTTTTTAGACTCCCATTGTAGGGTGTATAAGAGCCTATATAGTATTTTTTAATCTTTAATTTCTTGAGCTCTATTTTTAATTCATGTGTTTTTATTCACCATTTCCTATGTATTTATGCTTGCAAGTGCCTAAATGTACTCTATTCTTTGTGATGGGGTCATTGATGTATGCATGTTTTTAAGTACATTGAAAGTGTTATTCTTATCATATTTCATGTATATGTACAGACTTCCATAAAGTAAGAGTGTGGGAATCCATGTTTGTGTTTGTTGTACACTCCCATTGTACTATGAAATGTATACTTATTATTGTTGACTTCTTCATTCAAAATGTTCAATGAGATTATTAAATATTGCCATCAACATCTTTCATATAAGATGCAACTGAAATTAAATTTTTTGCATACAATCTCCATGGACTTAATATTTCATATTTCAGGCTTCAAAAATATTATTGCTAGCCTTTAAAATTTACAACAGGGATGCTTTGGTTCTTTTAAATTTTTCAAAATGTAATGAATTTATTACATAATCTCTATCTCATCTACTACATACAAACATTCATTTAGCTTGTCCTTGAATCACCATATGAGGCGTTTCCATATTATATAGATTGCTTCTAAATGAATTGGTATGTTAAGTTTCTATAATGTAAGAAGACAATCTCTGCTTTAGAACGTTACACTATCTATATACAATGTAATGCCTTCTCATATGTACATTTCCTTATTGGAGGCTCGTAATATATAATTTCAATATAGATTGTCAATTTCATGAATAGTGGTTACCCTAATTAATCTATGACTGCTATGTTATGTTACCAACTAGTCAGATTACCCTAGCCGTTGGTATACCATTGTACTCTCGTGATGACCTTTACAGTGATTTCTATAAGCATTTCATTGGTAAGGGTTAATGTTGTAAAGCATATTCTTAACTTGTTTGAATGCAAGTTATTATTTGTTGGAAACTAATACTATGAATGTTAACTATTGCATATTTAAGATGGATGAGTGGGAATTAGATGATTGCCTCAAAGAACATAATGTTGAGAAAGAACAAATGGTATGCATTTTCAGCTATTGTGTTCAAATGTGAATTTGAGTTGTATTAATATTTTTTGTTGATGTTAATCTATTGTGACATGCATTTTGTTAGGAGAAAGAAGTCAGTTAGAAGTCCTCATTGCATGTAAGTGCTCAATTTAGATGTTTCCCTCGCCCCGTCAGAGATCAAAAGAAGAAGCTATATGGAGAATCAACAATTGGGGATGGTATTCCCACTATTATGAGACAGCTATCCCCTGCCCACGAATAACTAGGGGTGAAATCCTAGTATGAGATGGAATCTTTATCGAATAAAGACGTAAACAAAGGGATAACATAGGTAATTTTATTGATGGTCTATGTATTTTCAATGCCTTCTTTAATATTATTTTTGCATATGTAAAATGCTCAATATTTTTGAATCATGCATCCCTCTTTTGATTTGTTACATTGCCATTTTTTATTACTGTAGGAGGAGGGGGTGGAGTAGACCAAAGGTCAAGAGGGTGTCCCTGAAGCACCCAATAACTATTTCTCAAGAGATGCATGAGAACCTATGGCTGCCCTTAATGTTTGATTGCTCCTCATGTTAAATAATTTTTCTTTCTTCCCTCTTACAACAATCAAAATTACAATACTTTTGACTGACACACAATGCATTTTTCTATGTTGTTTTTGTTTTGTTTTTTAGTTGGAAGGTGTGGAGTGGAGCCATGTGGATGTAGTTGATAGTCACTTGCATAATGACTCCATCCCTACAAATGTGTGTATCTTTTGTACTCTCTTTCATTTTCCATGCTCAATAATTGTGAACCATGCATCCCTATTTTTATATGTTATATCTTTTTTAATACTACAGGAGGAGGGGGTAGAGCAGACCGAAGGTGAAAAAGGTGTCCTTGAAGTGTCCAATGACTATTTATCAAGAGATGTATGGGAACCTTTGGCTACCCTTAATGTTTGATTGCTCCTCATGTTAAATAATGTTTCTTTCTTCCCTCCTACAACAAACAAGATTAGAATTCTCTTGACACACCATGCATTTTTCTATGTTGTTTTTATTTTGTGTTTTAGTTGGAAGGGGTGGAGTGGAGCCATGTGGATGTGGTTGATAGTCACCTGCATAATGACTTTGTCCCTACAAATATGGGTATTTTTTCTAGTCTCTCTTTCATTTGACATGTTCATAGCCCCGTGTTTGTTATTCCATATATGTTTGGAGTTGGACTCACATATATATGTGCACCTATGTGGCAGGAGGAGGTGAAGTCATATGACCTCGATGACAATGATGATGGGATATTGATGATGATGATGATGATGATGGTGATTGGCTTTCAGATGCTTTTTAATCTGAAATAGAGGAGTAACTAAATGTTATAAGAACATTTCATTATCTTTGGTGATGTTATCTTATGTTTATTGTTTTATGATTTTAACATTTTATTATGTTTGATGATGTAATATTTTGTTTATTGATTTATGATTTTAACCTGACATCTCTTCCTTATTGAATGATAGTAGATATGCGAGTATAGAATCAAGGATTGGGGTATTGTAAGGCAGAATGTGCACCTTTTCTTGTTGATTCCATGTGACACATTTAGAGTTGATGGTGGACCATCCATTTTTGTCATGAGATAGACTTAACACTCACCATCGTAAGATTCATGTTCGATAACCCATTCCAAGGAGGCCCCCTAGGCATGTTGGAAGTGGGAAATGTAAGCCTAAGGGAAGAGAAATCAACAAAAGGCAAACAAAAAGGAGGCCAATAGACTGACTCTTGAAAAATTAGAGCATCAACAAGAGAGATAGGCTGAAAAGATCATGGTTGGCTAGGGAGGATGTGTCTGAGTTATGTTATCTTAGTGAGACAGCCTTGAAGTCTATCGATGATGAAATGGGTGCATATAATTCAAGTGAAAACTTAGCATGGATAAGAGAAGCTTGCATTCAACAAAGAGAATATCATCAAAAAATGGAGTGAGAAAGAGAATGGGGGGAGCAATACCAGGGTGCATACAACAATGGACCTCAGGTTAAATACATTCTATTCATTGGTTTTCATGAAGTTAATGTTAAGTTCAATTCAGCTTACTCAATATTAACATTGATATTTCTGCAACAATCACCATTATGATTATAGAGGGACAACCCTCAAGCCCATTCTAGTGATGAGGATCACATTCCTTTGAGATAAATGCATTTGTGAAAAGTAGATATGTTCATCGGGGGTGTAACAAATGAAAGTGCACATGAAAGGTTGCCTTATAAATTGATATTGTACTTCTTATGATGACTATGTATTATATACACTCTTATTTATTCTATGTACCTTTGTTTCAACCCTACCATTACATATTTTGATAGTGTTGTATATTGTTATTGTATATAGGCTTTTGGTGGAGACGAGTTGGTGCAGTCATAGGCATGGATGGACCATGTTTAGGAGGTATGATAGTTACTTCTTATTTACCAAAACCAACAAGTTTATTCTTCATGTTGGTGTCTTATTCTTGAATTTTGTCAAGATTTCTAAACTGCACATTTTCAAATGCAGGTGTCTAGGGTGACATGCATATACGTGCATTCATGGGGTTGATTGCTTCCACTTTTTTATCCATTTCCAAATGCCTAATGGCCATGGCATGAACATTGATATTGCCTTGTGAGTACTGCCTTAGACACTATTATTTATATACATACATTTTAGCATAATATGCATGACATGTTTGATGTATGGTCAAACATATTATTTGGACAAGAGATTTGAATACAAGTGTTTCATTTATGGTTTGTGTTGGATACGTAGTTTTTTGTTTATGTATGATTTAAGTAATGGTTTGGTGGTTAATTTGCATTTACTGATGTATTTCACAATCATGCATGGTTCAATGATGCAATGTTTTTCCCATGTACTCATCGTATATTTTTTACGTGTATGGTATGTGATGTTTTTGGCTGGCGATCTATCATCTTCACATGTATACCTTATTCTCCTTTCATTCTTTCACATGTTGGTGACAAAGTTCACATGTTTGCATGTCTCTATGTCTATATAAAATTAATCATGGTAGGAAGGAGTGAAATATAAGATTTGTATGCATGGCTTGTCTCTCTAACATTCCTTTGTCTCATATCATGTGTTTGTCTATTCAAGCAATCGACACAATAACTGTCAATGTCTATGGCTTGTGGTTCAAGGAAGGGAGGAGAGACGAGAAGGAATAGGGTAACACTCCAATACATTAGAATGACTATGGCATAGGTAAATATTCCATACTCCAATATAATGATTTCATTATTTTCATTTAAGTTAGAAAACTCTTTATGTGTAAAGAAACTATTCATAATTATAAAAAATTGGATGTTCTTAGCTTTTGAATATTCTCATGGACGCTCGTTTATGTCTAGATTTTTTTATATTTTCAATGCTAAAAATATTGAATGTTATCATTAAATTTCATGTGTATCATATTTTTTGTAGATGAAGTCCCAAATCTAGAAGAGAATATGGCTACCCAATTTCCCAAGGACATGGAAGAACTTCTCACAAGGATGAGATCCCAAAATGCAATGGGTGTAAAATAACATCTTGGTTTGCAACTATCACTAGCAACTAAAAGAAATAATCACTCGAGAGGGAAAACTAGTTTTTGACTGAGCTTCTTGACGATGCAAGGGCAAAGGTTATCAAGTTAGAAATTATGTTGGTTGATAAGACTAGAGAGGTTGAGAAGTTGCATCATTCACTTCTCATACTAAGGGATGAGAAGATGGATGATGGACGCTGAAATAAAGTTTGTCAATCTACAAGCTGCCCATGCCTACACAAAATCACTCCATGATGCAAGGGCAAAGATTATGCAGGCCATGAAAATGAAGCACGAAGGAATAGTTTCCATATATGAGTAGCAGTTATAGATTTTAAAGGCAGAGTTTGATATCTTGTTTGCACAAGCCAATGGGATGTCTCCCAATAGACATGGTATTCCATACATGAAAAATGATAATTAGTTGTGTGCAACGACTCATGTGTCCGGTATTACATGATGTATGCTTATGACTTTGGATGGAAATCAATTGAAACACATGTTTATTTGCATTTTAATCTATAAAATCGATGTTTATTTGCCACTAGTTGCTTACTTCATATTGTGTATTTAATTTGTTTATGAATGAATGAATGACTGTGTTCAGAAGTTGTTTAACCAAAAAAATACAAATTGACTTCTTATGAAAATCTTCTATGTCATCTTATTGATAAGCATACGGACTATGTCATCATGGCTTTTAAAGTCCCTCGAATGGCTTCCTGACCTATTTTTGCAGCTTCTTCTAAACTTTATTTTCCACTAGTTGTTTACTTCATCTTGTGTATTTAAGTTGTTTATGATTGAATGAATGACTATGTTCATAATTTGTTTAACCAAAAAAAATACAAATTGACTTCTTATGAAAATCTTCTATGTCATCTTATTGATAAGCATATGGGTTATGTCATCATGGTTTTAAAAGTCCCTCAAGTGGATTCCTAACCTATTTTTTATTTTTAATTATAAATTAAGAAAAAATGAGTGGTAATTACATAGTTTATAAGCATTTTTGGAGCCATGACATTTTTCTATTAATTGAAAACTTGCTTGATCCTAAAACATATAGGCTAGATTATTTATGAATGTTCATAAAACATGGTATGTATGTCTTGAATGAATAAAGATGGTGTGTATGTTTTGAATGCATGTAGGATTGGTTCTCGTGAGACCTAATTATCCAGTTCTACAAAATATTGGCTATTTGGAATAGCTTTTGAAGCAATTGAGTGCTTTGTTAAAATAAAGGGTAACATTTTAGGATTTTCTTAAGCTATAGTGAAATAAACTACAGATGTATATTTAACTTATTTGGTACTTATATATAGTGCTTGTTGCATACATTTTCTTCTTTGTGAATTGCATTGATATTCAAAGGCCCAAGTGTGTCTTGAATAGGTCTCTGTGTCTCTCAGTTCAAAGATGAAAATCATGGGCCTTCTGATCCCACATAGAGACCTCTTACCAACTATTTGAGTTCAGGAAAAACTAAATAGTTTGGAAGCAATGAAAATTATTCAAATATTTAAGGGGATGTTTATGACTCTAGAGAAGTAGATATGATGTAGAGGTAAGGGGATAAGTCTTCATAAAAATCAATATGTGGTTCTCAATCTAACTAGTTATAGTCACTTGATAGTTTACTCATGCAAAAATTCACATTCAATGTTTCCTTTGCTTTTCAAGGTTCCATCTCCTTCCATCATTCCTCTAGGTTCCTGGGATTAGTATCCTTATTTTACATATACTTATCCCTAGTACATTTTAGATACACTTCTTGGACTCATTATACATCTATCATGTCACTAACATTCACTCCTGGCTCAATTCATAACAGTGATCTCACTTTTCATGTAATTTTCTCACTAGCACTTAGGTCTAAAGGACCAATCCTTATTTAGGTTCCCATAGCTCAATACTTAGTCATAGATAGTTATAGGTGCTCTCATCACACCTAAATGAACCACTTTCAACTGTCAACTCACCCTTACTTCTTTCCACACAGTTCACTCTCCATGGTTTCTCTAAGCTAGTAGTCCTATTTTGGATGTTTCTCCTTTGTGTATCTATTATACAATATTTATTAGAGGTTTAGGGTTTAATATGATCTCCCTCCATCTGGGTAAAACTTATTATGAAGTTTCAAGATCTGGTTTACTCCTTCTCACCATTTTCTTAGCCCTTTTCTCTACACAATTAGGCCTTCTAGGCCTAATTCTACCTAGTTACAACTCAATTGACCAAATACGTATGGAATGAGTCTGTACAAGACCAAAAATTGTGAAATACTATTTGGCATATTATTTCTTTTCAATTAACCAAATTTCACATTTTTCTAATGGTGAAAACTATCCAAATTGACTAAACCCTAGTCTATGATTTCCTAGCCTATATACAAAATTGAGAGCAACAAAAGTGTCTTCAAAACATTTCAAAGAATTTCATACCACTTTTAATGATTTTTAGGCTCTATATTACCATAATTAAACTCCTCAAACCTTTAAAAACCAAAATCCAATCCTCTATTCACATGTTCTAATTCAATTTCCCTTAAACTATGTAAATTACAAGGGTTTCCTACTAGACTGTGTCCTGTTAGACAACCAACAACATTGTTTCAACCAAAGAGAGATTATAAACCACCTCAAACCTAAATAGTGAACTTACCAAAAAAATTTAGAAGCCAATAACTTTTTTATCATATGGATTCTCTCAAATATCAATCCTTATAATCATTAAACAATAATGCAAGTATAGAAACAGGGCCTGTAATTTATCAACTTCCATTCTGGGGTCTCTTTCTTTCAAGAATTATCATTAATATATTCTCTCCTAGTTATTCACATCAATAAATTGCTATCATAATGATATTACCTCTCTCCTAATGTATATCCATTCCAACATCTACCAAAATAGGAGTTATGGATTGTGTAACAGAGTTGATCCTTTTGTGAACTATGAATAGAAACTCGCTACCTCTCTTGTATTAAAATAATAAATATTCCCCTCTATAGGAACCAAACATTCATCTCTTAATCATAATCTCATCATGTAGTTTATTGATGTCTTAAAGTCGAAGGATTACCTCATTCTATGATGGAAACAACAATCTACAAGGCCTTAAGGATTCAATGGTCCATTTTACTCTCAGTATCACCTTATTACTTATATGATCATAACTCTTTAAAGGTTTTTAATTTCTCAACCTATACAATGGTGTTTTCCACACTAAACTCCAACTCTGATCTGTAACCAAACATTCCAATATTTTCCTTTTATGACTGTAACCTATAACCCTTATTGGTTGTCTCCACCAATCATTCAACAACCTATAACTCAACATAAAGATGAATAAATACATGGCCTCAAGGACCTTTAGGGGAAATATACATGATTTAAAACAACTCAATATAGTTCAAGAAAATCAACTTACATGGCTAAATTCCTTCTTTATTCATTACATCAACTAACATCACAAACAAATATCAACTAACATTAACTAACATAAAATGATTTGGAAATCATAAAAATTACATAATAGACACATTTACACATATGCATAGGTCAGTTGTATGGATAATCAACCTTGGAGTTTGTGTTAAGGTGTCAAATGTCTTACAAATGACTGTTGATAGGTAGTTTAGGTAGTTACATTTGTTTGAAAAATAGTTCAATTTTGGTTTTGTGATCAATTTTTTGTGTGTACTCAAAGAAATAAGGGCTCAAGAACCAAAAGAATATTAATGGTGACTTCAAGTTTTAACAATAGCTTTTCAACCCTATTTTTTTTGCATAGAAATGAAGACTGGTTGCATATTGTTTGCTCAAGGGGAAAAGATTCACATTGTATTATTTTATAAAATTTAGTTTGAATCTGGTGAGTCCCTTTTTTATGTTATTAAATTTATTTGAGACCATTCATGTTGTTACTTTTATGTTAACTAGTTTGAAGATGACATAATCCTTTTAAAAAGAGCATACTCAGGCTATGAGTATACAAATCATAGTAAAAGAGGTTAACTGAGATATCAAAGGAGTTGGGAACAATTTTGAAAGATGTCACAAAGTGTCTATGGACATATCACCTTCAGACATAGTTGTAAAATCCCTTCAATGATATAAAACTTGAAGAGAACACTTACAGACCTATAATTAGTCATTGTACAAACAAAGGAGTCTAGGAATGTATCAAGAGGAGTACAGGAGCATTCTAGTGAAGATCAAGTGTTTGGAAAATATGTTTGATATTGGAACCAATATTGGAGAGCCTTCATAGGCTTAAAAAACCAATTATATTTAGAAAACCATGAATATAAACTCACAAGAAGCCACTTACATATTTAGTAAGTGAATAACGTGTGCACAGAAGAGGCAATACCATGGATAATGTAGTGGAAATCAAGATTAATAAATGGAATTCAACATTTATAAAGGTATAAGGATTTTATTCAAAGGATTTTCAACATTTTATAGCATTTGTAAACATTTTTATGAAGTTAAAACCTTGAAATAGAGCCTAGAAATCCTGTTGACAGAGTCTGAATGTATAGTGAGGCAAAGATCTTGTTAGAAAAGTTGAATGGAGGCTCAAGTGTGTAAATCTAATAGATTAAAGATGTTTCTTGTAAATAAGGACAAATGGTATCTGGATCAACAATTATATTTCCAAATTGAATCCATACATAGCCACATAGAAGGAAATTCACCAAAAATAGGGCTACAAGCCTGTGTGAGTAGAATAGACAGATTTGTGTAAGTAGAGGGTTGAAGCTAGGAAGAGTTAATAAGTGAATTGAGGATTCTTAAGAGACCTCAAAGAGCATGTTTAGATACCTTACACCTAAATATATTTTGAAGAACCATAAAATACATAGTGAGCAATGAATTAATGAAATTTTCCAAAGAAATGCAATCAAGAACAAGGCAAAGTGTGAGATAAGAAGCTTATTGTCTGCATCAATAAACATCAATAACAACAACTAACATCAACATCAAGAACAACAATAAATATGTAATAGACAAATATGTACTTTCTTTAGCAATAAATTAAATTGTTTATCAATATTGAAACATATTTTTATAAAACTATTCTATTCACTTTCAGAACCATCACTTTCATCTGATGGATTGTAGTCACCATTGCTTTCATCCTCTACAACATACGTGTAAAAAAATAGTGGTTCTATTCTTGAAATACTTTTGCCTGGTTAGATGAGAGGAAAATCTGTGTTATGGGAGATTGTGTATCTCTTCCACAATGTTGCATATGGCTTCACTAGATAAAGACTAGAGGCCTGAAAGAGGTTATTATGAACACTATATAGTTAAAAATGCACTTTGAATGGTAGTTTGGCACCAATTAATATATTCCTTATTTGATCCAGATGCACATAGACATCTATATCATTAGACACCTTTGTTGGAAAGAACTTCTCCAAGAAGGGCTTCAGATACACTGGAATGGCACCAGGAGGACCCCACACATCAATCAAAATGGCATCATCCTATGGAAATTCATATGACCATTGTATGTAGAAATCATGATCTGGCCTATCTATGAATGTCATGTACTCATAGCTCACCATAAGAACATGGTAGGCAAGATACACCATATTGTAATGTAGGAGAACATTCACCCATTGTAATCCATCAAGTTGTATGAAATTTATTGTGGTTTCAAGCCTCTTCCAATTGACAGAACCGGCCACCACACACGAGATTTTATACATTGTTTATTTTTCTACATTGAGCTCCTCTAATACATTTGATTTCTTCCATATAAATTTATGGAATTCCTCTCATGTTTCTACAACACTCCCCATATATTATTAATTCCACCAACCACACAATTACAAAAATTAATTAGTGATAATTTTCAAAAATAATTCACAAATTGTAGTTAATCAATATAGTAAGATGTTTTTTAGATTTTGGTAAAAGCTAATGTAATTTCAAATGCATAAGAGAATGTAAATGAAATGTGGTAGTAAAATGTATAAGAGAATGGAAATGAAATGCAATTTCATGCATCAATCAATTTGTAACTACCTACATACATGTAACTAACAAGTAAATAGAAGAGAACAAGATATCAAAGTTGAGTGTCAATGTGTGTGAGGGACCTTCTTATTTTTGACCCAAACATCCATTTTTTCTTGACATGGAAAGTGTAAAGCCCAATATTGGTTTTCTTGATCTACCATTGTTAGGCCACTATTGCTTGACTAGAACTAATTAAATTGATTGTTGACTACTGTAATACATAGGTCATAGACACATGACAAGCCTTGTTGTAACTATAGACCCCTATTTGCATACATATTATTTTGCTTAACACAGTCTACCATTAAGGAGAAGTGCTTGTCCTTGAGAATAAGAGTGTATATATATTTATTAATGGGTGAATTTATTTTGGAAAGTTGAATAAGATTATCTTCAAACCATATTGAGCCCTAAAACTTCTAGGAAAATGAAGAGAGCCTCTAACCCCTATCATAGTCTTATAGGAGTGCACAGTCAAAGTGAAAAAGGAAGGATGTTTAACATATAAACATGTGTGTTGTTAATTATAATGAGTTTTCTGGAGGGAAAAAAGAGGAATGGAGTTGGTAAGACTTTACATATCCCCTATAAAGAGTCTTTAACCCTAAACAGTATGTATACCCTACTAACTCAGTCCTAAAAAGGACTCAAAAGTCTGTGTTTTAGTGGTTTTGAGCATGAAGTTGGTATATTATAGGTTATAACATATTATCTAAGTAGAACAGGGTTGAAATAGACCCATGATGGTATTTTTCCCTTTCGAAACAACCCATAATTTGAGATATGGAATTTCTAAGCCTCTCGAGCCTATGTAGAGACTAGGAAACCCTAGATTAGGGTTTAGCCAATATAATGAGTTACAACCATCAAAATTTGATGAAAATTTGTAGTTATGTTGTGTGTGTTTATACTAAGTGAATCACATTATTATAGACCTATATGATCTCATTTGTATGGATATCAAATGACAGTGTTATTCTTAGACCTAATTAGGCCTAGTTTGAAGGTCTTTATCAAAGGAAATGATAACCAAAAGAAGAGTAAGGCCTTGTAAATTTATGAGGAGTTGAAAGGTGATATAGGGTCCCTAAGGTGTTCCTACATCTTCAATAAAGGTAATAGGTTAAATAAACAAAGTGAAAACCTCAAAAAAATGCTACAAGCCTTGAGTGAACAATGTGTCCAAAGGGTGTTGAATGAGAATATAAGATTGATTGAGTGGTGTAATAATTTTTTACCAAGTTTTTTAATGACATATAAGACCATATTTGACAAGATGTTGAGACCTAGACACCTAATCCAAGATTTGGTCCTTAAGTCCTAAGAGGTGTGCCTAGAGGAAGAACCAATGAAGGAGTTGATTATTCAAAAGAGACCGGTTTGAAGAGATGAGGGAAGAGTGAATTTGGTTGGTTTTGATATAATCCAAAGGACACCTAGAAGTGTCTCTACATAGTATAAGGTATAGGTATAATTCAATCAGGCTATTAAGCCTAATGGAAAAGAAGAGATTAACATAGATATGGAGTCTTGAAGATCAAATCAAGCAAGTCATTATGACCAGTTGGGTTTAGCATCAGATGGTGATGTGGTATAAGACTTCTCCCCTTACCTCTAAATCACTTTATTAACTTCTCCCTTCACCCAGTCTCCTAGTAGCCTTTTTATACACAAATTATTTATGTACAGTGTGGAATGGATTCAAAACACCCAACTACTTTCATTTAAAGATACCTTTTATGGTCCTCTTACTGTTGACCAAGTTTCAATATTTGATTCAATCATTAGATCATTGTTTAAGACACTTTTTCCTCTTTATTAAGGCCTATTAGGCCTCTCTAGATCTACCATAGCCCTGTTTACACATAGTACTCACTAGATCATAGGTTTTTTATCTCAATAAATGCACATAGTCACAAGTTTAAGGTCTATGGAGCCTATTTTAATGATTTAGACCATCCACGTTATTTTTAAAATTATCAACAAGATTCATAAAGGTCAAAAACAACTATATTCATCTTCTCCCATCAATATTTATGCATAAAATCCTTCCATTCAATCTATTACCATGTTCTAGGTTCAAAATGAACACCTATTCTTACATGCAGGGTTCTACTACCTGGTCCTAGGTTTAAAATGAACTCCTCATCAATATTATCAAGTCAAGAAATACACCTACCAACATCTCTATAACATCTTTTCCTAACTCTGTGTACATAATGGTAGTGTATAGGTCTGCAAGTGTTTCTTTTATGTCTTATTTTGATCTCAATGTTTCCAAACCTTATAGATTATTGAAAACTGGGTTATCACAACTCCATTAATCTCAAGAAACATGAATTATTCACAAGGATTCTCCCAATATATTCATCACATGATTCTACTTGCTCAATACTTGGTTTCTCTAACTAATTACAAGACTGTAGTTGTCTAGGGAGCAAGTTGTGATCTTAAACCTTTACCAAGGATTTCCAAATAGAGTAAAGGACTTGTAAAATTTTGTTTTATTTTGTATTATGGAGTTGAAACCTCAAATTTTGTAGGAAACTTGGAATTACCATTCCATAGTTGAATCAAATATTTATTGGGAGTTTTGACATGTGTGGATACCACGATAAGGGAAATTTAGGGTTATAGGGTTGAAGACCTAATTGGAGAATGTTTGAAATAGAAACCACATTATCACGAGTTGTTAGGTTCTGAAATTGAGCATAGAGTTCAAGAAGGATAAAGAGTGCTAGCATATGAACTTAGTTTTCCAAAGTGAGGTGTGGAGTGTCTTGGGCAAGGAGGTTTATCCCCAAAAAAACTACAAGCCTTATGTAATCTTTGTGAACTTGGGGTATAAAATGGAATTATGAGTCAAGATGGAACACCTGAAAGGATCCAAGGTAGGTTAAATAGGGTATTTTGTCATCCTGAGTAGCTATCTTGGTGGAACAATCCATAATAAAAGAGAATTTTCATGGTGAAGGATTGGTTGTACAAACCTTCCAAATCCCTTCAAAATGATGAACACAATAGTGTGTGTTAAGAGGAAAGGTGATTCACCTCTTTATAATCAATGAGTGGTTTATTTATTTTTTATATATTTTTCACTTTTTTCTTAAATATTTATACAATACAATTCAAATTTTATAATATCCATATCCAATAAATTTTCCCACAGTACATTTATGCAATATGTAACAACATGTGGGTAGTCTAAGAGAACCATCACCTTTAAAATAAGGTATTTATTTTTCATTACATGCATTTATTATTGTTACATGCATCTATTTTTGTTGTGTTATCACTAAAACCTACAAAGGGATTTAATCAGGATGCATTATCTCTATTATGTCCACCCCTATCTCACTTCACTGCCCTATTAAGTTCATCATCCCAAACTTATCATTTTGGATTGTTACGAGGTGGGGTTGTAAAAAGTGTGGTCTCTTATGACATGCTATGATATCTGCATCTATTCATATTTTCTATGAAGTCTATCTACAAGTGGAAGTTCCATGCCCATCCTATACTTTTTGGAATGGATGAGGCATTGGATGTTGTACATTATATATCACCCTTCTCTACACCTTATTATAAACCTATGTCATATATTTTTTGAATAATTCCATAGTTTCTATGCTTCTATCCACTGCACAACATCTGTCAAATATTTTTTGTGCTCTGCATATCAAGGCCTCAACATCATCAACTTTGGTAGTATACAAGATCTATTCATAAAGTGAAAAGTATAAAATTAAAAATGTTGAAAAATACAAAAAACATATGACTGCAACTAGTTACTAGACTTATAATATCAACCCCCCTCAGTTGGTCTTCAGTGTCATCCACTAGATTTACTACAACACCTTCTAGTACACACCCTAATCTTTGCATATCCATATCCAATACACCATGTATTTTGGTGTATAAACCTCTAACATACATGCCTTCTCCCTCATTTTCAATTCAAACTCCATTATCTTTGACCTGGGCAATGAAAATATATTAAACAAAGTACTGTCACCTTAAAGTTATTAATGCATACAATATGGGGGGAAACAAAACTGACATGGTACTCAACATTGATGGTGTTGATGTTCTCATTAAAACCATGCATTGTGGCTAAATCCTATATAACTACCTGAGTTGTCATCATTTTCATCAGGTCCACATTGATCACATGCTTACAAGTATATCCTTGGATTGAAATGAGTAATTGCACATCGACATAGAAGGTGTTACATTCAAGACGTGATAATATAACATCTCATCTTTCATACTTTGCACCCATGTCATGTGAGGGTTACTATTGTCAAAGGTAACATGAGAATCTAGGATATTAAAATCATGTACCCATGAAATATTTTCATGTCTTTCTACTTTGAAGTTCCTATGGAAGTTGGTGTCCTTGCATAGTTATAACTAGCAATAATGTATGTTAACCGATGTTGTTAGTTGGTAAACCAACCAATCCACCTGATGATGTGTATAAGTCCTTACTATGCTTAGGAAATGACAATTAAAATGGGAGTGATAAGATTTTATAGATGCATTAGTGTCTTGCCCAGCATGCGAAAGTGTCTGACAACATCATGACCACATTCCAACCTTGTCTGCCTAATGTTGTTCCCAGTATTTGACAAAATCAGACTAAGAGGAGTGATATCTTTATACAAACTTTTTGAACTCCCTTATATCCATGTCCTCATTGGCACAACTATACATTATGAACCCTAAGTCCTAAAACATTTCATGTCTTACATAATCGTCTTTCACCTTTGCTATCAAATTCTTTAACCATGTGTGACAAACATGCCAAATGCATAAGTAAACCTCATAGTTAAATGTCTCCTTGAATAACACAATAGTTTTTCATAAGTTAATGGAGTAAGGTGGGGATAGTTTTTATGAACATACAAATATGATGTCTATGATGTATGTAGGAATAATGATGATGCACCTAATAGCTTTTATCTCTATATCGGCATCGTTGACCATGAAGGCACTGATTGTCCATTCAATTTCTTTCAAATGCACTCTTTAAAGAAGAATTTGCATCCATTATCTTATGTTGATAGTACATGACCAAGACATAATGACCCATGTAATAGGCACGCCTTTGTGTTTGGAATCAAATACCAATAGTATGTACAATTAGAACTCTACAAGCAAAAAAATAAAAGCATTAGAACAACTAATATTATTACAAACATTAGAACAACTAATATTATCAACTACTCTTACAAACATTAGCACAATACCTTCATTTCATTAGACCCAAATGTTGCATCCATCACCAATAAGCTATGCTTCCCAAGTCTCAACAACCACTCTAGCTACTATGGAAGTTGGATGCCCAAGATGAAGGGGATTTCCCCATCCCCATCAAACACTCCCCCATTATATACTTGATAGAAAAACCACTTGTCAGTATTTACCAGCACTTACTCCCAAACACTTGTTGCATCATCAGAATTTTACACATATTTTACCTCCTTGATCAATCGCTCTTTGTTGTATATGTCATCCTTGCTCAATAAATCATCATGTTCTATTTCACCACTAAACAATACAAGTTTTCCATGCACCATCTCCCATTGTTTAATGTGGATAGTATCAATTGACATTCCCAATAATAATATATTATGAACCCATTCATTAAGTTGGGGGTTGATGTGAGGAGAAAATAAACATTTCATGCCCTTGAACTGCTCATATTATTGGTCGTGGTAATAGTTGTGCTCATTATCCATGTGTTCTACTTGATTGTATGTGAGCAGCTCACGATTGGGTCTACAGACCATGCATCATGTGATAAAATGACAATGACAACCACACCTTAATGCCTTTGATCTGGCTAGCTACCCTTTCTAGACTTGGGCATTAAAGACTTGTCTTTTGGCATGGAATCAATTTCCCAAAAGTCATCAGGGCCATATGAACACCAGTACTTACATGATTTGGTGAAAAAATAAATATTCATGCAAGATAAAAAAAAACTATAAATGAATGGAACATAATAACATCTAAATAGACACATACTTGCAGCCTATAGTGTGAGGTTACTCACATGACGTATTCAGAGGTTGTCGTGCTATTGGTATCCTTTCTAGTAAAATCTAAATTTCTCTTGTGATATGAAACACAAAAATTTGTAGGTAACAACGTCCTTCTCGATTCTCCTTTGATGAAGTCGTCAACCCTGTTGTTTCTATGCTAGATTTGCTTTTCACATTCAAAGAGAGAAAATGAGAAACTTAAAGAAATGGTCAAGGCTTAATGTACCTGGATGAAGTCGTGCGCACCGTAATCCAGACGATCGTGAGAACTCCTCTTTGGTTGCGGAGGATGACACCTGCAAGAGAAAGGAGACTAAGACAAAGAAGGCGTTAGATAAGGAGATGGTGGGTTGCCAAGCGAAAGCTTGATCCCAAAAGCAAAAGCTTAAGGAATGTCAACCCACTGATTAATAAAGAGATGTCTGATAAAGGACAGAATGATAAAATACTGCAAATAATAAAGATAGAATGAAAAATGGAAGCAAAGGCTTACCTAAAAGATGTTGTCGGGCTGGTCACAGTCGCCAGCGTCGGTGGTCCTACCGGTGTCTGTTGTCAAGGCTGCCAACGTCGGTTAGTCTGCCGACATCGGTGGGGGAAGTGATCGGCGTCGGTAGGGGCAGTAGTCTGTGGACAAGTTCTGGACGAGTTTTGGTCTGTGGACGGGCCTAAGACAGAGTTTTGGGCTTGGTTGAATGATCTAGGGGTCTAGGTCTGAGAGTCTAGTCTTGGTTAATAGTCTGTGCAGAGGTTTTGGGTAGAGTTACAGAGGCAATGGACAGAGTGTATGGTTAGACAGAGGACAGAGACAGAGAAATGAGGATTCAGGTCTGGTCTGGTTTGGGGATAGGGAGTGCTGAATCTAGTTCATAACTTAGAAGCAGATAACTAGAAAACACAATGGAAGCACAAACAAAATACTTATCTGTGACTGGTTGAAGGAGTGCTGATGGTGCTATTGCTTATGCTGTTGATGAAGGCAGAGTCCCTGTTGTTGATGTAGAAAACCGATGCAGAGACCCTGGAGAGTGTTTCTTGATGTGTACCTGTAGCCAAAGAGTTAGCAGTGGAAGAGAGAGGAGTGAAAGATTGACGGATTGAGAGATTCAAGAGTCTCATGCGAGAGAGAGGTGAAGGGCAGATAACAGATGTAGAAAACCATTATGAAGGCTGCCGATACTGGCAATATCGCTGACGTCGGTCGACAGTTGACCGACGTCGACGGCTAGAAGGCAGGAAAAAGGCTAAAAATAGCCTTTCATCCGTTTTCCCAACTGTCGGGTCTACGAGTCCAAGGAAGAAATGGTCGAAGGTGGCTAAATAGACACAAGAGGTTGAAGGGGAGAAGTTGGAATGGGAGTCTAAACATTAATACTGGCCATGTGGGGAATGAAGGGAATCCAAGAAGGGTATCCAAGGGTGGTGAGGTGGTAAGGGAGAGAGGAAAAAGGGATTTTATTAATTTAAAATAGGATATTTATTTCAAATTAATAAAACATGGGTTAGGAGTGGTTAAGTGGACGAAGGGGACCAAGGGGGGAGAAAGAACCAAGGGGTAGACATGATTTTGGTGTCTACATTTGCCCCTTTTTGTCTTGTTGGTTGTTCTGGGCGAACTGCAAGACAAAAATAGGAGTGATTGCCCCAGGTGAGGGATAAGGTTGATTTCATCTTGTTGGTTGTTCAAGTGAACTGCAAGACAAAAACAAGAGGATTGGTTGCCCCGATTATGGATGAGGTATTCCCCCTCAAAGCAGGAGTCGAAGGAAAGGAACTGGAAATCGGATGCTGATTTGACAAAGAGTGGATGAAAATAGAGTGAGAATGCTGCAAAAGTCGTGATTGCGTGTACACCACTTCACGAGATGGTCAGGTCAAAGTGCCGCAGGTCAAGGCTCGAGGAGTGCCAAAATTGAAATAACCGGGCCCCAGCATTTAGTCATCTGTTGATCAGGTTATTCAATCTAAGCTGAAGCTCCAAATGGTCATCATGTTCCAGGTATCCCAGGCTCAGGAAGTGCTCCCGAAAACACGAAAATGTCACAAGTAGTGTAGATCAACCGGCTTGCGATCTTATACTTGTGAGGGTCAAAATAGTCTACGCACAATTTGGCTAACCAGTCATGGGGTAGCATACAGGCAAAAACAACCAAGGCAACATTGTCTTGGAAGTGGTCGAAGTCGGAGGAGATAGGCAGTATCTCTAATGGTCATTGGTCGAGGGAGAGGAATGGACGAAAGGAAGTGGCCGAGCTAACCTTAGAACACTGAGTACTGCCTACATAGCCCCTGTTGGAAGGGCCTCAGGCCAATGTAGTTCTCCCTAGAAGGGAGGAAGGGTCAAAGGGATGGAATTGGTCTTGGTCAAGGTCAAGGTCATGGTCGAAGGATAGGATGGTTTGTCCATCAAGGAGATGAACAAACGAGGATGGTCGAGCTAACCCCAGAAGACGTCGTGTCATCTGAGTGCTGCCTACATAGCCCTGGTCTTAGGGCCTCAGACCAATGTAGTTCAGACAAAGGGTCTGAGTGGTAGACAGGGGGTCAAAGTGGTCGATAGATTGATCTTGGTCATGATGAATGATGAAGGGAAGATGATGTTGCAACCTTTTCCATATTGTGTAATGGTGTATTCTGCAACATTGGTCGAGGGGTCTTTCATCCCTAGCAATTTTCCATAGTCGTGATGGATGTATGCTAAAAATGAATTGAGGTCTATTTATGCTTCAGCAAGTATTGGTTTATGCTTCACATAAATTGTGTCTGGTTGATAGTTTCCATGCGTATTGGTGTCCATAGAAACTATGTGAATGGACTAGGTCATGTCATTGGTCTGAAAATATTTGATTGGTTTGGTTTGGGTTTGAGTTTGGTTGGATGCGTGACCAAGATGTGTCAAAAGTGAGAGGCGAATTGCTCTTTCATTGACAAGGACCACGATGAAGGCATAGGTAAGGGGTTGTTTAGAAACAAAAGACCCATTTATGCATTGCGTTGTTGACCAGAGGTTGTGTTAGAGTGGTAATCGAATCACTTGACGTTAAGTGAGCTTGAAATCCCTTGAGTATGCAGGGGTGATAGGATTGATGTGATAAGAAAGGGGGAACCCTTTTTGGCAGGAACAACTTTGCCCCTTTTATAGGTGACCCCGAGAATGACTATAGACAAGTCCATGACTCTAAAGTTTTGTCAGTCAGTTTTTTTTTTTTTTTGAAGGCAGACTGATTGATGCGGGAAGCCTGCGATGGGATATTGTTTTGCTTTGTGGTCATGTCGTGAAGCTGATCTATGCAGAAAGCTTCAGAGATAGTGTTGTGTATGTAGCAAAATTTATGCATAGCCATCCTTCGAGGGAGTGGTCTATATTCTGATTTTATGTTTTTGATATGACTTTGACCTAGTTGTCCTTCAAGGGAGCAGTCTAGTGAATACAGCAATGATGATGCAATTGTCCTTCGAGGGAGCAGTCTACATTTATAGTTTTATGACCTTGGAATATGCATCCCATTTTTTTTTTATTTGATTGATTTGCTGACTGGACTTTTGGTCATGGATTTGACTATAGAGGTTTAGAGGGTTTCCCTTTTGTTACGACAAAGCATTCATGCTTGCCAAAAGGGTAGGATTGAGGATTGAAAGGAGATAGGAATGACGGTGACAGGGACTGCTCAAGGGATCGAGCTCAAGTTAAACGTCAAATGAATAATTACATGACTAACAGTGGACTGGTCAAAGATGCAAGACATAAAAGGACTCAGGTTCTGACAAAGTCCTGACCCATGCTTGTGTTATGATGCAAGGTCCGAGTCAATTGGGAGCAAACTTGCCCCATTTGCTTTGTTCCAAATTGGTCACATGTTGATTGATGTTGAAGGAGTTGGTCAACGTTTGGTCAAAGTTTGAAGTCGATGTTGAAGAAGTTGGTTGATATTTGATCAAGGTTCGATTGAGGTCAGTTTGAATGTTTGGTCGAAGATAGACTGAATGTTTGGTTGAGGTCGGGTTGATGGTCTGGTTGAGGTCTGGTTGAATGTTTGGTCGAGGATAGGTTGAATGTTTAGGATTAAAAGAGTGATTGATATGTGGTCGAGACTGGGTTGAAAGGTTGGTCAGGGCTTGGATGAAAGTTAAATTCCCCCAGCAGCTAAGGAGAATGTTTGATAGATTAAAAGGTCAGTTGAGGCTTGGTGGTCAGATTGACTGTGTTGATGTCGAATAAGGGGGTAAAAGGTAGTGAAGGGACCATAGTCTGGTGTGGAGGTCCCGACTTAGGTGATGAGGTTGGAGAAGCATGGGTCAGTGTTGATGATTTGTCAAAGGGGTGGTCAAGAGGATCCTTGATGAGAAGGGAATCCTTTCTCCATTGTTGACGAATGACAACTTTAAGAGTGCAACAACACTCAGTGTCATGTCTCAGAGTATGATGATAATGGCAGAATTTAGAGTTGTCGAACCAAGATGGTCTTGATCTGAGAGTTGATGAGTGGGGTGGTGTTGAAGGTTTTTGGATAATGTGGTCGAGAAGAAGGGTGTCATTCCCTAGACATTGGCGAATGACAACCTTGAGGGCACAACAATGCTCAGTGTCGTGCCCAGGCGTGCGATGATATGCACAAATGCGAGTGTCATCGAACCAGGGGGGTTTTGGTCTGAGAGATTGATATGGTCTAAGCGGTGGGAGATTGATACGAGAGGACTGCAACAATTACCGTAACAGCAAGGCATAAGAACCTGCTAACGGGTCTGGATGTGTTGTTGCAGTGAGGGTTGGTGACTTTGGTTTAGGAGGCATTAGTCGATGGATTGGAAGAGATATATGTCTGATGGGTTGAGAGAGTAATGGAGGTGACTTGTCTCTGTGAAGTATGGGAGTAGGAAGCACCCCTGTTAAAGTGGACGGATGCGGGCCCAAAATTGAAGGTAATGATGAAGGTGGGGGAGGAGTCCTCCGGTGTGGTTGAATGGCCTTCGTTGGTTTGGGGTGAGAGCCACTATTGTACGAGGCGAGGTTAGATATAGGTTCAGATTTGGATGTGGACGAAGGCGAGTGAGATGTAGCAATCTCAGGCAAAGGGCAAGAGGAAACCGTGACTGGGTCTTCCTTGATCAAAATGGGTGAAGAGACTGGTTCTTCTCTTGGTGGAGAAGAAATAGGAGAGTGTGGCTCTGTAATTGGATGGAGCATAGGAATGGTCATGGTCTCGATGTGTGGTCTAGGCGTGGGGAATGTATGATCCCCCAATGATGACAAAAAGGATGAGGGTGAGGCAGCTGGTGTGGGTGCCATCAAAGCATCCTCCAATATGAGAGAGGTCGATGGAGGACAAATAGGAGAAGAAAGTTCTTCATCCTGTGGAGGAGGTATAGGGGAAGAAGAGTCTTCCACCTGTGAAGGAGGTTGGTCAGGGACAAGAGAAAAGACAGTGTCGACCATGTGTATGTCATGGTCTTGAGGGTCATTGGTCATGGTCTGGACATTGTTTTGAGTAGGCGGGTGATTAGGAAAGGGTTCTTGAAGATGTCAAGGTTTTGGTTGGGTGGTGCGTTCAAGTTGTCCAAGATAAGATCCCCCTTGTCTAGCATGTCCTGGATAATATTTTTGAAGGTTTGACAGTTGTCCATGTCATGGCCTTTGACACGGTGATAGTTGCAAAAGTCATCCTCCATGTACCATGCAGGGATAGGTGTTGAGGGGTCGAATTGATGTGGTCGGATTGAAGGGAGATTGAGGACCCCCTGCTTGACGAGTTTATCCAAGACAGAGGCATATGACTCCCCAATTGGAGTGAATTGACATTGTATGGATCGACATTGAAAATGTTTATTGATGTAGTCTGATGTTGAAAATTGAGGTCGGTTGGTTATTATTGAAGATGATGGTTTAAAGATGATAGTGTTTGCCGACCCCTTAGACTGAGAGTGGGCAGAAGAAGGTTTGGACGAAGAAGGGTCATTAGATTTTGCGTTGTTATTACGCAATTTGACCTTATTTTTGTCGATGGCATAGAGTTCAACCTTTCTTGCCATGGTGAAATCTTCATCAAAAGTGCGGAATGTCTGGATCTGCAAGGTAGAAGAGATGTGCCTAGCACATGCTCAAGAAAAGAGCTCGATGAGCTTAGGTTGAGGTAAGGAGAAGGAGAGCTGGTTAATCAGGCCTCTCCAACGGGCAACAAAATTGACTATTGATTCATCGTCAAATTGCCTGATGGAATAGAGGTCTGTGATTGAAACTTGTTTGGTGATGTTGATAGAAAAATGGTCGATAAATAATTGGGCGAGTTGAACGAATGAAAAGATTGAATGTCTAGCAAGAGAGCTATACCAGTCAAGGGCAGGGCCAAAAAGGGACATAGGGAACGTGCGTAAAAGTAACGCATCGTCATGGGCAATAAGGTAGCAGGCATGTCTGAATGCCCGAAGATGTTGTTGTGGGTCTTCCTTACTCTGAAAGCGAGTAAATTTAGGAAGCTCCCACTGGTTGGGGTATGGTCGGATAGGGACGAAAGGATGAATGGGTTCGTTGCAAATTTGTTCATATGACAGAGCATTGCTTGAACCAGAGATAGAGGTCTCGTGACTGGTCATTTTATCCATTAGCATTTTGATTATGTCAGCTGACGGATTGGTAGGCAGGGCACCCCCTAGGTTGTAGGGTACCTGGAAGGTGGTCGAAGAGGTGTATGACGTACTTGGTTGTGCTTGTGTAGGTGTAACATATGAGTAGTACATCATAGGGATAGATGTCGTGGTCAAAGGGGCCTGTGTCATGAAGTTGGAGGACACAAGTTGACTAGATACCGCCATAAGTGGTTGAGTGGTGGCACTGGTAAAAGGATAGGTTGTCACTCCCGTGTATGGGTGCAAGAATGGGCGAGGTCGAGACAACTAAGTTCTGGTATGGTGTAGAACTCGGTTGAAATGTGTGAAGTTGAGGGGGTAATGACACCCTGATAGAGGTAGGTTCAAAAATAGATGAGGAGGCCAAACTTTACGTATTGGCCATGGTCAAGTGACTAGTCGAGACAATAGGCTGAGTCATGATGGGTTGGGTAGCAGGTGACGTCGATGTCATTGCCGCTGCGACTGAAAGGTCCCACATTTGGTTTCTTGCGAGATAGTTTTGGAGGGCTTTGACATTGAGGTCCAAGAATCATGTGAAATCTTGGTCCCCTTCTGGGACAATAGGAGTCTGGGGCGGGGTTGGGCGAGTAGGAGTTCTTTCAGTCTCTGAGTGGAACTCCATTATAGGACTGGTTATGGATGGGGAGGGCGGAAGCGGTTGATGTCTCGCATGTTCAAGAAGAGCCTTGGTTTGAATGCGTGTCAAAACCATTCAAGGCAAGGAGGGGCAGGTTTCAGAAACTGTGTTTTCTCAGTTTTAGAAACTCAGAATGGGGTTTTTGGCAGAAAAAGGGTCAGGTTTTAGGCTACTATTTTGAAAAAAAGGGACTATGACAGTGACCGACGTCGGTTGAAAAAATGATGTCGGTGATATCAGATGGCCGACATCGGTCAGATAACTGATACCAGCGAGGAAGGGTGGTCGACGTCGGTAGTAAAGCCGATGTCGGTGACTGTGTTTTCCAGAGACTCAAAATACTTGAGAGTTTTTGGAAAAAAGGAAGAAGAACATCTTCACAAGCTCAAACAAACAGATAAGAATAGAAAAATAGAGATGGAGACAGGCAGACACTAAGCGTTAAATCCTAAGAATCAAATTTTAGAATCTTGTGGCTTATGCCTTAAAGTGATGTTTGGGGAGGTTGGTTGTTAGAAGGGTCCTAGAAGAGGTAGTCTAAAGATGGTTTCAGGTCTTGTTTAGGTGCTCAAGAAGTCTGTATTAGGTTCGGTACGTGGCCTGGTGCTAAGGAGCAAGCTCCCCTCACTTCACGAGCCCAGTGATAAGCTGGTCTCGCTTAACCAAAATATACCTTGCCTAGAGATTATCCTCCGCCAGAGAACGGAGTGGGCTTTCCCCTTGGTGATGAAATCCAAGTGAGATTGCTAGGTAGGGGTAAGGTATCTGCTGGGGGATGAAATCCCAGTCGGGCCTTGTCTCAGGTAAGTTTGATGTTTGATTTAGTGCAAGTGGTTCGGTTGTGTAACATCAAGTGGACTACGATTAATTCAATATGCGGTTATTAATTACTATGAACTAAGAAATGCAAGCAAACAGAAATGCAATGCAGTGTATTTTAAGCCTCAAGTCAAAATGTTAAGTTGGAATGAAAATAGGTTGAGAAAGGGTTGAAGAATATGATTTCTGACTAGTCTAGAAATGCAAGAAAAGAAAATAAAAGTTCCTTTTATTCCTGCTTATGATGTCATTTAGAAAAGAAGAAAGAGGTGAAGAGGGAGAAACCTAATGCACCTAAATGAAAAGAAAAGGAAAGGAACCCAAGGAAGGCCCTAAGGGTCCCACCGGGCGTGCCAGAATGTTTCTACGCTAGATTTGCTTTTCACATTCAAAGAGAGAAAATGAGAAACTTAAAGAAATGGTCAAGGCTTGATGTATCTGGATGAAGTCATGTGCACCTTAATCCAGACGATCGTGAGAACTCCTCTTTGGTTGTGGAGGATGACACCTGCAAGAGAAAGGAGACTAAGACAAAGAAGGTGTTAGATAAGGAGATGGTGGGTTGACATTCCTCAAGCTTTTGCTTTTGGGATCAAGCTTTCACTTGGCAACCCACCATCTCCTTATCTAATTCCTTCTTTGTCTTAGTCTCTTTCTTTTGCAGGTGTCATTCCTCCACAGCCAAAGAGGAGTTCTCACGATCGTCTGGATTACAGTGCGCACGACTTCATCCAGGTACATCAAGCCTTGACCATTTCTTTAAGTTTCTCATTTTCTCTCTTTGAATGTGAAAAGCAAATCTAGCATAGAAACATTCTAGAATGTTTCTACGCTAGATTTTTGCTTTCACATTCAAAGAGAGAAAATGAGAAACTTAAAGAAATGGTCTAGGCTTGTATGTACCTGGATGTAGTCGTGCGCACCGTGATCCAGATGAAGTGAGAACTCCTCTTTGGCTGTGGAGGAATGACACCTGCAAAAGAAAGAGACTAAGACAAAGAAGGCATTAGATAAGGAGATGGTGGGTTGCCAAGCAAAAGCTTGATCCCAGAAGCAAAAGCTTGAGAGATGTCAACCCACTGATTAATAAAAGATCTCTGATAAAGGACAAAAAGATAAAAGACTGAAAGTGATAAAGACAGAATGAAAAATGGAAGCAAATGCTTACCTGAAAGATGCTGTCGGCCAAGTCATAGTCGTCGACGTCGGTTGTCAAGGATGCTGACGTCAGTTAGTCTGCTGATGTCAGTTAGGGCAGTGGTCTATGCGGCCGGCGTCGGTCGGGGCAGTAGTCTGTGGACGAGGTATGGACGAGTTTTGGTCTGTGGATGGGTTTGAGACAGAGTTTTGGTCTTGCTTGAATGGTCTGGGGGTCTAGGTTTGAGAGTCTGGTTTTGGTTAATGGTCTGAGAATCTATGGTTGAGGTCTGGGGCAATGGACAGAATGTCAAAAAGGGATAGAAGGGTAGAGGAGGCCAATAGGGAGACAGGGAGATGAGGATTCGGGTCTGCTCTGCTCTGATAGGGAGCGCTGAATCTAGTTCATAACTTAGAAGTAGATAACTAGAAAACATAATAAAAGCACAAACAAAATACTTATTTGTGACTGGCTTGAAGGAGTGTTGCAGACTGGTGTCCCTGTTGCCGGTGTTGATGTAGAAAACTGATGCAGAGTCCCTGGAGAGTGTTGCTTGATGTGTACCTACAGCCAAAAAGTTAGCGGTGGAAGAGAGAGAAGCAAAAGATTGACGGATTGATCGATTCAAGAGTCTGATGCAAGAGAGAGGCCGAGGGAGGATAACGGATGCAAAAAACCGTTATGAAGACTGCCGATGCCGGCAATATCGCTGACGTCGGTCTACAATTGACCGACGTCAGTGGCTGGAAGGTAGGAAAAAGGCTAAAAATAGCCTTTCATCCGTTTTCCCAACTGCCGAGTCATCGAGTCTAAGGAAGAAACAGTCGAAGGTGGCTAAATGGAATCGAGAGGTTAAAGGGGAGAAGTTGGAATGGGAGTCCAAGCATTAATATTGGCCATGTGGAGAATGAAGGGAATCCAATAAGGGTATCCAAGGGTGGTGAGGTGGCAAGGGAGAGAGGGAAAAGGGATTTTATTAATTTAAAATAGGATATTTATTTCAAATTAATAAAACATGGGTTAGGAGTGGTTAATTGGACGAAGGGGACTAAGAGGGGGAGAAAGGACCAAGGGGTAGACACGATTTCGGTGTCTACATTTGCCCCTTTTTGTCTTGTTGGTTGCTCTAGATGAACTGCAAGACAAAAATAGGAGTTGATTGCCCCAGGTATGGGATAAGGTTAATTTCGTCTTGTTGGTTGTTCAAGTGAACTGCAAGACAAAAACAAGAGGGTTGATTGCCCTGATTAGAGATAAGGTATTCCCCCTCAAAGCAGGAGTCAAAGGAAAGGAACCTGAAATCAGGTGCTGATTTGACAAAGAGTGGATGAAGATGGTGAAGATAGAGTGAGAATGCTGCAAAAGTCGTGATTGCGCGTACACCACTTCACGACATGGTCAGGTCAAATTGTCGCAGGTCGAGGGTCAAGGAGTGCCAAAATTGAAATAACTGGGCCCCAACATTTAGTCGTCTGCTGATTGGGTTATTCAATCTAAGTTGAAGCTTCAAATGATCATCGTGTTCCAGGTATCTAAGGATCAGGAAGTGCTCCCAGAAAAATGAAAATGTCACAAGTAGTGCGGATCAACCAGCTTGCGATCCTATACTTGTGAGGGTCAAAAATAGTCTGTGCACAATTTTGCTAACCAGTCGTGGTGTAGCATGCATGCAAAAACAACCAAGGTGAAGTCGCGTTATAAGTGGTCGTGGTCAGAGGATATAGGCATGATCTCCATGGTTTTTGGTCGAGGTGGATGAATGGATGAAAGAATGTGGCCGAGCTAACCTCAGAAGACCCCATGTCAACTGAGTGCTGCCTACATAGCCCCTGTTGAAAGGGCCTCAGGCCAATGTAGTTCTTCCAAGAGGGAGGAAGAGGGTCAAAGTGATTGATGTTGGTCATGTGTTGAGATGATGAGGATAAGATGATGTTGCAGCCTTTTCCATATTGTGTGATGGTGTATTTTGCAACATTGGTCGAGAGGTATTTCATCCCTAGCAATTTTCCATAGTCATGATGGATGTATGCTAAAAATGAATTGGGGTCTATTTATGCTTCAGCAAGTATTGGTTTATGCTTAACATAAATTGTGTCTGGTCGATAGTTTCCATGTGTATTGGTGTCCATAGAAACTATGTGAAATGGACTAGGTCATGTCGATAGTCTGAAAATGTTTGATTGGTTTGGTTTGGGTTTGGTTGGATAGATAATGATTTGGTTGGATGCGTGACCAAGATGTGTCAAAAAGTAAAAAGGCAAATTGCTCTTTCATTGACAAGGACCAGAATGATAGCATAGGTAAGGGGTTGTTAGAACAAAAGACCCGTTCATGCATTGCATCGTTGACCAGTGGTTGTGTTAGAGAAGCAATCGAATCACTTGACGTTAAGTGAGCTCGAAATCCCTTGAGTATGTTGGGGTGATAGGATTGATAATGAGATGGAAGGGGGAACCCTTTTTGGTAGGAACAACTTTGCCCCTTTTATAGGTGACCCCGAGAACGACTATAGACAAGTCCATGACTCTAAAGTTTTGTCAGTCAGTTTTTTTTTTTTTTGAAGGCAGACTGATCGATGCGGGAAGCCTGCGATGGGATGTTGTCTTGCTTTGTGGTCATGTTGTGAAGCTGATCGATGCGGGAAGCTTCAGAGATAATGCTGTGTATGTAGAAAAATTTATGCATAGCCATCCTTCGAGGGAGTGGTCTATATTCTGCTTTTTATGTTTTTGATATGATTTTGGCCTAGCTGTCCTTCAAGGGAGTAGTCTAGTAAATACAACAATGATGATGTAGCTGTCCTTCGAGGGATCAGTCTACATTTATAGTTTTATGACCTTGGAATATGCATCCCATTTTGATATTTATTTGATTGGTTTTTTGACTGGACTTTTGGTCATGGACTTGACTATAGAGGTTTAGAGGGTTTCCCTTTTATTAAGACGAAGCATTCATGCTTGACAAAAGGGTTAGGATTGAGGGTTGAAAGGAGATAGGAATGACGGTGACAGGGACTGCTCAAGGGATCGAGCTCAAGTTAAACGTCAAATGAATAATTACTTGACTAATAGTGGGCTGGTCAAAGAGGCAAGACATAAAGGGGCTCAGGTTCTGACAAAGTCCTGACCCATGATGGTGTGATGATGTAAGGTCCGAGTCAATTGGGAGCAAACTTGCCCCATTTGCTTCATTCCAAATTGGTCACATGTTGATTGATGTTGAAGGAGTTGGTCAATGTTTGGTTGAAGGTTTTGATTGAGGTCAGTGCTGAAGAAGTTGGTTGATATTTGATCAAGGTTCGATTGAGGTTGGTTTGAACGTTTGGTTGAAGATAGATTGAATGTTTGGTCGAGGTCGGGTCGATGTTTGGTTGAGGTGGGGTTGAATGTTTGGGATTAAAAGAGTGATTGATATGTGGTCGAGACTGGGTTGAAAGGTTGGTCGAGGCTTGGATGAAAGCTGAATTCCCCCAGCAGCTAGGGAGAATGTTTGATAGATTGGTCAAGGTCGGTTGAGGCTTGGTGGTCAGATTGACTGTGTTGATGTTGAATAAGGGGGTTAAAGGCGGCGAAGGGACCATAGTCTGGCGTGGAGGTCCCGACTTAGGTGACGAGGTTTGAGAAGCATGAGTCGGTGTTGTTGATTTGTCGAAGGGGTGGTCAAGAGGATCCTTGATGAGAAGGAAATCCTTTCTCTGTTGTCATCGAATGACAGCTTTAAGAGCGCAACAATGCTCAGTGTCATGTCCCAGAGTGTGGTGATAATGACAAAATTTAGAGTTGTCGAACCAAGATGGTCTTGATTTGAGAGTTGATGAATGGGGCGGTGTTGAAGGTTTGTTGATAGTGTGGTCGAGAAGGAGGGTGTCATTCCCTAGACATTGGCGAATGACAACCTTGAGGGCACAACAATGCTCAGTGTCGTGCCCAGGCGTGCGATGATATGCACAAATGCGAGTGTCGTCGAACCAGGGCGGTTTTGGTCTGAGATATTGATATGGTCTAAGCGGTGGGAGATTGATATGAGAGGACTGCAACAATTGCCGTAACAACAAGGCATAAGAACATGCTAACGGGTCTGGATGTTTTGTTGTAGTGAGGGTTGGTGACTTTGGTTTAGGAGGCGTTGGTCGATGGATTGGAATAGATATATGTCTGATGGGTTGAGAGAGTAATGGAGGCGACTTGCCTCTTTAAAGTATGGGAGTAGGAAGCACCCCTATTAAAGTGGACGGATGCGGGCCCAAAATTGAAGGTAATGATGAAGGTGGGGGAGGAGTCCTCCGGTGTGGTTTAGTGGCCTTCTTTGGTTTGAGGCGAGGGCCACTATTTTGCGAGGCAAGGTTAGATATGGGTTCAGGTTTAGATGTGGACGGAGGCGAGTGAGATGTAGCAATCTCAGGAAAAGGGCAAGAGGAAACTGTGACTGGGTCTTCCTCGATCGAAATGGGCGAAGAGACTTGTTCTTCTCTTGGTGGAGAAGAAATATGAGAGTGTGGCTCTACAGTTGGATAGAGTGTAGGAATGGTCATGGTCACAGATCCAGGGTCGGCCCAGCAACATGTTGTATTGAAACTCTCCTTCGATGATATAGAAGAGCTCCAGGACTATGCGTGGACCAATGCAAATGTGAAGGACGACTATGCCAATGGTTGTGGTAGTGGTGTCATTGAAGGAGCACAAGATTGCGTCAGTCTTGGAGATGCAATTCTTGGGAAGAGCCAACTGATCAAAGGCATGGGTGGAGATAATGTTGATATTGGCACCTCCATCGATCATAACACGTTTGATGCATGTCTGATCAACATAGGCAGTGATGAAGAGGGCGGTGTCCTGATCTTTCGTGTTGGATGTGGGAATCTCAGAATCGCTGAATGTAATGGAGGCAACAGGAGATAAAGAGTGGATGAGGGCAGAGAGTGGTTGGGGTTCTTCAGGTTGGACCTCTGCTACCTGCAAGGCTTGGATAAGGGCTTGATGATGCTGAGGCGAGGTTTGGATGAGGTCATAAAGGGACATCTTCACAGGTGTCTGGTGAAGTTGTTTCAACATGGAGTCATGAATCGGTCCAGAAGAGGAAGAAAAAGAAGGCTGAGATGCGCCAAGGATAGAAATTTTGGGCTTGGGTGGTTGAGGTGGCTTGACGAAAGGGTAGGTCCAAGGAATGGCAGCTTTTTCTTTTGCCTTGTCCTTTTGTGACCTAGTGGTTATATGGATAGCATTGATTTCAAAGATAGGAGGTGAAGAAGGGGTCATGGCCTACTGGTGAGATGTTGATGTGGTTGAAGAGGTTGGATGGGAAGGTGTGGAGGGTCGGTCAAGAGTGTCCTCAAGGAGAAGAGTGTCATTCTCCATATAGCGATGAATGACGGCCTTGAGGGCACAGCAAGCCTCGGTATCGTGTCCTGGCGTATGATGGTATAAGCAAATCTTCGTGTCATCGAACCAGGAGGGTTTGGACTCGAGAAGTTGGAAAGGCCTGATGGGTGGAAGGGTTATGCTGGAAGTCTGCAAAAGTCGGTGTAATATCAATGAGTATGAGCCCACTAAAGGGTCTGTGCTAGTCGATGTGTGGATTGTTGGTGACTTTTGCTTAGGTGGATTTGGAGGAGGTTTTCGTACCACCTTTTGGGTTGATGGTGCGGTGACAGGCAGAGACGGCACTTTCTTCATGAGAGATATCACCTTTTTAGGGGAGGGTAGGCTAGAGATAGGTAGAGGAAGCAAAGGAGGCAATTGGTTTTGATTAGAGGTCGGCGTGGGAAAGACTCTGGTCAGGGTTGAAGGATGGGGGCCCAAAATTGAAGGTAATGGTGACGGGAGAAGAGGCGTTCACTTCTGTGGTCTGGTAGTATTTTTTGACTTGGTTGGAAGACTACTATTGGTCGAGGTCTGGTCTAAGTCCACCTTCACTTGCGGGTGAGTGAGGGTAGAGACAGGGCAAATGCCAAGTGACTTGATAGGTTTAGATGGGGTAGATGCAGGTTTAGAAGCAAGAGTCTGGTCTTTGTTGAGAGTCTTGGGAGATTCTGCCTTGGGAGGATTGGCAGCATGAGACGAGAGGGCATGGGCATGTTGAAGAGCCTTAAGACACTCCCACAATCCCTGATGCTCCACTTTCCTTGAAGGGAGAAGTCCAATTTTCTCCACTAGTCAGGAAAATGGTTGAGAAGATGTTGGATGAGGTTTGGGTCCTTGAGAAGATGTTGACAGTTGTGGGGCTGAAGATGAGACAGGTGTAGTAGCCTCGGACCCATGGCATGGTGGAGTCGTGACAGGTTCGTCCTTGGTTGGAGACGAAGGAGAGGCAGGTTCTTCCCTAGGTGGAGAAGAAACTGGAGAATGAGGCTCCTCAAGTGGGTAAAGGGCAGGGATGATGGTGCCCTCCACTTGCGGTTGAGGAGTAGGAAGGGTCGGGTCCTCCATAGGCAGCAGGAAGGAGGATGGTGAGACCGGTGGTGCTGGTAAGGTTGAGGTGTCCTCCAAGATGAGAGAGGTTGACGGAGAACTAACCGGGGAAAGAGGTTCATCCACACGTGATGGACTGATAGATGGACTAACCTCTTGAGGTTGGTCGGGGATGAAGGGCGAGACCGTATTGACTATTTGAATGTTGTGTTCATGAGTGTTGTCAATCAAGGTCTAGACATTGTTTTGGGTCGGTGGATGATTGGGGAATGGTTGCTTGAAGATGTCGATCCCCTGATTAGGGGGGGCATTGGGATTGTCTAGGATGAGGTCCCCCTTTTCGAGCATGTCTTGGATTATGTTTTTAAGGGTCTTGCAATTTCTCGTGTCATGTCCTTTAACACGGTGGTAGTTGCAGAAGTCATTTTCCCTATACCACGCAGGGATGGCACATGAGGGATCAAATTATGGAGGTGGTCAGATCTGGGGGAGATTGAGAACCCCCTATTTAACAAGTTTTTCCAGCACAGACATGTATGATTCTCTGAGAGGAGTATACTGTCATTGTACGTATCTCTGCTGAAATTGGCGGGTGGCGCTTTGAGATGTGGATGGCTCAGGCTGATTGGTTGAAGGTGAAGAGGATGAAGGTCTAACGACCACAGCTTTAGCTGAAGCTTTAGACTTAGGATTGGATGATGAAGGTTTAGAAGAAGAGGAGTAATTGGTCTTAGAGTTGGGATTCTTGCTCCGCAACTTGACTTTATTCTCCTCGATGGCACGTAATTCAATTTTACAGGCCATCGTGAAGGCTTCGTCGAAGGTGCGGAAGGTCTGAACCCGTAAGGTGGAAGAAATATGTTTGGCGCAGGCTTGGGAGAAAAGTTCAATAAGTTCGAATTGGGGTAAGGAAAAGGAGAGTTGATTGATGAGGCCTCTCCAGCGAGCAACGAAGTCATCTATGGATTTGTCCTCGAATTGGCAGATAGAATAGAGGTCTGTGATCGAGACCTTCTTGGTGATGTTGATGGAGAAGTGATCAAGAAAGAGCTGGGCCAGCTGTGTGAATGTGAAGAGGGAATGGTTGGCAAGAGAGCTGTAACAGTCAAGCGCAGCACCAGAGAGAGACATAGGGAATGTGCGTAAAATTAATGCATCGTCATGGGCAATAAGGTAACAGGCGTGTCTGAATGCCCGTAAGTGCTGTTGTGGGTCTTCATTGCTTTAAAAGCGAGAGAATTTAGGAAGCTCCCATTGATTGGGGTATGTCCTGATTGGGACAGAAGGGTGAATGGGCTCATTGCAAATTTGCTCATATGAGAGAGCATTGCGTGAGCAAGAAACAGAGGTCTCTAGGCTAGACATCTTGTCCATCAGCATTTTGATGATGTCTGCTGACGGATTGGCGGGTGGAGCACCTCCTAGATTATAAGGCACTTGAAAGATATTAAGAGGGGCATATGACATGGTTGGTTGCGTAGACACAACATATGGGTAGCTAGTTATCGAGGTGGAAGTTGAAGCCAAGGGCACTTGTGTTATGGGGTTGGTAGGCACAAATTGGATAGGGGCCGTCAAAGATGGTTGAGGAGTGGCCACACTTGTTGAAGGGTAGACAGTTACTCTTGTGTTGATAGTTGCAAGAGTAGGGGGGATAGAGACCACTAAGTTTTGGAAAGGTGTTAGATTTGGTTGAGTAGTTTGAGGTTGAGGGGGTACTGGAACACCCATGGAGGTAGGTCTAGAAGGAGAGGCTAAATTTTGAAGGTAGGACACGGTTGGGTTATTGGTCGAGGTGTTGGCTTGATTGTCTATAGGTTGAATTGTAGATGCTATTGATGTGATCATTGTCTCGACTAAGGAAGTCGGCATCCCATAGATTGGGTTGCCCAAGGAGTCTCACGTTCGGTTATGCGCAAGATAGTGCTACAAGGCTTTGACGTTGAGGTCCAAGAATCGTGCGAAATCTTGGTCCCCTTCTGGGACAATAGGAGTTTGGGGCGGGGTTGGGCGAGTAGGAGTTCTTTCAGTCTCCGAGTGGAACTCCATTATAGGACCAGTTATGGATGGGGTAGACGGAAGCGGTTGATGCCTCGCGTGGTTGACTAGAGCCTTGGCTTGACTGCGTGTCAAAACCATTCAAGGCAAACAGGGTCAGGTTTCAAAAACTGTATTTTTTCAATTTTAAAAACCCAAAATGTGGTTTTGGCAAGAAAAGGGGCGGGTTTTGAGGCTGTTGTTTTGAAAAAAAGGACTGTGACAGAGACCAACGTCGGTTTAAAAACTGATGTCGGTGAGAAGGATGGCTGACGTCGGTCAGATAACCGATGCCGGTGAGAAAATTCTATCGACGTCTGTGGTAAAACCGATGCCGGTGACTATGTTTTCCAGAAACCCAAAATATTTGAGAGTTTTTGAAAAACAGGGAGAAGAATGTCCTCACTACCTCAAACAAGTAGATAAGAACAGAAAAGATGAAGAACACAAGCAGAGCCTAAGCGTTAAATCCTTAGAAATGAATTATTAAGCTCGTGTGGCTTATGCCTTAAAGTGATGTTTGGGGAGGTTGGTTGTTAGAAAGGTCCTAGAAGAGGTAGTCTATGGATGGTTTCAGGTATGTTTAGTCGCTCAAGAAGTCTATATTAGGTTCGGTACGTGGCCTGGTGCTAAGGAGCAAGCTCCCCTCACTTCACGAGCCCAGTGATAAGCTGGTCTCACTTAGCCAAAATATACCTTGCCTAGAGATTATCCTCCACCAGAGAATGGAGTGGGCTTTCCCCTTGGTGATGAAATCCAAGTGAGATTGCCAGGTAGGGGTAAGGTATCCGCTGGGGGATGAAATCCCAGTCAGGCCTTGTCTCAGGTATTGTTTGATGTTTGATTTGTGCAGGTGGTTCGGTTGTGTAACATCAAGTGGACTACGATTAATTTAATATGAGATTATTGTTACTAAGTGTGGACTAAGAAATGCAAGCAAGCAGAAATGAATGCAAAGTGTTTTAAGCCCCAAGTCGAAATGTGAAGTTGGAATGAAAACAAGTTGAGAAAGGGTTTGAAGGATATGATTTTTGACTAGTCTAGAAGTGCAAGAAAAGAAAAGAAAAGTTCTTTTTATTCCTACTTATGATGTCGTTTAGAAGAGAAGAAAGAGGTGAAAAGGGAGAAACCTAATGCACCTATATGAACAAAAGAAAAGGAACCCAAGGGAGACCCTAAGGTCCCATCGGGCATGCCAGAATGTTTCTACGCTAGATTTTCGCTTTCACATTCAAAGAGAGAAAATGAGAAACTTAAAGAAATGGTCTAGGCTTGTATGTACCTGGATGTAGTCGTGCGCACCGTGATCCAGACAAAGTGAGAACTCTTCTTTGGCTGTGGAGGAATGACACCTGCAAAAGAAAGAGACTAAGACAAAGAAGGCGTTAGATAAGGAGATGGTGGGTTGCCAAGCAAAAACTTGATCCCAGAAGCAAAAGCTTGAGAGATGTCAACCCACTAATTAATAAAAGATGTCTGATAAAGGACAAAAAGATAAAAGACTGAAAGTGATAAAGACAGAATGAAAAATGGAAGCAAATGCTTACCTGAAAGATGTTGTCAGCCAAGTCACAGTCGCCGGCGTCGGTGGTCCTACCGGCGTCGGTTGTCAAGGATGCCGACATTGGTTAGTCTGCCGACGTTGGTTAGGGTAGTGGTCTATGTGGCTGGCGTTGATCGGGGCAGTAGTATGTGGATGAGGTATGGACGAGTTTTGGTCTGTGGACGGGTCTGAGACAGAGTTTTGGTCTTGGTTGAATGGTCTAGGGGTCTGGGTCTGAGAGTCTGGTTTTGGTTAATGGTCTGAGAATCTGTGGTTGAGGTCTGGGACAATGGACAAAATTTCAAAAAGGGATAGAAGGGTAGAGGAGGCCAATAGGGAGATGAGGATTCAGGTCTGGTCTACTCTGATAGGGAGCGCTGAATCTAGTTCATAACTTAGAATTAGATAACTAGAAAACACAATAAAAGCACAAACAAAATACTTATCTGTGACTGGCTTGAAGGAGTGTTGCAGACTGGTGTCCATGTTGCCGGTGTTGATGTAGAAAATTGATGCAGAGTCCCTGGAGAGTGTTGTTTGATGTGTACCTGCAGCCAAAAAGTTAGCAGTGGAAGAGAGAGGAGTGAAAGATTGATGGATTGATCGATTCAAGAGTCTGATGTGAGAGAGAGGCCGAGGGAGGATAATAGATACAAAAAACCGTTATGAAGACTACCGACACTGGCAATATCACCGACGTCGGTTGACAGTTGATTGACGTCGGCGGCTGGAAGGCAGGAAAAAGGCTAAAAATAGCCTTTCATCCGTTTTCCCAACTGTCGAGTCAGCGAGTCTAAGGAAGAAATGGTCGAAGGTGGCTAAATGGACATGAGAGGTTAAAGGGGAGAAGTTGGAATGGGAGTCCAAGCATTAATATTGGCCATGTGGGGAATGAAGGGAATCCAAGAAGGGTATCCAAGGGTGGTGAGGTGGCAAGGGAGAGAGGGAAAAGGGATTTTATTAATTTAAAATAGGATATTTATTTCAAATTAATAAAACATGGGTTAGGAGTGGTTAAGTGGACGAAGGGGACTAAGAGGGGGAGAAAGGACCAAGGGGTAGACACGATTTCGGTGTCTACATTTTGGCGACCACAGTGGGAAAATGTTTCTACGCTAGATTTGCTTTTCACATTCAAAGAGAGAAAATGAGAAACTTAAAGAAATGGTCAAGGCTTGATGTACTTGGATGAAGTCGTGCGCACCATAATCTAGACGATCGTGAGAACTCCTCTTTGGTTGTGGAGGATGACACCTGCAAGAGAAAGGAGACTAAGACAAAGAAGGCGTTAGATAAGGAGATGGTGGGTTGCCAAGCGAAAGCTTGATCCCAAAAGCAAAAGCTTGAGGAATGTCAACCCACTGATTAATAAAGAGATGTCTGATAAAGGACAGAATGATAAAAGACTGCAAATGATAAAGACAGAATGAAAAATGGAAGCAAAGGCTTACCTGAAAGATGCTGTCGGGCTAGTCATAGTCACCGGCGTCGGTGGTCCTACCAGCGTCGATTGTCAAGGCTGCCGACGTCGGTTAGTCTGCTGATGTCGATGGGAGAAGTGACCGGCGTCGGTCAGGGCAGTAGTCTGTGGACAAGTTCTGGATGAGTTTTGGTCTGTGGATGAGCCTGAGACAGAGTTTTGGGCTTGGTTGAATGGTCTAGGGGTCTGGGTCTGAGAGTCTAGTCTTGGTTAATAGTCTGTGCAGAGGTTTTGGGTAGAGTTGCAGAGGCAATGGACAGAGTGTATGGTCAAACAGAGGATAGAGATAGAGAAATGAGGATTCGGGTCTGGTCTAGTTTGGGGATAGCGAGTGTTGAATCTAGTTCATAACTTAGAAGCAGATAACTAGAAAACACAATGGAAGCACAAACAAAATACTTATCTATGACTGGTTGAAGGAGTGCTGATGGTGTTGTTGCTTATGCTATTGACGAAGGCAGAGTCCCTATTGTTGATGTAGAAAACCGATGCAGAGACCCTGGAGAGTGTTTCTTGATGTGTACCTGTAGCCAAAGAGTTAGCAGTGGAAGAGAGAGGAGTGAAAGATTGATGGATTGAAAGATTCAAGAGTCTCATGTGAGAGAGAGGTGAAGGGCAAATAACAGATACAAAAAACCGTTATGAAGGCTGCTGACGTCGGAAATATCACCGATGTCGGTCGACAGTTGACCGACATCGGCGGCTGGAAGGCAGGAAAAAGGCTAAAAATAACCTTTCGTCCGTTTTCCCAACTGTCGGGTCTGCGAGTCCAAGGAAGAAATGGTCGAAGGTGGCTAAATAGACACGAGAGGTTGAAAGGGAGAAGTTGGAATGGGAGTCTAAACATTAATATTGGCCATGTGGGGAATGAAGGGAATCCAAGAAGGGTATCCAAGGGTGGTGAGGTGGCAAGGGAGAGAGGGAAAAGGGATTTTATTAATTTAAAATAGGATATTTATTTCAAATTAATAAAACATGGGTTAGGAGTGGTTAAGTGGACGAAGGTGGACCAAGGGGGGAGAAAGAACCAAGGGGTAGACACGATTTCGGTGTCTACACCTGTCCTACTCAACCCAAATAACCCACAAGTTTTCCTCATTGACATCAGTAAAATTGGCCCACTTGATATAACTGTAATCAAATGAACCCTCACCTAGCTTCTGTAGTTCAAGGCACATTGTTTCTTCCCACTTTTTTTCCATCTATTACAACCTAGAAGGAGAACATTTCATTGAATGAATTAGAAATGGACTGTTCATATTAAGTGAAAGCAAGTTTTCATGTATTGTAGAGGACTTTTTTTTTATTGAATGTTATTTTTCATAGACTACAATGTACAAAGGACAATGATTGAATAATGCATACAATATAAGCATAATTTGGTCCAAACAACATTAAAACATGTACACATCATTGAAATGGGTAGTCAGACTCATATGCATTGACAAAGAAGAGATCACCTTTTTTGGTTAAATTTATTATACCTTTCATTCAAATACATTGTTTTTTATGCACTATTACATTTAACATGTATTGGGTCGTTCAAGCTATAAATCTATTTTAGAGTGTGTCATATGTAAAAACATTAGGAAGTTCATGACACCATATAAAGAGTCAAAATAAAGTCTGTATAAAGATATGTTTAAATTATCAAGAGAAGTGCAATAAATATACCAAAAAAAAAATCATGACTTCCTTTGAACATTACATCAAGTAGGGGAAGAGAAAGGAGAATAGTATGTCAGCTACAAAAGTGAACATTACATAATGAGTAAATGGAAATTGATGCATGTCAGCATTGACAAATATGTTGACCAATGTAAAATCGATTAAAGTATCAAAAAATTCATTCATAGGAATGTCTTTTAAATCAAGCACTACAAATGCATCCATAGTCATTTGTTGTATTTCATTTTGCTTCTGCCTTGATGATGCTTGTTGAAGATGTTTGTTTATGCAAGAAATGTAAATATCTGGAAACAACCCATACATGAAAGTTTCATTGTTATGTAGATCAGTGATCAAACCTCGAGGAATATCCATATCTCCTATAATTTCATTGTAAACATCTTCAAAATCAATGTCCATGTACACACCTATTTGATCATGCAAATACAAACATAAGCCTAACCCGTTTGTTAAAACAATGTAGGAGGCATGATGTAAAGACACTTCATCGAATAAAAAAGAGCCATATTACCATATGATTTCATTTTGAGAATAAAATAACATGATTTTGATATAAATATGTCTTCCTTTCCACTCAGACGTAGCCAATAAACACATGTGCCAGTCAAACATACCGCAAATAAAAGCCATGAATTGCACATAGAAATTAAAATATGAGAATTCAAACTGCTTAATAAAAATATGATAGAAACTATGAACAAAAAGGTTATAAGAATTTACAAAACCTCATTGAAATCAATATAAAACCCTTCATAAAACATGTCAAAATAAATGCATCAAAATGTAGAAATGGACAAAATAGTGCATGCACAAGGTAGTTGTGTTTATAGATGATCTTAATTGGCACACACTAACTGTGTGCATGTGGGTAGGGCATAGGAATGTGATTTTGCTACAAAGCCCATAGCTTTAGGAAAGGGTTAAAAAAAAAGAAATTGCTAGGAAGCCCATAAAATGAAGATAGGGTTTTAAAATAGCAAATTTGCTACGAAACCCATAGAATCAGGAGAGGGTAAAAAAAAGTGAAATTGCTAAGAAACCCACATGATATTCTCATTGTCCATTAACTAATCATTTCGTGTATTGAATTAGAGACATGTACATACTTTTATTTATGGATAATGCATGAAAGGATATGCTAGTAGGTGACATAAGAAAAAATTATATGACATGATGGATTATAAATTATATGAGCCCATATGGGATGCAATTTATCCCATTTAATTATAATGGTAGGTTGCCTTATCACCCACAATAAGGTCAGGGCATAACCCATATTGAGTTATTAGAGCTTTAGTGTAGCAAAATAGGCCACCAATTTTAATTAAATGACTTCCTCATAGACCACCACTACCATACTTCCCACCTATCGAACCATAATTTTTGGACCCTAAATGTAAGGAGGCCTATGAGATGACACAACACAATTATGAAACTAAATTAAAGTTTCTTCTTCATTACATGTACAAAATTATACAAAAAATTATCATGATTAAAAATCTTCTTATTTATTACATGTATAAAATTATACCACTGTCCAATGTCAGTTATTTACAAATAATCTAAGTAGTGCCCATCATGATCATGGGTATTTCTCTCATCCTCATATTCTTCTGATGGTGTTGTAAAATGACTTCTTCACCACATTTCTTCTTGGTATGTAAGGTCATCCAACATGTGTTTGAGATCTAATTCAGGATTTGACTCCAGAGAATTCCACAATTATACAAAATTATCATGAAGACCATCCCACATTCAAAGTTGAAATCTAATCACAAGGTGATATGGATGAAAGAATCTCTCTGGCAAGAATGTTTCATAGCTAGTTCTCTCAAAATATCTATCAAACCAACTTTTCATCATGGGATTCAAAGATATTCCATGTTGTGTAATAATTAATTATGATAAGAGATTAGACTTAAAAATTATATCCAGTGTTTCCATTTTTTAATGTGACCAATTGCCTTTTAACAGCTCCAAAGTAAAATCATTATTAATATTCCACCAAATCTTGGCAATTTGATTTGCATGAGTAGCCCAAGAAGGTGGTGACCAACTAAAAATTTCATTCAATTCGATTGAAAATTGATCTAAGTATCTTCTTTTACATCTCTGAGTTGGATGAGGCAATTCCATAAGTGATTGGAATGCCAACTAGAGAAGGGTTCCAAAAAAAGTGACATACTACAAATAAACACACAAACTATAGAAAATAAATTATATATAGGATCCATTACATCTTATGCAATAAATTATATAACAAAGTAATTATCGATCACCCAATCAATTTAAAATATAGATTTTCAAAAATTTCAATCATTTTCATTCTAAAAAATTAACTTTAGAAATGTACTTTTCAAAATATAGTTGTGAAATATGTATCGATTATTTTTATAAAGGTGGAGTAAGACCGCCATACAGACTGCAGAGGTAAGAGGATATTCTTCAATGTAGAAACACCTCTGACATAAACATCATAATATAAAGTGGTGTCATACAAATATAAGAAACCAATATGACAAATATCATATTAACATTCAACACTATTACTTTACAAATATTTTATGGGCCTCCATACTGAGATGGATCCATAACGTGCATGTAAGTGGAATCTCAACCATGAGATAAAGGGATTCATCACATATCCTAGATAATTCAATGCAACTACATGCTCTTAATATAACCTTAATTTGATACAAGCACTTGGCATTAGATATATAAGGGAAAAATTAAATCAATGTATAACTCATTTGATTAGATGTCAAGACCTCTTGATAATACTTGATAAAATAAGCATGAAAGACTCTGCTTATAATAGGGTTGGATGAGAATATAAATGATGAAATGACCAAGTGTTGTGTGTATATGTGTGTGTGCATGTGTGTGTGCACGTGCACTCATCAAAGGCATATATACACATGGGTTGACCTTAAAAGATAGTAAAAGTTGAAAATCAAGGCACAAAGGACCCATAAATTAAGGGGATATGCATATGGGCTAACCAAGTAAAAGACACTAAAAGAATATTTTGGACATTTTGAGAGAATTCAGAGTTGTACAAAGGAAAATAAATAGTTGATATGTAGGTTTTCATACAATTTTCATCTGATGAATATATTATTATATGAAAATAATGTTCACTAAAATTCAAGTTATGAGGAAGACCTAAGTTAGGGGATGATGGCATAAGGCCTAAAAAAATGAAAGTCTACTAAAAATATCTAAATGTATGCATATAGACCATATGTGATAAAACATAAAATACACCTGATGTAAAAGGGTCTTGTACTAGAATTAGGTGTCTATAATAACACACAAATATAAAAGGAGAAATGGGTCATCAATTTTAAATCATATCATTTATAAATTATATAAACTAACTAATAGAATTCATATGATCATAAATGTTGATTGTGTTTTATCTTCGCCATATCATTGTTGTTATGTGTTAAGAATATGAATATATAATATTTTATATTAGCAACCATAATGTAGGTTAAAATGAATTCATTCAAAATTACATTTCAAATAAGACATTGTAATAGAAAAAGGGGATATTTAACATAAAATACAAGAGTTAAGTTTTTAAAATCTTTCTCCTAACAACTTATGACTGTTAAGTAGAATGATGGGCATGTTTGTGCCTCTAAAATTGAGATTGGAGAAAAGAGTCTAAATTTGAACAATGAAATAAAGAGTTACGTTAACAAAACTTGAGGAGGCAAACTCTATGTTGGGGTATATCTTTAATCAATAGAGCTACACATGTTTGACCTTCATAATGAATAAGATCTCATATAGAGCAATGATTTCCTCTAAAGAGGCATTAAACACTTCCATGAATGTCATAATAAATTGGAAACATATATACATAATGTTCCTTTGACTTTGGTTATTTATTACAAAATTCCCAAATACATTGGTGCGTGGAATAAAGTGATTTGACTTCATGAAAATTTGATGAGAGCATACTAGTGATTTCCCCAAAACAAATCTCAATCCAAAAGGAAGAATGGTGTATTTGGGATATTTAATAAGTCCATATTCTATTTGAAGATAATGAAAAACATAGTGATGCAATTTTTTATGATAGTTTTAATGGTTTTGTTGAAGTTGATAGGAGAGTTATAATTACAATCTTGATGTAGGATGAATCGAGCATGAATATTTCATTAACATAAACATATACTAAATCGAATCCTTGACTCAATAATTAGTGAAATATTCAAGATTTATAAAAATGAGTGCAGTACATCTTTGTCACATCTGAATTTAGTGTCCATTCATTTTATCACTTGGACTTTTCTAATATATAAAATTATGATGAAATTATATAGGTGACATTAGAATAATCTTACTCATTTATATATTACAAATATAATTAATATTGCTGACAAAACAAAACAACAACAATTTTATGATTGTATGAGAAAAAATTGTAGGGAATTATAAATTGGGAAAAAACAAATTCATTAACAGTTAATATTGTTTTTCCTCTAATGACCACAAAAAGGTAATGGATGGTGCCCAGTCTGAATAAGATAAAATAAATGACATCTAACTCATTTACATCCTTTTATTTAAGCAGGTGCTTTGGATGAGAGAAAAACAAACGCAGAGCTTGTTGTCATTGATTTAGATGATATGAAATTGAGTCAGGATAAAGCCTCATGGGTATTCATGTTACACATCTATCCTTATTATATATTTGGTATAAAATAAAATAAAATCTCAAATTTTACCTCATTCCATTTATTTCAAATCTCTCCTCAAATTTGTATAACAATTATAATATACGGTTATCATCAATAATTACAATATAACCCCTAATCCAAAAATTTGATAGGGTATTGCCCTTATTTTAATTTTTTAACTGTTCTATTTAATAGCTTAGTTAAAATCCATAGAATAGGTTTATGGTATGTTCTATCCTTAACATCATCCACAATAAAAGATAAGATTAACAAAACTTTCATAGTTTTTACCGTGTTTATAGAAACCATACATTTAACAAGAGATTTAAGGAAATTTCCTGAATTTACAATAACATTATATTTTAAAAAATCTTAGTATTTTTTGCCATGTATTTATAGAGATGGTACATATTTAAAAAAATCTTTTGAAGTTTGCTACCCTTATGCATAGAAATGAAGCATTTGACTAAATCTTTTGAAGTGGTTTACCCTGTATTTACAGAGATTGTATATCGGATGACATCTTTGTAAATTACACCTGATATGGTCTGTGTTTTAGCATTTTTCACACTTATTTATTGTTGATCAGGAGATTAACCCACACGTTTGAGGAATTAAAGAGTAAGAGGACAAAATTAAGGCAAAAGTATATAATAAGCAAATGTTGGAAACAATAGTGTCTCAGTGGTAGGAGGGAAACAACATAAGATAGGTTCTAAGCTCCATTAGAAGCTACAAAAATAATAATGCAGTTTATTTAGTCAAAGAATGGTAGCTTGAGGGCTTGTTGGAAAAAAATCACACTGAAGACCACAAAAAACCAATCACAAAAGGGACATGGAAACATTATGCAAGCTTAGTGATGCAATCATTTAATTATTATTATTTTAGCATAGTCAAAGATTAAGAGGGAAATTTTAACAAAATTTTTTTTAGAAGAATAAAATAAAATGAATGGAGCAGAGGAATAAATAGAATAGATCATTTAATTGCCTCTTTACTGAAAAAAACATGTACAACTTTCTCTAAATAAGATAATAAATAGAATAGAACATTTAATAGCCTCTTTCCTAAACAAAAACATGCAAAATTTTCTCTGGATAAGACTACAGATCTCCATATTCTAGTGAAAACGAAATTAACAATAATGTAATGGTTTTCACAAGGATGAAGAGAGACAAGAGATATTGGGCCAGATAATGGTGCATATGACCCTACATAAAACCAAATACCTAAATTATTTATGATAGATTAGTTCATATTTGTGATCACGGAAGGGAAAGTGGACATTGAATAAGCTGGACAAGAAAAGAAATCCTAGAGTTTTTTATAAATATGAAAAAATTGAATCCATAACTTATTAACACAGACAAAATCCAAAACATACGAAGCAAGAATAAGTATGGGGGAAAAAGGAAAATGCTTCAGATCTCCATATGCTAGTGAAAAATAAATCAATAGCAATGCAATGGTGTTAGCAAGGATGAAGAGAGACAAGAGATATTGGGCCATTAAAGATAGCCAATGCCAATGCACTAACATCACTATCCTTATATATCTTTATGTATTATTCGTAGTTCTTTTATATATGTGCATGAATCACAGGGGTAGGCCTTTTCCTTTAACAGTGTTGTTTTTTTTTTCTTAATTTATCAATGTGGGTAATTGGGTGGCACCTATAACCAATACAGACACTTTTAATTGAATTCAACTTGCATTCATCAATTTAGATTTTAACACACTAATTTTTAGAATAATAGAATAAAATGAACATAGCAGAGGAATAAATAAAACAAAATAGTAGTTAGAAGCATAGGAGAAAAGTAAGAGTAGTAGATATAATAATGAATAGATCATAGTTAAAATGAACAGTGCAGTACTCATGACCATCAAAATTTGAAGTTAATATTGAACCAGCCCTGTGATCAACAATGATTTTGCCAATCTCAAACCAACACGCTCCTCACCATCTCAATTTGGAAATGGGCGTAGGTTGCTTTGAAAATGAGCTCAAGAATGAAATGGGGTAAATTGAATCCATGGTCAACTTGTTATTGTTGCCCTTTGTTTCCTGCCTAGGTAACTGCATCCTTGTCTACATAGGTTACCATGACTATGCAAGTTATCATGATTGTAGGTAAGGTAACCATCATCAAGAGTGAATGCCAGGTTTATGTCATCAAATTTTACCAGCGATGACTTTTCACCAGTGACTAGCACACATTGGGAGTTGGCACGTGCTTATTAAGCTCATCCAAAGGGTAGGCATGATAAAGTGGTGGAATTTTTTAGGCAACATGGTAATGATTTTCTATAGAATGTTGATGATGTGAGTCCCTGGTTTGGTGAGTTAATGTTTTTTTAATCGAAGAATAAATATTCCCAATCTTTAATGAAAATGTTGCCAGATTTGGTCATGGTTTTGATTAGGATCAATAATAAGAATCATCAAAAGAGTTATACTAAATATTTACTTTCTTTCATGAAGCATGCACAGTGGAAAAAAATAGTAAAACTAAAATTCAATACCTGCTATAGTTGAGCTCTTCAGATGAAATGCAAAGTACAACAAGAAGTCAGTGTTCACTATTCCACCAATAGTAAATGCAGTTTGAGGGACATGCATTTATTTAATTGAAGTTAGTAATATATACAACTACCAGCCATGGTTAATCACATAACTACCAGCTGTGAATTATTGACAAGCATAAACATATACCTATTTTGTCTTCAATAAAAGTGACATGCAAAAATAATATGTTATTTGATTAATTATTGTGTAGCAGGCCAATTATTTCAACGGTTTCAAATGTCCTTAAGAGTTTAAGAGTTTTTAGAAGGACTATTTCTCAATAATATGGAAGTAATATTCCAATATTTTTGTATAAAATTGGTTATAAACTTTCATAATTATTAAAATAATATGTTTTATAAAAAAATTATTGATTCAATTAATATTACATTAATTAAAAATTGACTTCTTAAGTTCTGCCTTAGTAGGAACTAATAACAAAAGGGGTTAATAACTATGGATTCTATAATAAAATTAATATATTATTAATTCTAAATATAATATATAAGGTGTTTATTAAAATTTGAATTTGTATAAACAAATAAAAATTGCACCCACTTTAACCATCAAATTTACCACAAACTTTTCACCATATCTTTATCTCATAATAACTCAACTTTTCACCGTATCTTTATCTCATAATAACTCAACTAAATGCCAATAAAATATAATATTAATTGATAAGGTAAGTTTGATGTTAAGTTTTGATTTTTTCCCTTTAAAACAACCTTTAAAATTTAAAAAGTAAAAAATAAAATTAATTTAAATATATTTTGAAATTTTTTATTTTTATTTCTAAAATAAAATTAACTAATTGTTTTGTTAAAACTTCAATACTTATTAAGCAAACATTTAAAATTATATTAAAATTAATATAAACCACTTTAAATAAATTAAAATTTCAATTTTTACAATCATAAATCACTTTAAACATATTGAAATTTCAAATTTTTATATCCTAAATATTTGCATGTTTATAAATTTTAAGGTTCAACTTCCATTGTTGAAGCAAACATTCAAAATTTAAAAAACTAAAAATATTTTGAAAATTTTCATTTTTAAATATTTTTAGTACATCATAAGAATCAACATGCTTATGAATTTGAAGTTTTATAAACTAGATTTGATTGTTGGTGAAGCAGACATTATACTTTCAAAAATACTAGCTTAAAGTTATTAAATTTCATTTATATTCTTATTTTATAGTACATAGTGTTATCATGAGTTGACTGACATTGTATAATTAGGTTTTCTTAATCTATTTTTTGCATTTAGTATTGTTGACATAAAATAGTCTAACTTGTATAAAACTATACCTTCCAAATTATCAAAATATGTGTGACAAGCTTATTGCTATAGAATTCAAAATATTGTCTCCGATCTGCATCACAAAGCTCTTTATATGCATCATAGATTTATAATATTTCACAAGGAAGTGCTAGAAAAGCATTTGCAGGCAATTGAATTTTGGTACAAGTACATAAATAACTAGCTTCCTTTTCCATTCAAATTTTACATTGGCCTTTTTTTTCTTAAATATTAGATAAATAAATGTCATTTCTAGGTATAAATGGAAACATAGAGTTCCAAACATATTCATGGTTTCTTTTGACTTAAAAATGTGCCCAATATTGATACATTAAATTTGGAAAAATCAAACTGTAGTTATTTATATTTAAAACTATTTTGATAAATATAAATCAGCTTGGAATCCATGAGATAGCTTGCATAAAAAATTAAATGGTGCATCATTTTATCCTTAATGATCCATGTTTATTGAATACAAATGAAATAATTTCAAGTAGACATTTTATTAACTATGAAGAGATTTTGAACTAAGTCCAAAGCCATACTAAATGCACTAAAGAGACATGTTTGAGGAAAAAAGGAACATCCCTTCAATTTTTTTACAAAGCACCTTCAAAATTACATCATGAATATTTGATGACCATAAAAAATACATTCCTTCACATAATGATGACAAGTTGAACATCTAAAACCCAGACATGCTTTCCATTTGGAGGGAAAATGTCAATTTCTAGTCTATTTTTTAATGTCAAGTTGTATTCGAATACATTACTAAGTATGCATCAAATGTAGAGAATATGTTATAAAATTATTGCTATCAAGGATTTCAAAAATTACAAATTCATATGAACCATCCTTGATTTCCTTTTGAAAGATTCTAATTGATACTATTATCAATCATGACATAAGTGTATAGGAGGCTTGTCATATGTTACAAAAACTCCATCTAGTTAAATTGTGCAGCTGATAATTTGTTTCATTAAATGTTGGTAAAATGATTCGATGTCATGTCTCCCAAAATACAACCAATATGCTTACAATTACCAACTTTGTTGATGCAAACATGAAATGACCTTCTTCATTGCAATCATTATTGCTTATAGAATTAACAAGGTGTTGGTCATATAAAAAATATCATTAAATTGATAAATGGAAAAGAAGGTAAGTGGAGGAGACTGTCCACATCTGCATTCAATACTTTACAATTCTATCAAAATAAAAATCTACATATGCATCATTATATTGGAGTGAATTTATCATGTATAAAACATTCTTAAACATCATTGCAAAATTGGTAGCTCCACCAAATAAATCATTGCAAACTATGAAATCATGAAAAAATCCTACCATCCTTGGCACATTGATTTTACACCTTTTGAGAATGAAGGTACAATCTAATGGAGGTGCCAGATGGATATCTAGGCTAGCCCATACCCTATATACCTATCTCTAGGAGGTTGGATCCGAACCCAGCCCACCCTAGATAGTCAATGTTTGTCTGAACCTAGCCCACCCCAAATAGTTGAAGGAGGTGCAGGGCATACCCCCTCTCCAATCATGAGGGGCCCTAAACCTGACTCCAGTCACCCAATCCCCTCAACCCCCCCTCTATACATAGGGTCTAGCCCATTAAACTCAACTTAACTTTATATGGTTTCCAAGAAAAGGGGGCACCCTAACCCTATATATATGGATGTGGCAACCAATGGGATGGGAGAGCCAACCCATACCATCTCTCTCTCTCTCTCTCTCTCTCTCTCTCTATATATATATATATATATATATATATATATATATATATATATATATATATATATATATATATATCTTATGGGATGGGATTGATTATATACGTCACATGAGTGACTCACTAATATATAGAGAAGAGAAGGCCATTCATTCCATTCATGGATAGGGTAAGCATATGCTTTTACCAACATTGAATGTTGGATCATTTGTTGAAGATAAGAGTACATCAAAACTGTATAAGGTCTTACGATGAGTAGATAGTATCCACTGAGAAAAAAAAAGCTCGATCAAGATTTGTTTTTCTAGAGGCAGAGAAGTGCCCCTCTCTCTATATATATTATTTATTTCCTCCCCTAAGATAGATATATAGGGGAGTGTTTCTATAGATATGATATATAGGGCTCCTCCTAGATAGATATATAGGCCCCTATAGATAGATATGGGTTAGGTCGAGTGTTACATATGTAATATTCTAGCATTGGAATCTTTTTTTTATTGATTAACTCCTTAAATTATAATATTCCATCAATAGGATCAATATGAGTAATAGAATCTAATGGATTCCTATTAGTTCTTCATAGATATGAATTATTCAATAGAAATGAAATAGTATAACATACTATGATCTCTTATTCATACCAGATCTAGTAATTTGATTCCTAATCGATCCCATCAGGTTACTCATATAGTTATAATGTTTTACATAAATAAAAAAATCATATCACCAAGCATTAGATATGTAAATATTAAAAATATGGTTGTTTGATAAAATAAAACTTTGTCTCAATAGAATATTGAGACGTTGATGATGATCCAAAGTTGCCTATTCAACGGGCAGGGTGAGGGAACCAGAGACAAGCCTAGGGCACTGGCTCGAAGGATTCAACCTAGAGAAAGTATTCAAGCCAGGTTGACCCTTGACCTCTACTCTAATCAAGACCCTCAACCCCATATCCATTAGAGAGTTACCCCAACCATATAAGATGCCCCCTATGCCCTAGTTATAGATATGGGACTAGATCTCTATATATAGATGGGTCCCCCTATCTATATAAAAAAAAGGAATAATAAAGGTGGCATTCTATGTCATATTTCCATCTTCATTGATTGGTTTGATTTTTGGTTGATATTGTTGTTCATTCATTTGTTATTAGGTTGTTGAAGGCTTTCATAAGAATTTTAACTATAATGTAATTTTTATTAGATTTCAACTTGTGTGCATTTAATTCATGTTAAGATGACCTCTACTTTTGTTTGTGCACATCTCCCACCACTAATACAATACTTCATTTTCATTGTATCTATTGGTGTTTTCATTGCACCTCCTTACTCCACTTGCTAGTAGATTATCTTTTGAAATGATATTTTTATAATAAGGAAGGAGATTGATAACTATAACTTCTATGGTAAAGGTTAACATATTATTAAATTTACATATATTAAGGTGTTTATTAAGATTTGAATGTGAGTAGGTAAATAAAAATCCCACCTACTTTGACCATTAAATTTAACACTCATAAAATTTAACTCAATTAAATGCCAATAAAATATAATAACAGTTTGATAAGATAAATTTGAAGATTTATTGGTTAAGTTTTGAATTTTTGGGGGTTGCAACAAACCTTCAAACTTTTTTTTCATTGAAAAGTGCACATTTGCTAATAAAATAATATATAGTAAAACACTCATACAAAAAAAAGGTGGAAGAAATCACACCCCAAAATGCACACCACATCAAGAAATAAGAGGCTATGAGAGAACAAAATTACATCACAATACAAAAATTAAGGTTGTATAGTTATAAAATTCATAATAAAAGCATAGTTCAAAAAAAAGTGATAAAAACAATAACTAACAAACACAAATACCAAGTCCATTAGGTAGCAGCAGTGAACATGGAAAATAAAAAAAATGTGGGAGGAAGACTTCCCCCCAACCACTAATGCCTAGAGGATATGTTGTATCAAGTACGTGCTCCCACCCATCAATCTATTTCTTTACTTCAGAATCCTCATCTTACTGATAAGGGGAAATGGAAAGACCTAAGAGAAGAAACTTGTCTTGGTGAGGAGCACCCCAGTGGTTGCCACCACTATGTCCAAAACAGTCAAACACACCACCCCTAAAGGGAGGCAAGGTCATCTGGAATAGGGAGAAGAGTTATGCTTGCTCCTAAATCAATGATGATGAAAACCTTTGCCCTAGGCTTGAGAGGGAGGATAACACTACAAAGGGTCCAAAGGCACTCAACTAGAAACACATGAAGTTCTCACCTAGTGGTCCAAAAGGATCTATAGGTGTTTGACCTCCAAGTGGACATTTTTTGTCTGGACTTATATCTGAAACAAAATATTGGAGATGACAGTAACTTTGTTATTCACCAAAAAATCTCTTTCCATAGCTTCATTATTAAAAATAACATAATTTATAGGTTTATATAGATGAAAAAGAATATCAACATGAAAGATCTACTAGAAAATGTTATATATTGTAGATAACATGGCTAAGTCCCTAAGAAGAACCATTTTTCAAGTAAATAATTCTAGAAGAAAAGGTTGAAAAAGTGTATGAATTCATTTCTAGGCTAAGTGAAAAAGGAGGAATAAATATAAAAGTTTTTAAAGTTCTCATCCTAATGACAAGCAAGGTAAATGGGATTTGAAACCCCCATGTGCTAGAGCTACTCTCAAATTGGTGTACCAGATAAAATGAGTTTTTTGGGGCTCAATGTGGGCTTTCAAAATATTTGTAAACCTTCTATCCCATTCAACATCTGGAGACCTTAACTTCCACCAGTTGTTGAGGCTTCCACTCTAAAAATATTGAGAGGAAAGAAAATGATACCTAATTTGGGGTTTGTATTGAAAAAAATGAGTAGTCGTGGGCTAATGCTAGTCTTTCCACCATGAGATTATATATGAAACTTTGATCTTGTGAAGATAAACATCAAGTATGGAGTTAAGAATTTCAGAAATAGACTTTGCATCCTTAGCTTTGAACTAGTATTTAATTCCAATCATATCCCACGAGAGATGCCCTTAACAAACTTTTCAAAAGATGTCACTGATAGTCATTATTCTCTTTTTTAAAAGCATAAGACTCTTAATATAAAGAACTATCAAAAATGGGACATTATGAAAATTAAGAATGGGAGACCACTAGAGAGAATGAGAATTAAGAGAAAGTCCATTTTTGAAACCATCCCCTACCTAGATGAGGTTAGGTTCAAGTGATTATCAGGGTTTTCATATACTTTTAACCATAAAAGTGCCACTAATTTTAACTAACACAAGAGAACAAAGAAGATTATACAAATCAAGACTCTTTCATGCTTTCATTCTAAGAGAGGTTTCTTAGGTAATGTAGTGTCTTAACAAAACCTTCTGAACTTCATCCCTTTCTAAGCTTCTAATGATCCATTTAACACTTACAACATAGCCTTGGAGTTTGATGTCTAGAGCCCAAGGCCCCCATCTTCTTTAGACCTACAATAGATATCCCATGAGACCCTATGGGAACCCATATGGCCTTCTGAATTAGCCAAAATAAAATCCCATAGAAACTTCTCCAGCTTAGCAGAGGCAACTTTAAAAGGAGCCTAACACGAATAATAATAATAATATATATGGGTAACAACCAACACTTTGGAGCATACTTGGAACATCCCTACTAAGGAAAGAGTTTTATTGATCCAATAGGAAATATTTTTATCAACCCTTTGAAAAACATATGACCAAAGCTCAGAAGGAGAGGCCTAAAAATCAAAAGAATTGCCCATAAACTTAAATTTCACACCTAGATAGATTCATTGCCATTGAAATACTTCCAACCAAGGAGATTTTGGGGAGAGATAGTATTTATAGAATTGAGTCTTTCTCCACTAAATAGAGGTGTCTGTCATAAGGCAAAAAATGTGAAGGTACTCCATGGAATTATTAACTGAATCTTCTTCCTTCAAAAGGTTAAGAAAGGAGTCATCTAAAAAATTCCCATTGATGAGTTATAGATTTGAATGGGGGAGAGAAATGTATTTGACCATACCTCTTGATGAGTAGTTTGCCAAAATATATTTGAACCATTTCATAGCAAGCACATAGAGATAGATAGCTAAGGGAAAACCTTGCCTAATATACCTTAACAACCTACATTTGCATGATTTCACTCCATTAATAATGATGCAAGCTCTAGTGTCTTGAAACAACATATTAATATACATGGTTTTTTTACTAGAGATGTTGGCCCATTCTATACACTCACAAACTATAATAACATTATCCAAAATACACCCATGTTGGATAAACTTGGTTTGTTCACTTTTAGTAATGAGGGGAAGAAAATGTCTCAACTTAGGGGCAAGGGATTTAGCAATGATTTTATATGAGACATTCATAAGGGTTATCATCCTCAAATTGGTAATAAGCTCAAAATCTCCATCCTTCATGATGAATTTGATACTAAACTGATTGATGAGGGCTCCCAAGGAGTCTAGAAAAAACAAATTTATAATAGACTTTGTGAATACATGGTCCAATAGTGTCCTAGAACACCTGATAAAATTCATAAGGGAAACCATCAATGTCAAGGGTTTTTTCAGAGGCCATCTACATGGTTTCTTCCTTGAGATTATTTAGAGTAAGACGTCTATCATAGGCAACTCTCTACAGTTTAGATAGCTTAAGGGGAAAACTTGAAGATAATGCAATAACATTACTTCATGAGTCAGGGAAGAAGGTTGAGTGACAAATACTCATTGATAATGATGCATAAAATCTTGTATGATGCTCAGGAGATTGGTAAACCATGCATTAACATCTTGAATGGATTTAATTATGTTTGTAGCTTGTCCAATTAAGGGCATTGACCCACTAATAAATCCAACATATGTCTCCTGAGGGTCTACGAACCAAGTTCCATATCCATTGTATGTGGACCAAATTTCTCTCATGCTTGAAATGAGTAGTATTGAGATAGAACTGAATCTTGGTTGATATATTTTGAAGGGAACATTATTCAATATATAATCGAATAGGTTGATGGTCCAAAAGAATAACAACATCGATAATAGATAATAGGCAAGTGGTGGAACTAGAGAAGGATAACAAGTATTGCTTTACTAGTAAAGCTCAATCTAGCCTTTTAACCACTCTTTATTAACCTTATTTGAAATTAAATCAGGTAAACCAAGATGAAGCAGAGTCTCTTCTGCAGTAGTGATTGGTATCATAGAGACCAAGTTTATTACACATATAGAACCACGTTTCTCACTCCCTAACACATAGAAAGATAACCTTATTTATCTTTGTGTAGACATTATTTATGAATTATATAGCACCTTAGTCTTTTACACATAAAATACATATCATAGATGTACCTTCATCTTCTAGACCTTTCTCACTGCCAAAAGGCTCTGCATACATTATCGCTCTACACCTAATTACTTATCTCTTAGTTTGATCAATTTTATTCTGATGACCTAGGCCTTCTATCTTACCTAGAATGTTATAAACCTATTTATCTTCCATGTCTACAAGTTTTAGACATGCACCTATTTTCCAACTACCCATACACCTGTGTCCTAGTCAAATATCTACGTCGATGCAAGTGTCTTATCCCAATGCAAGTCATCTAATTTACAAAAAAAATGTATTCCTAAGGTCAGCCTAAGTGCTTTAATGTGATATATTTCCAAAAGGGATTGATACATATACAAGATCAACCCTCATTCATTCCTCACCTAGCAACTTCTTACCTATTCACAAGGTAACCTATCAAAAGCATTCAATCAAGAAATTAAGTGAGAAAAAGCTTCAATATTTTCTCCTATTTCTATATCAGTCATAGGGGAAACACATCTAAAGGTCTAAAGTATTTAATGAGCACTCCATGAGCCACATTTTCCAATTTATAATCTAGGTACTATTATACTAGCTAATAACATGTTGCATGGTTCACACATATGGGAGAACTACATCAGTTTGAGGCCCTCTTCGAAGTATAAGCTATTAAGAAGCATTCATTGATAGAGGGGTCTTTAGGGAAGCTCAACACTGTGTGCCCACTAACCTATTTTTTCCACAGCCACTATGAAGATGAAGAACTAAGGTTTTGCTACTTGAAAAGGAGTGACAATCCATGACCTAGATTTGAATAAACCAAAGCAAAGGAAACACATAACCTATAATCATACAAGTGGTCACATCCAATTTCAGTAGGTATTTCATATTGGACACCTACATCCAAGTTAGATGGTAGAGTCGATGCAACCATCTTAGGTTGACACAAGTGTTTATAGTTACATAGGTACAATTTCTAGAATCAGGGGATTGATCTAGAATCTAGATCTAGTCTACTTTTTGCCTATTCTAGATCTAAATCTATATTAGCATTAGAACCAAATAAGTATCATATTTTCATTATCATTACAATATATAACATAGTTGTACTTTCTATCTTTAACATATCTCAATATAATAAATTTATTATATGTTTATCTGAGTTTTGCAATAAATTGGTATGTTTTAGAAGTTTTCTACCATCCATGTACCCTAGGTTATTTCTACCCCTTTTAACCCTAGATTCCCATATCTAGATTTTAGGGTTAAACACTTTGTTGGATTCCAGCATGTTTAAACCACCACAGAGAATCTATTGAGCTTCAGGAAGTGAGTATGTAAACCACATCTAGAATAGGAATCTTTCAATAACATCATTGGAAGCATATAAGTTGGTCATCCCAAGAATCTATCCATCAAAATAAAAAAGGGCTCACACCACCGAATGGGTAAGTTCAGACCCCTAAGAAACAATATTATGTGAAAGTTATGGTACTAACAATGTGATGACTCCTCCATGACTAGGCTCATGATTGGACACCTAGCAAAGTGCACCTAGCCAAATCATGCAAGTAGTAGTTTGAAGAATAAATCCATTAATTTTAACCTCTTTCAAACATGACACTTTCATATTACAAATTTTCAAACAAGTACCCCTAAGTGTGTATTTATGGGTTGGCTCAGTAGTTTCGTGAATGTTCCAAGAGTACACTATCATGGAGAAACATAAAGGTGCATGTGATTTCCATATTTAAGATCCTTGAGGGTTACAAACTCTTTAGTTAAGGAAAGCTTTGTTTGGTTTCCATGCGTAAACTCACTCATTTGGAAGGGATGTTTTTCTTGAACACATTCTCCATATTTTGAAGGAAAGGGACTTTAAGACAGGTTGTGCACATTTTTATGATAAAATGATGTACTGCATTATCTTCTATGTGTGTTATTATCACCTTAGAGTGGGGTTATGATGACTTGGTTGTAATGGTTATAGGTTATGTTGTAAAAATGGTGGTCACCACTTGCAATGTGCAAGAGAGTGGTGGTGGGGCTTTAACAGTGGATGGCATGGTTTGTTCATCATTTGGATCAAAGGAGATGGCTCCTAAACCACTTATGGGTTGATAGACAACAACTTGTAACATAGAGGCACCATGAGAGGCTAAAGCATTCTTCTTATTAGTCATAGTGGTCCATCTGTATCTAATGGAGCTAGTCAGCTTGTTATATGGCACACCTTTTTCCTATGGAGCCTATTGAGAAGTATCCATTAAAAGGCATTCTCAAATCATATGGTTTGAGGATTAATAATGGAAACAAGTATTGAGAAGGTTAATGTAAAGCATTGTTGGATAAACTCTCCAAATGTGAGAGCCAAATGCTTGAGTTGTATTAATTCATCACATTACATTATTCAATATGGTAGGTTAGATATATATAGGCTTTTTGATCTCCTAATAACAAGAGATAGGCACTAAAAAATCACATATAAATAATTTATTACTCACACAACAAATAATCACTCACCAGTATGTGAGTACTAACTCTAGAAACATTATGTTATGAAAATTGGGTTTGACCAATCTGTTTGTCAATGGTTTCCTTAAAATTCTTGGCCAAGTCAATTTCAACGCAAACCAGTTTTGCGAGCGAGCTGCATAAAATTTGGATTGTTCATGGCAAATGATTTGCCCCAAGGGTTTGATGAGTTGCTCAATAAAGCCCCAAAGAAACATGGGGAGACCTGGGAACTCTATCTAGACTTAAATAGGGACCATGGTTGATAATAGCCTAACAATGGTCAACAATAGCAAAGTGAAATAAGATGAAACCTTCAGTCATGTTCCATACCCCCTCAAGCTTGCCGCCATGTGGTTTTTAGTGGTTGTGAACCCATTCCTAAGCAAGCTCTCAGGGGGAACTCATCCCACAAACTAACCAACAAGAGTAAAAGGATCAAACTAGTTGTAAGCTTTGTCAAATTAATGTGAATCAAGCACAACATCAAGGAAAGGGGTTTCTAGGTTAGAATTAGTACCTTGTAGAAGACCTTCAAAACAAACTTCCTTGCCTTCTTTGGTGCCATGATCATTCAAAATTTTGTCAACTAGCACTTCATTAAATAATACAAGAGTGGAGACAGCAGCCATTAATATAGGGGGTTGTTATAAACACATGTGCAAAATACCAACCTGACTCACCACAATAAATGTGTCATAAAACCAAAAAAAATCTTACGTAGATATATTGAGGATCGTTAGTGTGACAAAAGTGTCGCGGAGGTAAAAAAACACTAAAATCAGCTAGACATCACTCTCACTCCTCAACCTTTAAACATTAAAAAAGTAACAGATAAAACTAATTTAAAAATATTTGGAAAGTTTAATTTTTAAAAAGAATAGTATAAAATAATTGTCATATTAAAACCTGGATTCTTGTTAAAGCAAACATTTGAACTTGTACAGAAAACAACACAAACCACCTTCGACATATTGAAATTTCAATTTTTAAAGATCCGTTGTGCATCATAACTATTTGCATGTTTATATATTTAATAGTTAAACTTCAATTGTTGTTGAAGTAATCATTTGAACTTTTAAAAAACTCAAAATTTTCATTTTGAAATGTTCTTACTACATCATAAGAGTTGGCATGCTTATGAATTTGAAGTTTTATAATATAAGATTTGAAGTTTTACCAAACATGTTGTGACAGAGGTAATCATTACAAACAATAACATAGGAAAGAACAGCTTTATTGCCTAGATAGGTAACATGGAAGAGTTTTGAAAAAGCCTACAAAACAGGCCAGTGGAACGCGTGCTACAATCAAGTGAATAATTAAATACAAGAGGGAGGTGGGAAAACAGTGAACAACATTGAAACCGAAATGGTCCCAGATATAAATATATTTTTATACTTGACGAACAATTGTTTGACTCAACAGTTCCAACTTATAAACAGCCACAAACAATCCTTGAAATTTCAACATGCTAGTCAAGCCACATTTGGGTTTTGCTTCAATACATAGCATTGTTGATTTCTTTCTCAATTCTAATCAAAATGGCTTCTTCTTCATGCTTGTATCTTGGATTAGTTACCTTGATCATGCTCACAATGTTTAACAGTGGAGACTCTCATTTGGTGATTAACTCAAGGGCAGCTTACTATAATAGTCCATATGGCCTAGGAACTTCAAGTAATACCATCTTCTTCATTACTGCCCCTGTTGTTTGAGTTTTACCCACTTTAACTTTAACTTCTTAATTTTAGTTTTGACACTGTTTTTTAAACTTGAAATTGTTATGTTATAATATACAGGAGGTGGTTGTGGATATGGGGATTTGGGGAGAGAGCTCAACCATGGAGATGTAGCAGCAGTTGGTCGGTTATTCAGAGATGGTGCAGGATGCGGTGCTTGCTATCAGGTTATAATGAATTATATAATATCAGCAAATTAGTTTGATTATATCAGCAAGTAATTTCTCCTTGAAAAAACTCAAAATCTTATATCAGCAATGTAGTTAGATTACTTTGAACTTTAAAATTAAGTAATTCTAGGTCAAAATAAATTAATAAACTTATGTCCTAATTCAATGCAAAGACTATAAAGGGTGGTCTTGTGGAGGGGAAAACTCCAACTATTTTGTAATTGTAGGAGTCTCATGCAAGTTTAAATTTTTTGAACTGTTTTTTTCAAAAATAGGAGCAGCCACTGTATAGAAAAGAGATTTTAGGAGATGGATAGAGATTAGGAGGAAGAATTTGCAACACCCCGAGAGAATATTTAAATAAAAATAATAATTTACAACATTTAAAAAATCTCTACAGCACCCACTAAATATTTTTACAATACCATGGGACCAGGGCATTACCCATTTCCTGCAAGTTATCTGTTATATTAGAGATATGTTAACAACTTCATATGGTGATTTGTTTCTCCAAAGGCACATAACAGAGGTTACAATAAACAAAGTGCCACACTTACCTGGTTTAGTCTTTTATTGTTAAGATAAATCTACAACTAAAATGATTCTGAATACAATTTGCCAATTTCCTGAATCTTTAAGCTTGCTTCTCAATCACCCATGTAAGAATAGAATACTGTTTATTAGGATTGGTTTTAATGTTTAGCTTTATAAACATTTCCTTGGTTACTTCTACGAGTAAGTCTAGGAGATTTTGGGAGTTTAAAATTTATAAAATACAATTATTTTTTTTTTTTTTTAAAATTATATCAATGTAAGGTGAAATTTTAAATAAATTTATATAAAATTATAATTAATATATATTATCTTTTATATTTCTTTCTTCTGCAATGAACTATAATATAATAGTTCATCAAAATTTTACATACCAAATAGTCTCATTTAAAAGATTAGAATCCCCATATAATAGATTGCATTCATCATTCTTCCCTGCTAACAAATGCTTATCATGAAATACTTACAATGGGGGTCATGTTTAGATAAATATAGGAATAAAATCTCGCCGTTAAATTTGTAGTATGTCATTGCTTCAAACTTATTGTTATTATTTTTATGATTTTGGTCAGAGGAAGTTTTTATTTTATTTTATAACAGATCAAGTGCAAGAATGAGGATCTGTGCAATGGCAAAGGAGTAAAGGTAGTGGCCACAGATCATGGAGAAGGCGATGGAACTGATTTCATCATGAGTTCCCATGCTTTCACAACAATGGCCACTGAGGGAAAAGAGAAGCACCTTCTAGCTTTGGGTGTTGTTGACATTAAGTACAGACGGTAAGATGGTTTCTTTCACAGATTGGACTTCCTATTTACAGTAAATTAACTACTACAGATATATCGGTACCATTGTAGAGCCATAAGAAAAATTCAAATAATCTAATTTAATTAATGATCAGAGTGCCATGTCAATATCCGGGATACAATATTATGTTCAAGATCAATGAAAGCAGCGACTACCCCTATTATTTGTCTTTAGTGTTTTGGTATACAGGAGGCCAGAGAGATGTAGTGGCAGTGGAACTTTCCCCTGTATGTATTCATCCTCAAAAATCATTCACTGCAAAATTTTTTGGACTTTCACTAAGAAATTATATTTCGTTTTCTACCCAATTTAGTGATACAGATCTCTCTCTCTTTTGGGTATACTTCATGACATTTGCTGAACTGAATTGCAGGAGAAAAGATTGGACTGGAAATCAATGAGAAGAAGCTATGGAGGTGTATGGGACATGGCGCCACCTCCTTGTGAGAATATTGCTGTTCGTTTTCTGTTGAGGGATGAGTACAACAGCGAGTGGGTATATGCTCCAAATTTTATACCCGCTAAGTGGAAGGCCAGCTCTGTATATGATTCGGGCATTCAGCTCAATTAAGTTTTATAGTTAACAAGAGACGGTTACAACAATGATGTATTATTGTTACAAATTATATTTGTGATAAGCATGTCTACTTTTATAAACTTAAATATGAAGCAAGGTGTTTTTGTGCAATTGTATTATTATGTTTGCTTTTACATGAGTCACACCTATACTAGCAAGAACTAAACCTAGAGGGTACATGAGCATGCAAAACAATGCGAGTTTGCCAAAACATGAAATTTTAAGATTCACTAGAGTATGGATTCATTAAAATGTTTTGATGAAAAATGCATAATAGTTAAGATACATTATATTAGTCATTAAAAAATAAATAATTTTTTAAATATGAATTAAATACAATAATATAATATTTTAGGTAGATCTAAAATATACTAAATAATTAGAGAATTAAAATGTTTGTAATAGACAAGAGAGGTTTTTAGATAAGTATTTGAGTTATGATTTACATATGCATTTTCAAGCTGAAAGTGGGTGAAAATTGGTTTGGAAGTAGTCTTAAAGCAAATCTAAAAAATTGATATAAAATATAGTAATCTAGAAAACATTTAAAATTGAGGGGCTTGATTTTGGCATTAACCAAGATCGTACGACTCAATTTCAGCAATAAGGTTTGATTTTAGTCAAAAAGTGTCATATCCTCCTGAATTTTGCGAGTGTCTTCATCTATGTCTTCTAATCAAAAACCTCTCTCAAATTGTTGAATTGATGCAAAAAAATTCCACAATTCCTTCTCTAATGTCACAAGCCCCAATCCACTCCAAGAGATCTTGTAAAAACATTTAAAAAATGGATGTAGTTATGAGGTCCCTGCCTCAATTACACATTTGTTCTTAGACAATTTGGTAATCAAAACTCATGCAGTCCAACAACTAATTCTACATGCTCTTTCACTATTTGTTCTTAGACTATGAGATACAAGCAACTAGTATATTCTACATGCTCTTTCACTATTCTTCAACTGTTGGTATAAGGGGTACATACACTTTAATAGATAACATTAATAATAAAAACATACTACAATAGCTCAAGTGGAATAATTTTAGAGTCCTTAATGTGTCCTATATGTATTAGCATGCTTGTGCATATATAGACTTATTAAATTCAAATTAAGACATATTGTCACATGAGTCAATAATAAAAAAAGGTGAGAAAGTCAAAAAAGACAGAAAATACCAACAAAACCAGAAACAAGGGTCAAAGGACCTACAAGGCACAAGCGACCAAGATTGTATGGTTAATATTGGTCACAACAAAAATCAAGCAACTTGATTTTGGAAACGGTGAAGATGGACAGGTTGATCTTGGCAAGCAAACATAAAACCCTATAAACAATGTTTTTCACCATTTAAGAGCATCAGAAGTCATGCTAAGGTAAAAAAAGGTCAGCATGTAAGTTTTCAAACATTCCATATTGAATGGTGATAGTATCATAGACCCAAAGTGAAGTGAAATAAAAGTTGTAAGGATAATACAAAGCAAGGGAAGGAAAATGGGGCCAACACAAGGGGAAAACATGCCAATGAGAACTTAATCGTAACCAATTCAATCCATATACATAAAAACCTACTAATACCATAGAAAATAACTAATCATGTACTAAAATTAGTTGTCTACACTTAGAATGTGTTATTATTAGAACACAACAGAACATGTTTATCATGAATATGATAATATATGTAAAAATGCCAAAGACTTAATAACCTTGCACATGATCCATATCAAGAGTTAGAACCTATAGTGTAATCATGACCATTCTCTATATGGGGATTTGATTTAGTTGGAAATATTAACTCTCCCTCCTCAGAAGGTCATAAGTTCATTATAACAAGAAAATAATTTGTACAACTTAGTGGGTTGAAGTGGTGTCATTAAAAACTACTACAGATGAAGATATTTGTAAGTTATTTATGACACGTATTATTTTGATACTTGGCCTACCAACTTTGATTATTACTGATACAAATGGTTCATCTTTTAAGAACAAAATGGTCAAAATATTTTGTGACAAATACAAGATCAAGCGTATGTTTTCTACTCCTTACCACGCACATGGAAGTGGCCAAGTTGAAGCTTTCAATTAGATTATTTTTAAAATTATATCAAAAATGATGAATAAACACGATTATGATTACCATAATCAGATACATCTAGATTTATAGGAGTATAGAACACATGGTAGAACATCTACAGGGGAAAACCCTTTATTTATTACTTCGTGGAGTAAAATAAATGTTGCCCCTTGAGCTTGAGATTCCATCTTTGAGTGTGTCAGTAAAAGGAATTATTGATGATGATGGCTACAAAGAAAATGAATCACATTAGTTGGAAATATTCGATGAAAAGATAATTCATGTTATTGAGCACTAAAATGTTTATCAAACTTGCCTTAAGAAGGCTTATAACAATAAAATCATATCAAAAGAATTCAATGTGGGTGATAAAGTGTTGAAACAAAATCAGAAAAAAATACTAATGAAAACATAGAATAAAAAAGACCAATTCAAGCCTAATTGGCTTGGCCCATTTGTAATCAATTTTTTTTTATCGGAGGACTATCACCTTATCACACAAGAAAGAAAAAAATTGAAGAATATAATTAATATTTTTCACTTTTGATGGTTTTATGTTTGATCCTTATCTTTTATCATATTTTTATAATATGCTTTATTATCTTTATGATTGTCCTTTTATGCTATGGCCTATCATTGCTTTGCTTCATATTTATTCAATTATTTGCATGTTTTATCTTTTCCATTTGGCTTTGATTGTTCTATGTTACTTATCATTCAATTATCACTTTTTTAAATCTATGTTACATGGAATGTATTGCTTATATATCAATTCTTCTTCCATGATTGATTTTCCTTTTGTGTCCTTACGCTTTGCATTTTCCTCAATATGATCTTTATTTGGTCATGTGTCAACACATGTCTCAGATTTTTTTATTTACTATGATATATATCATGCAAATGTTTTCATGTTCTCACTTATGTTGACGTGATCTATATCATCATCTATTTGGGGTAAGAACCTATACTTGTGCTTCTCATTGTTATATCTTATGTTAATAATACTACAATGCTTATATATTATGTCAACATGGGGCTTCCCTTACTTGGCTTCTCTTATTGATCTTACACTATTTATATTTTACATTCATATAGGGCATATCATCATTTATGCTACTTTTCATACATTTTTTTAGTGTGGGATATATTACTCTTGCACTTATATTGATCATATCATAGGCTAGTGTGTGGCAACTTATTTAAAATATAAATGCTTCTAAGATGACATCTTTTCATGCCATACATCATTGGTTTTATATCTTATCACACACATCACATGCACATAAGGGTAAGTTCACAGAGTTGATGGACAATTCCATAGATATTTTAGCATAATACATATGTGGTATTGCATAATGCATACATATTATAGTAATAATGCATACGCTTTATTTGAATTGAGACTCAGTGATTACCAAACCATAACATGTACATGTTATAACATGTATGTTATTATATGTGAAAATTTGAAATGCCAAAAGTGCATGCATTTAAAATATGAAATAACTAAAGTGCATACGTGTTATACTGCATATGCACAATAACACGTACATGTTACATTATAGTGAAGTCATGAAAGGGTAAAATGCAAGAAGGTGATGAATTAGAAGGTGGGAAGGGGTGGTTTACTAAAATAAATGTTAAGTATAAATAATAAATTAATATTCCTTATACTTTAAATCTATTTTAGTAAATATAATAAATTAGGGTCACTCTACATCTGATAGAGTTGGTCTCACAGCTTGACGCCTTATGATGTGGGCGATAGTTTTTTAAAAACTAATCTAGTTAGTACTTAGGCATTTTTAGGGTTTTAATATTTAACCTAGGGATTTTAGGGCATAACTTTTACAATTGATGTCCATTTTGGGTAAACATATAGTCATTTTTTAGGTTTTCATATCTTCTGGATTGCTTGTTGGTATTTCTAGTAGTCCTAGGTTTGTCAAAATTAAAGTTTACAATGCAACGCATAGTTAATCACTCTTTTATTCCAATTTTACTTATGAGTAGGTTCCTTATAGGTAAAAAGGTGACATAACAACACCATAATCATTTGTAACCAGGGTAAATAACAAAAATTTGGGCGCATTTAAGCGTGGTCACCCCAATTAAATTTGAATTCATCCTAAAGTGGTGTGCATAGGGAAACATAAGTTGTATTGGTGACCCATGCATATCCAACCACCCCTTCATGTTGATTTTACTTGTGATTAGGTCCCTTATAGACTAAAAATGACACAAAAACACCATATCCACTTATGATCAAGATACACACAAATAAATTTTAGGCATATTTATGCATGACTGCCCCATTTCTCTTTTAATTCAAGAAAAAATGTGTTATTATGGTAAATTAAGTCTAATTATGAACCTTTCACATTAAACCACCAATTTTTACTAAATTTACTTGTGATTAGCTCCATTATTGCCAAAAATGACACAACAACAACATATCCACTTGTGACCAAGGAAATAAAAACATTTTTTGGCACATGTATGTGCAATTACCCTAATTCACTTTGCATTCAATCCAAAGTGGTGTGATTGGAGCAAAATAGGTCATAATGATGACCTGTGCACACCAAATGACCGATTTGTGCTAATTTCACTTATTCATCATCCCTCATCCCTAATCATTTCCTCCTCATCCCTCTTCATCCCTAATCACCCCCTCCTCATACCTCATCATTCCTAATCACTCCCTCATTTACCCCCACCATATTTTATCATATATAATCACTCCCTCATCATTCATAATCACTCCCTCATTGACTTTCATCATCCCTAATCATTCTCTCATCATCCCTAATCATTCCATCATCATCCCTAATCACTCCCTCCTCATCTCTAATCAATCTATCTTCATCCCTCATCATCCCTAATCACTCACTCATTGACCCTCCTCATCCATCATCATCCTTAATCACTCCTTTATTGACCCTCATTATCCCTCAACATATTTATTCACTCCCTTATCATCCCTAATCACTCCCTCATCATCCCTCATCATCCCTAATCACTCTCTCTTTGTCCCTCATTATCCCTAATCACTCCCTCATTGACCCTCACCATCCCTCATCATCCCTAATCACTCCTTCATCATCCCTCATCATCCCTACTCACTCCCTCCTTATCCCTCCTCATCCTTAATCACTCCCTCTAGTACCTTGATGGTGGGTGCAATGGTTTCTCAATTGTGTCTGATTGGATTCTATTCCAATTCCAACTTTTACTCACTCAAATAGATTCTTCTTTCACTCATCCTCTTTCACTCAAATAAGGAACTTGGAGATATCATCTAATTGTCTAGTGGGATTTGGAGATCTATATGGTGATCCATGCCCTAACCTTGGAGAGAGTGTATATCCTGAGCCTTGAGCTAGAATAAATAGGTAGGAAAGTGAGCAAAGGGTGGGGTGAAATTATATTACTTACAAATATAGATTGGGATTTGGGCATCTAAAAATCCCAATCCCAAAGTTGAGAATCCTAATTTATATTTATATATATAGGGGCAACCTAGAAATAGTAGATAATTTCAATGCCAACCCCATCGTTGAGTTCTCATTTTATGTATATTCCATTGAGAGTTTGTGCATAGTAGAGCAAATTTCTAGATATATAGATAGGAGGTCACTAATCCAGTAGAGTGTGTTCTATGAAGGTAAGGAAGATAATTGTAGATGATATTTATGGATTACATAACACCTTAGTCTTGTACACTTGGAAAACTCAAACCTTGGTTGTTCCTATCAGTTTTAGACCTATCTTGCTATCAAAAGTCTCGCATCTACTCTATCTTATACCCCTTGGCCTATCTCTTAGTCTAACCAGTCTTATGTTGATGACTCAAACCTTCTATCTTGTTCAAAATGCTTAAAACCTACTTATCTTCCACCTCTACAAGTTTTGAGTCTATACCTACTTTGATGTTCCCTAGACACTAACATATCTAACAAACACTTGCATCGATACATATGTCTTTCTCTAACACAAATGTCCAGTTCCCTAAATTTATTCAATTTGTAAATGAAACGTATCCTAATGGTTAGCCTATATAAATACAAGATCAACTCATTCATTTTTTACCTATAAAATACTTAAAGAAACTTATGCATTTAATCAAGCACTTAATAAAACAAAGCTTCCATATTTTACTCTATTTTTATATCAGTCATAGGGCCAACACATACATAGATTTGAAGTACTAAAGGAGTGGCCCAAGAGTGATATTTGTCAAGTTACAAGTTAGGTCAGTATTGTACTTGTTTTCCACATATTGCATGATTCACATAAGCCAACACATAGAGGATAACTACATTGGTCTGAGGCCCTCTTCAAAGTATTAACTATGTAGGCAGTGGTGATTAATAGAGGGGTCTTTAGGGTCAACTCAATGTTGTGTTCCCATTAATCCATTTTTTCCCAAGGTCACTATGAATATGAAGAACTAGGGTTTTTTAATTTCATGATGAGCAACAGTCCATGACCTAGATCTAAATGCACCAGAGCAAAGGTGAAGATAAACTCATAAACATCTAGGTGATGACATCCTTTTCCAGTAGGTATTTTATATAGGACACCTACATTAAGTTTAGACAATAGCATCAACGTAACCATCCTAGGATGATGCTAGTGTCCAAGGCTCTGAAGTCACTCAATCTAAAATTTGATGACTATTCTAAAGTCCTCTTCTAATTTGATTTTTGTATGTTTCTAATTTAAAACTATGTTAGCATTAGAACCAACTAAGTACTTTATTTCTTTGTCATTTCTATATTTAACATAGTTGTACTTACTATTTTTAGCCTATCTTAGTTTAATGAATTTAACATATGTTATATTTGATTTTAGCATCTAACTAGCTTGTTATAGAGATAATGTATCACTCTTGTACCTTAAGTTATCTCTATCCCCTTAAACCCTAGATAGCCTCAATCTAGAATTCTAGGGTTAGATATTTGGTGAGCCCGATCCTTGAACTCTAAACCCTAGGTCAAATAACATTTTCTATTTTTTTGTTGTTGATCCTTGATTACTATACAATATGTGCAACATGGATGCATATATCACCCATTTTGGGTTATAATTTATCATAATTTCTATGGTTTGCTACATTAGTTGACTTGTCAAAACTATTAAACAAATTTGTGCCAATAATGAGAGGTTTTTAAAGCAAGAACAACACTTGATCCCTTTTCAAAATTCCTTTTACAATGTTACAAAGCCAATATCTAGATGCAATGTGCATGCTATCAACCATTTGTTATACCTAAATCCTATTTGAATGAAAGCTATCATCTTGCATGCATTATTTGCCCACATTTTATATTAGATTATATGATCCATATTGTTACTAATCGAAGAGGTAATGTTGCTCAACCCATTCTGCCACATTTTAATATATAATTGTTGCCTCCTAAACCAAATCTTAAAATAATATCTAAGGGATATGACATTATTGACCAATTGAGCAATACGCATGCTAAAATTTCAATCCTTGAGTTCCTAAAGTAATCTAATGTTTATAATGATATCCTATATGAGGCATTGTGTGAGACATAAGTTCCAAGTAATATTGATCCTGCTCATTTTATGGATATCATGAAATATAACAAGAACAATGCTAATATCATTACCTTTGATCCAATAGATTTACCTTCCAAAGATATTATTGACCAAGATTTACCTTTGTTCATATATGTGACCATGCAAAATAAAGGCATCAAAATGGTGCTCATTAATAATGGATCAGGCCTAAACATTTATAGCATAAAATTCCGAACCACCATAGGTATTCACACCAATCTTATTTTTAAAATGGTTATGCACATAAAAAGATTTGACAATTCACATAGCCCTCCAGTTGGTCAAATCACATTGGATGTGACATTAGGACCAAAAATAGTTTCGACTAATTTTCAAGTAGTGTCTCAATCAGTATATTATAATTTAATTTTGGGAAGACCTTGGATACATTCAATGAAATCTATCCCATCTGCACTTCACTGATGTGTAAAATTCATACATGATGGGACCTTATTATCCATGCCTATTTATGATGAACCTTTCAAATTTTAAAAAATGATACATTCTAAAACTGAAGGCATTCCTACACTGGTATGGCCTAACAATGCATTCCTCTTGAGCACATGCACATGTATGAAATAGGCAAGTTAATTACAATGGATCTTTTTTCTCTAGATGTAAATAAGGCACTAAATACTAATAGATGCACATCAAGTGCAAGAACCATTGCTAAAGGAACCAATGGAACCACAAGAGCCCCCACCATTTGAGCTTATTTGATTGGTCGATATTGAGCATATAGATGCTCATGTTTCTTATTACTATGATAGAGATGATGATACTACTCATGATATGACAAATGAGAAAATATGAAAACTATAATTTGATCCACTTGATCACCTTTCACGTAACCTATTTGAACCTACAGGTATCGATACATATAAGTTAAATCTACTTTCAGAAGATACAAAATTGAATCCATATAAGGGGAAAACAAAAATAGTAGATGAACATGTAAATGCTTGTTATTTCATACATCTCTCTTGGATAAAAACATTGAGTCAACCTTACAAGGGTCAAATGCAAATTCATCATGTCAACAATGTGGAGTCTTCTCAAAAGGCTTCACAACAAATTTTACAAATCATATCACAACAAGATACTCCAAATACCATGTTATCTATGTTACTTGAACATAGAATGATTTCTTTACCTTCTACTAGACACAGATCGTGTAGTAGACTTCTTCCTATGAAAGACAAGGTACCATATTTTAAATATCATCAGATCATTAGCCATAATAAAAATCAATGTGAGGCATTGAATTAAAATAATTTAGAAATATAAGAATGAAGAATGCATACACATTGTACCAAAAATGAGAAAAAAGGTAAAATCCTTCATATCTTTCAGAAAAGAATTATCTCTCAAAATGATCAAAGTATGAATATTTAACTTTTACTTCAAATATTGATAGGGTATATTTCCACCATATGCAGTTTGATATTAACAAGTGGGATACAACTTGTGGCACCACATTTCTCACACAATTGGGATATACTATAGATGTACTAATATACTCTCCATTAATAACAGAATATTGAGGATACATTTGGTTACCTATAGCATGTGGCCCATGTGTGGAATCTTCCACCATATGGATATTAGACCACGAACCAAATTTGAAACTAAAGTTGGGATGAAATTGGCTAGTCAAGTGGAATGCTAAGCTATGTACAACAAACATGTGTGTTATTTTTTTTATATGGATACAATTATTTGCATACGACATGATGGGTATGATTATTTGTCTGCACTATTGGCTTTAGGTAAACCATTATAAAAAAACATTGAAGATGTGGCATTACATTGATATAAACAAATCTTGAGAAATTTCTAGGTGGTCCTACACCTTTTACTAATGAGTACTTCCTTGATTAGACATCTTCAAATATTTCAATAGTACCTAAAAATAAATAAAAACATTCAAAACTCCAAAAACACTTTCAACACCTATATACTCTATTGGCTCCTTGGCATCTATGTGTTAATTCCACGTTAATGGATGGCATATCAGTTAATCCTACATACATGTGTGTCACGCTTCTACTTGAGTGTGATACATGCATACATAGATATATGATCTATTCTTATTTTAGATGTTGAGCCTTACCTCTCCTCTTTTCATGTGGACATTGGGGGCATCTATTGTCTTTGTTCTAGATACACACAGGTTATATTATTCTATGGTCTCTTCATTATCATGTTTAAGCTCTTACATACTTACACATGCCTTTGTCCATGATTATATCTTTCACAGGTTACTTGATATGCCATACACTTCACTTTTTTTGCTAGCACATCTGATCCATGGGCTACTATGATATGTTTATGTTGGTTGTTTATGTTTTCCTTAATGCACTTCCTTGAGTGTCTTATCTTGTTATTGTCATGCTTATTTGAGCATTTGAATATGCTCCTTTATTTATGGCCCTTGTGCCTATGTGTGCTTTATTGGACATTTGAATATGTCATTATTTACCTTCTTGGACACTTGAATATGTCATTTTGCTTTTGTGGACATTTGATTAAGTCATGTCCCTTTGATTGGGAGACATTTGAACATGCCCCTTATTTGAGATCTCTTAAGACCATTGTATGTTGACTTGCTTTTGAGTGATATTGTGTGTATGCTTGTTTATTTGTTGAGCTTGTATTTTTACCATCTAGATGTTGCCATGATATTTATCATGCATCTTAGGCATTCACGTGATCACATTGTTTTATACGCTTCAATGCTACATTTACCTAGGCATGTTCTTCTATATGCTACATGGTTCCATTCATAGATTATTCAATTATCTTATCCTTTTGAGTTAAGGTAACCACCAATTTTTATTCTTCTCTCACCTAAAAGGGGGGGCATGTCATAGAGGCATGTTTTCTACATTTAGCACAGTTTTCATATTCACTGGGGGCAACTCATATAGGCATGGCTTCCACACATTCATAGTTTTAAAATATAGTGGGGACATGCTTTGGAAGCATGTTATCCACACTTATTGAGTATTTAGCATGTAAATAAATTTTTAGGTTCAGTGGAGGCATGGCATATAGGCATGGCTTCCACACATTCATAGTTTTTAGATCCAGTGGGGGCATGCTTTAGAATCATGTTCTCCACACTTATTTATTATTCTAAACACCCAAATTTAGTGGGGGAATGTTTTGGAAACATGTCCTCCACATTGGCACTTATTTTAGTTTTCATATTTTTCCATATATAGTGGGTAATTTAGATTCATAGTTGTGGCAAAATTATATACATTGGTACCATTGTTATACATAGTTTCAGCATGAGACATATCTAAGGTGAATATGTTATGTAATATGCACCTAATATTAAAAAATACAAATCAGTTTCACATTTCAAAACACTACCAGGGGCTATCATCACCCACCAAGATGTACTTTTATGGATTATATTGAGCCAATCTAATGCAATAATTGATTCATTTTTTGGTATGATTGAGGTGATTAAATCACTCAATCTTGCCAAGTTTTTAGGTTGGACTTGATTATATCATCTAAACTTACCAATTTGATAGTATGAGTGGACTTTGTTCACTCGTGTTCACCAGGTTATAATTATGATTGGTTTGCACAATTGAGTTAATCTCAATTGTCAGGTGGCAACTCGCCTTTTCTCCAAGGTTAGAGGCATGTTCCTTCCAATCTCTCTATCTCTTTAGATATATGTACTTTATAGATTTATATATTTGTCATGATCTTAGTTTTAGAGCCTTGCAATGATACATCTTTTTAAATCAACTTGTTAATAAGGCAAGGCAATTACATCAATACACAAGTGTACTCCTAAACCTTGCTCTTTCAATTTCAATACTTTCAATTTTAGATTCTGTGTACTGATTATTACTGTAACATGTTATTGGTTACAGGTCAGTCACAAGCAAAACACTCAAGTTGGACTCACACAAAGGCAAGGTGTGTTATACACAACAAGGGATATACATTTCTTCTCCTTTAAACCAATAATTTCATTACTATATTAAAGAGGGGAAAATGTAAATGATATTTATAGATTATATATCACCTCAGTCTTGTACACTTGGAAAACTCAAACCTTTGTTATTCCTCTCAGTTTTAAACTTTTTTCACTTTCATAAGTCTCACATCTACTCTATGTTGTGCCCGCCTATCTCTTGGTACAACTAGTCTTATGTTGATGACCTAGACCTTTTATCTTGCCTATAATGCTTAAAACTTGATTGTCTTCTACCTCTTCAAGTTTTGAGTTTGTACCTACTTTCATGTTTCCTAGACACTAGTGTTTCAAATAGATAACTATGTCAATGTAGGTTTCTTACTTTGATGCAGGATCTAAAGTCATCTAATTTATAAATAAAATATATCCTAATGGTCGACCTTTAATGTGAGTTACTTCTCTAAAAGGATTTATATAAATATAAGATAACCCTCATCCATTCCTTACCTACAAAAACCTAAAAAAAACCTAAGGCAAATTATCAAATCATTCAATCAAGCACTCAATAAAGCAAAAATTCTCTATTTTCTCATATTTTCATATCAATCATAGGGACAACACATATACATGTCTGACGTACTAAAGGATTATCCCAAGAGCTATATTTTCTAATTTATAAGCTAGGTCACTATTATACTTGCTTTCTACATATTTCATGATTCACACACAACCCAATACATAGGAGAGAACTACATCAATTTGAGGCCCTTTTTTGAGTATTGGCTATGTAAACAGTGCTCATTGGCAGAGGGGTCTTTGGGGTCAGCTCAACATCGTGTTCCCACTAATACATTTTCCCCAAGGTCACTATGAAGATGAAAAATTAGGGTTTTACAATTTCATGAGGTACGACAGTCCATGACCCAGATCTAAATGCACTAGATTGGAAGACAAAACCAAAAGCATCTAGGTGGTCGCATCCTTTTTTAGTAGGTATTTTTTATAGGACATGTGCATCAGGTTTAGATAGTAAAATCAACACAACCATCCTATGCTAACACTAATATTTGAGGCTCTAGAGGCACTCAATCCATAATTTGATGACTATTCTAGAATCCTCTTCTAGTTAGCTTCCTGCTTGTTCCAAATCCAAAATTATGTCAGCATCAGAACTAGCTAAGTACTTTGTCTCTTTATCATTTACATATCTAGCATAGTTTTACTTACTATTTTTAGCCTATCTAGATTTAATGAATTCAACATATGTTATATCTGAGTTTAGCATCCAATTGGCCTGTTATAGAGATAATTTAAGGGACTAGTTAGAGAATTGAGATAAACCTAATCTAGAATTGAGCTATAGTATCTGAGTTTATACCTTAAGCTATCTCTATCACCTTAAATTTTAGATAACCCTAATCTAGAATTTTTAGGGTTAAACAAGAATATGCCTTAATCTAGTGTATCAATGAGGGGCAACTTAGATATTGGGCATTGCCCAATGGGCCCTAAAGGCCAAATCAGGGCCCTATCATACTCTGAATATGCCCCAATCCCTAATACAATATATCAAAGGATAGCGTAGGAATGGGACCCCCACTATAGATATATAGGGGCACCATTCCAAATGCCCTACCCTAATTTCAAACTTTCCCTACTCAATAAGGCAAGGGAAACTTAACCTACCTACTTCATCTATGTCAAGTAAGGCAAGTGAAACTTACCTTCTTGATATCTAGTTTTGCTTCACCTTATATCATGTCAAGGGAAGATTGCCTTCTCTATAGATAGAAAGGGAATAAGGCATAACTATCAAGGTAATTTTTCATTCATGATATATAGCTTTGCTTTGCTTCTGGATTAAAGCATAACTATCGAGGGAAACTTGCTTTCTAATAGATAGTTTTATTTTTACCCTACCTACTTAGCTATGCCCTACCCGATAAGGCAAGGGAAACTTGATTCCTGGTATATAGCTTCATTATTTTCCTACCTACTTTCCCTTTATAGAATAGAATATTAGCTATCAAAGGAATCTTTCTTCCTGATCTATCGCTTACATATATTTGTCCCTACCTACTTAACTATGTCCTACCTACCTAGCTATGTCCTACCTACTTAGCTTTTGTTGTATATATAGATATTCATGTATAGATGTATTGTTGTATATATTACCTATAGGCAACTATACATGAATACCTATAGGTGATACATATAACTATAGTTGTATATATTAGCTATAGGTGATACATATAACTATAGTTGTATATATCACATGTGTGTGTGTGTGTGTGTGTACGTACAACTATAGTTGTGTGTGTGTGTGTGTGTGTGTGTACAAGATAGGTGATACGTACAACTATAGTTGTGTGTGTATATATATATATATAAGATAGTTAATATATATAACTATAGTTGTATATATTACATAGTTAATAAATATAACTATAGTTATATATATTACCTGTCTTATACTCATCCATAGTTTTGTGTGTGTGTGTGTGTGTTTGATATATAAACAACTATAGTTATATGTATCACCTATCCTGTATATATATATATATATATATATATATATATATATATATATATATATATATATATATATATATATATATATATATATATATATATATATATATATATATATACATATACATATATATATATATACATATATATATATACTATAGTTATATGTATCACCTATCATATATATATACATATATATATATACATATACATATATATATATACAGGATAGGTGATACATATAACTATAGTTGTTTATATATCAAACACACACACACACACAAAACTATGCATGAGTATAGGTGATATATATATATATATATATATATATATATATATATATATATATATATATTGTATTACTCGCACAACAAATAACTACTCACCACTGTGTGAGTACTAACTCTGAAAACATTACATTATGAAAATTGGGTTTGACCAATCTGTATGTCAATGGTTTCCTTCAAATCCTTGGCCAAGTCAATTTCAATGCAAATTAGTTTCTACGGGCAAGTTGCGTAGAATTTGGGTTGCTTATGGTGAATGAATTGCCCCAAGGTTTGATGAATTGCTTAACAAAGCCCCAAAGAAGCATGGGAAGATCTGGGAACTCTATCGAGAATTAAATAGGGACAATGGTTGACAATAGCCTTACAATGGTCAACATTAGCAAAGTGAAATAAGATGAAACCTTCAGTCATGTTCCATACGTCCCCAAGTTGGACACTATGCAGTTGTTAGTGGTTGTGAACCCATTGCTTGAGCAAGCTCTCAGGGGGCACTCAACCCACAAACTAACCAACAAGAGCAAAAGAATCAAACAAGTTGCAAGCTTTGTCAAATTTAGGGAAATCAAGCACAACATCGAGGAAAGGGGTTTATGTGTTAGAACTAATACCTCGTGAAAGACCTTCAAAACAAACTTCCTTGCCCTCTTTGGTGCCATGATCATTTAGAGCTATATCGGCTAAACCTACATCAAGCGATGCAAGTGTGGAAGCGGTATTCATTAATATAGGGGGTTGTTACAAACACATGGGCTGAATGCCAACCTAACTCATCACAATAAATGTACAACAAAATCTAAAAAAAATCCTACCTAGATATATTGAGGATTGTTAGTGTGACATAAATATTTGCATGAAATCCTATATTTATCAACTAGACATCACTCTCACTCTTCCGCCTAATGTTTTCTAACCCTTGAACTTTAAAAAAGTAACAAATAAAACTAATTTATGAGTTTAATTTAAGAATATTTGGAAAGTTTAATTTTTTATTTTTATTTTTTTAAAAAGAAAGTGAAGATTCTTGTTAAATCAAACATTTGAATTTTTATAGTAAACAACATAAACCACCTTTGACATATTGAAATTTAATTTTTAAAGATCCGTTGTGCATCATAAGTATTTGCATGTTTATATATTTAATAGTTAAACTTTAATTGTTGTTGAAGGAATCATTCGAACTTTTAAAAAACTCAGAAATTTCATTTTGAAATGTTCTAACTACATCATAAGAGTTGGCATGCTTATGAATTTGAAGTTTTATAATTTAAGATTTGAAGTTTTACCAAACATGCTGTGACTGAGGTAATTATTTCAAACAATAACATAGGAAAGAACAGCTTTATTGCCTAGATAGGTAACATGGAAGGGTTTTGAAAAAGCCTACAAAACAGGCCAGTGGAACGCGTGCTACAATCAGGTGAATAATTAAATACAAGAAAACAGTGAACAACATTGAAATCAAAATGGTCCCAGATATAAATATATTGGAAAATATGTTATTATACTTCAGGAACAGTTGTCTGTCTCCACAGTTCCAACTTATAAACAGCCACAAACAATCCTTGAAATTTCAACATGCTAGTCAAGCCTACATTTGGGTTTTGCTTCAATACTTAACACTGTTGATTTCTTTCTCAATTCTAATCAAAATGGCTTCTTCTTCATGCATGTGTCTTGGATTAGTTACCGTGATCATGCTCACAATGTTTACCAGTGGAGACTCTCAGTTGGTGATTAAGTCAAGGGCAGCTTACTATAAAAATCCAGATGGCCTAGGAACTTCAAGTAATACCATCTTCTTCATTACTGCACCTGTTTGAGTTTTGACACTGTTTTTTTAAACTTGATATTATTATGTAATAATATACAGGAGGTGGTTGTGGATATGGGGATTTGGGGAGAGAGCTCAACCATGGAGATGTAGCAGCAGTTGGTCGGTTATTCAGAGATGGTGCAGGATGCGGTGCTTGCTATCAGGTTATAATGAATTATATCATATCAGCAAGTTAGTTTGATTATATCAGCAAGTAATTGCTCTTTGAAAAACCTCAAAATATGTATTATATCAGCAATGTAGTTAGATTACTTTGAACTTTAAAATTAAGTAATTCCAGGTCAAAATAAATTAATGAAATTATGTCGCAATTCAGTGCAAAGACTATGAAGGGTGGTCTTACAGGTTAAACAAAAGCAATTTATAATCAGTAAAAAATTGTTTTATAATTTTTATACTTTCACAAATCTTTTAGATTTTTTTTTACAGTTTTTAAAATCTATGATATCTACTTCTAAATAATCTTCTCCGCAACACCCATTAAATATTTTACAATTACAATACCATTCCTACAAATTATTTGTTGTATTAAAGATATGTTAACAACTTCATATAGTGATTTGTTCCTCTAAAGGTACATAAGAAAAGCTACAATAAACAAAATGCCACTCTTCCCTGATGTAGTCTTTTATTGTAAAATTGGTTTATTATTGCTTCTCAATCACCCATGTAAGAATTGAATACTGTTTATTAAGATTGGTTTTAATGTTTAGCTTTATAAACATTTCCTTGATTGCTGCTACGATTAAGTTATGGGGATTTTGGGACTCTAAAATTTATAAAATACAATCAGATTTTTTTTTTTATAAATTATAATAATGTAAAGTGAAATTTTAACTAAATTTATATAAAATTATAATTAATATATATTATTTTTTATATTTCTATGAACTATATTAAACAGAACTATATTAATATAGAACAAAATTTTACATAACAAAGTGTCAATTAAAAGATTAGAATCCCAATATTATAGATTAGATTCATCATTCTTCCCTGATAACAACTGCTTATCATGAAATACTTGCAATACCTTATAGGGGTCATCGGGGTCATGTTGAGATAAATATAGGAATAAAATCCCACCGTTAAGTTTGTATTATGCCATTAATTTTGCCCAAAGATTTCAGTTTAATCCAAGCGTCCAAATTTTTTGTTATTATTTTTATGATTTTGGTCAGAGAAAGTTTTTATTTTATAGTAAATTAGCTACTGCAGACATATAGGTACCATTGTAGAGCCATAAGAAAAATTCAAATAATCTAATTTAATTAATGATCAGAGTGCCATGTCAATATCCAGGATACAATATTATGTTCAAGATCAATGAAAGCAGCCACTACCCCTATTATTTGTCTTTAGTGTTTTGGTTACAGGAGGCCAGAAAGATGTGGCAGTGAAACTTTCTCCTGTATGTATCCATCCTCAAAAATCATTCCCTGCAATTTTTTTTGGACTTTCACTAAGAAATTATATTTCGTTTTCTACCAAATTTAGTGATACAGATTTTTCTCTCTTTTGGGTATACTTTATGACATTGGCTGGACTGAATTGCAGGAGAAAAGATTGGATTGAAAATCAATGAGAAGAAGCTATGGAGGTGTATGGGACATGGCGCCACCTCCTTGTGAGAATATTGCTGTTCGTTTTCTGTTGAGGGATGAGTACAACAGCCAGTGGGTTTATGCTCGAAATGTTATACCCGCTAAGTGGAAGGCCAGCTCTGTATATGATTCGGGCATTCAGCTCAATTAAGTTTTATAATTAACAAGATTATATTTGACAACTAAGCATGAACTTTTAGAACTTATATATGAAGCTTTTTGTGCAATTGTATTATTATTTTTGACTTTTACATGAATCACATGCAAGAGCTAAACTTGCAAGCATGCAAAACAATGTGAGTTCGTCAAAACATGAAATCTTAAAGTTGAGCAAAGTACGAATTCATTAAAATGTTTTGATAAAAAATGCATAATGGTTAAGATAGATTATATTAATCATAAAAAATAGAGGACATTTTACATATGAACTAAAAACAATAATATAATATCTTAAATAGATTTAAAATATATCAATTAGAGAATTAAAATGTTTGTAATAAATAAGAGACATTTTTAGATACGTCTCTGAGTTATAACTTACATGTATACTTTTATGTTGAAAGTGACTAAAAATTGGTCGGAAAGTAGTCCTAAAGTAAATATAAAAAATTGATATAAAACATAGCAGTCTAGAAAACATTCAAAATTGAGAGGCTTAAATTCGGCACAAACCAAGATCATATGATTTGATTTCAACAAGGTTTGGTTTTAGCCAAACAGTGTTAGATTCTTCTAAATTTTATGAGTGCATTTGTCTGTCTTCTCATCAGAAACCTCTCTCAGATTGTTGAATTGATACAAAAAACTTCCAAAATTCCTTCTCCAATGTCACAAGCCCTAATCCACTCCAAGAGATCTTGCAAAAACATTAAAACAATAGATGTAATTATGAGGGACTTGCCTTAGTTACACGTTTATTCTTAGATAGTTTGGTAATCAACACTCATGTAGTCCAACAAGTAATTAAATGTAATTTATGAAGATCTTGACACTTATCTCTATGTATGAGATGCAAACAACTAGTAGATTCTACATGTTCTTTCACTATTCTTCAATTATTGGTACAAGGGATACATACACTTCAATAAATAGCATTAATAATAAAAAAAAATTGCAATAGCTCAAGTGGCATTATTTTAGAGTCCTTACTATGTCCTAAATGCATCAGCATGCTTGTGCATATATAGAACAAATGATTTCAAATTAAGACCTATTGTCACATGGGTTGACAATCAAAAAAGGTGAGAAAGTTGACAAATAAGGCACACAAAACTAACAAAACTAGAAAAAAATGGTCAAAGGACCCACAAGGCACAAGCGACCAAGATTGTATGGTTAATATTGGTCACAACAGAAATCGAGCAGCTTGATTTTGGCAACGGTGAATATGGATAGGTTGATCTTGGCAAGCAAACGTAAAATCTTGGGAACAATGTTTTTCACCGTTTAGGAACATCAAAAGTCATGCCAATGCCAGAAAATGTCAATATGTAAGTTTTCAAACATTCCAAATTGAATGGTGATATTATCATAGACCCAAAGTGAAGTGAAATAAAAGTTGTAAAGACAACACAAAGTAAAGGAAGGAAAATAGGGCCCAACACAAGGGGGAAACATGCCAATGAGAGCTTAATCTTAACCAATGAGCCATATACATAAAAACACGCTAATACCATAAAAATAACTAATCGTGTACCAAAATTAATTATCTACACTTAGAATGTCTTATTATTAGAACACAATAGAACATGTTTATGATGAATATAATAATATATGTAAAAAATGTCAAAGACATAATAACCTTGCACATGATCCATATCAAGAGTTGCAACCTATAGTGTAATTGTGGCCATTCTCTATATGGGGATTTGATTTAGTTGGAAATATTAACTCTCCCTCCTCAAAAGGTCATAAGTTCATTATCCCAAGAAAATATTTTTTACAACTTAGTGGGTTGAAGTGGTATAATTTGAAACTACTACAACTAAAGATATTTACAAGTTATTTATGACACGTATTATGTTGATACTTGGCCTACCAACTTTGATTATTACTGATACAAATGGTTTATCCTTTAAGAACAAGACAGTCAAGATGTTTTGTGAAAAATACAAGATCAAGCATATATTGTCTACTCCTTATCACCCACATGGAAATGATTAATTGAAGCTTTCAATTAGACTATGGTCAACAAATTATCAAAAATGATGAATAAACATGGTAATTATTACCATAATAAGATACATCTACATTTATAGGAGTATAAAACGCATGGTAGAATATCTACAAGGGAGAACCCTTTATTTATTAGTCCATTGAGTAAAATAAATAATGCCCTTTGAGCTTAAGATTACATCTTTAAGTGTGTCAGTAAAAGGAATTATTGATGATGATGGCTACAGATAAAATAGATCACATCGGTTGAAAATATTAGATGAAAAGAGAATTAATGTTATTGATCACTAAAGTGTTTATCAAACTTGGCTTAAGAAGGCTTATAACAATAAAATCATATCAAAAGAATTCAATGTTGAAACAAAATTATCACAAAATCACCATATCCACTTATGATCAAAGTAAACACAAATAATTTTAGGCACATTTGTGCATGACCACCCCTTTATTTTCAAATTAAATAAAAAATGGGTGATTTTGGTAAATTAAGTCCACTTATGAACCTTTCACATCTGACCACCAATTTATGCTTATTTTACTTACAATTAACTCCATTATTACCAAAAATGACACAACACCACCATATCAATGTATGACCATGGAAATACAAATAATTTTTGGCACATGTATGTGCAATCACCCTAATTCAATTTGAATTCAAGCCAAAGTGGTTTGATTGCAGTAACATAGTACACATTGATGACCTACACATAATAAATTACCACTTTGTGTTAATTTCACTTGCTTATCATCCCTCTCACATCCCTAATCACTTTCTCTTCATCCCTTCTTATCCCCAATCACCCCCTCCTCATCCCTCATCATCCCTAATCACTCCCTCATTAACCATCGCCATCCCTCATCATCTCTAATCATTCCCTCATCATCCCTAATCACTTCATCATCATCCCTCATTATCCCTAATCACTCCCTCTTCATCCCTAATCAATTTATTATCATCCTTAATCATTCCCTTATTGACCTTACTCATCCCTCATTGTCCCTAATCACTCCCTTATTGACCCTAATTATCCCTCATAATCTCTAATCACTCCCTTATCATCCCTAATCACTTCTTCATTGACCGTCACCATCCCTCATCATCCCTAATCACTCTTTCATTGACCCTCCCCATTCTTTATCATCCCTAATCACTCCCTCAATATCCCTCATCATCCATACTCACTCCCTCCTCACCCCTCCTCATCCCTAATCACTCCCTCTAATACCTTGATGGTGGGTGTAATGGCTTCCTGCTTGTGCCCAATTAGAATTTCTTCTAATTATAAATTTTAATATCTAAAATAAAATCTTATTTTGCTCATCCTCTTTCACTCAAATAAGGAACTTGAAGATATCCTTTGATTATTTAGTTGGATTCAGATATCTATATGGCGATCCACACCTAGACCATGGAGAGAGTGTGTATCCAGAGCCCTGAACTATAATAAATAGGTAAGAAACCAAGCAAAGGGTGGGATGAAATCATATTAATTACATATATAGATTGGGATTTGGGCATCTAAGAATCCTAATCCCAAAGTTGAGAATCCTAATTTATATCTATATAAATAGGGGAGACTAGAGAATAGTTGAGAATTCTAATGCCAACCCCATAGTTGTGTTCTCATTTTCTCTATATTCCATTGAGAGTTTGTTTATAGTATATCAAATTTATAGATATATATTGGCAGTTACTAATCTAATAGAGTGTCTTCCATTCAAGTATCCAGTAGAGTGTGTTTCCCAAACCAACTCGATCCATACCCAACCCAATCTAAACCCAACTTGATCTATGAAGGAAAGGAATGAAATATGCCTTAATCTAGTGTATTGTGGAGGGGACACTTAGATATGGGGCATGGCCTGATAGGCCCTAAAGGTCAAATAGAGGCCCTACCATACTTTGAATATGTCCTAGTACCCAATACAGTATATCAAAGGATAGTATAGGAATGGAACCCCCACCATAGATATATGGGGGCACCATTCTAAATGCCTTACCCTGATCTCAAAATTGACCTACTTGATAAGGCAAGGGAAACTTACCCTACCTACTTCATTTCTGCCAAGGAGTAAAGAAAGGTAAGCTTGCCTTCTTGATATCTAGTTTTTCTTCAGCTAATATCATATCAAGGGAAGATTTCCTTCTTCATAGATAGCAAACGAATAAGGCATAACTATTAAGGGAACTTTTTCTTCCTAATATATAGCTTTGATTTTCTTCTATATTAAGGCATAACTATCAAAGGAAGATTGTTTTTTGATAGATAGCTTTATTCTTACACTACCTACTTAGTTATGCCCTACTCGATAAGGAAAGGGAAGATTGCTTCCATATATACATCTTTATTCTTTTCCTACCTACTTTCCCTTTCTAGAATATATTATTAGCTATCAAGGGAAACTTCCTTCATGATCTATATATTTTATATATTCTTTCCATACCTACTTATATATGCGCCACCTACTTAGCTTGTGTTGTTGGCAAGGGAATCTTACTTCCTGATAGATAGAATGAGAAATGAAGTTTTGAATCATGTTACATATGTAATATATCTATACCATTTAGTATGCCCTACCTGCTAAGTGGAAGGCTGAATTTGTATATGATTCAGGCATTCAACTCAATTAAGTTTTATAATTAACAAGAGATGGTTACAAGAATGATGTATTATTCTCAGAAATTATATTTGTGTTCTCTATCTAAGCATGTCTACTTTCATAAACTTAAATATGAATTGAGGTGTTTTTTTGAAATTGTATTATTATGTTTGATTTTACATTAATCACATGTATACTATCAAGAGCTAAAACTAGAGGGCAAAGAAGCATGCAAAACAATGCGAGTTTGCTAAAACATGAAATCTTAGGGTTGAGTAAAGTACAAATTCATTAAAATGTTTTGATAAAAAATGAATAATGGTCAACATATATTATACTAACCATAAGAAATGGAGGATATTTCAAAAATGAACTGAATATAATAATATAACACCCTAAATAGATCTAAAATGTACCATATAACTAGAGAATTAAAATGTTTTCAATAGATGAGAGACGTTTTTAGATAATATCTAATTTATGACTTGCATGTGTAATTTCGAGCTAAAAATGATTGAAAACCGGTCTATAAGTAGTCTTAAAGTAAATATTAAAAATGGTATAAAACATAGCAGTCTAGAAAACATCCAAAATTGAGGGGCTTGAATTCAACACTAACCAAGATTGTATAACTCGATTTCAGTAATAAGGTTTGATTTTACTCAAATGATGTCATATCCTCCTAAATTTTACAAGTGTCTTTGTCTATGTCTTATAATCATAAACCTCTCTCATATTATTGAATTGATGTTAAAATTTTCCAAAATTCCTTCTGTAATGTCACAAGCCCCAATCCACTCCAAGAAATCTTACAAAAACATTAAAAAAAGGATGTAATTATGAGGGTCCTGCCTCAATTACACAATTATTCTTATATAGTTTGGTAATCAACACTCATGCGGTCCAACAAGTAATTTAATGTAATTTATGAAGATTTTGACCCTTGTCTCTATGTATGACATGTAAGCAACTAGCAGATTCTACATGTTCTTTCACTATTCTTCAATTGTTGGTACAAGGGGTACATAAACTTCAATAGATAACATTACTAATAAAAACATATTGCAATAGCTCAAGTGGAATTATTTTAGAGTCCTTAATGTGTCCTATAAGTATTAGCATGTTTGTGCATATATAGACTTTTGAATTCAAATTAAGACATATTGTCACATGATTCGACAATAAAAAAGGAAATAAAGTTGACAAATAAGGCATAAAAAACTAACAAAACCATATACAAGGGTCAAATGACCAAGATTGTATGGTTAATATTGGTCACAATAGAAATTAAGCAGCTTGATTTTGACAACGGTGAATATGGATAGGTTGATCTTAGAAAGAAAACATAAAACCCTATAAATAATGTTTTTCACCATTTAGGAGCATCGTAAGTCATGCAAAAGCAAAAAAAGGTCAATATGTAAGTTTTCAAATGTTACATATTGAATGGTGATATTATCAAAGACCCAAAGTGAAGTGAAATAAAATTTGTAAGGACAACACAAAGTAAGTGAAGGAAAACAGGGCCCAACACAAGGGGAAAACATGCCAATGAGCGATTAATAATAACCAATGATCCATACACATAAAAACACTCTAATACCATAGAAAATAAATAATTATGTACCAAAATTAGTTATCTACACTTAGAATGTGTTATTATCATAACATAACAAAACATTTTTATCATGAATATGATAATATATTTAAAAAATGCCAAAGACATAATAACATTACACATGATCCATGATCCATATCAAGAGTTGTAACCTGTAGTGTAATCGCAACCACTCTCTACATGGGGATTTGATTTAGTTATAAATATTAACTCTCCCTCCTTTAAAAGGTCATAAGTTCATTATCACAAGAAAATAATTTTTACAACTTAGTGGGTTGAAGTAGTATTATTAGAAACTACTACAGTTGAAGATATTTGTAAGTTATTTATGACACATATTATTTTGATACTTGGCCTACCAATTTGGATGATTCCTAATACAAATGATTCATCCTTTTAGAACAAGATAGTCAAAATGTTTTGTGACAAATACAAGATCAAGTGTATGTTGTCTACTCCTTACCACCCTCATGGAAATGGTCAAGTTGACGCTTTTAATCAAACTATTATTAAAATTTTATCAAAAATGATGAATAAGCATGGTTTTGATTACCTTAATCAAATGCATCTAGATTTATGGGAGTATAGAACGTGTTGTAGAACATCTATGTGGGAAAACCCTATATTTATTAGTCTAATGTTGTAAAATAAATGTTTCCCCTTGAGCTTGAGATTCCATCTTTGAGTGTGTCAGTAAAAGGAATTATTGATGATGATGGATATAAATAAAATAGATCACATTAGTTGGAAATAATAGATGAAAAGAGAATTCATGTTATTGAACACTAAAGTGTTTATCAAATTTACCTTAAGAAGGATTATAACAATAAAATCATATCAAAAGAATTTAATGTGGGTGATAAAGTGTTGAAACAAAATCAGAAAAAATATTAATGGAAACATAGAAAAAAAAGACAAATTCAAGCCTAATTAATTTAGCCCATTTGTAATCATTTTTTTTTTATCGAAGGAATATCACCGTATCACACAAGAAAGAAACAATTTGAATAATCTAATTAATATTTTTCACTTTTGATGGTTCTATATTCGATCCTTATCTCTTATCATATTGTTATAATATGTTTTATTATCTTTATGATTGTCCTTTTATGCTATGACCTATCATTGCTTTGCTTCATATTTCTTCAATTATTTACATGTTTTATCTTTTCCATTTGGCTCTAATTATTACCTATTACTTCTCATTCAATTATCACTTTTTTATATCATCTTACATGGAATGTATTGCTTATATATCAATTCTTATTCCATGATTGATTTTCCTTTCATGTCCTTACACTTTGCATTTTCTTCAATATGATCTTTATTTGGTCGTGTAGATGCCTGTCTCAAATTTTTTTATTTACTATGATATATATCATGAAAAAAATTTCATGTTCTCACTTATGTTGATGTGATCTATATCATGCATCTATTTAGGATAAGAACCCGTTGATCTTAAAATTAAGATTAAACATCTATTGTATACGTGGTGCAATGCTAATATCACTACATTGCTTATATATTATGTTGACATGGGGCTTCTCTTGATCTTAAAATATTTATATTTTACATTCATATAAGGCATATCATCATTTGTGATACATTTCATACATTTTTCTAGTATGGGATATATTACTCTTGCACTTATATTGATCATATCATAGGTTAGTGTGTGGAAACATATTTAAAACATATATTCTTATAATATGACATATTTTCATGCTATACAACATTGGTTTTATATTTTATCACACACATCACATGCACGTAATGATAAGTACATAAAGTTGATGCAAAATTATGTGTATATTTTATCATAACGCATACGTGATATTACATAATGTGTACGTGTTATAATAATAATTCATACACGTTATTTGAATTGAGGTTTAGTGATTAACAGACCATAATGTATACATTTTATAGAATTTACACATTATTATCTATGAAAATTTTAAATGCCAAAAGTGTGTGCATTTAAAATATGAAATAACCAAAGTGCATATGCCTTATAGTGCATATGCACAATAACACATACGCATTATGTTCTAGTGAAGTCATGAAGGGATAAAATGCAAGAAGGTGATGAATTAGAAGGTGGGAGGGGGTTGTTTAATAAAATAAATTTTAAGTATAAATAATAATTATATTCCTTATACTTTAACTTTATTTTAGTAAGTATAATAAATTAGGGTCATTCAACATTTGATAGAGTTGGTCTCACAGCTTCACACCTTATGGTGTGGGAGATAGTTTTTCAAAATCTAATTTGGTTAGTTCTTAAGAATTTTTAGGGTTTTAGTATTGAACCTAGGTATTTCAAGGCATAACTTTTATATTGATGTCCATTTTGGGTAAACATATAGCTATTTTTTAGGTTTTTGTACCTTCCTAGGTTTGTTAAAATTAAAGTTTGCAAACTAACACATACCCAACCACTCTTTTATTATAATTTTACTTAGAATTAGGTCCATTATGATTAAAAAGATGACACAACAACATCATAATCATTTGTGACTGGGGTAAATAAGGAAACTTTGGGCCACATTTAAGTGTGGTCACTCTAATTGAATTTGAATTCATGCATATCCAACCACCCCTTCATGTTTATTTTACTTGTGATTATGTCCCTTTTAGACCAAAAGTGACATAAAAACACCATATCCACTTATGATCAATGTAAACACAAATAATTTTAGGCACATTTGTGTACAACCACCCCATTTCTATTTAAATTCAAGAAAAAAATGTGTGATTTTGGTAAATTAAGTCCAATTATGAACCTTGCACATCCAACCACTAATTTAGACTAATTTTACTTGTGATTAGTTCCATTATTGCCAAAAATGACACAATAACACCATATCCACTTGTGACCATGGAAACGCAAATAATTTTTTGCACATGTATGTGAAATCACCCTAATTAACTTTGAATTCAATCCAAAGTGGTGTGATTGAAGCAACATAGGTCATATTGATGACATTTGCACATCAAACGACCACTTTATGTTAATTTCACTTATTTATCATCCCTCCCTCATCCCTAATCACTTCCTCCTCATCTTTCATCATCCCAAATCACCCCATCCTCGTCCCTCATCATCCCTAATCACTCCCTCATTGACCCTCACCATCCCTAATCATTTATAATCACTCCATCATTCTTAATCACTCCCTCATTGACCTTCATCATCCCTTTTCATCCTTAATAATTCCCTTAACATCCCTAATCACTCCCTCCTCATCCTTCATCATCCCTAATCAATCTATTCTCATCCTTCATCATCCCTATTCACTCCCTCATTAACCCTCCTCATCTCTCATCATCCCTAATCACTCCCTTATTAATCCTCATTGTCTTGCATCATCTCTAATCACTCCATCATTCCTGATTTATTCTTTCCATAAATCAATGAAAATTTTATCAATAACATGAAATGTGTATGTTGATTTCCTCAATTTTGAAATTCTATAACAGAGAAATGATCTTGTATTGGTCCAAAAAAAGAATCATCTTTGTATATCATTTTTAGCATTGTTTTGATTTCATGTACATAGTATCAAGTGCATGTCACAGGATCTTTTGTGACCAAGAAATTGTGATCAACTTCATTAAATATATTAGCTCCTTTTACACTTTATTTTTTTTTTGTCTATCATGCAATTTCATTAATGCATTTATAAGTGGTTCCCGATGGTGTTCAGCACTTAAAAATGTAACAAAAGACATTGGTGGTCCCAATTGGCAAATCATTGCAAATGTTTTTTTCTTAGTTGTAAGTAATCTGGTAATATTTTTATTTTTTGAAAATGGATGTATCCAATATCTAATTTCAATATTTTTTTCTAAATTTGATTTGTATTTAACATATTTTGCTAAAATCTTTCTTCCTTTTAGTTCACTTTCTATTTTTTATCCACATTGTTGCAGCTACTTGGTCTGTGATAATTTTCATTGCTTTGAAAAATAGATTTGTAATGTGATATGTAAATACATAATTCTGATATTTTAATTTCCATTCTACAATTTTAGCATATGAAAATGTATTTTTTATTTTTTCATTGTGAGGTTCACCATAAAAAAGTGTTGTAAAATTCGTTTACTCAACATACTTGTCTTTAAAAATTCCAAGTGGATGTTGGCATTCTGATGGTGCAATCTAGATCAATTTATCTTTTAAATCATGAATACATGTTGATTCTATAAATCCATGTACGATTGTGCAATTGGGAATATTTTCTTCATCTTCACTGCTTGTTTCACTATTTTGAGATAATTCACTAATATGTTCAGTGATTTTTTCATCAGTATGTAATAGTTGTTTCTAATCTTTTATTATTCTATCATTTTGAGACTGATACAATTTCCTTTGACACAACCACTTTGGAGCATGCATGATGATGTTTGGGTGGACCCTTCCCTTTTGATATGCATTTTTGTATTCTAATTTTCTTTTTAGTTCAACAATGATTGTTGATTTTTCCTCTAATGAGCGTGGCAATGCTTTTTGTATTATATCAATGTTAGATAGTATGTTGATAATTGCACTTATTAATCCGATTTGTGGTTTTTTGTAACTTAATTGTCTAATTTTTTCAAATGTAATTCGTAATGAAATAAAGTGTTCTTCAAGATCTATGATCATTTGCAAATATGTCAAAGGTTTATTTAACCAAATTTGTTGAGGTGTTGCAAATTTTGGAATAGTTCCATTTTTTAATGCATTGTCACATTTTAACATATTTTATTGGCATCAAATTCATTGTTGTTTGTCAAATTTGTATATGTTTCTTTTTTTTTACTACTTTAATTATGTCATGTTATATTTAAAGTGTATTTAATTGCAAACTAGGTGCACATGTTTGGGTCTGTCTTGAATGTCTTTTATGAATTTCTTTGTTGCATTGTTTGTTTGATTATGTGCAATATGTTTCAAAATGTGAAATGATGTTTTATATGTTTTAGTAATGTTGTTTCTTTTATATTTCAATCAATAACATGTTTTAGTGTTTCTTGAGTAGCTTCTTTTAATTTGTTTGTTTTAGTATTTCTTTGATTTTGTGCAAAATGTTTAAAAATGTGAAAAGATGCTCTAGGTGTCTTATTCATTCCTAATACTTTTGTATTGGAATTAGTAACAACAACATTGGTTTGATCATTTTGTATTAATGGCTCATAGTGAATGTGAATTGTGTTTGTTTCAAAAAATATTATGTTATAACTATTTTTGGGTTGTAAACAATTACAATATGTCTTTACTATACTTGTAGTAGTACTTGACCAGAGCTTGATTTTGCATTTAGTAATATTGACATCCAATCAAAGTAAAATTCACCTCCTTTAATTTCACCTTCATTGAATGGCATTTCCAAGTTTGTAATATATGCTTGTCAATTTGTAATTTTGCTTGTGTTTTGTATTAGATTGGCTCCTAACTTTGTTTCTAGATAACATAATGCATTGTTATTTTGACACAATATTGCATTGTAAAATGATTGTGTAATATAGCGACGTAGACATTGTATATCAAATTCAAAATTTTTAGTTGATAAATAGAATTGAATAAGCTTTCACCACAATCATATGTGTTCAACTTAGGCCTACAAAAGCCATTATATTTCATTTTTTCTAGATTTTGTGCACATATTAGACAATTGAATATGTGTTGACGGCATACTATATTCACTATTTATTTTGCAATATAGTGGTTCATAATGGCCACAAATAGGATTTGTGTCATAAAATAAAATTGAGTATGGAATTTTTTTACTTTCTTCATTGAATCGAAGATAATTATTTTTTCTTGTGAATGACCAAATGCATATTTGTATATTTAGCCATTTAGCTAGCCAAAGTATACAAAAATTGTCTCTCTATAGTCCAATTTCATTTCCAATAGAGATATGTGCCACAAATAATTGCATTCTATTAAAATATGTTTTAGTGTCATGTACTCCATGTAATACATATAGTTCATCAGGGTGTAACTCTAGTTCGTATGATTTAAATGTAATAGGAACACCAGTATGTAGACAATTTAAGAAATGATCAATAATGCCACTTTTCAATTCGGAAGGTGTATATTGAAAATGCAATAGGAGGTGAAATGCATCAAAGAGACAATATCCAACATTGTACTTAAATGCTTGACCTCAAAAAATATGGTGTTCAACTAAAGCATCATCAATGTTAGTATATTACAGTTCTAGTTTTTTTTTCATATTGCTCTACAACTATTGGTTTATTCAATGTTTCATTGTATTTTGTTTTATGTTTTGTAAGATTTGAATCCATTGCTTTTATGAATGAATAAAATTATAGATATATTTTAATGTGCATATGTTTATGTAACTTGATTTTTAATGAAATACAAAACTCATGAAGCCCTACAATTAAAAAAATACAAACTAGTTCATATAATTTAGTTTCAATAGTATTATTACTATATAGAAAATTTAAGAATTTGTCAATGATATAATTTCTCAATTTTGAAAGTGTATATTCAAAATACAATAGTACGTTCTATAAACCAATAAAACCATAGATATATTTTCATATAGATATTTTTTGTTAGTGTTATACTAAATTCATTTATACTGAAATGCAAAACTTGTTAAACTTGGTAAACAAAAATATATATATTTAAAAAAAAATGTTAAACTTTCAAATAAATTAATTTTTAGCCTAATTGTGGAGAATGTTTTTCAATTAAAATGAGGATAAAAGTTTGTCATGCAAATCTAACACTCTATAAGTTGATGCGACTAAATATGTACCACCAAATGTAAAATGTCGCTTACACTTTAAAGCTTACAAATACAAAGTTCTGTCACCTACAATGCATGAAAAGATAAAAGAATAAGTACGTAAAAGTTCATTGGAACGTAATTTAATTTATAAATCAGATCTAACCAATATTTATGAAGACAAATAAAATTAATATATATCACCTATATTTAAGGTCACAAAAAATTGTATCTACATTAAAACTACTAGCATGACCTATCCAGCAAATAACTGAAAAAGATTATCAAATTAAAGATTATCAGCATATGTTGCACAAGTAATTTATAACAAGAAAATATGCTGAAATTTTCTCTCCATCTACTGGTACTTTCAGACGTATTTTCAATTCTATCTTTGCAAACAGAACTTGGAACGTGGATCACTCACTACAATTAATGTAATCGATATACTATAACTAGCTAGATTATGCGGTGCATCACTTTTGAATCTATTATGCATGGCTCTGTTGTTGGTGCAAAAATGAGTTCCACTTTGGGCACTAGTCATTTTATTAACTTCTTACAAAAAAAAACAGGCTCCTGTTCCAAGCCTGAGAGAGGTAAGACTGTTGGACCAACGGATTCAAAAGAAAAAGTTGAAGAACCCAATCATGTTGTTTATAAAACAAAATACATGAAGGAGGTGATGGATGAGCTTTTTCTGCCATGTATAAACTGAAAATATCCTACACCCAGCTTCAGGCTGCCCACGTTTCTTACAATTTGGAAAAATTGCAAGAGATAGATATGTATCAACTCAGAAGATCAATAGAACTTTAAGATGAAATGCAGTCATTTTAATCTTGAATACTTTTACCAGACAAGGCATCATATAACATTAGTTAACAACTAATAACACAATACAAAATTAATCCTTAATGCCACCTCTCAGGTTTCCACCATGGCAATACATGAAAAACTCGAATGTTATCACCTTTCCTTTGAGGTAACCAATCATAACTAAACCATTCACTTAACTTCCACGAACGTACGTAGTATTTATTTATTCCATACTTAGTTACTTAAGTCACAAGTCACAACATCATCTCAGGCAGAATCTCTAAATACTAAATAGAGTATGCACAATATCTATACAACACAAAATGTACAGTCATCTTTTTCCATGATCTAATTTAGACAACGTCCAATACAGTAATTGCTTCAAGACCCAGTTCCAGGCCTTACTACAATATTGCTTTTGATGAAGCATAACAAAGTTATTTTAGCTATATATACCTATCTTTTTGTGACCTTATACTTTCATACTAATGAGCATCTTCCTAAACATCTTAGCACAATGAATATAAGTTATTCCATAAAAAATACCATGATGCTTATACAAACAAATATTGTCATTCATAACACAGTCTAAAAATATCACAGTTCTGTATGTATTAAGTAATTCTTACTTTATCAATGAAACATATCGCATTCCCTTCTATGTCTTGGTTGCCTTAGCCCATAAGGGTTGTTATTGGGAACAAATTTTAGAATCCTTGTGCCGGTCAATCGCTGCATTCAAAACAACTCAGTTTATGAGTATCACATTGTCACTATTCTTTCCAGATGCCAAATGTCTTGTGAATAATTTATAATTGTTTAATTTTTTACCGTCTCATAAATAGTAGTGAAAATTCATAGGTATCTTTTCAAGTTGTAGAATTTCATAATAGGTACAAACAATTTCAATACATCCTATCTAAACTGTGACTTTCAACATATCTCAAGAGTATTCATAAAATAAATAGAGTGCTATATTTCTTATAAAGTAAATGATTGCCCAATGATAATTTCCAAGTTAAAAGAATAAGAATCTTACAATTTTGTATGCCAACGAATTCACCTACAAAGAAATAAATACAAATATTCAACTATATTTCAACTACCTCAATATAGATCATCTGTCGGCACCTGTGCAGTGGTCGTCATGCTTTCTACAATGATACATTAAATCATACAAGGATTAAAACTCAAGTAATATTCCTATCATGCTTTTAACAATGATACATAGAATTATTGAAGAATTAAAGCTCAAGTAACATTTCTACCAATCTAAGAACTAACTACATTAACCAGTGAAAATGGAAAGATAGTTCATAACTAGAACAATGAATAGATCAATGTTTCCATGCTGATCCAAGTAGATGCTATAAATAATATTCCTTGTATAAATAAAAAATAAGTATTAGATCTATCAATATATATAGTTTGAAATATCATGCTAGGATCACAAGTTAAGGTAGATCAACAACAGTGTTTTTTTTGGCCCATAGATGAACGCTTCAATTCTACATTGGCCAAACTCGAACTTGTGACCATGAGGTATTACAGTGTATGCACTACAGAAGGGGAGGGCAAAGCTTAACCATCACACACCAAATCCTGACGCATGTTGGTCATCGTCGACCGTCAAGTGGATGGTCTTCATTGGTCATCGAAAGCTTGTCACTAACCGTAGTTAAACCAAGCAAAATCATAGTTAATTTTGATGTTAACACCTTCACTTCATTCTAACCATCCCTATCACGATTGCTACCACCTTCACCACCAATCAAAAATCACCATCGACCCAACTATGAACCGTGATTGTACAAGTGTCACTGAACTTGTCACATGGCATAGACCTAGCATGGCATGCAAATTATTCGATGGCAATGCTAGATTATCATGCCCTAACACGTTGATAATCATGTCCTCTCAATATTGCCTTAATCTCCTATGCCTTACTGTTAACCATGTAATGACAAGCCTAAAGTCCAAATAGATGTCCTTCACCATTCAGTCGATGCTAGATCCAAGGTAGAGAGAGATAGCTCAAGCAGAGGTAGTCAGAACAAGAGCGTAGGAGTTAGTGTTTAATCCCAAGTTTTGCACCAATCAAACATCAAGGTAAGTTCTATAAGGTTTTATCATTTTCATAGAGTCAAGTAGGTTTATTAAGACAATTACACCAAATAAAATGATCGTTTCATTCCATTTCAGGGTTCTATATGCCCCTGTTCAAGGTCACCCTTGCTTCTCTATAGACTATGTTTTAACACACAATGGTCTGCATTATTGTGAATTGTTTTTATGAACTCTATGCAGCTTCAAACACTTAAATCTCTATGAACATCTTAGATAATGGGAAATATGTTTATAACCATTATTCTTGAGTATCCACTTAGTTTACAAATACACATACTCAGTTCTCCTTTCTATAGGAAATAGAGTTGTATTGTTCAAACATAGAATACCCTTTAATAGACGGTCATTTAAAAGGACAAAAGAAAGAAAATCTCAATGTTACCTTATTCAAACGTACATATGACCTTGCATAAAACTGAATCCCTAACTTATATCTGACAGATTCATTCATATTTGTGATCACAGAAGGGTAGGTGGACATTCAATAACTTGAACAAGGAAATAAATCCCAGAGTTTTTTATAAATGTGAAAAAATTGAATCCATAACTTATTAACATAGACAAAATATAAAACATACGAAGCAAGAATAGGTATGGGGAAAAAAGGAAAATGCTTCAAATAAGCACATTCATAGTGAGTTCATAAGCCTCCTTTGCATAAATTATTTAGATGAAAATGCAAAGAAAAGTAGTGAATATTGTAATAAATCCTTTAAAAGGACATTTGTCTTCAATTTACCTATATCTATTATTTCTCAAGCCCTATTTCTCCTTCCCAGAGGCCCACTATACATAAGGTTAAGCTTGCCCAGGATTTTGTCTCTGTTAATAAGTTATTTTTATACATAAAGACAAGCTTATATGCAGGGTCATATGCACTAAGAATTTAGAGGAAGAGAGTTGTTCAACAGGGTAGAACAGGGTGTATAGGAGCCTCTCTAGTATTTTCCAAGATTTAATATCTTGAGCTCTGTTTTTAATTCATGTGTTTTTATTCACCATTTCATGTGTATTTATGCTTTCAAGTGCCTAAATGTACTCTATTATTTGTGATGGGGTCATTGATGTATTTGTGCTTTTAAGTACATTGAAAGTGTTATTCTTATCATATTTCATGTGTATGTACGGACTTCCATAAAGTAAGAGTGTGGGAATCCATGTTTGTGTTTGTTGTACACTCCCATTGTACTATGAAATGTATACTTATTATTGTTGACTTCTTCATTCAAAATTTTTAGTGAGCTTATTAAATATTTCCATCAACATCTTTCATAGAAGATGTAACTGAAATTAATTTTTTTGCATACAATCTCCATGGACATAATATTCCAGGCTTCGAAAATATTATTGCTAACCTTTAAAATTTACAACAAGGATGTTTTGGCTCTTTTAAAGTTTTCAAAATGTAATGAATTTATTACATAATCTCTATCTCATCTACTACATACAAAGGTTCATTTAGCTTGTCCTTGAATCACCATATGAGGCGTTTCCAGATTATATAGATTGCTTCTAAATGAATTGGTATGTTAAGTTTCTATAATGTAAGAAGACAATCTCTGCTTTAGAATGTCTAAATTCCTTCTTTATTCATTACATCAACTTAATATAGTTCAAGAACATAAACTTATATGGCTAAATTCCTTCTTTATTCATTACATCAACTAGCATCATAAACAAATATCAACTAAAATCAACATCAACTAACATTAACTAACATCAAATTATTTTTAAATCATAAAAATTACATTATATACACATATGCATAGGTCAATTGTATGGATAATCAACCTTGGAGCTTGTGCCAAGGTGTCAAATGTCTTACAAATGATTGTTGATAGGTAGTTTAGATAGTTACATTTGTTTGAAAAATAGTTCAATTTTGGTTTTGTGATCAGTTTTTTGTGTGTACTCAAAAAAGAAGGGCTCAAGACCCAAAAGAATATGAATGGTGACTTCAAGTTTTAACAACAGGTTTGCAACACTATTTTCTTTGCATAGAAATGAAGACTAGTTGCATATTGTTTGCTCAAGGGGAAAAGATTCACATTGTATTATTTTCTAAAATTTAGTTTGAATCTGGCGAGTCTTTTTTTATGTTATTAAATGTATGTGAGACCATTCATGTTGTTAATTTTTATATTAACTAGTTTTAAGATGACATAATCCTTTTAAAAAGAGCATACTTAGGCTATGAGTATACAAATCATAGTTAAAGAGGTTAACTAAGATATCAAAGGAGTTGGTAACAATTTTGAAAGATGTCACAATGTGTCTTTGGACCTATCACCTTCAGACATAGTTGTTAAATCCCTCCAATGATCTAAAACTTGAAGAGAACACTTACAGACCTATAATTAGTCATATGCAAACAAAGGAGTCTAGGAAGGTATCAAGAGGAGTATAAGATCATTCTAGTGAAGATCAAGTGTTTAGAAAATATGTTTGATATTGGAACCAATCATGGATAGCCTTCATAGGCTTAAAAAACCAATGATATTTAGAAAACCATGAATATAAACTCGCAAGAAGCCACTTGCAAATTTAGTAAATGGATAACGTGTGCACAGAAGAGGTAATACCATGGATAGTGTAGTGGAAATTGACATTAATAAATGGAATTCAACATTTATAAAGGTATAAGGATTTTCTTAAAAGGATTTTCAACATTTTATAGCTTTTGTATGAAGTTAAAACCTTGAAATAGAGCCTAGAAACCCTATTGACAGAGTCTGAATGTGCAGTGAGGCAAAGATATTATTAGAAAATTTGAATGGAGGCTCAAGTGTGGAAATATAATATAATAAAGAGGTGTCTTATAAATAAGGACAAAGGGTATTTAGATCAATAATTGGATTTCAAAATTGAATCCGTACATAGCCACATAGAAGGAAATTCACCAAAAATAGGGCTGCAATCCTATGTGAGTAGAATAGATAGATTTGTGTAAGCAGAGGGTTGAATCCATGAAGAGTTAATAAGTGAATTGAGGATTATTAAGAGACCTCAAAGAGCATGTTTAGATACCTTAAACCTAAAGATATGTTGAAGAACCATAAACTACATAGTGAGCAATGAATTAATGAACTTTTGCAAAGAAATGCAATCAAGAACAAGGCAAAGTATGAGATAAGAAGCTTATTGTCTACATTAATAAAAACAACTAACATCAACATCAAGAACAACAATAAATATGTAATAGACAAATATATACTTTCTTTAGCAATAAATTAAATTGTTTATCAATATTGAAACATATTTTTATAAAACTATTCTATTCACTTTCAGAACCATCACTTTCATCTGATGGATTGTAGTCACCATCGCTTTCATCTTGTACAACATACGTGTAAAAAATAGTGGTTATATTCTTGAAATACTTTTGCTTGGTTAGATGAGAGGAAAATCTGTGTTGTGGGAGATTGTGTATCTCTTCCACAATGTTGCATATGGCTTCACTGGATAAAGACTAGAGGCCTGAAAGAGGTTATTATGAACACTATATAGTTAAAAATGTACTTTTAATGGTATTTTGGCACCAATTAATATATTCCTTATTTGATCTAGATGCACATAGACATCTAGATCATTAGACACCTTCATTGTAGATAACTTCTCCAAGAAGGGCCTCAGATACACTAGAATGGCACTAGGAGTACCCCACACATCAAGTAAAATGGCATCATCCTATGGCCATTCATATGACCACTATATGTATAGATCATGATCAGGCTTATCTATGAATGTCATGTACTCATAGCTCACCATAAGAACATGGTAGGCAAGATACGTCATGTTGTAATATAGGAAAACATTCACCCATTGTAATCCATCAGGCTGTATGAAATTTATTATGGTTTCAAGCCTCCTCCAATTGATGGAACTGGCCACCACACATGAGATTTCATACAATGTTTATCATTCTACATTGAGCTCCTCCAATACATTTGATTTCTTCCATATAAATTTATGGAATTCCTCTCATGTTTCTACAACACTCCCCATATAGTATTAATGCCACCAACCACACAATTAAAAAAATTAATTAGCGATAATTTTCAAAAATAATTCACAAATTGTAGTTAATCATTCTTCATGTAGTTAATCAATATAGTAAGATGTTTTGTGGAGTTTGGTAAAAACTAATGTAATTTCAAATGCATAAGAGAATGTAAATGAAATGTGGTATTCAAATGTATAAAAGAATGTAAATGAAATGCAATTTCATGCATCAATCAGTTTGTAACTACCTACATATATGTAACTAACAAGTAAATAGAAGAGAACAAGCTATCAAAGTTGAGTGTCAATGTGTGTGAGGGACCTTCTTATTTTTTACCCAAACATCCATTTTTTCTTGACATGGAAAGTGTAAAGCCCAATATTGTTTTTCCTAGTCTACCATTGTTATGCCACTATTGCTTGACTAGAATTGATTTTATTGATTGTTGACTACTACAATACATAGGTCATAAACATGTGAAAATACATGTTGTAACTATAGACCCCTATTTGCATACATATTATTTTGCTTAACACAGTCTACCCTTAAGGAGAAGTGCTTGTCCTTGAGAATAAGAGTGTATATATATTTATTAAGGGGTTTGTTTATTTTAGAAAGTTGAATAATATTCTCTTCAAACCATATTGAGCCTTGAAAATTTTGGGAAAATGAATAGAGCCTCTAACCCCTGTCACAGTCTAATAGGAGTGCATAGTCAAAGTGAAAAAGGAAGGATGTTTAACATATAAACATGTGTGTTGTTGATTATAATGAGTTTTATGGAGGGAAAAAAGAGGAATAGAGTTGGTAAGACTTAACATAGCCCTTATAAAGAGTCTTTAACCCTAAACAGTATGTATACCCTACCAACTCAGTCCTAAAAAGGACTCAGAGGTCTGTGTTTCGATGGTTTTGAGCATGAAGTTGGTATATTAGGGGTTATAACCTATTAGAGAAGTAAAACAGGGTTGAAACAGACCCATGATGGTATTTTTCCCTTTTAAAATAGCCCATAATTTGAGATGTGGAATTTCTAAGCTTCTCGAGCCTATGTAGAGACTAGGAAACCCTAGATTAGGGTTTAGCCAATATAATGAGTTACAACTGTCAGAATTTTATGAAAATTTGAAGTTATGTTGTGTTTGTTTCTACTAAGTGAATCACATTATTATATACCTATATGATCTCATTTGTATGAATATCAAAGGACTGTGTTATTCTTAGACCTAATTAGGCCTAGTTTGAAGGTCTTTATCAAAGGAAATGATAACCAAAAGAATATTAAGGTATTGTAAATTTATGAGGAGTTGAAAGGTGATATAGGGTTCCCTAAGGTGTTCCTAAATCTTCAATAAAGGTAATAGGTTAAACAAACAAAGTGAAAACCTCAAAAAAAGGCTACAAGCCTTGAGTGAACAATGTGTCCAAAGGGTGTTGAATGAGAATATAAGATTGATTGAGAGGTGTAATAAGTTTGTACCAAGTTTTTTAAGGAAATATAATACTATAGTTGACAAGAGGTTGAGACCTAGACACCTAATCCAAGATCTGGTCCTTAAGCCTAAGAGGTGTGCTTAGAGGAAGAACCAATGAAGGAGTTGATTATTTAAAAGAGACCAGTTTGAAGAAATGAGAGAAGAATAAATGTGGTTGGTTTTGATATAATCCCAAGGACACCCAAAAGTGTCTCTACATAGTATAAGGTATAGGTACAATTCAATGAGGCTATTAATCCCAATGGAAAAGAATAGATTAACAAAGAGATGGAGTCCTAAAGATCAAATCAAGCAAGTCATTGTGACTAATTGGGTTTAGCATCAGATGGTGATGTGGTATAAGACTTCTCCCCTTACCTCTGAATCACTTTATTAACTTCTCCCTTCACCCAGTCTCCTAGTAGCCTTTTTCTACACAAATTCTTTATGTACGGTGTGGAATGGATTCAAAACACCAAACTACTTTCATTTGAAGATACCTTTTATGGTCCTCTTACTATTGACCAAGTTTCAATATTTAATTCAATCATTAGATCATTGTTTAAGACACTTTGTCCTCTCTATTAAGGCCTATTAGGCCTCTCTAGGTCTACAATAGCCCTGTTTACACATAGTACTCACTAGATCATAGGTTTTTTGTCTCAATAAATGCACATAGTCACAAGTTTAAGGTCTATGGAGCCTATTTTAAATCTTTAGACCATCCAAATTATTTTTTAAATTATCAAAAAGCTTCATAAAGGTCAAAAACAACTATATTCACCTTCTCCCATCAATAGTTATGCATAAAATCCTTCCATTCAATCTGTTACCATGTTCTAGGTTCAAAATAAACACCTAGTCTTACATATGGAGTTTTCTGCTACCTAGTTCTAGGTTTATAATGAAATACTCATCAATATTATCAAGTCAATAAATACACCTACCAACATCTCTATAACATATTTTATTAGCTATGTGTACACAATGGTAGTGTATATGTCTGCAAGTGTTTCTTTTATGTCTTATTTTGGTCTCAACATTTCTAAACCTTATAGATTATTGAAAATTGGATTATCACAACTCCATTACTCTCAAGAAACATGAATTACTCACAAGGATTCTCCCAATATATTCTTCACTAGATTCTACTTGCTCAATACTTGGTTTCTCTAACTAATTACAAAACTGTAGTTGTCTAGGGAGCAAGTTGTGATCTTAAACCTTTACCAAGGATTTCCAAATAGAGTAAAGGACTTGTTAAGTTTTTTTTTGTTTTATATTATTGAGTTGAAACCTCAAATTTTGTAGGAAGCTTGGAATTACCATTCCATAGGTGAATCACACAATTATTGGAAGTTTTGACATGTGTGGAGACCAGGATAAGGGAAATCTAGGGTTGCAGGGTTGAAGACCTAATTGGGGAATGTTTTAAATAGAAAGCACATTATCATGGGTTGTCAGGTTCTAAGATTGAGCATAGAGTTAAATAAGGATAAAGAGTGCTAGCATATGAACTCAGTTTTCCAAAGTGAGTTGTGGAGTGTCTTGGGCAAGGAGGTTTGTCCCAAAAAAAGCTACAAGCCTTGTGTAATATTTTGAACTTGTGGTATATAATGGAATTATGAGTCAGGATGGAACACCTGAAAGGATCCAAGGCAGGTTAAATAGGGTATTTTGTCATCTTGAGTAGCTATCTTGGTGGAACAATCCATAGTAAAATAGAATTTTCATGGTGAAGGATTGGTTGTAAAAACCTTCCAAATCCCTTCAAAATGATGAACACAATAGTGTGTGTTAAGAGGAAAGGTGATTCACCTCTTTATAATCAATGAGTGGTTTATTTTTTTATTTTTTATTTTTTCACTTTTTTCTTAAATATTTATACGATACAATTCAAATTTTATAATATCCATATCCAATAAATTTTCCCACAATACATTTATGCAATATGTTACAACATGTGGGTAGTCTAAGAGAACCATTCACCTTTAAATTATTTTTGTTACATGCATCTATTGTTGTTGTGTTATCACTAAAACCTACAAAGGGATGGAATTAGGATGCATTATCTCTATTATGTCTAGACCTATCTCACTTCGCTACCCTGTTAAGTTCATCATCCCAAACTTATCATTTTGGATTGTTACGAGGTTGGGTTGGAAAAAGTGTGGTCTCTTATGACATGCTATGATATCTACATCTATTCATATTTTCTATGAAATCTATCTACGAGTGGAAGTTCCATGCCCATCCTATACTTTCTGGAATGGATGAGCCATTGTGTATTGTGCATTCAATATCACCCTTCTCTACACCTTATTGTAAACCTATGCCACATAATTTTTGAAGAATGCCATATTTTCTATGTTTATATCCACTACACAACATCTGTCAAATATCTCTTGTGATATGTACTACAAAGGGATGTAATTAGGATGCATTATCTCTATTATGTCCACCCCTATCTCACTTCACTACCCTGTTAAGTTCATCATCCAAAACTTATCATTTTGGATTTTTATGAGGTTGGGTTGGAAAAAGTGTGGTCTCTTATGACATGCTATGATATCTGCATCTATTCATATTTTCTATGAAGTCTATCTACGAGTGGAAGTTCCATGCCCATCCTATACTTTCTGGAATGGATGAGCCATTGTGTATTGTGCATTCAATATCACCCTTCTCTACACCTTATTGTAAACCTATGCCATATAATTTTTGAACAATGCCATATTTTCTATGCTTCTATCCACTACACAACATCTGTCAAATATCTCTTGTGCTCTACATATCAGGGCCTTAACATCATCAACTTTGGTAGTACACAATATCTATTCATAAAGTGAAAAGTATATAATTAAAAATGTTAAAAAATATGAAAAACATGACTGCAACTAGTTATTAGACTTATAATATTAGCCCCCCTCAGTCCGTCTTCAGTGTCATCCACTATATTTACTACAACACCTTGTAGTGCATAGCCTGATCTTTGCATATCCATATCCAATACACCATGTATTTTGGTGTACAAACCTCTGACATACATGCCTTCTCCCTCATTTTCAATTCAAACTCCATTGTCTTTGACCTGGGCAATGAAAATGTATTACACAAACTACTGTCACCTTGAAGTTATTAATGCATATATTATGGGGGGAAACAAAACTGACATGGTACTCAACATGGATGTTGTTGATATTCTCATTAAAACCATGCATTGTGGCTACATCCTATATAACTACCTGATTTGTCATATTTTTCATTAGGTCCACCTTGATCACATGTTTACAAGTATATCCTTGGATTGAAAATGAGTAATTGCACATCGATATAGAAGGTGTTACATTCAAGACGTGATAATACAACATCTCATCTTTCATACTTTGCACCCATGTCATATGAGGGTCATTATTGTCAAAGGTAACATGAGAATCTAGGATATTAAAATCATGTATCCATGAAATATTTCATGTCTTTCTACTTTGAAGTTCCTATGGAAGTTGGTGTCCTTGCATAGCTGTAACCACCAATAATGTATGTAAACCAATGTTGTTAGCTGGTAAACCAACCAATCCACCCTATAATGTGTAGAAGTCCTTACTATGCTTAGGAAATGACAATTCAAATGGGAGTGGTAAGATTTTATAGATGCATTAGTGGCTTGCCCAACATGTAAAAGTGTCTGACAACATCATGACCACATTCCAACCCTGTATGCCTAGTGTTGTTCCCTGTATTTGACAAAAGCAGACTGAGAGGAGTGATATCTTTCTAAAAAAAAATTGAAATCCCTTATATCCATGTCCTCATTGGCATAACTATACATTATTAACCCTAAGTCCTAAAACATTGCATGTCTTACATCATCGTCTTTCACCTTTGCTATCAAATTCTTTAACCACGTGTGACAAACATGCCAAATGCATAAGTAAACCTCACATTTGAATGTCTCCTTGAATAACACAATAGTTTTGCATAATTTAATGGAATAAGGTGGGGATGGTGTCTATGAACATACAAATATGAAGTCTATGATGCATGTAGGAATAATGAATATACACCTAATAGCTTTTATCTCCGTACCGACATCGTCGACCATGAAGGCACTAATTGTCCATTCAATGTCTTTCAAATGCACTCTTTGAAGAATAATTTGCATCCATTATATTATGTTGATAGTGCATGACCAAGACATAATTACCCATGCAATAGGCACACCTTCATGTTTGGAATCAACTACCAATAGTGTGTACAATTAGAACTCTACAAGCAAAAAAATAAAAACATTGGAACAACTACTATTATTACAAACATTAGAACAGCTAATATTATCAACTACTCTTACAAACATTGGCACAATACCTTCATTTCATTAGTCCCAAATGTTGTATCCATCACCAATAAGTTATGCTTCCCAAGTCTCAACAACCACTCTAGTTGTTGTGGGAGTTGGATGCCCAAGATGAAGGGTATTTCTCGATCCCCATCAAACTCTCCCCCATTGTATACTTGATAGAAAAACCACTTGTCAGTATTTGCCAGCACCTACTCCCAAACACTTGTTGCATCATCATAATTGTACACATATTTTACCTCCTTGATCAATCACTCTTTGTTTTATATGTCATCCTTTCTCAATAAATCATCATGTTCTATTTCACCACTAAACAATACAAGTTTGTCATGCACCATCTCCCATTGTTTAATGTGGATAGTACCAGTAGACATTCCCAATAATAATATCTTATGAACCCATTCACTAAGTTGGGGGTTGATGTGAGGAGAAAATAAATATTTCATGCCCTTGAACTATTCATATTATTGGTCATGGTAATAGTTGTGCTCATTGTCCATGTGTTCTACTTGATTCTATGTGAGCAGCACACGATCGGGTCTATAGACCATGCATCATGTGATAAAATGACAATGAAAACCACACCTTAATGCCTTTGATTTGGCCAACTAACCTTTCTAGAATTGGGCATTAAAGACTTGTCTTTTGGCATGGCATCAATTTCTCAAAAGTCATCAAGGCCATATGAACACTAGTACCTGCATGATTGTGGTGAAAAAATAAATAGTCGTGCAAGATTAAAAAATTGTAAATGAATAGAACATAATAGCATCTAAATAGACACATACTTGCAATCTATAGTGTGAGGTTACTCACATGACGTATTCAGAGGTTGTGGTGATATTGATATCCTTTCTACTAAAATCTAAATTTCTCTTGTGATATGAAACACAAAAACTTATAGGGAACAATGCCCTTCTCAATTGTCCTTTGATGAAGTCATCAACCCTGTCCTACTCAACCCAAACAACCCATAAGTTTTCCTCATTGACATTAGTAAAATTGGCCCACTTGATACAACTCCAATCAAATGGACCCTCACCTGGCTTCTGTAGTTCAAGACACATTATTTCTTCCCAGCTTTTTCCCATCTATTGCAACCTAGAAGGAGAACATTTCATTGAATGAATTAGAAATGGAATTTTCATAGTGAGTGAAATCAAGTTTTCATGTATTGCAGAGAATTTTTTTTATTGAATGGTATTTGTCATATACTACAATGTACAAAGGACAATGATTAAATAATGCATACAATATAAGCATAATTTAGTCCAAACAAAATTAAAACATGTACACATCATTGAAATGGGTAGTCAGACTCGTATGCATTGACAAAGAAGAGATCACCCTTTTTGGTTAAATTTATTATACCTCTCATTCAAATACATTGTTTTTTATGCACTATTACATTTAACACCTATTGGTCATTCAAGCTATAAATCTATTTTAGAGTGTGTCATATGTAAAAACATTAGGAAGATCATGACACCATATAAAGAGTCAAAATAAAGTCTGTATAAAGATATGTTTAAATTATTGAGATAATTGCAATAGATATACAAAAAAACTTTTTAATGACTTCCTTTGAACATTACATCAAGTAGGGGAAGAGAATGGAGAATAGTATGGCAGCTACAAAAGTGAACATTACATAATGAGTAAATGGAAATTGATGCATGTTAGCATCGACAAATATGTTGACCAATGTAAAATCAATCAAAGGATCAAAAAATTCATTCATAGGAATGTCTTTTAAATCAAGCACTGCAAATGCATCCATATTCATTTTTTGTATTTCATTTGCTTCTACCTTGACAATGCTTGTTGAAGATGTTTGTTTATGAAAGAAATGTGAATATCTGGAAACAACCCATACATGAAAGTTGCATTGTTATGTAGCTCAGTGATCAAACCTTGAGGAATATCCCTATCCCCTATAATTTCATGATAAATGTCTTCAGAATCAATGTCCACGCACACACCTATTTGATCATGTAAATACAAACATAAGCCTGATCTATCTGTTAAAAAATTTAGGAGGCACGATGTAAAGACACTTCATCGAATATAAAATAGCCATATTACCATATGATTTCATTTTGAGGAGAAAATAACATGATTTTGATATAAATATGTCTTCCTTTCCACTCAGACGTAACCAATAAAAACACGTGCCAGTCAAACATACCACAAATAAAAGCCATGAACTCCACATAGAAATTAAAATATGAGAATTCAAACTGCTTAATAAAAATATGACAAAAACTATGAACAAAAAGGTTATAATAATGTACAAAACCTGATTGAAATCAATATAAAACCCTTCATAAAACATATCAAAATAAATGCATCAAAATGTAGAAATGGATAAAATAGTACATGCACAAGGTAGTTGCGTTTATAGATGATCTTAAGTGGCACACACTAACTGCATGCATGTGGGTAGGGCATAGGAATGTGATTTTTATACAAATCCCATAGATTTAGGAAAGGGTTAAAAAAGTGAAATTGCTAGGAAGCCCATAAAATGAAGACAGGGTTTTAAAATAGTGAATTTGCTACAAAGCCCATAGAATCAGGAGAGGGTTAAAAAAGTGAAATTGCAAAGAAACCCACATGATATTCTCATTGTCCATCAACTAATAATTCAATGTATTGAATTAGAGACATGTAAATATTGGTATTTATGGATAACGCATGAAAGGAGATGCTAATAGGTGATATAAGAAAAATTTGTATGACATGTGGATTACAAATTATATGAGTGTTGACGCAGTGGATTGCACCCTTGACAAGAGGCTGAGCTCCTACCTTCCACACGCAACAATGGAAACTCCCCTCTTGCCTGTGGGAAAGGGCAAAATTGGGGGGGAGAGTCTCTAGATAAGGGCTAGCTCCCTTTGATGTATCTTTTAGGTCCTGTATCTCCTACTACTAACAAATAAATGGAAAAGTGGGGGTTGAAAAGGGGAGAAGGATGCTAAAATAGAACCTAAACCTAAACTTTAAAAGGTGATACACTAAAAAAAGTTGATCTACTCATCCCAAACATACACTTTTCACAAAGAACAAGCTCCCATACACTTCATTTGACATGAGGAATCCTTTTGCATCAGTGAGTTAGGGGTCCATAGAGATATAGGGAGGAAGAACTACTAGAGGTGTTCTGAGACACTATGGTAGCTTATTCACATGTGCCTATACTCTACAAGGGACACTTTTGGCTAACCTACAAATGGGAAACTCATAATACACTAGACGTGCTGAAATTATCCTGTGAGAGCATCAAGGAAAATGACTCAACACAGAACAAAGGCATAGACACATACGAAAGTGCAAAACTCAAAATGGAGGTAAAAAGCTATGTCTCGATTGAAGGTAAAATGGCACAGAGTTATGCCTTACAAACCCAAAGATTTTGGGGCAGAGCTTTGCCTTACAGGCTAAGAGATTAGATCCTTTCTCAAATGAGAGGCTTACAATATATAGAGGGAGAAAGAGGCCTTTTGGTGCCTCTTTTAAAAGTGACCCATGTGCCTCCTAAGCATTGGGAAGAGGAAGCCATTTAAAGATAATGTTGTGTCAGCTCCTACTTTGATGTGGAATTATGTGCTGCGCCATTTGTCTGCTCATCAATGCAAAGTGAAGAAAAATGGGTCACGTCGTTCACTATTTGTGCCTCTTGATGACCGCCTGGCAAGCACTGTGTCAACCACTAGAGTAACTCCTTGAGTTGACACCTTCTTTTGCCACTTGGACTGTTTCATTCATTTCCGTGCTTGGCTATTTTTCCCCTTCTTTTATTTGCCTCTTTTGGCTCCTTCATCCCTCGAGCTATCCTCTGCTACTTCTTTGGCTCTTTGGGCTGAGAGCACTCTGCTTTTGACACATGTCATAGTCCACTACTTTAAAACTTGTAAGACACTTGAAATGCGGATGCAGACACTTGTCATGCTCTGCTGAGTCAGAATGGGACATGTGGTAGCATTTTCTTTGCTTCAGATGTCTCTTGAGAGCTCCACAGAAGGTGACACATGGCAGATTCCACTTACTTTAGCTATTCACTATAGAAACATTTGGGACTTATTCATATTCATGCAGATAATGACACTTGGCATGCTCTGCTTAACCTTAGTAACTTGCCTGGGGCCCACCATAGTCCTTACTTAAATAATGAAGCTAGAGGAGGAACCTATGGATGCTGACACGTGGCAGGTTCCACTTAACTTTACCAAGGACACGTGGCAACTTCTATTGCCTTTAGGAATAGAGTAAAAAGGGGCTCGGTAGATGACACATGGCAGCTTCCACTTGAATGGTTTGGTTTGCGCCTGACTGCCTTCCGAAAGGGCACTTATCCTTTGACTTTTTGGATGCTCCTTTAAACTGCCCAACAGAACTAAGCTGTTGAACCGTTCGATTGAACCAAAAATGGTTCAATGGTTCAACGCTGCATTTTGCTTGTTCTTTTGGCCGCTCAAACCAAGTGCTTGAATCATTTGTTTGAACCAACCGCTTGAACCAAAAATGGTTCAACGGTTCAACAATGCACACCATTTGTTTGAACTGTGTCGATTTAAACCAAGCCTTTGAACTTTTCACAATGAACCAAGGCATTGAACTTGTTCCGAAGCACTCGAACGTTGAACCAAAACTTTGAACTTGTTCATCTTTTTATCGAAAGACTCATACAACCCAATTTGAACTGGTTCAAAATAGCATGGAAAAAAAAAGGGGGACCGATTTTGGCTTGCAAGGCCAAAATGGTCAACAATGATCCCATATGGGATGCAATTTATCCCATTTAATTGTAATGGTAGGTTGCTTTATCACCCACAATAAGGTCAAGGCATAACCCAAATTGAGTTATTAGAGCTTTAGTGTAGCAAAATAGGCCACCAATTTTAATTAAATGATTTCCTCATAGACCACCACTACCATACTTCCCACCAATCGAACCATAATTTTTGGCCCCTAAATGTAAGGAAGCCTATGAGATGATAGAACACAATTATGAAACTAAATGAAATATTCTTCTTCGTTACATGTACAGAATTATACTAAAATTTATCATGCTTAAAAAGCTTCTTCTTTATTACATCTACAAAATTCTACCACTGTCCAATGTCAGTTCTTTACAACTAATCTGAGTAATGCCCATCATGATCATGGTGATTTCTATCATCCTCATATTCTTCTGATGGTGTTGTAAAATGACTTATTCACCACATTGCTTCTTGGTATGTAAGGTCATCCAACATGTGTTTGAGATCTAACTCAAGATTTGAATCCAAAGAATTCCACAATTGTACATAAGTATCATGAAGACCATCCCACATTGAAAGTTGAAATCTAATCACAAGGTGATATATATGAAATAATCTCTCTAGCAAGAATGTTGCATAACTAGTTCTATCAAAATATCTATTAAACCAACTTTTCATCATGGGGTTCAAAGATATTCCATGTTGTGAAATAATTAATTATGATAAGAGATTATACTTAAAAATTATATCCAATATTTCCATTTGTTGATGTGACCAATTGCCTTTTAATAGATGCAAAGTAAAATCATTATAAGTATTCCACCAAATCTTGGCAATGTGATTTGCATGAGTAGCCCAAGAAGGTGGTGGCTGACTAAAAATTTCATTCAATTCGATTGAAACTTGATCTAAGTCTCTTCTTTTACATCTCTGAGTTGGATGAGGGAATTCCATAAGTGATTGGAATGCCAACTAGAGAGGGGTTCCAAAAATAGTGACATACTACAAACAAACACACAAACCGTAGAAAATAAATTATATATAGGATCCACTGCATCTTATGCAAAAAATTATATAACAAAGTAATTATTGATCACCCAATCAATTTAAAATATATATTTTTAAAAATTTCAATCATTTTCATTCTAAAAAATTAACTTTAGAAATGTAATTTTAATAATGTATTTGTGAAATATGTATCAATTATTTTTATAAAGGTGGAGTAAGACCGCCATACATACTGCATAGGCAAGAGGATCTTCTTCAATGTAGAAATACCTCTGACATAAACATCATAACATAAATTGGTGTCATACAAATATAAGAAGCCAATATGACAAATATCATATTAACATTCAACACTATTACTTTACAAGTATTTCATGGGCCTCCATACTGAGATGGAACCATAGCGTGCATGTGAGTGGAATATCAACCATGAGATAAAGGGATTCACCGCGTATTCTAGATAATTCAATGCAATTACATGCTCTTAATATAACCGTAATTTGATAAAAGCACTTGGCATTAGATATATAAGGGAAAAATTAAATCAATGTATAACTCATTTGATTAGATGTCAAGACCTCTTGTAAATACTTGATAAAATAAGCATGAATGACTAAGCTTATAATAAGGTTGGATGAGAATATAAATGATGAAATGACCAAGCATTGTGTGTATGTGTTTGTGTGCATGTGCGTGTGCACGCGCACTCATCAAGGGCGTATATACACATGGGTTGACCTTAAAAGATAGTAAAAGGTGAAAATCAAGGCACAAAGGACCCATAAATTAAGGGGATATTCATATGGGCTAACCAATTAAAAGACACTAAAAGAATATTTTGGACATTTTGAGAGCATTCAAAGTTATACAAAGGAAAACAAATAGTCGATATGTAGGTTTTCATACAATTTTCATCTGATGGATATATTATTATATGAAAACAATGTTCACTAAAATTCAAGTTATGAGGAAGACCTAAGTTAGGGGATGATGGCACAAGGCCCAAAAAAAGGAAAGTCTACTAAAAATATCTAAATGTATGCATATAGACCATATGTGATAAAACATAAAACACACCTAATGTAAAAGGGTCTTGTACTAAAATTAGGTGTCTACAATAACACACAAATATAAAAGGAGAAATGGGTCATTAATTGTAAATCATATCATTTATAAATTATATAAACTAACTAATAGAATTCATATGTGTTGGTTGAATATTTTGTCTATCAGCGTACTGGTAAAAAAAGTAGGTCTGATCAGCCAAAGTAGGAAGATTAGTTGTCCAAATGTGCAATTTTATCACATCAGGACACTGCTCTCTCCTCTCATCAAGGGGAGGTTCCCTGTGGATATACTATGTATATATATAAACAAAAAATAATACTCAGGGATAGGACCAGACATCCATCTCTCTTTCTTCAGAGATGATGTATACAAAACAAAGGGAAAACTCAAGGGAATGATAGACAACTCTCCTCTTCTTTCAGAAAAACTATTCAGCCAGCCACAAGAATACTCCTGGAAATAAAAGCATAATGTAACTGGGAGTATGGTAACCAACAAATCGAGACAGAGCACAAAGTCTCTACCTGAAATGCTTAAGAGTAATATATGAAGGGCAATGAAAGCTCAAAGTCCTTTACACAGCAATAAAAATAAAACACACTGAAGGTAGCTATGGGGGCACAAAGTCTCTCCACATTTGATTCTTCAGGACACCTTCCTGACTAATTTTACTAATCCTGCTTGTTAAATTAATGGAACAGAAAAGATATCAGAGCACAAAGTCTGAAAAAGTCCCTTGCTTTCTTATTTCATTAACAAAATATGATTAACAGACTGAGCACAAAGTCTCAATGATGCCTCTCAATTTGCGCAGAGTTTCATTCAGATTGTCAAAAAAGAGATCCATTTATATTGAAAGAAAGTCCCTTATATAGCTACTTCAAGAAGGACTCGAGAACAGTAATACATCATGATGCATTGGGAACTGTTAGGAAGATAGGCTAGAACTTTGGGGCATTTTACCCATTTGATCTTCTCAATGTAGATAAACAAGCCGTGCATTTGAAAGATTACAACTTTCAATGTCCACCTGGTGGTCTAATCTTCTCTTCATCGTTCCTCCTTTCCTGGTTAATTGAATCGGGCCATGAATTCATTCATTGTTCTGTCTTTCCTCACTTTCAACTGGTTTTGGTCTTGAATTTTGGGAATGCATTCGGGTCTATAAATTCAAAGGATCAACGGCTATTTCACTATCTTTAAAATTGACGTTTACATGCCCGTCAATGTGATTTCAATGGCTAGTTCACTATCTTGAATTTGACATCTTTGGGGTGTCATCCCTTGGTCTTCTTTTGGCTTTTGACTTTGCCCTTTCTGGCCTTAAGAAGTGATCCTTGAATGGGTCAGAAAGGGCCCTTTACTTTAGCTGTTAAGAGTCCCCCGCAAGGGCACCTGCCCTTCAGGGTCGTTTGGCAGCCCCTTTGCCTTTGCAGTTCCTGCAGATAAATATTTCCCTAGGCCTTCTCCCATGAACGTTCCCTGCGGACATTTTCCCCAGGTGTTTTCTCCTATGAGCGTTCCCCGAGGACATTTTCCTCGGGTGTTTTCTCCTACGGGTAATTTTCGCAGACGTTTGTTTCGCGGGAAATTTCTGTGGACAATTTGCCCAGGGAAAATTCCCGTGGACAAAAGTCTGTAGAAATTTGTTCCGCGAAGTCTTTGACTAGTCTTCAGACTTTGCCTGCATTTGCTTAGAATTATTTCAAACTTTTTGTCCAAAGGAATTCCTTCGGACAAAATTTTGGGGAAAATTCCTTAGCCAATTTTAAATGCCTTAAACATTCTGAAAGAATTACCTTTCGGGCTTGTTTGAAAATGACCCTTCCAAAGGGTGCTTTTATGGATTAAGTGTCCTCCGCAAGGGCACTTGTCCTTCGAGAAGTCTCCTTTTGCATTGAACCACCCCTTTGAACTTTGACGTTGAACCAATCGGTTGAACCAAAAATGGTTCAAGCCGATGGTTCAATGAATTAAACAAGCCGATGAATTAAACATTGAACCAAACATTTGAACTTGCCTTTGAACCAACAGTTGAACCTTCTCGTTGAACCAATTGGTTGAACCAAGGCTTTGAACCAAAATTGTTCAAGCCAATGGTTCAAGTCAATGGTACAATCAAATGAACCAAGTGAATGAATCTACTTTTGAACCTGTTCATTGAACCAAAATGTTGAACCATTGGATGAACCGAGCCATTGAACCTTGAACCTGTTGAACCTTTGAACCAAAATGGTTCAATGGTTCAACGGTTCAATGGTTCAAGCCACCTTGATTTGGCCAAGTGTCTTGAAGCTGACGAACCAATTGAAGCAATTGAACTTTGAACGTTGATGAAGCGTTTAACTCTTGCCAAAGACATTGAACTTGTTGAACTTTGAACTTGTTGAACCTTTAAACCAAAATGGTTCAATGGTTCAACGTTTCAGCGATTCAAGTCTCTTTCTGTACTCAGATGCTTGCCGATGAAGATTTTCAATTGAACCAAAGCTCTGAACCAAATCTAGAAAATGATTAAGTGTTAAAAACCATCTTTTGACTGAAACCTCCTACATAAGCCTTTGAACCTGTATAAATGAACCTGCATGTAGAATTTGAAGATACAAAGTCCGTAGAAATCAACATGTAAAATCCATTGAACGTGACTTGCAAAGTCTGTAGATTTTTTGAGAAGCTTTGAAAATGAGGAATCTGAATGTCTAAGACGAATTTTTTGAAAATGGAAGATACAATTTTGGTCTATAGGACCAAAATAGTTCAAATGTTGTCCCAAAAATGACTGCTACTTTTGGGAGACAACAGCTGGCTCCAATTGGGGAACTTCTGTCAATTGCAAAATGAATTAAAAGGAGTAGAATTTAGAATATCTAGTGTCTTCAAGTGTATCATTGGGCTTCAGAGTCATGCTACCCAGAAATGAAAGGCATCAAAAAGAAAATAAACAAAACAAAACAGCACTAAAACTGTATATATATATATAGAGGCAATGATTTGATACTTCAAGAGTTGAAGTGTTTTAGATGCTGCCCATTGTGGGGCAGAGAAAAGAGTGTGCCATCTTGGTATTTCAATAGAAAGCTATTTTCACCCATATGCTGATGAATTATGAATGGGCCTCTCCAAAGGGAGTCAAACTTTCCATGCATCCCCTTTGGTTCTCTTCTTTTGTCCCACAACAGGACTTGATCCCCAATCTGGAAATCATGATTTTTGGCCTTCTGATCAAAGAGTTTCTTTACCAGACTTTGATGAGAAACAATTATGTCTACCACCATGGTTCTCTATTCCTCCATCTGAGTCAGGCACATGATTCTTTTATCAAGATAACTCTCATATGTCTGATCTTCAATGGCCTTCGCCAATTTCAAGGCTGGTAACTCTAAATTGATTGGTATCTCAGCATTAATACCGTAAAGAAGTTGAAAAGGAGACGTACCAATTGCCCTCTTTGGTGTGATCATGTCTACCCATAGAGCATCCACCAATGCTTTGTGCCATGTCCTTTGATTATCATCTGCTAGCTTTTTTATAATAGTTACCAAATTCTTATTGATGGACTCAGCTTGTCCATTCCCTTGTGGAAAATAATCTAGAAAAATGAGAGAGCGTAATTCCATAATGAAAATAGAATTGCATAATTTCTTGAGAGGTGAAACAAGCTGCATTATCAGTAACAATTTGAAGTGAAACTCCAAACCTAGAAATGATATTCTCTTTGAGGAAGTTGCATACAACTTCTAAAGTAGCATGCTTAGTTGGGATTACTTCTACCCACTTGGTGAAATAATCAGTTGATGTAATGACATAATCATGTCCAGCACTTGAAGATGGGTTTATTGTCCCAATAAAATCAAGTCCCCATTGCTAGAAAGGTTCCTCTATGATTACTGGCTTGAGAGGCAGGGCAGCCAACTTGGGTCTTCCAATAAATTGCTGGCAAAGTTCACATTTCCTCACCCACTTATGTGCATCTTGGAAAAGAGTTGGCCAGTAATACCTGGCTCACAAAATTTTGTGAGCAGTCATAGGGGCAGAAAAATGTCCTCCACAAGCCAGATTGTGAAAAGATTTCAAGAGCTGGGTTTGTTGTTATTTGTCTACACAGCGAAGGAAAACTCCATCTATGCTTCTTTTGTACAGGCCGTTATTCTAAAGGACAAAATTGGCATCTTTCAACCTGATAGTCCTCATTTCTTTGTAAGATAAATGAGCAGGACAGTCACCATAAGTCAAAAAATAGGCAATATCTGAGTACCATTCATTGGTAGTGGAGACAAAAAGAACTGTTGGCGCATCTTCCACTTCAGCTTCTTTAGGTTGTGTATCTTCTGGCTTATTATTAGCCATTAATTGGCATAGGCCTTTACCTCTAACCAGCTTTATGAGCTTGATATCCAGATCAAATTCTTGGATCTTTTCAATCCAATTACGTCTTTTTATGCCAAACTCTTGCTAAGTTAATATAGACTTGACTGTAGTGTCAGGAACTAAGATAGTAGTATGTGAATTCAGAATATAGAAGCAAAAGTGTTTGACTGCTTTTACCAATGCATAGGTGTGTTTCTCTATATTTGAATACTTCATTTTATGGGTTTTGAGAGGGCAACTCATGAAAGAGATAGGGGATTCCATACCTTTTTTGTCTTGTTGGACAAGAATCGCTGAAAGAGTATGCTCAGATGCATAGCTGTATATAATGAAATCTTTGTGGTAATCTGAACAAACCAAGGTAGGGGCATGAGCAATGGGGACTTCAATATCTTGAAATGCTGATTTACATTCTTTATTCCAGCTGAAGGTAGTTTTCCCTTTCATCATATTCACGATGTGTCTTGTCTTCTCAACAAATTCAGGAATAAATCTCCGTAAGAAATTCACTTTTCTGAAGAAAGAGTGAATAACATTTTTACTTGTAGGCAAATTCAGCTCTTGAATAGACTTGACTCTATTTGGGTCAATCTTTATGCCTTCTTTAGACACAATGTGTCCAAGGAGTTTCCCCTCTATCACTTCAAAAATAGACTTCTTAGGATTTAAGGAAATACCATTCTGGCGGCAGCGCTCTAGCACTTATTGTAAGTGGCGTACATGATCAAATCGATGCTTTGAAAAGAAAATTAAATCATCAAGATATACCACTATGAATTTGCCAATTTCATCTTTGAAGGACATGTCCATAGCTCTCTGAAAGGTAGCACTAGCATTTATTAAGCCAAAAGGCATTCTTTTATATGCAAATGTACCCCAAGGCGTGATGAATGCAGTCTTGTGTTGGTCAGCTTCAGCAACTTCAACTTGATTATAACCTGAGAAGCCATCCAGCATTGATAACATTTCTGATCCTATTACTGTTGGAAGCACTTGGTCCATGATTGGCAAAGGGTAATTATCTTTCAGAGATGACTAATTTAGATGCTAGAAATCTACACAAATGCAGATTTCACCATTTTTCTTCCTTACTGGTACTATGTTTGTAATCCATGTAGAATGATGGATTGGGAAAATAATTCTAGCATTTAACATTTTCTGTATCTCAGACATAATAGTACCTAAAATTCTTGGATTGTATTGTCTAGATTTCTGCTTGTAGGGCATTGAATCAGCCTTGAGAGGAATATGATGGTGGATTTCATCAGGTCTAAGAGACTTCAGGTCTTCATATGAGTATGCCAAGACATCAATGTATTGACAAAGCAAAGAAGTGAATTTGAATCTTTCTTCAGGGGTGCAGCACTTACCAATGTTGACCATTTTGGGATTTTTTTTGTTGGTTAGATTCACTTGGTCAAATCCTTGAGAGAGATTTGAATCTGTTTGCTATTGTTTGACAAATCTATCATGCTTGTCAAACAGCTTCTCAAGAGAAACTAGGCCTTTAAGAATTTTTTTCCTTTCAGCTGTAGAAATTCTTCATTTACATTTGAAATGGATTCAAAAAAAGATTCAGACTTTTGAGATTCATTGCCTTCAAAATATAGCTGTTCAAAATTGTCTTTTCATTCTAAGAAAGCAATGATCTAATGATCATCATTGAATATTTGCCAATGATCAGCATTGTCAAGAACACTTGGTCTATAGACCAACTCAATGGTATATTTGTCTTCTTTAAAATTAGAATGAGGAATTAAAAGAGTTCCTGAAACAGCAAGTGCATCAACTCTATCATTGGACTCTCTTGGAATGGAAAAAATATTGAAAGCATCAAAGCTTTCAATTTGATCCCAAACCAGGTTACGGTAGTGGCGTAACCTCTCATTCTTGGTCTAATATAAATTTCTCACTTGACAGACCACTAATTTGGCATCCCCTTTAGCATGAAGAGACTTGATTCCTCTTTTTTGCGTAGCCTTCATGCCCAGCAACAGCCATTCATATTCAGTTGTATTATTTGTGTTGCTAAATTATAATTTATAGGATGAAGGAAACAGATCTCCTTGAGGAGATATCAAGACAATTCCAACTCCTGAACTAGTAAAGGAACAACTACCGTCAAATTCTAGAGTCCAAATCTTATTAGAAACTAACTTTACTTCAGACTTTCCCTCATCAGAGATATAGGGCTCTTCTTCATCTATTTATAAAAAGTAGTTACCCATACCTGTGGATTCAAAAGGGATTTGAGCTTCAGGAGCTGACGTCTTGGTAACTACATACTTTGCTTCCTTTTCAAGAAGTAATCTTTTCATCACGCCTTGGACAGGGATCCTTGCCTCAGATAGATCCATATTTAGTTCTCCTCCCACATCCTTACAAAAATTTCATCCAAGTAAAATTCCATAATATGTTGGGACATCAACCACCAAGACAGTCATCTTAATCCTCTTGTCTAGAAAGGTTGCGAATGCAAATTGGGCATCTTTGATTTGCCCCAGCAATGGTACTTGCTTATTCTCCATAGAGAAACATCTCCCAAATGTCTTGGTCAATGTGAGACCAAGAGACTTAATGACTTTAGCAGGCATGACATTGTCAGATGTGCCTGAGTCTATTATACAACTACTCAGCTTGTGGCCATTGATTAACAGGGAAACATAGAAGGGTTTTATTTTTCCAGGAGCAGCTGGAGGAGTAATGATCAGATTATTTGGAATAGGCATGTTTTTTGGAGAATCAAGAATTACTTTTTTCACCTTTTTTCTTATAGGGACAGTCTCATTTTTAACATATTGAACCAGCTTGTTCATTTGATTCAGATTAGACTGCAAGTATTCAAATTTAGACATCTGTATTTTTGTCTTTTGACATGATCAATTATGTCAAATGGCTGAATCAAGCTAGGTACAGAGAAAGGTACTTCAACTTTCTAAGTTTTCAGAGGGATGGGAGGTGGGTTGGTTTGCGAATTAGAAGTAGAAGGGGAAGGCGCAATAGATGTATTTACCTTTTGAGTGATTACCGGATCTTTTGGTCAAAAAGGCAGAGCTGTCCCACGCTTGACAATTGTGACTGTTGGCTGTGATTGCTCTTCTGTCTTTTTTTTATCAACCTGCTAGACTGATTAGTTCTTAGACCTGGTAAACACTGCATATGATCCATCTGAAGCTTCTCCTTTGCTTTTGAGTTCATCTTAGTAATTTAAGAAACCAATGTGGGAATCGCCAGCTAATTCTTTTTGACTGTCTTCAATGATATCAGCATCATTTTCTTGATTTAATTCAGGTTGATAAGAGAATTATGATTCTACTTCAAGATATCCCATTGCTAAATTGGTTAGAGGAGCTTCTAGGGAAAGTTTCCCTTGTGGGGGAGGAAGGCGATTTTGTTGTCTTTAGTTTCTAACAACATTGCCCTGATATGACTGATTTGGGAATGTCCTTCTGTATGTAGAAGTAGAAGACATTCCTTTATCCATTTGCTTCTTAAGAGAAAGCAACTCATTTGCTAATTTCTGCACCATTGGATCTGTGGTGCTTATAGATGCAAATTCAGAAGATGATGAAGCTCTGTTTCTATTTGGATCTCTTCTCATTTTCCCTGCTAAGATGAGATCATCTTCTACTTCGGTGGCCAAAATTTGAGCTGCAGCGAGATCTATTTGACCAGCACGTCTCAAGAGGAAACTGACTTCAGGTAGCTGAGAATTAATGAAAAAGCATTTGAGATTCTCAGCTGTGGGTCTAGCAATGACAGGTATTCTATTTCTCAATTTGTCAAATTTAGCTATGAAGTCTCTCATAAGCTCATGAGGCTCTTTCTTCATCTGTGTAAGTTGAGCTAGAAGTGTAATGTGCATCTTCTGTAGGTTTGAATCTGGATTCAAACTTAGCTTTAAGAGTATTCCAATCAGTCACATATCGAGCCTATAGATGGTAAAACCAATCTATAGTAGGACCTTGTAGAATTTCAACAAAAATCCTGACCGCAACATCTTCAAACTCTATTCAGATTACTCCATAAGCTATACTAAATGCTGCAATATGTTCATCAGGATGAACTTTGCCATCACCATAGAATTTAGGGAAATTATTCCTAGAACTGCGTGGGAGCTCATGTACAGGAGGAGTAAGATTGAGAGGACCAAAAGCATTACCCTAGGGGCCTTGAACTGCCATTATAGGATTCTAAAAAGGAGGGATAACAAATCTCAATGGGGTAATTATAGGCACAGCGTTATCAATAGTAGAAGTAGATACTTCATCTGATAATGGGGATCTGGCTTTAGTAGGAGGGAAGCTCTTGGTTCGTTGGAGATGAGATGGTGAAAGAAACAGATCAAAATCACTTTGTTGTACCAGCTCGAACACAGGATCAATGATACCTTTAGCCCTTTGGATTCGTGTATACCTTGGATCTACCAGATTGTAAAATAAAAGTGGAAAAGAATTAACCTTGCTTCAGTTAAAGCTTGGGGCTTTAAACTATGTGTTCTTTCCCTGTGAGTGTGGAGGTGAATGAATAGGCTATAAATGGATAATGGGTATATTCCCCAGTGGAGTCGCTAAAAAACTTTTGGTTGAATATTTTGTCTATCAGCGTACTGGTAAACAAAATAGGTATGATCAGTCAAAGTAGGAAGAGTAGTTGTCCAAATGTGCAAGTTTATCACATTAAAAGGACACTGCTCTATCCTCTCATCAAGGGGAGGTTCCCTGTGGATATGTTATGTATATGTATAAACAAAAAATAATACTCAGGGATAGGACCAGACATCCATCTCTCTTTCTTCAAAGATGATGTATATAAAACAAAGGAAAAACTCAAGGGAATGACAGACATCTCTCCTCTTCTTTCAGAAAAACTATTCAGCCAGCCACAAGAATAATCCTGGAAATAAAAGCAGAATGTAACTGGGAGTATGGTAACCAACAAATCGAGACAGAGCACAAAGTCTTTACCTAAATGCTTAAGAGTAATATACAAAGGGCAATGAAAGCTCAAAATCTCTTCAAAGTCCTTTACACATCAATAAAAAGAAAACACACTGAAGGTAGCTATGGGGGCACAAAGTCTCTCCACAGTTGATTCTTCAGGACACCTTCCTGACTAATTTTACTAATCCTGCTTGTTAAATTAATAGAACAGAAAAGATATCATAGCACAAAGTCTGAAAAAGTCCTTTGCTTTCTTATTTCATTAACAGAATATGATTAACAGACTGAGCACAAAGTCTCAATGATGCCTCTCAATTTGCGCAGAGTTTCATTCAGATTGTCAAAAAAGAGATCCATTTATATTGAAAGAAAGTCCCTTATATAGCTACTTCAAGAAGGACTCGAGAACAGTAATACATCATGATGCATTGGGAACTGTTAGGAAGATAGGCTAGAACTTTGGGGCATTTTATGTTGGGGATCAACCAACAATGGATTACACTTATGAAAGCAATGAATGCGAAAATAAATCAGATAGATAAGTAACTGAAATGATAAATAGCACAGAATAAGATATACAAGAAAACACCCTGAAAACTTGTATTAAAAACTCTTTACAATAGGAATACAAATGAAGAACTTTGTTCTTCCACACCTCTCTCAGATGCACACAAGATCTCTCACTAGATCTCTATTCCTCAAGAGCTCTCTCTCAAGTACTGTCCTTTAAACATTCACAATGTTCTACTCATACTCAATTACACTCTCTCATACAATAGCTTAGAAGATCTCTCATACATATAGAAATAGGAAACTTGAGCATGCTCTTACAACAAACAGTTAAGCCTCTTCAACAAGGGCTCTAAAAATAATATTGCTAACAATAGAGACGCGAGCTTGAGTCTACAACTCAAACTCATCATGCAAACACTCGCTTTCTATCCTCGGAAATTGCTTTCTGGACACACAGGTAACCGACGTCGGTTCCTGCCTGTTCGCCTGTGACCGTCGCCGGCCGACCATACTGCCGACGTCGGCGCCTCTGTAACTGCAACTGACCGACGTCGGTCGCTCCTGACCGACGCCGGCATCTGTGTAGACCCGAACCTGTTTGTGTATGCTCCTTGGTGAAGCTTTTAGCTCCACATACCTAACAATCTCCCACTTGGAGATAAACCAGCTGCACCAGTACCTGTACAGCAACATCTTCTAGCTCCTCCATCTTCAACTCAATCATGAAGACCAATAGAAGTTGAATGAAGATTCAACTTCTCCTTAGTAACCGGCTTTGTTAGCATATCAGCAGGATTCTTGTCTGTATGGATCTTCTCCAGCTTCAACTCACCATCTTCCAATACCTTCCGTATGAAGTGGTACCTTAGCTGTATGTGCTTGGTTCTAGAATGAAAAGCTGAGTTCTTAGCCAAATGGATTGCACTCTGACTGTCACTATGCAATCTGCAACTCCCATGCTCCCTTCCAAGCTCTTCCATGAACCGTGTCATCCATATCATCTCCTTGCTAGCTTCTGTAGCTGCAATATATTCTGCTTCTGTAGTTGACAAGGCTACAACCTTCTGCAACTTAGAAATCCAACTAACTGCCGTTCCACCTACAGTAAAAACATAACCTGTAGTGCTCCTCCTGCCATCCAAATCCCCTGCCATATCTGAATCTACATAGCCATGTAGAGAAGTATCTGAACCTCCATAGCATAAGTGTCTACTGTTGGTTCCTCTCAGATATCTAAGGATCCATTGTACTGCTTTCCAATGTTCCTTTCCTGGATTGGCCATATACCTGCTTACTACTCCCACTGCTTGGGCAATATCTGGTCTAGTACACACCATTGCATACATCAAACTTCCTACCGCGGAAGAATATGGAACCTTATTCACGTACTCTACCTCATCATGTGAATTGGGACATTGTTCTTTACTTAACTTGAAATGTCCTGCCAAAGGTGTGCTTACCAGTTTCGCATCCTGCATGTTGAACCGTTTCAACACCTTGTCTACATAATCTTCTTGAGACAATATCAACCTGTGATTTTTCCTGTCTCTCTTAATGCTCATGCCAAGGATTTTCTTAGCTGCTCCCAAATCCTTCATAGCAAACGTTTGAGCTAACTTCACCTTAAGCTCTAAGATATCCTGCATGTGAGACCCTGCAACCAGCATGTCATCTACATACAACAATAGAATAATGTATCTACCGTTATCAAATCTCTTAAAATATACACAATGGTCTGATTGACATCTACTGTAGCCATGCTCAGTCATAAACCTGTCAAATTTCAAGTACCATTGCCTTGGAGCTTGCTTGAGGCCATACAAGCTTTTCTTTAACCTGCACACTAGTTTCTCCTTACCCTTGACCTCGAAACCTTCTGGCTGTTCCATGTAAATTTCCTCATCTAAATCTCCATGAAGAAATGATGTTTTAACATCTAGCTGCTCAAGATGCAAATCCTCAAAAGCAACCAAAGACAATACAACCCTTATAGAAGTCATCTTAACAACCGGAGAAAAAATCTCGCCAAAGTCAATACCTGGCTTTTGTGCAAATCCTTTTACAACCAATCTGGCCTTGTACCTCATCTGTCCATCCTCACCTTCCTTCAACCTGTAAGTCCACCTGTTCTTCAGTGTTCTCTTACCAGCTGGCAATTCAACCAAATCCCATGTTTGGTTCTCCCTTAAGGACTCCATCTCCTCAACCATGCCACGCTCCCACTTACTCCTGGACTCCACCTGTAAAGCTTCTTCAAAACTTTCTGGTTCTCCACCATCGGTTAGCAATAAATAATATAAAGGAGAATATCTAATTGGAGGCTTACTTACCCTTTCAGACCTCCTGATTGGTGTCTTGGACTCGTTTTCCACAATCTGTCCACCCAAATTTTCTGACAGTGATCGACCTCGGCCACCTGTAGACCTGTTACTGGCCGACGCCGGTTCTTCCTGGCCGACGCCGGTGCCTGGTCTGCCGACGTCGGTCTCTGTATGACCGACATCGGTTTCTGTACTGCCGACGCCGGTTCCAAACCTGCCGACGTCGGTCTCTGTGTTTTCCTGTAAGTGATTATTTCTTTTTCCCGTGAGCTCATTTTGGACCATAACTTCGTCCAACTCATTATTGCTCTGCCCAGCTTGATCTAGCTTCCTTATCTGATCACTGTACATCACTCTTTCATTGAAAGCAACATCACGGCTCCTAATTACCTTGTTAGTTCCTAGATTCCAAAATCTGAAACCAAAATCATCTGAGCCATAGCCTATAAATGTGCACCTCGTAGACTTAGCATCAAGCTTCTTTCTATTTTCCTTATCTATGTGCACAAAGGCTTCACAACTAAAAACTCTGAGATATGAGAGATCAACCTTTTTACCTGTCCATGCCTCTTCTGGAATTCCACCATCCAGAGCTGTAGAGGGTCCTCTGTTGATCAGGTACACTGCGGTGTCAACTGCTTCTGCCCAAAACTCTAAGGGCAACCCTGCATGCAATCTCATACATCTTGCACGCTCCATAATAGTCCTGTTCATCCTTTCAGCAATACCATTCTGCTGAGGTGTCCTTGGAACCATCCTTTGCCTACGGATTCTATTTATGTAACAATACAATTTGAACTTAAGACTGCAGAACTCACCACCATTATCAGATCTCAAGCACTTTAATCTTTTGCCTATTTCATTCTCAACCATGGCTTTCCAAATCTTGAAAGTCTCAAAAACATCAGATTTCTTTTTAATACAGTAGATCCATACCTTTCTTGTGGCGTCATCTATGAATGTAACATAGTACTGTGATCCGCCAATAGAGGCTACATGAGCCGGTCCCCACACGTCTGTGTGAACAAGCTGCAACTTCTGCCTTTTCTTAGTAGACCCAGTCTTTAGAAAACTAACCCTTTTCTGTTTTCCAAACACACAATGCTCACAAAATTCTAGATCCATACTTTTCAAATCTGAAAGCATACCTTTAGACTTAAGGATTGACATCCCCTTCTCACTCATGTGGCCAAGCCTTGAGTGCCACAATTTAGCATCCACATCTGAAGTAGATAAAACTGAAGGAGATTTGTTAGTAATACAATTACACAAATAGAGAGTACCTTCTCTCTTACCTCTAGCCATAACAAGTGCACCCTTGATCACTTTCCAAGAATCTGCTGTGAGAGTTACTGTACAACCCTCATCACCTAGCTTACCTGCAGAAATCAGATTTCTCTTCAAACTAGGAACATGCATCACATCCCTCAACACCCATGTGTTGCCATTCTGCATCTTTAGCTGCACTTTACCTTTGCTAATAATCTTACAAGGCTCATCATCCCCTAAGTACACTATTCCAAAATCTCCATGGACATAGTCACTGAAATATTCTCTGTTAGGGGTAGCATGGAAAGATGCACCAGAATCTAATACCCAAGATTCTATATTATTATGCAAAGAGAAAATAAGAGCATCCTGTGCAATACCTGCAACCTTTGTCTCTTCCTTTCCTTCGTGCTGATTATCCTCCTTAGGCTTTGACCAACAATCTCTGCTTATGTGCCCCAACTTTCCACAGTTCCAGCATTGTGGCCTTCTGCCATTCCTGGATTTGGATCTGCCTCTTCCTTTAGACTTAGATCTTGATCTCCTCTTGCTCCTTTCTTTTTGCCTTCCTCTGCTCTCGAAATTTAAAGCATTCCCGGATGTCCCAGAAGTCTCTTCTGTGCTTTTCCTGCGAATTTCCTCATTCAAAATAACACTAACCACATCCTCTACTTTTAAAATATTCGAAGCAGAAGCAGTATTAGAAACTGCCATTACCAAGCCATGCCAGCTTTCAGGCAAAGAACATAATATCAAAAGAGCCTTTATTTCATCTTCAAATACAATATTAACAAAACTTAACTGATTAACAATACCATGGAAATCATTCAGGTGATTAGAAATAGATCCACCTTCTTGCATATGCAAATTAAATAATTGCTTCATCAAATATACCTTATTTGAAGCGGAGGGTTTTTCATACAAATTTGCTAACGTGGTCATTAACTCTACCGTAGTTTTTGCCTGTGACAAATTAGATATCACAGTGGAGGCCAGACTCAGTCTTATAGACCCAAGAGCCTTTCTGTCAAGAACTTTCCATTCTTCATCCTCCATGTCCTTGGGCTTCTTTGCTATCCCACCTAACGGTAAGTAAAGATCTTTCTGATACAGATAGTCCTCTATCTGCATTCTCCAGTGCTGATAGTTCTTGCCATTAAACTTTTCCATTCTCAACTTACTTTCCTCTGCCATTGCTTCTCCCACTCAAATAGAAATCCCTGTGAGCAACCTGTAATCCGAACACACTACACAGATCTGAACCACCTGTTAGTGAACCTGAGCTCTGATACCACTTGTTGGGGATCAACCAACAATGGATTACACTTATGAAAGCAATGAATGTGAAAATAAATCAGATAGATAAGTAACTGAAATGATAAATAGCACAGAACAAGATATACAAGAAAACACCCTGAAAACTTGTATTAAAAACTCTTTACAATAGGAATACAAATGAAGAACTTTGTTCTTCCACACCTCTCTCAGATGCACACAAGATCTCTCACTAGATCTCTATTCCTCAAGAGCTCTCTCTCAAGTACTGTCCTTCAAACATTCACAATGTTCTACTCATACTCAATTACACTCTCTCATACAATAGCTTAGAAGATCTCTCCTACATATAGAAATAGGAAACTTGAGCATGCTCTTACAACAAACAGTTAAGCCTCTTCAACAAGGGCTCTAAAAATAATATTGCTAACAATAGAGACGCGAGCTTGAGTCTACAACTCAAACTCATCATGCAAACACTCACTTTCTGTCCTCGGAAATCGCTTTCTGGACACACAGGTAACCGACGTCGGTTCCTGCCTGTTCGCCTGTGACCGTCGCCGGCCGAACATACTGCCGACGTCGGCGCCTCTGTAACTGCAACTGACCGACGTCGGTCGCTCCTGACCGACGCCGGCGTCTGTGTAGACCCGAACCTGTTTGTGTATGCTCCTTGGTGAAGCTTTTAGCTCCACATACCTAACATTTTACCCATTTGATCTTCTCAATGTAGATAAACAAGCCATGCATTTGAAAGATTGCAACTTTCAATGTCCACCTGACGGTCTAATCTTGTCTTCATCATTCCTCCTTTCCAGGTTAATTGAATCGGGCCATGAATTCATTCATTGTTCTATCTTTCCTTGCTTTCAATTGGTTTTGGTCTTGAATTCTGGGAATGCATTCGGGTCTATAAACTCAAAGGATCAACAGCTATTTCACTGTATTTAAAATTGATGATTACATGCCCAACAATGTGATTTCAACGGCTAGTTCACTATCATGAATTTGACATCTTTGGGGGCATCACCCCTTGGTCTTATTTTGGCTTTCAACTTTACCCTTTCGGGCCTTAAGAAGTGATCCTTGAATGGGTTGGAAAGGGCCCTTTACTTTAGCCGCTGAGAGTCCCCCGCAAGGGCACCTGCCCTTTGGGGTCCTTCAGCAGCCCCTTTGCCTTGGCAGTTCCCGCGAACAAATATTTCCCCAAGCCTTCTCCCGTGAACATTCCCCACAGACATTTTCCCTAGGTGTTTTCTCTCGTGAACATTCCCCGTGGACATTTTCCCTGGGTGTTTTCTCCCGTGGGTAATTTACGTGGACATTTGTTCCGTGGGAAATTCCCATGGACAAAAGTCTGCAGAAATTTGTTCTGCAAAGTCTTTGACTAGTCTTCGGACTTTGCCTACATTTGCTTAGAATTATTTTGGAATTTTTGTCTGAAGGAATTCCTTCAGACAAAATTCTGAGGAAAATTCCTTAGCCAATTTTAAATGCCTTAAACATTCTGAAAGAATTACCTTTCGGGCTTGTTTGAAAATGACCCTTCTAAAGGGTGCTTTTATGGATTAAGTGTCCTCCGCAAGGGCACTTGTCCTTCGAGAAGTCTCCTTTTACATTGAACCACCCCTTTGAACTTTGACGTTGAACCAATCGGTTGAACCAAAAATGGTTCAAGCTGATGGTTCAATGAATTAAACAAGCCAATGAACTAAACATTGAACCAAACATTTGAACTTGCCTTTGAACCAACTGTTGAACCTTCTCATTGAACCAATCAATTGAACCAAGGCTTTGAACCAAAATGGTTCAAGCCAATGGTTCAAGTCAATGGTACAATCGAATGAACCAAGTAAATGAATCTGCTGTTGAATCTGTTCATTAAACCAAGATGTTGAACCATTGGATGAACCAAGCCATTGAATTATTCCTTTGGTTGAACCTGCCATTGAACCTTGAACCCATTGAACCTTTGAACCAAAATGGTTCAACGGTTCAATGGTTCAATCCACCTTGATTTGGCCAAGTGTCTTGAAGCTGATGAACCAATTGAAGCAATTGAACTTTGAACCTTGATGAAGCGTTTAACTCTTGCCAAAGACGTTGAACTTGTTGAACTTTGAACCTATTGAACCTTTGAACCAAAATGGTTCAATGGTTCAACGTTTTAGTGGTTCAAGTATCTTTATGTACTAAAATGCTTGCCGATGAAGATTTTCAACTGAACCAAAGCTTTGAACCAAATCTAGAAAATGACTAAGTGTTAAAAACCATCTTTTGACTGAAACCTCCTGCAGAAGCCTTTAAACCTATATAAATGAACCTGCCTGTAGAATCTGAAGATACAAAGTCCGTAGAAATCAACATGTAAAATCCATTGAACTTGACTTGTAAAGTCTGTAGATTTTCTAAGAAGCTTTGAAAATGAGGAATCTGAATGTCTAAGATGATTTTTTTGAAAATGGAAGATACAATTTTGGTCTGTAGGACCAAAATAGTTCAAATGTTGTCCCAAAAATGACTGCTACTTTTGGGAGTCAACAATATGATCATAAATGTTGATTGTGTTTTATCTTCACCATATCATTGTTGTTATGTGTTAAGAATATGAATATATAATATTGTATATTAGCAACCATAATGTAGGTTAAAATTAATTCATTAAAAATTACATTTCAAATAAGACATTGTAATAGAAAAAGGGGATATTTAACATAAAATACAAGAGTTAAGTTTTTAAAATCTTTCTCCTAACAACTTATGACTGTTAAGTAGAATAATGGGTATGTTTGTGCCTCTAAAATTGAGATTGGAGAAAAAAGTCTAAATTTGAACAATGAAATAAAGAGTTATGTTAACAAAACTTAAGGAGACCAACTCTATGTTGGGTTATATCTTTAATCAATAGAGCTACACATGTTTGACCTTCATAATGAATGAGATATCATATAGAGCAATGATTTCCTCTAAAGAGGCATTAAACCCTTCCATGAATGTCATAATAAATTGGAAACATATTTACATAATGTTCCTTTGACTTTTGTTATTTATTACAAAATTCCCAAATACATTGATGTGTGGAATAAAGTGATTTGAGTTCATGAAATGTTGATGAGAGCATACTAGTGATTTCCCCAAAACAAATCTCAATCCAAAAGGAAGAATGGTGTATTTGGGATATTTAATAAGTCCATATTCTATTTGAAGATAATGAAAAACGTAGTGATGCATTTTTTTATGATAGTTTTAATGGTTTTGTTGAAGTTGATAGGAGAGTTATAATTACTATCTTGATGTAGGATGAATCGAGCATGAATATTTCATTAACATAAACATATACTAAATCGAATCCTTCACTCAATAATTAGTGAAATATTCAAGATTTATAAAAATGAGTGCAGTACATTTTTGTCACATCTGAATTTAGTGTCCATCCATTTTATCACGTGGACTATTCTAATCTATACAATTATGATGAAATTATATAGGTGACATTAGAAGAATCTTACTCATTTATATATTAAAAATATAATTAATATTGTTGACAAAACAAAACAAGAACAATTTTATGATTGTACGAGAAAAAATTGTAGTGAATTATAAATTGGAAAAAATCAAATTCATTAACAGTTAATATTTTTTTTCCTCTAATGACCACAAAAAGGTAATGGATGGTGGCCAATCAAAATATAATAAAATAAATGACATCTAACTCATTTACATCCTTTTGTTTAGGCAGGTGCTTTGGATGATAGAAAGATAAACACAGAGCTTGTTGTCATTGATTTAGATGATGTGAAATTGAGTCAGGATAAAGCCTCATGGGTATTCATGTTACACATCTATCCTTATTATATATTTTTTATAAAATAAAATAAAATCTTAAATTTTACCTCATCCCATTTATTTTAAATCTCTCCTCAAATTTTTATAACAATTATAATATACGGTTATCATCAATAATTACAATATAACCCCTAATCAAAAAATATGATAGGGTATTGCCCTTATTTTAATGTTTTAACTGTTCTATTTAATAGCTTAGTTAAAATCCATAGAATATGCTTATGGTATGTTGTATCCTTAACATCATCCATAATAAAAGATAAGATTAACAAAACTTTCATAGTTTTTATCGTGTTTGTAGAAACCATACATTTAACAAGAGATTTAAGGAATTTTCCTGAATTTACAATAGCATTATATTTAAAAAAATCTTAGTATTTTTTGCCATGTATTTATAGATATGGTACATATTTAAAAAAATATTTTGAAGTTTGCTAACCTTATCCACAGAAATGAAGCATTTGACTAAATCTTTTGAAGTGGTTTACCCTGTATTTATAGAGATTGTATATCGGATGACATCTTTGTAAATTACACTTGATATGGTCCTTGTTTTAGCATTTTTGACACTTATTTATTTTTGATCAGGAGATTAGCCCACACGTTTGAGGAATTAAAGAGTAAGAGGACAAACTTAAGGCAAAAGTATGAAATTGGCAAACGTTGGAAACAACAGTGTCTCAGCGGTAGGAGGGAAACAACATAAGATAGGTTCTAAGCTCCATTAGAAGATCCAAAAACAATAATGAAGTATATTTAGTCAAAGAATGGTAGCTTGAGGGCTTGTTGGAAAAAAATCACACTGAAGACCACAAAAAACCAATCACAAAAGGGACATGGAAACATTATGCAAGCTTAGTGATACAGGTATTTAATTATTATTATTTTAGCACAGTCAAAGATTGAGAGGGAAATTTTAACACAACATTTTTTAGAGGAATAAAAGAAAATGAATGAAGCAGAGGAATAAATCAAATAGATTATTTAATAGCTTCTTTACTGAACAAAAACATGTACAACTTTCTCTGAATAAGACAATAAATATAATAGAACATTTAATAGCCTCTTACCTAAACAAAAACATGCAAAACTTTCTCTAAATAAGACTATAGATCTCCATATTCTAGTGAAAAAGAAATTAACAACAATGTAATGGTGTTCACAAGGATGAAGAGAGACAAGAGATATTGGGCCAGATAATGGTGCATATGACCCTACATAAAACCAAATACCTAACTTATTTATGATAGATTCATTCATATTTATGATCACAGAAGGGAAAGTGGACATTGAATAAGTTGGACAAGGAAAGAAATCCTAGAGTTTTTTATAAATGTGAAAAAATTGAATCCATAACTTATTAACACAGACAAAATCCAAAACATACGAAGCAAGAATAAGTATGAGGAAAAAAGGAAAATGATTCAAATCTCCATATGCCATTGAAAAATAAATCAATAGAAATGTAATGGTGTTAGCAAGGATGAAGAGAGACGAGATATTGGGCCAGCAAAGATAGCCAAGGCCCATGCACTAGCATCACTATCCTTATATATCTTTCTGGATTATTCGTATTTCTTTTATATATGTGCATGAATCACAGATTTAGGCCTTTTCCTTTAACAATATTGTTTATTTTTCTTAATTTATCAATGTGGGTAATTGGGTGTCACCTACAACCAATACATACACTTATAATTGAATTCAACTTGCATTCATCAATTTTAGATTTTAACACAATAATTTTTAGAATAATAGAATAAAATGAACATCGCAGAGGAATAAATAGAACAAAATAGTAGTTAGAAGCATAGGAGAAAAGTAAGAGTAGTAGATATAATAATGAATAGATCATAGTGAAAATGAATGGTGCAGTACTCACGACCATCAAAATTTGAAGTTAATATCGAACCAGCCCTGTGATCAACAGTGATTTTGCCAATCTCAAACCAACACGCTCCTCACCATCTCACTTTGGAAATGGGCATAGGTTGCTTTGAAAATGGGCTCAAGAATGAAATGGGGTAAATTGAATCCATGGTCAACTTGTTATTCTTGCCCTTTGTTTCCTGCCTAGGTAACTACATCCTTGACTACATAGGTTACCATGACTGTGCAAGTTATCATGATTGTAGGTAAGGTAACCATCATCAGGTGTGAATGTCAAGTTTATGTCATCAAATTTTACCAGCGATGACTTTTCACTAGCAACCAGCACACATTGGGAGTTGGCATGTGCTTATTAAGTTCATCCAAAGGGTAGGCATGATAAAGTGGTGGAGTTTTTTATGCAACATGGTAATGATTTGTTAGAAAATAAAAACATATAAAAACAAAAAATAAAACACACATATTGCTACAGCAATTAGGGAACAAGATTTTTAATAATCTTCTTGATCTTCTTGATCTTCTGATCTTCTTGATCTTGTTCAATTACAATACTACCCCATGGATCTATTAAATAGATTTGAAAAACTAACAATAATTAGAAAAAACAAACCAAAGACTAATTTTAGTCTTTACATGCAAACTGCAACTCTAACAGTTTAACTAATTATTTGTTAACTAACTGATAATTAACTGTTGCATGCATGAGGAGTGGAAAAATTAACTCCAGTCTCCAACACTTCCCCTTAATTTCTACCATAAACTATTTCAACATTTACAATGCCTAAATTTTGTCTACTAGCTTCAGCTAGGATGATTTTCTTTTGTAAAATACACTGCCTCTCATGCAGAGTACACCACCTTGCAAAATACATCACCTTATATGGCCTAGATTGAGGCTACGAACAAATACAATTGCTCAATGAGCATTCACTTAGCGTTTAAGACTAAGGAGTAGCCTATCTAAAGGCTATCAACGGACATGCCTATGTCCAACACTGTAAGCTTCCTGCTTGCTTACCTTTCTTTCACCTGATGCTTAATTGTTCCAAGGACTCTGCTGGGTTCTTTCCATGTTGGTCTAGATTTGCCAATGATTGGCCTGATCTTTAGACACTTTGACAGCTTCACTCATTGTTCAACACACACACTTTCACAACTTCACTCGCTGTGTAACACAAGCTCTGTGGAGCTCATCTTTTCAAACACGACACTGCGGCCGCCCATGCTATACCCTGAAGACAATGAATGATTGCATTGCTTGCATAACATGGAAAACATACGTCTTGTAAAACTGAATATAGACAGCAGACAAGAAATAAAACAATAAACAAATAAAAAACTTTTGATGCCCTTCTTTTTGGCATTCAGAGCAGGGTCTTCGGAGCAATCTTCTGTGTAATACGCCTTTAGCTTGGATTTTTTTTTTTTGTTCACTTTCTTCAACTGTCTTGATCGACATCATCCCTTTTTCTTTGGCATCCTCAGTGGTCCCGTCTTTGGTCTCAACCATCGCCTCATCCTTCGCAGCGGGTGTTTCCTCCTTCAAGGGCGGCTCAACGAATTCATTATTTTTTATGGTGCTTTGACTTCCTCTCAATTGTGCTCTTTGAACAACTGTGATCTGCTATGAATAAGGCTATGTCCTTTTGTTTTGTTTGACTGCTATGTCGTCCACCTTCTGCCAGCTGTGCTGACAAACCTGTCGCTCCCTTCTTAACCTGCATTTTAAGTTTTGCACTTTTCCTGACTAAACTATGTGATCTCCTTGTTGGCTGTGGACTGTTGACTACGCTCTAACATACAACCTGTCGCTCCACATCACTACACCATTTCTTCTAATGGTCTTGTGCTGCACTTTGCCTTAACGCTTTCAAACAGCTGCTACTGCGTTGACCAGGCTCTTCCTTGCTTTCTGTGTGTGTTCTACCAAGTCTGGGTGTTGGGCATTGACTGTTGTGTTTAGGCTTTGCCTGGGCTGACTATCAGCCATGTTGAAACTTGTGTTTGGGCTCTTCCTACTGGATTTTTCCTCTACTGAGTGCGCCACTCTTTTCCCATGATCCGACTGATCTTCTACCTGGATTGCACCTCTACTTTGGCTCTACAACCTAGCTTTACTCTTTCTAACTTGCGCTTCTTCTTTCATGTGCTACTGACTGTCGGCCTTCAAGAAAGTTGATGGTTGCATTCTTTATAGCCTTTTTCTTAGCCTTTAAGCTGGTGCATCTCTATTTATTGATTTTCTTCCCAGAATCTATAATTTCAAGCCATTCCGCAACTCCACGAGCTCCTTCCTTGGGCAGCTTTGGCGCTGACTTGTGCGAATCCTGCACAAACGTGAGTTATAGGGTCAAACTACAACTACTGCACAAATGTGAGGTATTCGCTTCTCCCTTCACGGTTGAATGGTGACTGTTGGCACCTTTCCCACAGCTTTTTCTAACTTGCGTGCTCTGCTGGCTCTTCTAACCAGACTCTTGCAAGCTGCGCTATTTTCCAATGACTTTGCTACTACTGTAGCTCGAACTTCAATCTCCACAGGATCATATCCTTAAATCTTTGATACCATTTGTTAGAAAATAAAAACATATAAAAATAGAAAATAGAACACACAGATTGCTACAGCAATCATGGAACAAGATTTTTATTAATCTTCTTGATCTTGCTTATCTTGCTCAACTTCTTGATCTACTGATCTTCTGATCTTTTTCAATTACAACACTGCCCCATGGGTCTATTAAATAGATTTGAAAAACTAACAATAATTAGAAAAAACAAACCAAAGACTAATTTTAGTCTTTACATGCAAACTGCAACTCTAACATTGTAACTAATTGTTTGTTAACTAACTGATAGTTAATTGTTGCATGCATGAGGAGTGGAGAAATTAACTACAGTCTCCAACATGATTTTCTATAGAATGTTGATGATGTGAATCATTGGTTTGGTGAGTTAATGTTTTTTTTAATTGAAGAATAAATATTCACAATCTTTAATGAAAATGTGGCCAGATTTGGTCATGGTTTTGATTAGGATCAATAATAAGAATCATCAAAAAAGTTATACTAAATATTTACTTTCTTTCATGAAGAATACACAGTGGAAAAAAAATTGTAAAACTAAAATTCAATACCTGCTATAGTTGAGCTCTTAAGATGAAATGCAAAGTACAACAAAAAGTCAGTGTTCACTATTCCACCAAAAGTAAATGCAGTTTGAGGGAAATTCATTCATTTAATTGAAGTTAGTAATATATGCAACTACCAGCCATGGTTAATCGCATAACTACCAGCCGTGAATTATTGACAAGCATAAACATATACCTATTTTGTCTTCAATAAAAGTGACATGCAAAAATAATATTTTATTCAATTAATTATTGTGTAGCAGGCCAATTATTTCAACGGTTTCAAATGTCTTTAAGAGTTTTTAGAAGGACTATTTATCAATAATATGGAAGTAATATTCCAATATTTTTGTATAGAATTTGATATAAACTTTCATAATTATTAAAATAATATGTTTTTAAAAAAATTTATTGATTCAATTAATATTACATTAATTAAAAATTGACTCCTTAAGTTTTGCCTTAGTAGGGACTAATAACAAAAGGGGTTAATAACTATGGATTCTATAATAAAATTAATATATTATTAATTCTAAATATAATATATAAGGTGTTTATTAAAATTTGATTTTGTATAAACAAAGAAAAATTGCACCCACTTTAACCATCAAATTTACCACTAAAACTTTTCACCATATCTTTATCTCATAATAACTCAACTAAATGCCAATAAAATATAATATTAATTGATAAGGTAAATTTGATGTTAAGTTTTGATTTTTTCCCTTTAAAACAACCTTTAAAATTTAAAAATAAAATTAATTTAAATATATTTTGAAATTTTTTATTTTTATTTCTAAAATAAAATTAACTAATTATTTTGTTAAAACTTCAATACTTATTAAGCAAACATTTAAAATTATATTAAAATTAATATAAACCACTTTAAATATATTCAAATTTCAACTTTTACAATCATAAATCACTTTAAACATATTGAAATTTCAAATTTTTATATCCTAAATATTTGCATGTTTATAAATTTTAAGGTTCAACTTCCATTGTTGTTGAAGCAAACATTCAAAATTTAAAAAACTAAAAATATTTTGAAATTTTTCATTTTTAAATATTTTTAGTACATCATAAGAATCAACATGCTTATGAATTTGAAGTTTTATAAACTAGATTTGATTGTTGGTGAAGCAGACATTATACTTTCAAAAATACTAACTTAAAGTTATTGAATTTCATTTATATTCTTATTTTATAGTACATAGTCTTATCATGAGTTGACTAACATTGTATAATTAGGTTTTCTTACTCTATTTTTTGCATTTAGTATTGTTGACATAAAATAGTCTAACTTGTATAAAACTATACCTTCCAAATTATCAAAATATGTGTGACAAGCTTATTGCTATAGAATTCAAAATATTGTCTCCGATCTGCATCACAAAGCTTTTTATATGCATCATAGATTTATAATATTTCACAAGGAAGTGCTAGAAAAGCATTTGCAAGCAATTGAATTTTGGTACAAGTACATAAATAACTAGCTTCCTTTTCCATTCAAATTTTACATTGGCCTTTTTTTTCTTAAATATCAAATAAATAAATGTCATTTCTAGGTATAAATGGAAACATAGAGTTCCAAACATATTCATGGTTTCTTTTGACTTAAAAATGTGCCCAATATTGATACATTAAATTTGGAAAAATCAAACTGCAGTTAATCATATTAAAAACTATTTTGACAAATATAAATCAGCTTGGAATCCATGAAATAGCTTGCATAAAAAATTAAATGGTACATCATTTTATCCTTAATGATCCATGTTTATTGAATACAAATGAAATAATTTCAAGTAGACATTTTATTAACTATAAAGAGATTTTGAACTAAGTCCAAAGCCATACTAAATGCACTAAAGAGACATGTTTGAGGCAAAAAGGAACATCCCTTCAATTTTTTTACAAAGCACCTTCAAAATTACATCATGAATATTCGATGGCCAGAAAAAATACATTCTTTCACATAATGATGACAAGTTGAACATCTAAAACCCAGATTCTAATTGATAATATTATCAATCATGACATAAGTGTATAGGAGGCTTGTCATATGTTACAAAAACTCTATCTAGTTAAATTGTGCAGCTGATAATTTGTTTCATTAAATGTTGGTAAAATGATTCGATGTCATGTCTCCCAAAATACAACCAATATGCTTACAATTACCAACTTTGTGGATGCAAACATGAAATGACCTTCTTCATTGCAATCATTATTGCTTATAGAATTAACAAGGTGTTGGTCATATGAAAAATATCATTAAATTGATAAATGGAAAAGAAGGTAAGTGGAGGCGACTGTCCACGTCTGCATTCAATACTTTACAATTCCATCAAAATAAAAATCTACATATGCATCATTATATTGGAGTGAATTTATCATGTATAAAACATTCTTAAACATCATTGCAAAATTGGTAGCTCCACCAAATAAATCATTACAAACTATGAAATCATGAAAAAATCCTACCATCCTTGGCACATTGATTTTACACCTTTTGAGAATGAAATAATTTCAGATGATAAATCTTCAAATGATGGGATTGTTTAGCATGGCTCCAAACAACTTGACAAATGGTAAGTATTATTGCAACTTCACCCCAACAATGATATCAAAATAAATGAGCTTGATATGCTTTTCCATCATGATTTTGACATCCATCATAACTAGCACAACAATAATATTTAATTTTTCTTGCGATAAATAGTTTCCTCTTTTATAGATATCAATCAAGCAACCCATAAAATTATTTGAAATTTATGCCTCTATCTAATCCAGTTCTAGTACTTTGTCTATAGAATAAGAACTTATAGTTGATATTATTATGCACCACTATAGTCAACATGATATAATGCTTCCATTGAAATGGTAGTTCAAGGCACTTACATTATAGTAAAATCTTACCTTATCAACAAAATTAAGCTCATACTGAATTAATAAGCAGCTAAAAATACACCCTTGTTATTGCTCAATCAAACTAACATTGCAACATTTAATAGTAATGCTTCCAAAATACATGCAAGCCTTCACATGCCTATAAAGGAAATGAAATCACTAGAAGGATATGCACGTACAAATTCACAATAATATTTAAAACATATCCACTACATTCTCATTGATGAAATGAGTTTCATAGGACTAAAATTACTGACACGTAATGACCACTGTTTGCATGAAGAAATCCCACAACATCAGTCCAAATAATTTGGTAGAAGATCTATCATCTTTATTGGTTACTTAGGCCCATTGCCTCCATTACAAGACATTCCAATGTATGTTGTAACATCATATAGGTCAACCCTTTGATGAAGCTTCAATGTTGTTATTAGGGGGCCTCTACTCTATAGAATTTAAATAGAGTTAGAGGGGGGTCCTCTATATAGATTTAGATTGATTAACCCTATCTATTGGCCAAAGATAGAGTTAATCAATCAAATATATATAGAGGGGGGGAGTGCCCCCCTCTAACTCTATCTAACTCTATTTATATAGAGGCTTCCCTCTAACTCCATCTAACCATAGGTTCTATAACACCCTGCCCTGACCAAAGAGTGCCCTTTCACTATAAACTGGCCTAAGTGCCCTAGTCCTAACTCCATAAATGGCCTTAGTCCAAAGTACCTTATTGAGATTAGGACTAAGTGACTTATTTATTGGCCTAAGTCTTAGTTTTAAGTCCATAGATGGCCACCCTAGATAGTAGAGAGTCAACATCTGGAGGTACAGTCTAATGGAGGTGCCAGATGGATATCTAGGCTATCCCATACCCTATATACCTATCTCTAGGAGGTTGGATCCGAATCCAACCCACCCTAGATAGTCAATGTTTGTCTGAACCTAGCCCACCCCAAATAATTGAAGGAGGTGCAAGGCATACCCCCTCTCCAATCATGAGGGGCCCTAAACCTGACTCAAGTCACCCAATCCCCTCTCCCCCCCTTTATACATAGGGTCTAGCCCATTAAACTCAACTTAAATTTATATTGTTGCCAAAAAAAGGGGGCACCCTATATATGGATGTGGCAACCAATGGGATGGGAGAGCCAACGCATACCATCTCTCTCTCTCTCTTTCTCTCTCTCTCTCTCTCTCTCTCTCTCTCTCTCTCTCTCTCTCTCTCTCTATATATATATATATATATATATATATATATATATATAGAGAGAGAGAGAGAGAGAGAGATGGTATATCTTATGGGATGGGATTGATTATATACGTCACATGAGTGACTCACTAATCTATAGAGAAGAGAAGGCCATTCATTCCATTCATGGATAGGGTAGCCATATGCTTTTACCAAAATTGAATGTTGGATCATTTGATGAAGATAAGCGTACATCAAAACTGTATAAGGTCTTACGATGAGTAGATAGTATCCACTGAGAAAAAAAAAAGCTCGATCAAGATTTGTTTTTTTGGAGGCAGAGAAGTGCCCCTCTCTATATATATATTATTTTTTTCCTCCCCCCAGATAGATATATAGGGGAGTGTTTCTATAGATATGATATATAGGGATCCTCTTAGATAGATATATAGGCCCCTATAGATAGATATGGGTTAGGTCGAGTGTTAAATATGTAATATTCTAGCATTGGAATCTTTTTTTATTGATTAAATCCTTCAATTATAAGATTCCATCAATAGGATCAATATGAGTAATAGAATCTAATGGATTCCTATTAGTTCTTCATAGATATGAATTATTCAAAAGAAATGAAATAGTATAACATACTATGATCTCTTATTCATACCAGATCTAGTAATTTGATTCCTAATCGATCCCATCAGGTTACTCATATAGTTATAATGTTTTACATAAATAAAAAAATCGTATCACCAAGCATTAGATATGCAAATATTAAAAATATGGTTGTTTGATAAAATAAAACTGTCTCAATAGAATATTGAGACATTGATGACGATCCGAATTTGCCTATTCAAGGGGCAGGGTGAGGGAACCAGAGACAAGCCTAGGGCACTAGCTCAAAGGATTCAACCTAGAGAGAGTATTCAAGCCAGGTTGACCCTTGACCTCTACTCTGATCAAGACCCTCAACCCCATATCCATTAGAGAGTTACCCCAGCCATATAGGATGCCCCCTATGCCCTAGTTATAGATATGGGACCAGATCTCTATATATAGATGGGGGCCCCTATCTATATAAAAAAAAGGAATACTAAAGGTTGCATTCTATGTCATATTTCCCTCTTCATTGATTGGTTTGATTTTTGGTTGATATTGTTGTCCATTCATTTGTTATTAGGTTTTTGAAGGCTTTCATAAGAATTTTAACTATAATGTAATTTTTATTAGATTTCAACTTGTGTGCATTTAATTCATCTTAAGATGACCTCTACTTTTGTTTGTGCACATCTCCCACCACTAATACGATACTTCATTTCCATTGTCTCTATTGGTGTTTTCATTGCACCTCCTTACTCCACTTGCTAGTAGATTATCTTTCGAAATGCTATTTTTATAATAAGGAAGGAGATTGATAACTATAACTTCTATGGTAAAGGTTAACATATTATTAAATTTACATATAGTAAGGTGTTTATTAAGATTTGAACATGAGTAGGTAAATAAAAATCCCACCTACTTTGACCATTAAATTTAAATCAATTAAATGCCAATAAAATATAATAACAATTTGATAAGATAAATTTGAAGATTTATTGGTTAAGTTTTGATTTTTTGGGGGTTGAAACAAACCTTCAAACTTTTTTTTAGTTGAAAAGTGCACATTTTATAATAAAAAAAAATATAGTAAAACACTCATCATACAAAAAAAAAGGTGGAAGAAATCACACCCCAAAATGCACACCACATCAAGAAATAAGAGGCCATGAGAGAACAAAATTACATCACAATACTAAAATTAAGGTTGTACAATTATAAAACACATAATAAAAGCATAGTTTAAAAAAAAGTGATAAAAACAATAACTAACAAACACAAATACCAGGTCCATTAGGTAACAGTGGTGAACATGGAAAATAAAGAAAATGTGGGAGGGGGACTTCCCCCCAACCACTAATGCCTAGAGGATCTATTGTATCAAGTACATACTCCCACCCATCAATCTATTTATTTACTTTATAATCCTCATCTTACTGAGAAGGGGAAATAGAAAGACCTAAGAGAAGAAACTTGTCTTGGTGAGGAGCACCCTAGTGGTTTCCACCACTGTGTCCAAAATAGTCAAACACACCACCCCCAAAGGGAGGCAAGGTCATCTGGAATAGGGATAAGAGTTATGCTTGCTCCTAAATCAATGATGATGAAAACCTTAGCTCTAGGATTGAGAGGGAGGATGACACTGCAGAGGGTCCAAAGGCACTCAACTAACAACACATGAAGTTCTCACCTAGTGGTCCAAAAGGATCTGTAGGTGTTTGACCTCCAAGTGTACATTTTTTGTCTGGACTTATATCTGAAACAAAATATTAGAGATGATAGTAACTTTTTTAGTCACCAAAAAATCTCTTTCCATAGCTTCATTATTAAAAATAACATAATTATAGGTTTATATAGATGAAAAAGAATATCAACATGAAAGATCTACTAGAAAATGTTATATATTGTAGATAACATGGCCAAGTCCCTAAGAAGAACCATTTTTCAAGTAAATAATTCTAGAAGAAAAGGTTGAAAAAGTGTATGAATTCATTTCTAGTCTAAGTGAAAAAGGAGGCAAAAATATAAAAGTGTTTAAATTTCTCATCCTAATGACAAGCAAGGTAAATGGGATTTGAGACCCCCATGTGCTAGAGCTAGTCTCGAATTGGTGTACCAGATAAAATGAGTTTATTGGGGCTCAATGTGGCTTTCAAAGGATTTTTAAACCTTATATCCCATATAACATTTGGAGACCTTAACTTCCACCAGTTGTTGAGGGTTTCACTCTAAAAATATTGAGAGGAAAGAAAATGATACCTAATATGGGGTTTGTATTGAAAAAAAAGAGTAGTTGTGGGCTAATGCTAGTCTTTCCACCATGAGAGTCTATATGAAACTTTGATCTTGTGAAGATAAACATCAAGTATGGAGTTAAGAATTTTATAAATAGACTTTGCATCCTTAGCTTTGAGCTAGTATTTAATTTCAATCGTATCCCACGAGAGACACCCTTAACAAACTTTGCAAAAGATGTCACTAATAGTCATTATTCCCTTTTTTAAAAGCATAAGACTCTTAATATAAAGAACTATCAAAAATGGGACATTATGAATATTAAGAATGGGAGACCACCAGAGAGAATGAGAATTAAGAGAAAGTCCATTTTTGAAACCATCCCCTACCTAGATGAGGTTAGGTTCAAGTGATTATCAGGGTTTCCATATACTTTTAACGATAAAAGTGTCACTAATTCTAACTAACACAAGAGAACAAAGAAGATTATACAAATCAAGACTCTTTCATGATTTCATTCTAAGAGAGGTTCCTTAGGTAATGCAGTGTCTTAACAAAACCTTCTGAACTTCATCCCTTTCAAAGCTTCTAGTGATCAATTTAACACTTACAACATAGCCTTGGAGTTTGATGTCTAGAGCCCAAGGACCCCATCTTCTTTAGACCTACAATAGATATCCCATGAGACCCTATGGAAACCCATATGGCCTTCTAAATTAGCTGAAATAAAATCCCATAGAAACTTCTCCAGCTTAGCATAGGCAACTTTAAAAGGAGCCTAACACGAATAATAATATATATGGGTAGCAGCCAACACTTTGGAGCATACTTGGAACATCCCTGCTAAGGAAAGAGTTTTATTGATCCAATAGGAAATATTTTTATAAACCCTATGACCAAAGCTCAGAAGGAGAGGCCTAAAAATCAAAATAATTGCTTATAAACTTAAATTTCACACCTAGATAGATTCATTGCCATTGAAATTCTTCCAACCAAGGAGATTTGGGGGAGAGATAGTATTCATATAATTGAGTCTTTTTACACTAAATAGAGGTGTCTATCATAAGGAAAAAAATGTTAAGGTACTCCATGGAATTATTAACTAAATCTTCTTCCTTCAAAAGGTTAAGAAAGGAGTCATCTAAAAAATTCCCATTGATGAGTTATAGATCTAAATGGGGGAGAGAAATGTATTTCACCATACCTCTTGATGAGTAGTTTGCCAAAATATAGTTGAACCATTTCATAACAAGCACATAGAGATAGATAGCTAAGGGAAAACCTTACCTAATATACCTTAACAACCTACATTTGCATGATTGCACTCCATTAATGGTGATGCAAGCTCTAGTGTCTTAAAACAACATATTAACATACATGGTTTTTTTACTAGTGATGTTAGCCCATTCTATACACTCACAAACTATAATAACATTATCCAAAATATACCTATGTTGGATAAACTTGGTTTGTTCACTTTTAGTAATGAGGGGAAGAAAATTTCTCAACTTAGGGGCAAGGGATTTACCAATGATTTTATAGGAGACATTCATAAGGGTTATCATCCTCAAATTGGTAATAAGCTCAGAATCTCCATCCTTCATGATGAATTTGATATTACACTGATTGATGAGGGCTCCCAAGGAGTCAAAAAAAATAAATTTATAATAGAATTTGTGAATATATGGTCCAATAGTGTCCTAGAACACCTGATAAAATTCATAAGGGAAACCATCAATGTCAAGGGTTTTGTCAGAGACCATCTACATGGTTTCTTCCTTGAGATTATATAGAGTATGAGATCTATCATAGGCAACTCTCTACAGTTTAGATAGCTTAAGGGGAAAACTTGAAGATAATGCAATAACATTATTTCATGAGTTAGGGAAGAAGTTTGAGTGACAAATACTCATTGACAATGAGGCATAAAAGCTTGTATGATGCTCAAGAGATTGGTAAACATGCATTAACATCTTGAATGGATTTAATTATGTTTGTAGCTATCCAATTAAGGGCATTGACCCACTAATAAATCTAGCATATGTCTCCTGAGGGTCCGGAAACCAAGTTCCATATCCGTTGTATGTGGACCAAATTTCTCTCATGCTTGAAATGAGTAGTATTGAGATAGAACTAAACCTTGGTTGATATATTTTGAAGGGAACATCATTAAATATAGAATCGAATAGGTTGATGGTCCAAAAGAATAACAACATTGATAATAGATAATAGGCAAGTGGTGGAACTAGAGAAGGATAACAAGTATTGCTTTATGAGTAAAGCTCAATCTAGCCTTTTAACTACTCTTTATTAACCTTATTTGAAATTAAATTAGGTAAACCAAGATGAAGTAGAGTCTCTTCTCTAGTAGTGATTGGTATCATAGAGACCAAGTTTATTACACATATAGAACCATGTTTCTCGCTCCCTAACACATAGAAAGATAGCCTTATTTATCTTTGTGTAGACATTATTTATGAATTATATAGCACCTTAGTCTTTTACACATAAAATACATATCATAGATGTACCTTCATCTTCTAGACCTTTCTCACTACCAAAAGGCTCTACATACATTATCGCTCTATGCCTAATTGCTTATCTCTTAGTTTGATCAATTTCATTCTGATGACCTAGGCCTTCTATCTTACCCAAAATTTTATAAACCTATTTATCTTCCATCTCTACAAGTTTTAGACATGCACCTATTTTCCAACTACCCATACACCTATGTCCTAGTCAAATACCTACGTCGATGCAAGTGTCTTATCCCAATGTAAGTGTTTGGTTCCCTAAAGTCATCTAATTTACAAAAAAAAATGTATTCCTAAGGTCAGCCTAAGTGCTTTAATGTGATATATTTCCAAAAGGGATTGATACATATACAAGATCAACCCTCATTCATTCCTCACCTAGCAACTTCCTACCTACTCACAAGGTAACCTATCAAAAGCATTCAATCAAGTAATTAAGTGAGAAAAAGCTTCAATGTTTTCTCCTATTTCTATATCAGTCATAGGGGAAACACATATAAAGGTCTAAATTATTTAATGAGCACTCCATGAGCCACATTTTCCAATTTATAATCTAGGTACTATTATACTAGCTAATTACACATTGCATGGTTCACACATATGGGAGAACTACATCAATTTGAGGCCCTCTTCGAAGTATAAGCTATTAATAAGTATTCATTGATAGAGGGGTCTTTAGGGAAGCTCGACACTATGTGCCCACTAACCCATTTTTTCCATAGGCACTATGAAGATGAAGAACTAAGGTTTTACTACTTGAAAAGGAGCGACAATCCATGACCTAGATTTGAATACACCAAAGCAAAGGAAACACATAACCTATAATCATACAAGTGGTCACATCCAATTTTAGTAGGTATTTCATATTGGGCACCTGCATCCAAGTTAGATGGTAGAGTCGATGCAACCATCCTAGGTTGACACAAGTGTTTATAGTTACATAGGTACAATTTCTAGAATCAGGTGATTGATCTAGAATCTAGATCTAGTCTAATTTTTGCCTATTCTAGATCTAAATCTATATTAGCATTATAACCAAATAAGTATCATATTTTCATTATCATTAAAATATATAACATAGTTATACTTTCTATCTTTAACATATCTCAATATAATAAATTTATTATATGTTTATCTGAGTTTTGTAATAAATTGGTATGTTTTAGAAGTTTTCTACCATCCATGTACCCTAGGTTATTTCTACCCCTTTTAACCCTAGATTCCCATATCTAGATTTTAGGGTTAAACACTTTGTTGGATTCCAGCATGTTGAAACCACCATAGAGAATCTAGTGAGCTTCAAGAAGTGAGTACATAAACCACATCTAGAATAGGGATCTTTCAATAACATCATTGGAAGCATATAAGTTGGTCATCCCAAGAAGCTAGCCATCAAAATAAAAAAGGGCTCACACCACCGAATGGGTAAGGTTAGACCCCTAAGAAACAATATTATGTGAAAGTTATGGTACTAACAGTGTGATGACTCCTCCATGAATAGGCTCATGATTGGACACCTAGCAAAGTGCACTTGGCCAAATCATGTGAGTAGTATTTTGAATAATAAAACCATAAATTTTAACCTCTTTCAAACATGACACTTTCATATTACAAAAGTTCAAACAAATATCCCTAAGTGTGTATCTATGGGTTGGCTCAGTAGGTTCGTGAATGTTCCAAAAGTACACTATCATGGAGAAACATAAAGGTGCATGTGATTTCCATATTTAAGATCCTTTAGGGTTACAAACTCTTTAGTGAAGGCAAGCTTTGTTTGGTTTCCATGCGTAAACTCACTCATTTGGAAGGGATGTTTTTCTTGAACACATTCTCCATATTTTGAAGGAGAGGGACTATAAGACAGGTTGTGCACATTTATATGATAAAATGATGTACTACATTATTTCTATGTGTGTTATTATCACCTCAGAGTGGGGTTATGATGACTTGGTTGTAATGGTTGTAGGTTATGTTGTAAAAATGGTGGTCACCACTTGCAATGTGCATGAGAGTGGTGGTGGAGCTTTAACAGTGGATGGCATGGTTTGTTCATCATTTGGATCAAAGGAGGTGGATCCTAAACCACTTATGGGTTGATAGACAACAACTTGTAACATAGAGGCACCATGAGAGGCTAAAGCATTCTTCTTATTAGTCACAGTGGTCCATCTGTATCTAATGGAGCTAGTTAGCTTGTTATATGGCACACCCTTTTCCTATGGAGACTATTGAGAAGTATCCATTAAAAGGCATTCTCAAATCATATGGTTTGAGGATTAATAATGAAAACAAGTATTGAGAAGGTTAATGTAAAGCATTGTTGGATAAACTCTCTCGATGTGAGAGCAAAATGCTTGAGTTGTATTAATTCATCACATTACATTATTCAATATGGTAGGTTAAATATATATAGGCTTTTTGATCTCCTAATAACAAGGAGATAGGCACTAAAAAATCACATATAAATAATTTATTACTCACACAACAAATAATCACTCACCAGTATGTGAGTACTAACTCTAGAAACATTATGTTATGAAAATTGGGTTTGACCAATCTGTTTGTCAATGGTTTCCTTAAAATTCTTGGCCAAATCAATTTCAACGCAAACTAGTTTTTGCGAGTGAGCTGCATAGAATTTGGATTGTTCATGGCAAATCAATTGCCCCAAGGGTTTGATGAGTTGCTCAATAAAGCGCCAAAGAAACCTGGGGAGACCTGGGAACTCTATCTAGACTTAAAAAAGGACCATGGTTGATAATAGCCTAACAATGGTCAACAATAGCAAAGTGAAATAAGATGAAACCTTTAGTCATGTTCCATACCCCCTCAAGCTTGCCGCCATGTGGCTGCTAGTGGTTGTGAACCCATTCCTTGAGCAAGCTCTCAGGGGGAACTCATCCCACAAACTAACCAACAAGAGTAAAAGAATCAAACTGGTTGTAAGCTTTGTCAAATTGATGTGAATCAAGTACAACATCAGGGAAAGGGGTTTCTAGGTTAGAATTAGTACCTTGTAGAAGACCTTCAAAACAAACTTCGTGTTGCCCTCTTTGGTGCCATGATCATTCAAAATTTTGTCAACTAGCACTTCATAAAATAATGCAAGAATGGAGACAGCAGCCATTAATGTAGGGGGTTGTTATAAACACATGTGCAAAATACCAACCTGACTCACCACAATAAATGTGTAATAAAACCAAAAAAAATCTTACGTAGATATATTGAGGATCGTTAGTGTGACAAAAGTGTCGCGGAGGTAAAAAAACACTAAAATCAGCTAGACATCACTCTCACTCCTCAACCTTTAAACATTAAAAAAGCAACAGACAAAACTAATTTAAAAATATTTGGAAAGTTTAATTTTTTTTTAAAAAATAGTTTTATATATTTAATAGTTAAACTTCAATTGTTGTTGAAGGAATCATTTGAACTTTTAAAAAATTCATAAATTTCATTTTGAAATGTTCTTACTACATCATAAGAGTTGGCATGCTTATGAATTTGAAGTTTTATAATACAAGATTTGAAGTTTTACCAAACATGTTGTGACAGAGGTAATCATTACAAACAATAACATAGGAAAGAACAGCTTTATTGCCTAGATAGGTAACATGGAAGAGTTTTGAAAAAGCCTACAAAACAGGCCAGTGGAACGCGTGCTACAATCAAGTGAATAATTAAATACAAGAGGAAGGTGGGAAAACAGTGAACAACATTGAAACCGAAATGGTCCCAGATATAAATATATTGGAAAATATATTTTTATACTTGACGAACAATTGTTTGTCTCAACAGTTCCAACTTATAAACAGCCACAAACAATCCTTGAAATTTCAACATGCTAGTCAAGCCACATTTGGGTTTTGCTTCAATACATAGCATTGTTGATTTCTTTCTCAATTCTAATCAAAATGGCTTCTTCTTCATGCGTGTATCTTGGATTAGTTACCTTGATCATGCTCACAATGTTTAACAGTGGAGACTCTCATTTGGTGATTAACTCAAGGGCAGCTTACTATAATAGTCCATATCGCCTAGGAACTTCAAGTAATACCATCTTCTTCATTACTGCCCCTGTTGTTTGAGTTTTACCCACTTTAACATTAACTTCTTAATTTTAGTTTTGACACTGTTTTTTTAAACTTGATATTGTTATGTTATAATATACAGGAGGTGGTTGTGGATATGGGGATTTGGGGAGAGAGCTCAACCATGGAGATGTAGCAGCAGTTGGTCGGTTATTCAGAGATGGTGCAGGATGCGGTGCTTGCTATCAGGTTATAATGAATTATATAATATCAGCAAGTTAGTTTGATTATATCAGCAAGTAATTTGTCCTTGGAAAAACTCAAGATCTTATATCAGCAATGTAGTTAGATTACTTTGAACTTTAAAATTAAGTAATTCAATGCAAAGACTATAAAGGGTGGTCTTGTGGAGGGGGAAACCGCAACTATTCTGTAATTGTAGGAGTCTGATCCAAGTTTAAATTTCTTGAACTGTTTTTTTCAAAAATAGGAGCAGCCACTGTATAGAAAAGAGATTTTAGGAGATGGATAGAGATTAGGGGGAAGAATTTGTAACACCCCGAGAGAATATTTAGATAAAAATAATAATTTACAACATTTAAAAAATTTCCGCAACACCCACTAAATATTTTTACAATTACAATACCATGGAACCAGGGCATTACCCATTTCCTGCAAGTTATCTGTTATATTAGACATATGTCAACAACTTCATATGGTGATTTGTTTCTCTAAAGGTACATAACAGAGGTTACAATAAACAAAGTGCCACACTTACCTGGTTTAGTCTTTTATTGTTAAGATAAATCTACAACTAAAATGATTCTGAATACAATTTGCCAATTTCCTGAATCTTTAAGCTTGCTTCTCAATCACCCATGTAAGAATAAAATACTGTTTATTAGGATTGGTTTTAATGTTTAGCTTTATAAACATTTCCTTGGTTACTTCTACGAGTAAGTCTAGGAGATTTTGGGAGTTAAAAATTTAAAAAATACAATCAATTTTTTTTTTAATTATATCAATGTAAGGTGAAATTTTAAATAAATTTATATAAAATTATAATTAATATATATTATCTTTTATATTTCTTTCTTTCTGCTATGAACTATAATATAATAGTTCATCAAAATTTTACATACCAAATAGTCTCAATTAAAAGATTAGAATCCCCATATAATAGATTCGATTCATCATTCTTCCCTGCTAACAAATGCTTATCATGAAATACTTACAATGGGGGTCATGTTTAGATAAATATAGGAATAAAATATCGCCGTTAAATTTGTAGTATGTCATTGCTTCAAACTTATTGTTATTATTTTTATGATTTTGGTCAGAGAGTTTTTATTTTATTTTATAACAGATCAAGTGCAAGAATGAGGATCTGTGCACTGGCAAAGGAGTAAAGGTAGTGGCCACAGATCATGGAGAAGGCGATGGAACTGATTTCATCATGAGTTCCCATGCTTTCACAACAATGGCCACTGAGGGAAAAGAGAAGCACCTTCTAGCTTTGGGTGTTGTTGACATTAAGTACAGACGGTAAGATGGTTTCTTTCACAGATTGGACTTCCTATTTACAGTAAATTAACTACTACAGATATATCGGTACCATTGTAGAGCCATAAGAAAAATTCAAATAATCTAATTTAATTAATGATCAGAGTGCCATGTCAATATCCGGGATACAATATTATGTTCAAGATCAATGAAAGCAGCGACTACCCCTATTATTTGTCTTTAGTGTTTTGGTATACAGGAGGCCAGAGAGATGTAGTGGCAGTGGAACTTTCCCCTGTATGTATTCATCCTCAAAAATCATTCACTGCAAAAAATTTTGGACTTTCACTAAGAAATTATATTTCGTTTTCTACCCAATTTAGTGATACAGATCTCTCTCTCTTTTGGGTATACTTCATGACATTTGCTGAACTGAATTGCAGGAGAAAAGATTGGACTGGAAATCAATGAGAAGAAGCTATGGAGGTGTATGGGACATGGCGCCACCTCCTTGTGAGAATATTGCTGTTCGTTTTCTGTTGAGGGATGAGTACAACAGCCAGTGGGTATATGCTCCAAATTTTATACCCGCTAAGTGGAAGGCCAGCTCTGTATATGATTCGGGCATTCAGCTCAATTAAGTTTTATAGTTAACAAGAGACGGTTACAACAATGATGTATTATTGTTACAAATTATATTTGTGATAAGCATGTCTACTTTTATAAACTTAAATATGAAGCAAGGTGTTTTTGTGCAATTGTATTATTATGTTTGCTTTTACATGAATCACACCTATACTAGCAACAACTAAACCTAGAGGGTACATGAGCATGCAAAACAATGTGAGTTTGCCAAAACATGAAATTTTAAGATTCACTAAAGTATGGATTCATTAAAATGTTTTGATGAAAAATGTATAATAGTTAAGATACATTATATTAGTCATTAAAAAATAGATAATATTTTAAATATGAATTAAATACAATAATATAATATTTTAGGTAGATCTAAAATGCACTAAATAATTAGAGAATTAAAATGTCTGTAATAGACAAGAGAAGTTTTCAGATAAGTATTTAAGTTATGATTTACATATGCATTTTCGAGCTGAAAGTAGGTGAAAATTGGTTTGGAAGTAGTCTTAAAGCAAATCTGAAAAATTGATATAAAACATAGCAGTCTAGAAAACATTTAAAATTGAGGGGCTTGATTTCGGCATTAACCAAGATCGTACGACTCAATTTCAGCAATAAGGTTTGATTTTAGTCAAACAGTGTCATATCCTTCTGAATTTTGTGAGTGTCTTCATCTATGTCTTCTAATCAAAAACCTCTCTCAAATTGTTGAATTGATGCAAAAAAATTCCACAATTCCTTCTCTAATGTCACAAGCCCCAATCCACTCCAAGAGATCTTGTAAAAACATTTAAAAAATTGATGTAGTTATGAGGGCCCTGCCTCAATTACACATTTGTTCTTAGACAATTTGGTAATCAAAACTCATGCAGTCCAACAACTAATTCTACATGCTCTTTCACTTTTTGTTCTTAGACAGTGAGATACAAGCAACTAGTATATTCTACATGCTCTTTCACTATTCTTCAACTGTTGGTATAAGGGGTACATACACTTTAATAGATAACATTAATAATAAAAACATACCACAATAGCTAAAGTGGAATAATTTTAGAGTCCTTAATGTGTCCTATATGTATTATCATGCTTTTGCATATATAGACTTATTAAATTCAAATTAAGACATATTGTCACATGAGTCAATAATAAAAAAAGGTGAGAAAGTCAAAAAAGGCACAAAAAACCAACAAAACCAAAAACAAGGGTCAAAGGACCTACAAGGCACAAGCGACCAAGATTGTATGGTTAATATTGGTCACAACAAAAATCAAGCAACTTGATTTTGGAAACGGTGAAGATGGACAGGTTGATCTTGGCAAGAAAACATAAAACCCTATAAACAATGTTTTTCACCATTTAAGAGCATTAGAAGTCATGCCAAGGCAAAAAAAGGTCAACATGTAAGTTTTCAAACATTCCATATTGAATGGTGATAGTATCATAGACCCAAAGTGAAGTGAAATAAAAGTTGTAAGGATAATACAAAGCAAGGGAAGGAAAATGGGGCCAACACAAGGGGAAAACATGCCAATGAGAGCTTAATCGTAACCAATTCAATCCATATACATAAAAACCTACTGTTACCATAGAAAATAACTAATCATGTAGTAGAATTAGTTGTCTACACTTAGAATGTGTTATTATTAGAACACAACAGAACATGTTTATCATGAATATGATAATATATGTAAAAATGCCAAAGACTTAATAACCTTGCACATGATCCATATCAAGAGTTAGAACCTATAGTGTAATCAAGACCATTCTCTATATGGGGATTTGATTTAGTTCAAAATATTAACTCTCCCTCCTCAGAAGGTCATAAGTTCATTATAACAAGAAAATAATTTGTACAACTTAGTGGGTTGAAGTGGTGTCATTAAAAACTACTACAGATGAAGATATTTGTAAGTTATTTATGACACGTATTATTTCGATACTTGGCCTACCAACTTTGATTATTACTGATACAAATGGTTCATGCTTTAAGAACAAAATGGTCAAAATATTTTGTGACAAATACAAGATCAAGTGTACATTTTCTACTCCTTACCACACACATGGAAGTGGCCAAGTTGAAGCATTCAATTAGATTATTTTTAAAATTATATCAAAAATGATGAATAAACACGATTATGATTACCATAATCAGATACATCTAGATTTATAGGAGTAAAATCAATGTTGCCCCTTGAGCTTGAGATTCCATCTTTGAGTGTGTCAGTAAAAGGAATTATTGATGATGATGGCTACAAAGAAAATGAATCACATTAGTTGGAAATATTCGATGAAAAGATAATTCATGTTATTGAGCACTAAAGTGTTTATCAAACTTGCCTTAAGAAGGCTTATAACAATAAAATCATATCAAAATAATTCAATGTGGCTGATAAAGTGTTGAAACAAAATTAGAAAAAAATACTAATGGAAACATGGAATAAAAAAGACCAATTCAAGCCTAATTGGCTTGGCCCATTTGTAATCAATTTTTTTTTTATCGGAGGACTATCACCTTATCACACAAGAAAGAAAAAAATTGAAGAATATAATTAATATTTTTCACTTTTGATGGTTCTATGTTTGATCCTTATCTTTTATAATATTGTTATAATATGCTTTATTATCTTTATGATTGTCCTTTTATGCTATGGCCTATCATTGCTTTGCTTCATATTTATTCAATTATTTGCATGTTTTATCTTTTACATTTGGCTTTGATTGTTCCGTGTTACATATCATTCAATTATCACTTTTTTAAATCTATGTTACATGGAATGTATTGCTTATATATCAATTCTTCTTCCATGATTGATTTTCCTTTTGTGTCCTTATGCTTTGCATTTTCCTCAATATGATCTTTATTTGGTCATGTGTCAACACATGTCTCGGATTTTTTTATTTACTATGATTTATATCATGCAAATGTTTTCATGTTCTCACTTATGTTGACGTGATCTATATCATCATCTATTTGGGGTAAGAACCTATACTTGTGCTTCTCATTGTTATAAACATCTTATGTTAATAATACTACAATGCTTATATATTATGTCAACATGGGGCTTCCCTTACTGGCTTCTCTTATTGATCTTACACTATTTATATTTTACATTTGTATAGGTCATATCATCATTTATGCTACTTTTCATACATTTTTTTAGTGTGGGATATATTACTCTTGCACTTATATTGATCATATCATAGGCTAGTGTGTGGCAACTTATTTAAAATATAAATGCTTCTAAGATGACATCTTTTCATTCCATACATCATTGGTTTTCTATCTTATCACACACATCACATGCACATAAGGGTAAGTTCACAGAGTTGATGGACAATTCCATAGATATTTTAGCATAATACATATGTGGTATTGCATAATGCATACATATTATAGTAATAATGCATACACTTTATTTGAATTGAGACTCAGTGATTACCAAACCATAACATGTACATGTTATAACATGTATTTGTTATTATATGTGAAAATGTGAAATGCCAAAAGTGCATGTATTTAAAATATGAAATAACTAAAGTGCATACGTGTTACACTACATATGCACAATAAAACGTGTGTGTTACATTATAGTGAAGTCATGAAGGGGTAAAATGCAAGAAGGTGATGAATTATAAGGTGGGAAGGGGTGGTTTACTAAAAAAAATGTTAAGTATAAATAATAAATTTATATTCCTTATACTTTAAATCTATTTTAGTAAATATAATAAATTAGGGTCACTCTACATCTGATAGAGTTGGTCTCACAGCTTGACGCCTTACGATGTGGGCGATAATTTTTTAAAAACTACTCTGGTTAGTACTTAGGCATTTTTAGGGTTTTAATATTTAACCTAGGGATTTTAGGGCATAACTTTTTCAATTGATGTCCATTTTGGGTAAACATATAGTCATTTTTTAGGTTTTCATATCTTCTGGATTGCTTGTTGGTATTTCTAGTAGTCCTAGGTTTGTCAAAATTAAAGTTTACAATGCAATGCACAGTTAATCACACTTTTATTCCAATTTTACTTATGATTAGGTTCCTTATAGGTAAAAAGGTGACACAACAACACCATAATCATTTGTAACCAGGGTAAATAACAAAAATTTAGGTGAATTTAAGCGTGGTCACCCCAATTGAATTTATTTTCATCCTAAACTAGTGTGCATAGGGAAACATAAGTTGTATTGGTGACCCATGCATATCTAACCACCCCTTCATGTTGATTTTACTTGCGATTAGGTCCCTTATAGACTAAAAATGACACAAAAACACCGTATCCACTTATGATCAACATAAACACAAATAAATTTTAGGCATATTTATGCATGACCACCCCATTTCTCTTTTAATTCAAGAAAAAATGTGTGATTATGGTAAATTAAGTCTAATTATGAACCTTTCACATTAAACCATCAATTTGTACTAGTTTTACTTGTGATTAGCTCCATTATTGCCAAAAATGACACAACAACAACATATCCACTTGTGACTAGGAAATAAAAACATTTTTGGCACATGTATGTGCAATTACCCTAATGCACTTTGCATTCAATCCAAAGTGGTGTGATTGGAGCAAAATAGGTCATATTTATGACCTGTGCACACCAAATGACCAATTTGTGCTAATTTCACTTATTCATCATCCCTCATCCCTAATCATTTCCTCCGCATCCCTCTTCATCCCTAATCACCCCCTCCTCATACCTCATCATTCCTAATCACTTCCTCATTTACCCCCACCATATTTTATCATATATAATCACTCCCTCATCATTCATAATCACTCCCTCATTGACTTTCATCATCCCTAATCATTCTCTCATCATCCCTAATCATTCCTTCATCATCCCTAATCACTCCCTCCTCATCTCTAATCAATCTATCTTCATCCCTCATCATCCCTAATCACTCACTCATTGACCCTCCTCATCCCTCATCATCCTTAATCACTCCTTTATTGACCCTCATTATCGCTCAACATATTTATTCACTCCCTTATAATCCCTAATCACTCCCTCATCATCCCTCACCATCCCTAATCACTCCCTCTTTGTCCCTCATTATCCCTAATCACTCCCTCATTGACCCTCACCATCCCTCATCATCCCTAATCACTCCTTCATCATCCCCCATCATCCCTACTCACTCCTTCCTTATCCCTCCTCATCCTTAATCACTCCCTCTAGTACCTTGATTGTGGGTGCAATGGTTTCTCAATTGTGTCTAATTGGATTCTATTCCAATTCCAACTTTTACTCACTCAAATAGACTCTTCTTTCACTCATCCTCTTTCACTCAAATAATGAACTTGGAGATATCATCTAAATGTCTAGTGGGACTCAGAGATCTATATGGTGATCCATGCCCTAACCTTGGAGAGAGTGTATATCCTGAGCCTTGAGCTAGAATAAATAGGTAGGAAAGTGAACAAAGGGTGGGGTGAAATTATATTACTTACAAATATAGATTGGGATTTGGGCATTTAAAAATCCCAATCCCAAAGTTGAGAATCCTAATTTATATATATATATATATAGGGACAACCTAGAAATAGTATAGAATTTCAATGCCAACCCCATCATTGAGTTCTCATTTTATGTATATTCCATTGAGAGTTTGTCCATAGTAGAGCAAATTTCTAGACATATAGATAGGAGGTCACTAATCCAGTAGAGTGTGTTCTATGAAGGTAAGGAAGATAATTGCAGATGAAATTTATGGATTATATAACACCTTAAGCTTATACACTTGGAATACTCAAACCTTGGTTGTTCCTATCAGTTTTAGACCTTTCTTGCTATCAAAAGTCTCGCATCTACTCTATCTTATACCCCTTAGCCTATCTCTTAGTCTAACTAGTATTATGTTGATGACTCAAACCTTCTATCTTGTTCAAAATGCTTAAAAGTTTCTTATCTTCCACCTCTACAAGTTTTGAGTTTGTACCTACTTTGATGTTCCCTAGACACTAACATATGAGACAAACACTTGCATCGATACATATGTCTTTCTCTGACACAAATGTCCAGTTCCCTAAATTTATTCAATTTGTAAATGAAATGTATCCTAACGGTTAGCCTAAGTGCTTTAATGTGATTTACTTTTCCAAAGGGATTGATATAAATACAAGATCAACCCTCATTCATTCCTCACCTATAAAAACCTATAAAATACTTAAAGAAACTTATCAAAGCATTTAATCAAGCACTTAATAAAACAAAACTTAAATATTTTACTCTATTTTTATATCAATCATAGGGCCAACACATACATAGATTTGAAGTACTGAAGGAGTGGCCCAAGAGTGGTATTTGTCAAGTTACAAGTTAGGTCACTATTGTACTTGTTTTCCACATATTGCATGATTCACATAAGCCAACACATAGAGGATAACTACATTGGTCTGAGGCCCTCTTCAAAGTATTAGTTATGTAGGTAGTGGTGATTAATAGAGGGGTCTTTAGGGTCAACTCAATGTTGTGTTCCCATTAATCCATTTTTTCCCAAGGTCACTATGAATATGAAGAACTAGGGTTTTTTAATTTCATGATGAGCAATAGTCCATGACCTGGATCTAAATACACCAGAGCAAAGGTGAAGATAAACTCATAAACATCTAGGTGATGACATCCTTTTCTAGTAGGTATTTTATATAGGACACCTATATTAAGTTTAGACAATAGCATCAACGTAACCATCCTAGGATGACGCTAGTGTCCAAGGCTCTAGAGTCACTCAATCTAAAATTTGATGATTGTTTTAAAGTCCTATTCTAATTTGATTTTTGTATGTTCCTGATTTGAAACTATGTTAGCATCAGAACCAACTAAGTACTTTATTTCTTTGTCATTTCTATATTTAACATTGTTGTACTTACTATTTTTAGCTTATCTTAGTTTAATGAATTTAAAATATGTTATATTTGATTTTAGCAACTAACTAGCTTGTTATAGAGATAATGTAGCACTCTTGTACCTTAAGTTATCTCTATCCCCTTAAACCCTAGATAGCCTCAATGTTAGGTTGTGGAGCTAAAAGCTTCACTGATGCAGACATTGGAGGAGGTTGTGAAGGGTTGCGGAGTGTTACTATCACCGGCGTCGGTCAGGCCAACTGACGTTGACAGGGAGGAGACAAGAAGGCAATCGACGTCGGTCAGAAGTCGGCCGGCATCGGTACCCCCCAAGCAAACAGGGACCGACGTCGGTCACCTGTGTGGTTCGGACTGAGTATTTTACGGGCAGTTAGCTAACGAACCAAGTGTTTGCATGTCAAGAGCCAGATTTAGACTAGAAGCTGCGGATCTAATTATTGTAATTAGATGTCTAATTATTGTCTGCATGAGATCTATTTAAGAGACTCATTGGTTGTATTGTAAACTAGTGCTAGAGAGTAAGAGAGCAAATAAGCTCCTTCAGAGAGAAGAGATCAATGGTGTGTTCCTCCTAGTGCCACAGTACCAAGTGTGGGTGCTGGATTGGAGAATCAGCAGGGTTCTTCATGTATGTATGATCTTGGTCATCAGGTAAGCATGGCTACGATAGGAGATCTGCATGGTAAGTAAGATCATTGATTTGCAGGTGTATGTGTGTGCAAGGTCAAGGTTCACAGGTGTGCAGAACCAGATTGATTTGCAGGTGTGCAAGATTAGATAGGATAGAAACACAACAGGGAGCAGAATCAGGTGGGATCTACTTGGAGTACAGTGTGTACTTGTGGAGTGCGTGGAGCACTTGTGGAGTGCGTGGAGCATAGGTTTAAGGTGAACACCAACTCTGTGTTTGAGTTGGGTGTTGGGACCTAAGGGAGAGAGCTTTGAGGGAAGATTTATTGTTTATGCCCTAGAGGTGTGGGAGCCCTAGAGGTGTGTAAGGAAGAAGAATTGTGGCAGCCTTCTTTGTTGTATTTCCTTCTAAAAGAGTTTTAATACAAGTTGTGTATTGTCTCTCATATCATGTGTTATTTCTGAATTCTAGTTACTTGTGTATTCTGGATAATTTTCGCATATTAAGTTGCTTGGTAATCAATTGTGTGCTTCCAGTTATTTATCCCAACACTCAATCTAGAATTTTAGGGTTAGATATTTGGTGAGCTCGATCCTTGAACTCTAAACCCTAGGTCAAATAACATTTTCTATTTTTTTTTTTGATCCTTGATTACTATACAATATGTGCAACATGGATGCATATATCACCCATTTTGGGTTATAATTTATAATAATTGATATGGTTTGCTACATTAGTTGACTTGTCAAAACTATTAAACAAATTTGTGCCAACAATGAGAGGTTTTTAAAGCAAAAACAACACTTGATCCATTTTCAAAATTCATTTTACAATGTTACAAAACCAATATCTAGATGCCAATGTGCATGCTCTCAACCATTTGTTATACCTAAATCCTATTTGAATGAAAGCTATCATCTTGCACGCATTATTTGCCCACATTTTATATTAGATTATATGATTCATATTGTTACTAATCGAAGAGGTAATGTTGCTCAACCCATTCTGCCACCTTTTAATATATAATTGTTGCCTCCTAAACCAAATCTTAAAATAAAATCTAAGGGATATGACATTATTGGCCAATTGATTAATACACATGCTAAAATTTCAATCCTTGAGTTCCTAAAGTAATCTAATGTTTATAATTATATCCTATATGAGGCATTGTGTGAGACATAAGTTCCAAGTAATATTGATCCTGCTCATTTTATGGATATCATGAAATATAACAAGAACAATGCTAATATCATTACCTTTGATCCAATAGATTTACCATCCAAAGATATTATTGACCAAAATTTACCTTGGTTCATATAGGTGACCATGTAAAATAAAGGCATCAAAATGGTGCTCATTGATAATGGATCGGGCCTAAACATTTATAGAATAAAATTCCTAACCACCATAGGTATTCACACCAATCTTATTTTAAAAATGGTTATGCACATAAAAAGATTTGACAATTCACATAGCCCTCCAGTTGGTCAAATCACATTGGATGTGACATTAGGACCAAAAATAGTTTCGACTACTTTTCAAGTAGTGTCTCAATCACTACATTATAATTTAATTTGGGTAGACCTTGGATACATTCAATGAAATATGACCCATTTGCACTTCACTGATATGTAAAATTCGTACATGATGGGACCTTATTATCCATGCCTATTGATGATGAACCTTTTAAATTTTTAAAAATGATACATTCTAAAATTGAAGGCATTCCTACACTGGTATGGCCTAACAATGCATTCCTCTTGAGCACATGCACATGTATGAAATAGGCAAGTTAATTACAATGGATCTTTTTTCTCTAGATGTAAATAAGGCACTAAATACTAATAGATGCACATCAAGTGCAAGAACCATTACTAAAGGAACCAATGGAACCACAAGAGCCCCCACCATTTGAGCTTATATGATTGGTCGATATTGAGCATATAGATGCTCATGTTTCTAATTACTATGATAGAGATGATGATACTGCTCATGATATGACGAATGAGAAAATATGAAAACTAAAATTTGATCCACTTGATCACCTTTCACGTAACCTATTCGAACCTACAGGTATCGATACATATAAGTTAAATCTACTTTTAGAAGATAGAAAATTGAATCCATATAAGGGAAAAACAAAAGTAGTAGATGAACATGTAAATGCTTGTTATTTCATACATCTCTCTTGGATAAAAATATTGAGTCAACCTTACAAGGGTCAAATGCAAATTCATCATGTGAACAATGTGGAGTCTTCTCAAAAGGCTTCACAACAAATATTATAGATCATATCACAACAAGATACTCCAAATACCATGTTATCTATGTTACTTGAATATAGAATGATTTCTTTACCTTCTACTAGACACAGATCGTGTAGTAGACTTCTACCTATGAAAGACAAGGTACCATATTGTAAATATCATCAGATCATTGGCCATAATAAAAATCAATGTGAGGCATTGAATAAAATAATTTAGAAATATAAGAATGAAGAATGCATACACATTGTGCCAAAAATGAGAAAAAGGGTAAAATCCTTCATATCTTTCAGAAAAGAATTATCTTTCAAAATGATCAAAGTATGAATATTTAACTTTTACTTCAAATATTGATAGGGTATATTTCCACCATATCCAGTTTGATATTAACAAGTGGGATACAACTTGTGGCACCACATTTCTCACACAATTGGGATATACTACAGATGTACTAATATACTCTCCATTAATAACAGAATATTGAGTATACATTTGGTTACCTATAGCATGTGGCCCATGTGTGGAATCTTCCACCATATGGATATTAGACCACGAACCACATTTGAAACTAAAGTTGGGATGAAATTGGCTAGTCAAGTGGAATGCTAAGCTATGTACAACAAACATGTGTGTTATTTTTTTTATATGGATACAATTACTTGCATACGACATGATGGGTATGATTATTTTTCTACACCATTGGCTTCAGGTAAACCATTAGAAAAAAACATTGAAGATGTGGCATTACATTGATATAAACAAATCTTGAGAAATTTCTAGGTGGTCCTACACCTTTTGCTAATGAGTACTTCCTTGATTAGACATCTTCAAATATTTCAATAGTACCTAAAAATAAATAAAAACATTCAAAAGTCCAAAAACACTTTCAACACCTATATACTCTATTGGCTCCTTGGAATCTATGTGCTAATTCCACGTTAATGGATGGCATATCAGTTAATCCTACATACATGTGTGTCACGCTTCTACTTGAGTGTGATACATGCATACATAGATATATGATCTATTCTTATTTTAGATGTTGAGCCTTCCCTCTCCTCTTTTCATGTGGACATTTGGGGCATCTATTATCTTTGATCTAGATACACACAGGGTATATCATTCTATTGTCTCTTCATTATCATGTTTAAGCTCCTACATACTTACACATGCCTTTGTCCATGATTATGTCTTTCACAGGTTACTTGATATGCCATACACTTCACTTTTTTTGCTAGCACATCTGATCCATGGGCTACTATGATATGTTTATGTTGGTTTTTTATGTTTTCCTTAATGCACTTCCTTGAGTGTCTTATCTTGTTATTGTCATGCTTATTTGAGCATTTGAATATGCTCCTTTATTTATGGCCCTTGTGCCTATGTGTGCTTTATTGGACATTTGAATATGTCATTATTTACCTTCTTGGATACTTGAATATGTCATTTTGCTTTTGTGGACATTTGATTAAGTTGTGTCCCTTTGATTGGGAGACATTTGAACATGCCCCTTATTTGAGATCTCTTAAGACCATTGTATGTTGACTTGATTTTGAGTGATATTGTGTGTATGCTTGTTTATTTTTTGAGCTTATATTTTTACCATCTAGATGCTGCCATGATATTTATCATGCATCTTAGGCATTCACGTGATCGCATTGTTTTATACACTTCAATGCTACATTTACCCAGGCATGTTCTTCTATATGCTACATGGTTCCATTCACAAATTATTCAATTATCTTATCCTTTTGAGTTAAGGTAACCACAAATTTTTATTCTTCTCTCACCTAAAAAGGGGGGGCATGTCATAGAGGCATGTTTTCTACATTTAGCACAGCTTTCAGATTCACTAGGGGCAACTCATATAGGCATGGCTTCCACACATTCATAGTTTTCAAATATAGTGGGGACATGATTTGGAAGCATGTTATCCACACTTATCTAGTATTTAGCACGTAAATAAATTTTTAGGTTTAGTGGAGGCATGTCATATAGGCATGGCTTCCACACATTTATAGTTTTTAGATCCAATGGGGGCATGCTTTAGAATCATATTCTCCACACTTATTTATTATTCTAAACACCCAAATTCAGTGGGGGAATGTTTTGGAAACATGTCCTCCACATTGGCACTTATTTTAGTTTTCATATTTTTCCATATATAGTGGGTAATTTAGATTCATAGTTGTGGAAAAATTATATACATTGGTACCATTGTTATACACAGTTTTAGCATGAGACATATCTAAGGTGAATATGTTATGTAATATGCACCTAATATTAAAAAATACAAATCAGTTTCACATTTCAAAACACTACCAGGGGCTATCATCACCTACCAAGATGTAATTTTATTGATTATATTGAGCCAATCTAATGCAATAATTGATTCATTTTTTGGTATGATTGAGGTGATTAAATCTCAATCTTTCCAAGTTTTTAGGTTGGACTTGATTATATCATCTAAACTTACCAATTTGATAGTATGAGTGGACTTTGTTCACTCGTGTTCACTAGGTTATAATTATGATTGGTTTGCACAATTGAGTTAATCTCAATTGTCAGGTGGCAACTCACCTTTTCTCCAAGGTTAGAGGCATGTTCCTTCCAATCTATCTCTGTCTCTTTATATATATGTACTTTATAGATTTATATATTTTTCATGATCTTAGTTTTAGAGCCTTGCAATGATACATCTTTTTAAATCAACTTGTTAATAGGCAAGGCAGTTACATCAATACACAAGTGTACTCCTAAACCTTGCTCTTTCAATTTCAATACATTCAATTTCAGATTTTATGTACTGATTATTACTATAACATGCTATTGGTTGCAAGTTAGTCACAAGAAAAACAGTCAAGTTGGACTCACATAAAGGCAAGGTGCGTTATACACAACCAGGGATATACATTTCTTCTCCTTTAAACCAATAATTTCATTACGATATTAAAGAGGGAAAAATGTAAATGATATTTATATATTATATAGCACCTCAATCTTTTACACTTGGAAAACTCAAACCTTTGTTATTCCTCTCAGTTTTAAACTTTTTTCACTTTCATAAGTCTCACATCTGCTCTATTTTGTGCCCTTTGACCTATCTCTTGGTACACCTAGTCTTATGTTGATGACCTAGACCTTTTATCTTGCCTATAATGCTTAAAACTTGATTGTCTTATACCTCTTCAAGTTTTGAGTTTGTAACTACTTTCATGTTTCCTAGACACTAGTGTTTCAAATAGATAACTATGTCAATGCAGGTTTCTTACTTTGATGCAGTTCAAAGCCCTAAAGTCATCTAATTTATAGATAAAATATATCCTAATGGTTGGCCTAAGTGCTTTAATGTGAGTTACTTCTCTAAAAGGATTTATATAAATATAAGATAACCCTCATATATTCCTTACCTACAAAAACCTAAAAAAAACCTAAGGAAAATTATCAAATCATTCAATCAAGCACTCAATAAAGCAAAAATTTTCAATTTTCTCATATTTTCATATCAATCATAGGGACAACACATATACATGTCTGACATACTAAAGGATTATCCCAAGAGCTATACTTTCTAATTTATAAGATAGGTCACTATTGTACTTACTTTCTACATATTTCATGATTCACACACAACCCAATACATAAGAGAGAACTACATCAATTTGAGGCCCTTTTTTCAGTATTGGCTATGTAAACAGTGCTCATTGATAGAGGGGTCTTTGGGGTTAGCTCAACATCGTGTTCCCACTAATACATTTTCCCCAAGGTCATTATGAAGATGAAAAATTAGGGTTTTACAATTTCATGAGGTACGACAGTCCATGACCCAGATCTAAATGCACTAGATCAGAAGACAAAACCAGAAGCATCTATGTGGTTGCATCCTTTTTTAGTAGGTATTTTTTACAGGACATGTGCATCAGGTTTAGATAGTAAAATCAACACAACCATCCTATGCTAACACTAATATTTGAGGCTCTAGAGGCACTCAATCCATAATTTGATGACTATTCTAGAATCCTCTTCTAGTCAGCTTCCTGCTTGTTCCAAATCCAAAATTATGTCAGTATCAAAACTAGCTAAGTACTTTGTCTCTTTATCATTTACATATCTAGCATAGTTTTACTTACTATTTTTAGCCTATCTAGATTTAATGAATTCAACATATGTTATATATGAGTTTAGCATCCAATTGGCATGTTATAGAGATAACTTAAGGGACTAGTTAGAGAATTGAGATAAACCTAATCTAGAATTGAGCTATAGTATCTGAGTTTATACCTTAAGCTATCTCTATCACCTTAAATTTTAGATAACCCTAATCTAGAATTTTTAGGGTTAAACAAGAATATGCCTTAATCTAGAGTATCAATGAGGGGAAACTTAGATATTGGGCATTGCCCAATGGGCCCTAAAGGCCAAATCAGGGCCCTATCATACTCTGAATATGCCCCAATCCCTAATACAATATATCAAAGGATAGCGTAGGAATGGGACCCCCACTATAGATATATAGGGGCACCATTCCAAATGCCCTACCCTAATTTCAAACTTTCCCTACTCAATAAGGCAAGGTAAACTTAACCTACCTACTTCATCTATGTCAAGTAAGGCAAGTGAAACTTACCTTCTTGATATCTAGTTTTGCTTCACCTTATATCATGTCAAGGGAAGATTGCCTTCTCTATAGATAGAAAGGGATAAGGCATAACTATCAAGGTAATTTTTCATTCATGATATATAGCTTTGCTTTGCTTATGGATTAAAGCATAACTATTGAGGGAAACTTGATTTCTAATAGATAGTTTTATTTTTACCCTACCTACTTAGCTATGCCCTACCCGATAAGGCAAGGGAAACTTGATTCTTGGTATATAGCTTCATTATTTTCCTACCTACTTTCCGTTTATAGAATAGATTATTAGCTATCAAAGGAATCTTTCTTCCTGATCTTTTGTTTACACATATTTGTCCCTACCTACTTAACTATGTCCTACCTACTTAGCTATGTCCTACCTACTTAGCTTTTGTTGTATATATAGATATTCATGTATAGATCTATTTTTGTATATATTACCTATAGGCAACTATACATGAATACCTATAGGTGATACATATAACTATAGTTGTATATATTAGCTATTGGTGATACATATAACTATAGTTGTATATATCACGTGTGTGTGTGTGTGTGTGTGTGTGTGTACAAGATAGGTGATACGTATATATATATATATATATATATATATATATATATATATATATATATATATATATATATATATATATATATATATATATATATATATACGTATCACCTATCTTGTACACACACACACGTGATATATACAACTATAGTTATATGTATCACCAATAGCTAATATATATATATATATATATATATATATATATATATATATATATATATAGTTAATATATATAACTATAGTTGTATATATTGCATAGTTAATAGATATAAATATAGTTATATATATTACCTATCTTATACTCATGCATTTTTTATTTTATTTTTTATTTTTTTTGGTTGTGTGTGTGTGTGAGAGAGAGAGATATATATATATATAAACAACTATAATTATATGTATCACCTATCCTGTATTCATGTATAATTGTGTATATATATATATATATATATATATATATATATATATATATATATATATATATATATATATATATATATATATATATATATATATATATATATATATATATAGTTGTATATATTAGCTATTGGTGATACATATAACTATAGTTTTATATATCACTTGTGTGTGTGTGTGTACAAGATAGGTGATACGTGTATATATATATATATATATATATATATATATATATATATATATATATATATATATATATATATATATATATATATATATATATATATATATATATATATATATATATATATATATATATATATATAGTTGTATATATTGCATAGTTAATAGATATAACTATAGTTATATATATTACCTATCTTATACTCATGCATTTTATTTTATTTTATTTTATTTTTTGTGTGTGTATGTGTGTGTGTGTGTGTGTGTTATATAAACAACTAGAGTTATATGTATCACCTATCCTATATTCATGTATATGTGTGTGTGTGTATATATATATTGTATTACTCGCACAACAAATAACTACTCATCACTGTGTGAGTACTAACTCTGAAAACATTACGTTATGAAAATTGGGTTTAACCAATCTGTATGGAAAGTTTAATTTTTTATTTTTATTTTTTTAAAAAGAAAGTCAATGGTTTCCTTCAAATCTTTGGCCAAGTCAATTTCAATGCAAATTAGTTTCTACGGGAAAGTTGCATAGAATTTGGGTTGCTTATGGTGAATGAATTGCCCCAAGGTTTGATGAATTGCTTAACAAAGCCCCAAAGAAGCATGGGAAGATCTAGGAACTCTATCGAGAATTAAATAGGGACAATGGTTGACAATAGCCTTACAATGGTCAACATTAGCAAAGTGAAATAAGATGAAACCTTCAATCATGTTCCATACCTACCCAAGTTGGACACTATGTAGTTGTTAGTGGTTGTGAACCCATTGCTTGAGCAAGCTCTCAGGGGGCACTCAACCCACAAACTAACCAACAAGAGCAAAAGAATCAAACAAGTTGCAAGCTTTGTCAAATTTAGGGAAATCAAGCACAACATCGAGGAAAGGGGTTTATGTGTTAGAACTAATACCTCGTGAAAGACCTTCAAAACAAACTTCCTTACCCTCTTTGGTGCCATGATCAATTAGAGCTCTATCGGCTAAACCTACATCAAGCGATGTAAGTGTGGAAGCGGTATTCATTAATATAGGGGGTTGTTACAAACACATGGGCTGAATGCCAACCTAACTCATCACAATAAATGTACAACAAAATCGAAAAAAGATCCTACCTATATATATTGAGGATTGTTAGTGTGACATAAGTATTTGCATGAAATCCTATATTTATCAACTACACATCACTCTCACTCTTCCACCTAATGTTTTCTAACCCTTGAACTTTAAAAAAGTAACAAATAAAACTAATTTATGAGTTTAATTTAAGAATATTTGGAAAGTTTAATTTTTTATTTTTATTTTTTTTAAAAGAAAGTGAAGATTCTTGTTAAATCAAACATTTGAATTTTTATAGTAAACAACATAAACCACCTTTGACATATTGTAATTTAATTTTTAAAGATCCGTTGTGCATCATAAGTATTTGCATGTTTATATATTTATTAGTTAAACTTTAATTGTTGTTGAAGGAATCATTCGAACTTTTAAAAAACTCAGAAATTTCATTTTGAAATGTTCTAACTACATCATAAGAGTTGGCATGCTTGTGAATTTGAAGTTTTATAATTTAAGATTTGAAGTTTTACCAAACATGCTGTGACTGAGGTAATTATTTCAAACAATAACATAGGAAAGAACAGCTTTATTGCCTAGATAGGTAACATGGAAGGGTTTTGAAAAAGCCTACAAAACAGGCCAGTGGAACGCGTGCTACAATCAGGTGAATAATTAAATACAAGAAAACTGTTGATTTCTTTCTCAATTCTAATCAAAATGGCTTCTTCTTCATGCATGTGTCTTGGATTAGTTACCTTGATCATGCTCACGATTAAGTTATGGGGATTTTGGGACTCTAAAATTTATAAAATACAATCAGATTTTTTTTTTTTTTAAATTATAATAATGTAAAGTGAAATTTTAATTTAATTTATATAAAATTATAATTAATATATATTAGTTTTTATATTTATATGAACTATATTAATATAGAACAAAATTTTACATAACAAAGTGTCAATTAAGAGATTAGAATCCCAATATTATAGATTAGATTCATCATTCTTCCCTGATAACAACTGCTTATCATGAAATACTTGCAATACCTTATAGGGGTCATCGGGGTCATGTTGAGATAAATATAGGAATAAAATCCCACCGTTAAGTTTGTATCATGCCATTAATTTTGCCCAAAGATTTCAGTTTAATCCAAGCTTCCAAATTTTTTGTTATTATTTTTATGATTTTGGTCAGAGAAAGTTTTTATTTTATAGTAAATTAGCTACTGCAGACATATAGGTACCATTGTAGAGCCATAAGAAAAATTCAAATAATCTAATTTAATTAATGATCAGAGTGCCATGTCAATATCCAGATACAATATTATGTTCGAGATCAATGAAAGCAGCCACTACCCCTATTATTTGTCTTTAGTGTTTTGGTTACAGGAGGCCAGAAAGATGTGGCAGTGAAACTTTCTCCTGTATGTATCCATCCTCAAAAATCATTCCCTGCAATTTTTTTTGGACTTTCACTAAGAAATTATATTTCGTTTTCTACCAAATTTAGTGATACAGATTTTTCTCTCTTTTGGGTATACTTTATGACATCGGCTGGACTGAATTGCAGGAGAAAAGATTGGATTGGAAATCAATGAGAAGAAGCTATGGAGGTGTATGGGACATGGCGCCACCTCCTTGTGAGAATATTGCTGTTCGTTTTCTGTTGAGGGATGAGTACAACAGCCAGTGGGTTTATGCTCGAAATGTTATGGCCGCTAAGTGGAAGGCCAGCTCTGTATATGATTCGGGCATTCAGCTCAATTAAGTTTTATAATTAACAAGAGAATTACAACAAAGAACTATTAGAAATTATATTTGAGCTCTCTAAGCATGTCTACTTTTATTGACTTAAATATGAATCAATGCAAGAGCAAAACAATGTGAGTTCGTCAAAACATGAAATCTTAAAGTTGAGCAAAGTACGAATTCATTAAAATGTTTTGATAAAAAATGCATAATGGTTAAGATAGATTATATTAATCATAAAAATTAGTTTATAGAGCTCGAAATGTTACTAAGTGGAAGGCCAGCTCTGTATAAAAGCTCAATAAGTTTTATAATTAACAAGAGACAGTTAAACAATGAAATTAGAAATTAAATTTGAGCTCTCTAAGCAGTCTACTGATTGATTAAATTAAGCGAGGTGTTTTTGTGCAATTGTATATTATTTTTGCTTTTAATGAATCACATGCATGAGCTAAACTTAGTGGAGATTTTACATATGAACTAAATAAATAGAGGACATTTTACATATGAACTAAATACAATAATATAATAGCTTAAATAGATTTAAAATATATTAATTAGAGAATTAAAATGTTTGTAATAGACAAGAGACATTTTTAGATACGTCTCTGAGTTATAACTTACATGTATACTTTCAAGTTGAAAGTGACTAAAAATTGGTCAGGAAGCTGTCCTAAAGTAAATATGAAAAATTGGTATAAAACATAGCAGTCTAGAAAACATTCAAAATTGAGAGGCTTAAATTCGGCATAAACCAAGATCATATGATTTGATTTCAGAAACAAGGTTTGGTTTTAGCCAAACAGTGTTAGATTCTTCTGAATTTTATGAGTGCATTTGTCTGTCTTCTAGTCAGAAACCTCTCTCAGATTGTTGAATTGATACAAAAAACTTCCAAAATTCCTTCTCCAATGTCACAGGGCCTTGCCTTAGTTACACGTTTATTCTTAGATAGTTTGATAATCAACACTCACGTAGTCCAAAAAGTAATTAAATGTAATTTATGAAGATCTTGACACTTATCTCTATGTATGAGATGCAAACAACTAGTAGATTCTACATGTTCTTTCACTATTCTTCAATTATTGGTACAAGGGATACATACACTTCAATATATAGCATTAATAATAAAAATAAATTGCAATAGCTCAAGTGGCATTATTTTAGAGTCCTTACTATGTCCTAAATGCATCAGCATGCTTGTGCATATATAGAACAAATGATTTCAAATTAAGACCTATTGTCACATGGGTTGACAATCAGAAAAGGTGGGAAAGTTGACAAATAAGGCACACAAAACTAACAAAACTAGAAAAAAATGGTCAAAGGACCCACAAGGCACAAGCGACCAAGATTGTATGGTTAATATTGGTCACAACAGAAATTGAGCAGCTTGATTTTGGCAACGGTGAATATGGATAGGTTGATCTTGACAAGCAAACGTAAAACCTTGGGAACAATGTTTTTCACCATTTAGAAACATCAGAAGTCATGCCAATGCCAGAAAATGTCAATATGTAAGTTTTCAAACATTCCAGATTGAATGGTGATATTATCATAGACCCAAAGTGAAGTGAAATAAAAGTTGTAAAGACAACACAAAGTAAAGGAAAGAAAATAGGGCCCAACACAAGGGGGAAACATGCCAATGAGAGCTTAATCTTAACCAATGAGCCATATACATAAAAACACGCTAATACCATAAAAAAAATTAATTGTGTACCAAAATTAATTATCTACACTTAGAATGTCTTATTATTAAAACACAACAGAACATGTTTATGATGAATATAATAATATATGTAAAAAATGCCAAATACATAATAACCTTGCACATGATCCATATTAAGAGTTGCAACCTATAGTGTAATTGTGGCCATTCTCTATATGGGGATTTGATTTAGTTGGAAATATTAACTCTCCCTCCTCAAAAGGTCATAAGTTCATTATCCCAAGAAAATATTTTTTACAACTTAGAGGGTTGAAGCGATATCATTTGAAACTACTACAACTAAAGATATTTATAAGTTATTTATGACACATATTATTTTGATACTTGGCCTACCAACTTTGATTACTACTGATACAAATGGTATATCCTTTAAGAACAAGACAGTCAAGATGTTTTGTGAAAAATACAAGATCAAGCATATATTGTCTACTCCTTATCACCCACATGGAAATGGTCAATTGAAGCTTTCAATTACACTATGGTCAAAAAATTATCAAAAATGATGAATAAACATGGTAATTATTACCATAGTAAGATACATCTACATTTATAGGAGTATAGAACGCATGGTAGAATATCTACAAGGGAGAACCCTTTATTTATTAGTCCATTGAGTAAAATAAATGTTGCCCTTTGAGCTTAAGATTACATCTTTAAGTGTGTCAGTAAAAGGAATTATTGATGATGATGGCTACAGAGAAAATAGATCACATCGGTTGGAAATATTAGATGAAAAGAGAATTAATGTTATTGATCACTAAAGTGTTTATCAAACTTGGCTTAAGAAGGCTTATAACAATAAATTCATATCAAAAGAATTCAGTGTGGGTGATAAAGTGTTGAAACAAAATAAGAAAAATAATAATGCAAACATAGAACAAAAAAGACAAATTCAAGCCTAATTGGCTTAGCCCATTTGTAATCAATTTTTTTTTTATCGGAGGACTATCACCTTACCACACAAGAAAAAAAAACTTTGAAGAATCCAATTAATATTCTTCACTTTTGATGATTCTATATTTGATCCTTATCTCTTATCATATTATTATAATATGTTTTATTATCTCTACAATTATCCTTTTATGTTTTGATCTATCATTTCTTTGATTCATAATTCTTCAATTATTTGCATGTTTTATCTTTACGATTTGACTCTAATTGTTACCCGTTACTTCTCATTCAATTATCGCTTTTTAAAATCTATGTTACATAGAATGGATTGCTTATATATCAATTCTTCTTCCATGATTTATTTTCTTTTTGTGTCCTTACACTTTGCATTTTCCTCAATATGATCTTTATTTTGTCATGTTTCGACACATGTCTCATATTTTTTTATTTACTATGATTTATATCATGAAAAAAAATTCATGTTCTCCCTTATGTTAAAATGATATATATCATGCATCTATTTAGGGTAAGAACCTATACTTGTGCTTCACATTATTATATCTTATGCTATTAGTACTGCATTGCTTATATATTATGTTGACATGGGGTTTCTCTTATTGATCTTACACTATTTATATTTTACGTTCATATAGGTCATATCACCATTTGTGCTACACTGCATACATTTTTCTAGTGTGGGATTTATTACACTTGCATTTATATTGATCATCTCATAGGCTAGTGTGTGGTAACTTATTTAAAACATACATGCTTCCAATATGACATATATCTTTTCATACAAATGACATCCACACAAGGGTAAGTGCACAGAGTTGATAGACAATATCATGTACATTTTAGCATAACACGTATGTGGTATTACATAACATGTATGTGTTATTTGAATTAAGGCTTGGTGATTACCAAATCATAACATATATGTGCTATAACATGTATGTGTTATTATCTACATAAATTTTAAATGCCAAAAGTGTGTTCATTTAAAATATGAAATAACCAAAGTGAGTACGCATTATAGTGCATACGTGCAATAACATGCAACATTATGTTCTAATGAAGTCATGAAGGGGTAAAATGCAAGAAGGTGATGAGTTAGAATGTGGGAGGGGGTGGTTTACTAAAATAAATATTAAGGAATATTTTATTTCTCATACTTTATATTTATTTTAGTAAATATAAGAAATTATGGTCACTATGTATCTAATAGAGTTGGTATCACAATTGCACGCCTTACAATGTGGGAGATGGTTTTTCAAAATCTAATCTAGTCAGTACTTAGGCATTTTTAGGGTTTCAGTATTGAACCTAGGGATTTTAGTGCATAAATTTTACAATTGATGTCCATTTTGGGTAAACATATAGTTATTTTTCAGGTTTTGGTGTCTTCCAGGTTACTTTTTAGCATTTCTAGGAGTCCTAAGTTTGTCAAGATTAAATTTGACTTGCCAATACACACCCAACCACTCATTTATTACAATTTTACTTATGATCAGGTCCCTTATAGGTAAAAAGGTTACACAACAGCACCATAATCAATTGTGACTAGGGTAAATAAGGAGAATTTGGGCCACATTTAAGTTTGGTCACTCCATTTGAATTTAAATTCATGCCAACTTCATGTGCATACGAAAACATAGGTTGCATTGGTGACCCATTCATATCCAACCACCTTTTCATAATTATTTTGCTTTCAATTAGGTCCCTTACAGACCAAAATTGTCACAAAAACACCATATCTGCTTATGATCAAGGTAAACACAAATAATTTTAGGCACATATATGCACGACCATCCCTTTATTTTCAAATTAAAGAAAAAATGTGTGATTTTGGTAAATTAAGTCCACTTATGAACCTTTCACATCTCACCACCAATTTATGCTTATTTTACTTACGATTAACTCCATTATTGCCAAAAATGACACAACACCACCATATCCATTTGTGACCATAGAAATACATACAATTTTTTGCACATGTATGTGCAATCACCCTAATTCACTTTAAATTCAAGCCAAAGTTGTTTGATTGCAGTAACATAGTACACATTGATGACCTACACATAATAAATGACCACTTTGTGTTAATTTTAGTTGTTCATCATCCCTCTCACATCCCTAATCACTTTCTCTTCATACCTTCTTATCCCCAATCACCCCCTCCTCATCCCTCATCATCCCTAATCACTCCCTCATTGACCATCACCATCCCTCATCATCTCTAATCATTCCCTCATCATCCCTAATCACTACATCATCATCCCTCATCATCCCTAATCACTCCCTCTTCATCCCTAATCAATTTTTTATCATCCCTCATCATCCTTAATCATTCCCTTATTGACCTTACTCATCCCTCATTGTCCCTAATCACTCCATTATTGAACCTAATTATCCCTCATCATCTCTAATCACTCCCTTATCATCCCTAATCACTTCTTCATTGACCCTCACCATCCCTCATCATCCCTAATCACTCTTTCATTGACCCTCACCATTCTTTATCATCCCTAATCACTCCCTCATTATCCCTCATCATCCCTACTCACTCCCTCCTCGCCCCTCCTCATCCCTAATCACTCCCTCTAATACCTTGATGGTGGGTGTAATGGCTTCTTGCTTGTGCCCAATTAGAATTTTTTCTAATTATAAATTTTAATATCTCAAATAAAATCTTATTTCGCTCATCCTCTTTCACTCAAATAAGGAACTTGAAGATATCATTTGATTATTTAGTTGGATTCAGATATCTATATGGTGATCCACACCTAGACCATGGAGAGAGTGTGTATCCAGAGCCCTGAACTATAATAAATAGGTAGGAAACCAAGCAAAGGGTGGGATGAAATTGTATTAATTACATATATAGATTGGGATTTGGCCATCTAAGAATCCCAATCCCAAAGTTGAGAATCCTAATTTATATCTATATAAATAGGGGAGACTAGAGAATAGTTGAGAATTCTAATGCCAACCCCATAGTTGTGTTCTCATTTTCTCTATATTCCATTGAGAGTTTGTTTATAGTATATCAAAATTATAGATATATATAGGCAGTTACTAATCTGATAGAGTGTCTTCCAATCAAGTATCCAGTAGAGTGTGTTTCCCAAACCAACTCAATCCATACCCAACCCAATCTAAACCCAACTTGATCTATGAAAGAAAGGAATGGAATATGCCTTAATCTAGTGTATTGTGAAGGGGACACTTAGATATGGGGCATGGCAAGATAGGCCCTAAAGGTCAAATAGAGGCCCTACCATACTTTGAAAATGTCCTAGTACCCAATACAGTATATCCAAGGATAGTATAGGAATGGAACCCCCACCATAGATATATGGGAACACCATTCTAAATGCCTTACCCTGATCTTAAAATTGACCTATTTTATAAGGCAGGGGAAACTTACCCTACCTAATTCATTTTTGCCAAGGAGTAAGGCAAGGTAAGCTTGCCTTTTGATATCTAGTTTTTCTTCAGCTAATATCATATCAAGGGAAGATTGCCTTATTCATAGATAGCAAATGGATAAGGCATAACTATTAAGGGAAGTTTTTCTTCCTAATATCTAGCTTTGATTTTCTTCTATATTAAGGCATAACTATTAAAGGAAGATTGTTTTTTGATAGATAGCTTTATTCTTACACCACCTACTTAGTTATGCCCTACTCGATAAGGCAAGGGAAGCTTGCTTCCATATATACATCTTTATTCTTTTCCTACCTACTTTCCCTTTCTAGAATATATTATTAGCTATCAAGGGAAACTTCCTTCATGATCTATAGATTTTATATATTCTTTCCATACCTACTTATATATGCACCACCTACGTAACTTGTGTTGTTGACAAGGGAATCTTACTTCCTGATAGATAAAATGAGAAATGAAGTTTTGAATCATGTTACATATGTAATATATCTATACCATTTAGTATGCCCTACATGTTAAGTGGAAGGTCAGATCTGTATATTATTCAGGCATTCAACTCAATTAAGTTTTATAATTAACAAGAGACGGTTACAACAATGATGTATTATTCTCAAAAATTATATTTGTGCTCTCTATCTAAGAATGTCTACTTTCATAAACTTAAATATGAATTGAGGTGTTTTTGTGCAATTGTATTATTATGTTTGATTTTACATGAATCACATCTATACTATCAAGAGCTAAAACTAGAGGGCAAAGGAGCATGAAAAACAATGCAAGTTTGATAAAACATGAAATCTTAGGGTTGAGTAAAGTAAAAATTCATTAAAATGTTTTGATAAAAAATGCATAACGCTCAACATATATTTTACTAATCATAAAAAATGGAGTATATTTCAAATATGAACTAAATATAATAATATAACACCCTAAATAGATCTAAAATGTACCATACAACTAGAGAATTAAAATGTTTTCAATAGATGAGAGACGTTTTTAGATAATATCTAATTTATGACTTCCATGTGTAATTTCAAGCTAAAAATGATTGAAAACTGGTCTATAAGTATTCTTAAAGTAAATATAAAAAATGGTATAAAGCATAGCAGTCTAGAAAACATCCAAAATTGAGGGACTTGAATTCGACACTAACCAAGATTGTATAACTTGATTTCAGTAATAAGGTTTGATTTTATTCAAATGATTTCATATCCTCCTAAATTTTACAAGTGTCTTTGTCTATGTCTTATAATCATAAACCTCTCTCATATTATTGAATTGATGTTAAAAATTTCCAAAATTCCTTCTGTAATGTCACAAGCCCCAATCCACTCCAAGAAATCTTACAATAACATTTAAAAAAGGATGTAATTATGAGGGCCCTACCTCAATTACACATTTATTTTGATATAGTTTGGTAATCAACACTCATGCGGTCCAACAAGCAATTTAACATAATTTATGAAGATTTTGACCCTTGTCGCTAAGTATGAGATGTAAGCAACTAGTAGATTCTACATGCTCTTTCACTATTCTTCAATTGTTGGTACAAGGGGTACATAAACTTCAATAGATAACATTACTAATAAAAACATATTGCAATAGCTCAAGTGGAATTATTTTAGAGTCCTTAATGTGTCCTATAAGTATTAGCATGTTTGTGCATATACAGACTTATTGAATTCAAATTAAGACCTATTGTCACATGAGTCGACAATAAAAAAGGAAATAAAGTTGACAAATAAGGCATAAAAAACTAACAAAACCATAAACAAGGGTCAAATGACCAAGATTGTATGGTTAATATTGGTCACAACAAAAATTAAACAGCTTGATTTTGACAATAGTGAAATGGATAGGTTGATCTTAGAAAGAAAACATAAAACCCTATAAATAATGTTTTTCACCATTTAGGAGCATCGTTAGTCATGCAAAAGCAAAAAAAGGTCAATATGTAAGTTTTCAAATGTTACATATTGAATGATGATATTATCAAAGACCCAAAGTGAAGTGAAATAAAAAATTGTAAGGACAACACAAAGTAAGGGAAGGAAAACGGGGCCCAACACAAGGGGAAAACATGCCAATGAGAGCTTAATAATAACCAATGATCCATACACATAAAAACACTCTAATACCATAGAAAATAACTAATTATGTACCAAAATTAGTTATCTACACTTAGAATGTGTTATTATCATAACAGAACAGAACATGTTTATCATGAATATGATAATATATTTTAAAAATGCCAAAGACATAATAACATTACACGTGATCCATATCAAGAGTTGTAACCTGTAGTGTAATCGCAACCACTCTCTACATGGGGATTTGATTTAGTTATAAATATTAACTCTCCCTCCTTTAGAAGGTCATAAGTTCATTATCACAAGAAAATAATTTTTACAACTTAGTGGGTTGAAGCAGTATTATTAGAAACTACTACAGTTGAAGATATTTGTAAGTTATTTATGACACATATTATTTTGATACTTGGCCTAACAATTTGGATGATTCCTAATACAAATGATTCATCCTTTTAGAACAAGATAGTCAAAATGTTTTGTGACAAATACAAGATCAAGTGTATGTTGTCTACTCCTTACCACCCTCATGGAAATGGTCAAGTTGACGCTTTCAATCAAACTATTGTTAAAATTTTATCAAAAATGATGAATAAGCATGGTTGTGATTACCTTAATCAAATGCATCTAGATTTATGGGAGTATAGAACACGTTGTAGAACATCTACGTGGGAAAATCCTATATTTATTAGTCTAATGTTGTAAAATAAATGTTTCCCCTTGAGCTTGAGATTCCATCTTTGAGTGTGTCAGTAAAAGGAATTATTGATGATGATGGATATAAATAAAATAGATCACATTAGTTGGAAATAATAGATGAAAAGAGAATTCATGTTATTGAACACTAAAGTGTTTATCAAATTTACCTTAAGAAGGATTATAACAATAAAATCATATCAAAATAATTTAATGTGGGTGATAAAGTGTTGAAACAAAATTAGAAAAAATATTAATGGAAACATAGAAAAAAAAGACAAATTCAAGCCTAATTAGCTTAGCCCATTTGTAATCATTTTTTTTTTATCGAAGGAATATCACCTTATCACACAAGAAAGAAACAATTTGAATAATCTAATTAATATTTTTCACTTTTGATGGTTCTATATTCAATCCTTATCTCTTATCATATTGTTATAATATGTTTTATTATCTTTATGATTGTCCTTTTATGCTATGACCTATCATTGCTTTGCTTCATATTTCTTCAATTATTTACATGTTTTATCTTTTCCATTTGGCTCTAATTATTACCTATTACTTCTCATTCAATTATCACTTTTTTAAATCTATCTTACATGGAATGTATTGCTTATATATCAATTCTTATTCCATGATTGATTTTCCTTTCATGTCCTTACACTTTGCATTTTCTTCAATATGATCTTTATTTGGTCGTGTAGATGCTTGTCTCAGATTTTTTTATTTACTATGATATATATCATGAAAAAAAATTCATGTTCTCACTTATGTTGACGTGACCTATATCATGCATCTATTTAGGATAAGAACCCGTTGATCTTAAAATTAATATTAAACATCTATTGTATCTATGGTGCAATGCTAATATCACTACATTACTTATATATTATGTTGACATGGGGCTTCTCTTAATCTTAAAATATTTATATTTTACATTCATATAGGGCATATCATCATTTGTGATACATTGCATACATTTTTCTAGTATGGGATATATTACTCTTGCACTTATATTGATCATATCATAGGTCAGTGTGTGGAAACATATTTAAAACATATATTCTTATAATATGACATATTTTCATGCTATACAACATTGGTTTTATATTTTATCACACACATCACATGCACGTAATGATAGGTACATAAAGTTGATGCAAAATTATGTGTATATTTTATCATAATGCATACGTGATATTACATAATGTGTACGTGTTATAATAATAATTCATACATGTTATTTGAATTGAGGTTCAGTGATTAACGGACCATAATGTATACATTTTATAGCATTTACACGTTATTATCTGTGAAAATTTTAAATGCCAAAAGTGTGTGCATTTAAAATATGAAAGAACCAAAGTGCATATGCATTATAGTGCATATGCACAATAACACATACACATTATGTTCTAGTGAAGTCATGAAGGGATAAAATGCAAGAAGGTGATGAATTAGAAGGTGGGAGGGGGTGGTTTACTAAAATAAATTTTAAGTATAAAGAATAATTATATTCCTTATACTTTAAATTTATTTTAGTAAGTATAATAAATTAGGGTCATTCAGCATCTGATAGAGTTGGTCTCACATCTTCACACCTTATGGTGTGGGAGATAGTTTTTCAAAATATAATTTGGTTAGTTCTTAAGAATTTTTAGGGTTTCAGTATTGAACCTAGGTATTTCAAGGCATAACTTTTATAATTGATGTCCATTTTGGGTAAACATATAGCTATTTTTTAGGTTTTTGTGACTTCCTAGGTTTTTTAAAATTAAAGTTTGCAAACTAACACACACCCAACCACTCTTTTATTCTAATTTTACTTACAATTAGGTCCCTTATGGGTAAAAAGATGACACAACAACATCATAATCATTTGTGACTAGGGTAAATAAGGAAACTTTGGGCCACATTTAAGTGTGGTCACTCTAATTGAATTTGAATTCATGCCAAAGTGGTGTGCATAGGGAAACATAAGTTGCATTGGTGACCCATGCATATCCAACCACCCCTTCATGTTTATTTTACTTGTGATTATGTCCCTTTTAGACCAAAAGTGACATAAAAACACCATATCCACTTATGATCAATGTAAACACAAATAATTTTAGGCACATTTATGCACAACCACCCCATTTCTATTCAAATTCAAGAAAAAAATGTGTGATTTTGGTAAACTAAGTCCAATTATGAACCTTGCACATCCAACCACTAATTTAGACTAATTTTACTTGTGATTAGTTCCATTATTGCCAAAAATGACACAATAACACCATATCCACTTGTGACCATGGAAATGCAAATAATTTTTTGCACATGTATGTGAAATCACCCTAATTAACTTTGAATTCAATCCAAAGTGGTGTGATTGAAGAAACATAGGTCATATTGATGACATTTTCACATCAAACAACCACTTTATGTTAATTTCACTTATTTATCATCCCTCCCTCATCCCTAATCACTTCCTCCTCATCTTTCATCATCCCAAATCACCCCATCCTCATCCCTCATCATCCCTAATCACTCCCTCATTGACCCTCACCATCCCTAATCATTTATAATCACTCCATCATTCTTAATCACTCCCTCATTGACCTTCATCATCCATTTTCATCCTTAATAATTCCCTTAACATCCCTAATCACTCCCTCCTCATCCTTCATCATACCTAATCAATCTATTCTCATCCTTCATCATCCCTAATCACTCCCTCATTAACCCTCCTCATCTCTCATCATCCCTAATCACTCCCTTATTAATCCTCATTGTCTTGCATCATCTCTAATCACTCCATCATTCCTGATTTATTCTTTCCATAAATCAGTGAAAATTTTATCCATAACATGAAATGTGTATGTTGATTTCCTCAATTTTGAAATTCTATAACAGAGAAATGATCTTGTATTGGTCCAAAAAAAGAATCATCTTTGTATATCATTTTTAACATTGTTTTGATTCTATGTACATAGTATCAAGTGCATGTCACAGGATCTTTTGTGACCAAGAAACTGTGATCAACTTCATTAAATATATTAGCTCCTTTTACACTTTTTTTTTTTATGTCTATCATGAAATTTCATTAATGCATTTATAAGTGGTTCCCAATGGTGTTTAGCACTTAAAAATGTAACAAAAGACATTGGCGGTCCCAATTGGCAAATCATTGCAAATGTTTTTTTCTTAGTTGTAAGTAATCTGGCAATATTTTTATTTTTTGAAAATGGATGTACCCAATATCTAATTTCAATATTTTTTTCTAAATTTGATTTGTATTTAACATATTTTGCTAAAATCTTTCTTCCTTTTAGTTCACTTTCTAATTCTTATCCACATTGTTGCAGCTACTTGGTCTGTGATAATTTTCATTGCTTTGAAAAATAGATTTGTAATGTGATATGTAAATACATAATTTTGATATTGTAATTTCCATTCTACAATTTTAGCGTATGAAAATGTATTTTTTATTTTTTCACTGTGAGGTTCACCATAAAAAAGTGTTGTAAAATTCGTTTACTCAACATACTTGTCTTTAAAAATTCCAAGTGGATGTTGGCATTCTGATGGTGCAATCTAGATCAATTTATCTTTTAAATCATGAATACATGTTGATTCTATAAATCCATGTATGATTGTGCAATTGGGAATATTTTATTCATCTTCACTGCTTGTTTCACTATTTTGTGATAATTCACTAATATGTTCAGTCATTTTTTCATCAGTATGTAATAGTTGTTTCTAATCTTTTATTATTTTATCATTTTGAGATTGATACAATTTCCTTTGACACAACCGCTTTGGAGCATGCATGATGATGTTTGGGTGGACCCTTCCCTTTTGATATGCATTTTTGTATTCTAATTTTCTTTTTATTTCAACAATGATTGTTGATTTTTCCTCTAATGAGTGTGGCAATGCTTTTCGTATTATATCAATGTTAGATAGTATGTTGATAATTGCACTTATTAATCCAATTTGTGGTTTTTTGTAACTTAATTGTCTAATTTTTTCAAATTTAATTCGTAATGAAATAAGGTGTTCTTCAAGATCTGTGATCATTTGCAAATATGTCAAAGGTTTATTTAACCAAATTTGTTGAGGTGTTGCAACTTTTGGAATAGTTCCATTTTTTTATGCATTGTCACATTTTAACATATTTTATTGGCATCCAATTCATTGTTGTTTGTCAAATTTGTATATGTTTCTTTTTTTTATTACTTTAACTCTGTCATGTTATATTAAAGTGTATTTAATTGCAAACTAGGTGCACATGTTTGGGTCTGTCTTGAATGTCTTTTATGAATTTCTTTGTTGCATTGTTTGTTTGATTATGTGCAATATGTTTCAAAATGTGAAATGATGTTTTATATGTTTTAGTAAATGTTGTTTCTTTCATATTGCAATGAATAACATGTTTTAGTGTGTCTTTAGTAACTTCTTTTAATTTGTTTGTTTCAGTATTTCTTTGATTTTGTGCAAAATGTTTAAAAATGTGAAAAGATGCTCTAGGTGTCTTATTCATTCCTAATACTTTTGCATTGGAATTAGTAACAACAACATTGGTTTAATCATTTAGTATTAATGGCTTATAGTGAATTTGAATTGTGTTTGTTTCAAAAAATATTATGTTATAACTATTTTTGGGTTGTAAACAATTACAATATGTCTTTACTATACTTGTAGTAGTACTTGACCAGAGCTTGATTTTGCATTTAGTAATATTGACATCTAATCAAAGTAAAATTCACCTACTTTAATTTCACCTTCATTGAATGGCATTTCCAAGTTTGTAATATATGCTTGTCAATTTGTAATTTTGCTTGTGTTTTGTATTAGATTGGCTCCTAACTTTGTTTCTAGATAACATAATGCATTGTTATTTTGACACAATATTGCATTGTAAAATGATTGTGTAATATAGCGACATAGACAATGTATATCAAATTCAAAATTTTTAGTTGATAAATAGAATTGAATAAGCTTTCACCACAATCATATGTGTTCAACTTAGGCCTAAAAAATCCATTATATTTAATTTTTTCTAGATTTGTGCACATATTAGACAGTTGAATATGTGTTGACGGCATACTATATTCACTATTTTTTTTGCAATATAGTGGTTCATAATGGCCACAAATAGGATTTGTGTCATAAAACAAAATTGAGTATGGAATTTTTTTACTTTCTTCATTGAATCGAAGATAATTATTTTTTCTTGTGAATGACCAAATGCATATTTGTATATTTAGCCATTTAGCTAGCCAAAGTATACAAAAATTGTCTCTCTATAGTCCAATTTCATTTCCAATAGAGATATGTGCCACAAATAATCGCATTCTATTAAAATATGTTGTAGTGTCATGTACTCCATGTAATACATATAGTTCATCAGGGTGTAACTCTAGTTCGTATGATTTAAATGTAATAGGAACACCAGTATGTAGACAATTTAAGAAATGATCAATAATGCCACTTTTCAATTCGGAAGGTGTATATTGAAAATGCAATAGGAGGTGAAATGCATCAAAGAGACAATATCCAACATTGTACTTAAATGCTTGACCTCAAAAAATATGGTGTTCAACTAAAGCATCATCAATGTTAGTATATTACAGTTCTAGTTTTTTTTTCATATTGCTCTACAACTATTGGTTTATTCAATGTTTCATTGTATTTTGTTTTATGTTTTGTAAGATTTGAATCCATTGCTTTTATGAATGAATAAAATTATAGATATATTTTAATGTGCATATGTTTATGTAACTTGATTTTTAATGAAATACAAAACTCATGAAGCCCTACAATTAAAAAAATACAAACTAGTTCATATAATTTAGTTTCAATAGTATTATTACTATATAGAAAATTTAAGAATTTGTCAATGATATAATTTCTCAATTTTGAAAGTGTATATTCAAAATACAATAGTACGTTCTATAAACCAATAAAACCATAGATATATTTTCATATAGATATTTTTTGTTAGTGTTATACTAAATTCATTTATACTGAAATGCAAAACTTGTTAAACTTGGTAAACAAAAATATATATATTTAAAAAAAAATGTTAAACTTTCAAATAAATTAATTTTTAGCCTAATTGTGGAGAATGTTTTTCAATTAAAATGAGGATAAAAATTGTCATACAAATCTAACACTCTATAAGTTGATGCGACTAAATATGTACCACCAAATGTAAAATGTCGCTTACACTTTAAAGCTTACAAATACAAAGTTCTGTCACCTACAATGCATGAAAAGATAAAAGAATAAGTACGTAAAAGTTCATTGGAACGTAATTTAATTTATAAATCAGATCTAACCAATATTTATGAAGACAAATAAAATTAATATATATCACCTATATTTAAGGTCACAAAAAATTGTATCTACATTAAAACTACTAGCATGACCTATCCAGCAAATAACAACTGAAAAAGATTATCAAATTAAACAAGCATCAGCATATGTTGCACGAGTAATTTATAGCAAGAAAATATGCTGAAATTTTCTCTCCATCTACTGGCACTTTCAGACGTATTTTCAATTCTATCTTTGCACACAGAACTTGGAACGTGGATCACTCACTACAATTAATGTAATCGATATACTATAACTAGCTAGATTATGTGGTGCATCACTTTTGAATCTATTATACATGGCTCTGTTGTTGGTGCAAAAATGAGTTCCACTTTGGGCACTAGTCATTTTATTAACTTCTTAAAAAAATAACAGGCTCCTGTTCCAACCCTGAGAGAGGTAAGACTGTTGGACCAACGGATTCAAAATAAAAAGTTGAAGAACCCAATCATGTTGTTTATAAAACAAAATACATGAAGAAGGTGATGGATGAGCTTTTTTCTGCCATGTATAAACTGAAAATCTCCTACACCCAGCTTCAGGCTGCCCACGTTCCTTACAATTTGGAAAAATTGCAAGAGATAGATATGTATCAACTCAGAAGATCAATAGAACTTTAAGATAAAATGTAGTCATTTTAATCTTGAATACTTTTACCAGACAAGGCATCATATAACATTAGTTAACAACTAATAACACAATACAAAATTAATCCTTAATACCACCTCTCAGGTTTCCACCATGGCAGTACATGAAAAACTCGAATGTTATCACCTTCCTTTGAGGTAACCAATCATAACTAAACCATTCACTTAACTTCCACAAATGTACATAGTATTTATTTATTCCATACTTAGTTACTTAAGTCACAAGTCACAACATCATCTCAGGCAGAATCTCTAAATACTAAATAGAGTATGAACAATATCTATACAACACAAAATGTACAGTCATCTTTTTCCATGATCTAATTTAGACAACGTCCAATACAGTAACTGCTTCAAGACCCAGTTCCAGGCCTTACTACAATATTGCTTTCGATGAAGCATAACAAAGTTATTTTAGCTATATATACCTCTCATTTTGTGACCTCATACTTTCATACTAATGAGCATCTTAAACATCTTAGCATAATGAATATAAGTTATTCCATTAAAAATACCATGATGCTTTATACAAACAAATATTGTCATTCATAACATAGTCTAAAAATATCACAGTTCTGTATGTATTAAGTAATTCTTACTTTATCAACGAAACATATCGCATTCCCCTTTATGTCTTGGTTGCCTTTTAAGGGTTGTTATCAGGAACAAATTTTTAATCCTTGTGCCAGTCAATCAATGCAAAACAACTCGGTTTATGAGTATCACATTGTCACTATTCTTTCTAGATGCCAAATGTCTTATGAATAATTTATAATTGTTTAATTTTTTACCGTCTCATAAATAGTAGTGAAAATTCATAGGTATCTTTTCAAGTTGTAGAATTTCATAATAGGTACAAACAATTTCAATACATCCTATCTAAACTGTGACTTTCAACATATCTCAAGAGTATTCATAAAATAAATAGAGTACTATATTTATTATAAAATAAATGATTACCCAATGATACTATCCAAGTTAAAAGAATAAGAATCTTACAATTTTGTATGCCAACGAATTCACCTACAAAGAAATAAATACAAACATTCAACTATATTTCAACTACCTCAATATAGATCATCTGTCGGCACCTCTGCAGTGGTCGTCATGCTTTCTACAATGATACATTAAATCATACAAGGATTAAAACTCAAGTAATATTCCTATCATGCTTTTTACAATGATACATAGAATTATTGAAGAAAAGCTCAAGTAACATTTCTACCAATCTAAGAACTAACTACATTAACCAATGAAAATGGAAAGATAGTTCATAACTAGAACAATGAATAGATCAATGTTTCCATGCTGATCCAAGTAGATGCTATAAATAATATTCCTTGTATAAATAAAAAATAAGTATTAGATCTATCAATATATATAGTTTGAAATATCATGCTAGGATCACAAGTTAAGGTAGATCAACAACAGTGTTTTTTTTGGCCCATAGATGAACACTTCAATTCTACATTGGCCAAACTCGAACTTGCGACCATGAGGTATTACAGTGTATGCACTACAGAAGGGGAGGGCAAAGCTTAACCAGCATGCACCAACTCCTGACACATGTTGGTCATCATTGATCGTCAAGCAGATGGTCTTCATTCGTCGTCGAAAGCTTGTCACTAACCATAGTTAAACCAAGCAAAATCACAGTTAATTTTGATGTTAACACCTTCGCTTCATTATAACCATCCCTATCATGATTGCTACCACCTTCACCACCAATCAACAATCACCATCGACCCAACTACGAACCGTGATTGCACAAGTGTCACTGAACTTGTCACATGGCATAGACCCAGCATGGCATGCAAATTATTCGATGGCAATGCTGGATTATCATGCCCTAACACGTTGATAATCATGTCCTCTCAATATTGCCTTAATCTCCTATGCCTTACTGTTAACCATGTAATGACAAGCCTAAAGGCCAAATAGATGTCCTTCACCATTCAGTCGATGTTGGATCCAAGGTAGAGGGAGATAGCTCAAGCGGAGGCAGTCAGAACAAGAGCATAGGAGTTAGTGTTTAATCCCAGGTTTTGCACCAGTCAAACATCAAGGTAAGTTCTAGAAGGTTTTATCATTTTCATAAAGTCAAGTAGGTTTATTAAGACAACTACACCAAATAAAATGATCATTTCATTCCATTTCAGGGTTCTGTATGCCCCTGTTCAAGGTCACCCTTGCTTCTCTATAGACTGTGTTTTAACACACAATGGTCTACATTATTGTGAATTGTTTTTATGAACTCTATGCAGCTTCAAACACTTAAATCTCTATGAACATCTTAGATAATGGGAAATATGTTTATAACCAGTATTCTTGAGTATCCACTTAGTTTACAAATACACATACTCAATTCTCCTTTCTACAAGAAATAGAGTTGTATTGTTCAAACATAGAATATCCTTTAATAGACGGTCATTTTAAAGGACAAAAGAAAGAAAATCTCAATGTTACCTTATTCAAATGTACATATGACCCTGCATAAAACTGAATCCCTAACTTATATCTGACAGATTCGTTCATATTTGTGATCACAGAAGGGTAGGTGGACATTGAATAACTTGAACAAGGAAAGAAATCCCATAGTTTTTTATAAATGTGAAAAAATTGAATCCATAACTTATTAACATAGACAAAATCTAAAACATACGAAACAAGAATAGGTATGGGGAAAAAAGGAAAATGCTTCAGATAAGCACATTCATAATGTGTTCATAAGCCTCCTTTGCATAAATTATTTAGATGAAAATGCAAAGAAAACTAGTGAAGATTGTAATAAATCCTTTAAAAGGACATTTGTCTTCAATTTACCTATATCTATTATTTCTCAAGCCCTATTTCTCCTTCCCAGAGGCCCACTATACATAAGGTTAAGCTCACCCAGGATTTTGTCTCTGTTAATAAGTTATTTTTATACATAAAGACAAGCTTATATGCAGGGTCATATGCACTAAGAATTTAGAGGAAGAGAGTTGTTCAACAGGGTAGAACAGGGTGTATAGGAGCCTCTCTAGTATTTTCCAAGATTTAATATCTTGAGCTCTATTTTTAATTCATGTGTTTTTATTCACCATTTCATGTGTATTTATGCTTGCAAGTGCCTAAATGTACTCTATTCTTTGTGATGGGGTCATCATGTATGTGTGCTTTTAAGTACATTGAAAGTGTTACTCTTATCATATTTCATGTGTTTGTGTAGACTTCCACAAAGTAAGAGTGTGTGAATCCATGTTTGTTGTACTCCCATTGTAGGGTGTATAAGAGCCTATATAGTATTTTCCAAGCTTTAATTTCTTGAGCTCTATTTTTAATTCATGTGTTTTTATTCACCATTTCCTATGTATTTATGCTTGCAAGTGCCTAAATGTACTCTATTCTTTGTGATGGGTTCATTGATGTATGTGTGCTTTTAAGTACATTGAAAGTGTTATTCTTATCATATTTCATGTGTATGTACGGACTTCCATAAAGTAAGAGTGTGGGAATCCATGTTTGTGTTTTTTGTACACTCCCATTGTACTATGAAATGTATACTTATTATTGTTGACTTCTTCATTCAAAATGTTCAGTGAGCTTATTAAATATTGCCATCAACATCTTTCATAGAAGATGCAACTGAAATTAAATTTTTTGCATACAATCTCCAGGACTTAATATTCCAGGCTTCAAAAATATTATTGCTAACCTTTAAAATTTACAACAGGGATGTTTTGGCTCTTTTAAAGTTTTCAAAATGTAATGAATTTATTACATAATCTCTATCTCATCTACTACATACAAAGGTTCATTTAGCTTGTCCTTGAATCACCATATGAGGCATTTCCATATTATATAGATTGCTTCTAAATGAATTGGTATGTTAAGTTTCTATAATGTAAGAAGACAATCTCTGCTTTAGAATGTTACACTATCTACAGAAAATGTAATGTCTTCTCATATGTACATTTCCTTATTGGAGGCTCATAATATATACTTTCAATATAGATTGTCAATTTCATGAATAGTGGTTCTAATTATTTCGTGATTGTTATGTTACGTTACCAACTAGTCGGATTACCCTAGCCATCAATATACCATTGTACTCTCGTGATGACCTTTACGATGATTTCTATAAGCATTTCATTGTTAAGGGTTAATGTTTTAAAGCATATTCTTAACTTGTTTGAATGCAAGTTATTATTTGTTGGCAACTAATACTATGAATGTTAACTATTGAAAATTTAAGATGGATCAGTGGGAATTAGATGATTGCCTCAAAGAAATTTATGTTGAGACCGAACAAATGGTATGCATTTTCAGCTATTGTGTTCAAACGTGAATTTGAGTTGTATTAATTTTTTTTGTTGATGTTAATCTATTGTGACATGCTTTTTGTTAGGAGAAATAAGTTAGTTAGAAGTCCTCATTGCATGTAAGTGCTCAATTTAGATGTTCCCCTTGACCCCTCAGAGATCAAAGGAGGAAGCTATGTGGAGCATCAACAATTGGGGATGGTATTCCCACTATTATGAGACAACCATCCCCTGCCCGCAAACAACTAGGGGTGCAATCCTAGTGTGAGATGGAACATTTACCGAATAAAGATGTAAACAAAGGGATAACATAGGTAATTTTATTGATGGTCTATGTATTTTCAAAGCCTTCTTTAATATTATTTTTGCATATGTAAAATTCTCAATATTTGTGAACCATGCATCCCTCTTTTGATTTATTACATTGTCCTTTTTTATTATTGTAGGAGGAGGGGGTGGAGTAGACCAAAGGTGAAGAGGGTGTCCCTGAAGCACCCAATGACTATTTCTCAAGAGATGTATGGGAACCTTTGGCTGCCCTTAATGTTTGATTGCTTCTCATGTTAAATAATGTTTATTTCTTCCCTCTTAAAACAATCAAAATTACAATACTTTTGACTAACACACAATGCATTTTTCTATGTTGTTTTTGTTTTGTTTTTTAGTTGGAAAGTGTGGAGTGGAGCCATGTGGATGTAGTTGATAGTCACTTGCATAATGACTCTGTCCCTACAAATGTGTGTATTTGTTGTACTCTCTCTTTCATTTTCCATGCTCAATAATTGTGAACCATGCATCCCTATTTTTATATGTTATATCTTTTTTAATACTACAGGAGAAGGGGGTAGAGTAGGCCGAAGGTGAAAAACCTGTCCTCAAAGTGTCCAATGACTATTTATCAAGAGATGTATGGGAACCTTTGGCTACCCTTAATGTTTGATTGCTCCTCATGTTAAATAATGTTTCTTTCTTCCCTCCTACAACAAACAAGATTAGAATTCTCTTGACACACCATGCATTTTTCTATGTTGTTTTTATTTTGTGTTTTAGTTGGAAGGGGTGGAGCGGAGCCATGTGGATGTGGTTGATAGTCACCTGCATAATGACTTTGTCCCTACAAATATGGGTATTTTTTCTAGTCTCTCTTTCATTTGACATGTTCATAGCCCCGTTTTTGTTATTCCATATATGTTTGGAGTTGGACTAACATATATATGTGCACCTATGTGGCAGGAGGAGGTGAAGTCATATGACCTTGATGACAATGATGATGGGGATGTTGATGATGATGATGGTGATTGGCTTTCAGATGCTTTGTAATCTAAAATAGAGGAGTAACTAAATGTTATAAGAACATTTCGTTATCTTTGGTGATGTTATCTTATGTTTATTGTTTTATGATTTTAACATTTTATTATGTTTGATGATGTAATATTTTGTTTATTGATTTATGATTTTAACATGACATCTCTTCCTTATTGAATGATAGTAGATATGCGAGTATAGAATCAAGGATTGGGGTATTGTAAGGCAAAATGTGCACCTTTTCTTGTTGATTCCATGTGACACATTTAGAGTTGATGGTGGTCATCCATTTTTGTCATGAGATAGACTTAACACTCACCATCGTAAGATTCATGTTCGATAAACCATTCCAAGGACGCCCCCTAGGTGTGTTGGAAGTGGGAAATGTAAACCTAAGGGAAGAGAAATCAACAAAAGGCAAACAAAAAGGATGCCAATAGACTGACTCTTGAAAAATTAGAGCATCATCAAGAGAGATTGGCTGAAAAGATCATGGTTGGCTAGGGAGGATGTGTCTGAGTTATGTTATCTTAGAGAGACAGCCTTTAAGTCTATCGATGATGAAATGGGTGCATATAATTCAAGTGAAAACTTAGTATGGATAAGAGAAGCTTGCATTCAGAAAATAGAAAATCATCAAAAAATGGAGTGAGAAAGAGAATGGGGGGAGCAATAGCAGGGTGCATACAACAATGGACCTCAGGTTAAATACATTCTATTCATTGGTTTTCATTAAGTTAATGTTAAGTTCAATTCAGCTTACTCAATATTAGCATTGATATTTCTGTAACAATCACCATTATGATTATAGAGGGACAACCCTCAATCCCATTCTAGTGATGAGGATCACATTCCTTTGAGATAAATGCATTTGTGAAAAGTAGATATGTTCATCGGGGGTGTAACAAATGAAAGTGCACATGAAAGGTTGCCTTACAAATTGATATCGTACTTCTTATGATGACTATGTATTATATACACTCTTATTTATTCCATGTACCTTTGTTTCAACCCTACCATTACCTATTTTGATAGTGTTGTATATTGTTATTGTATATAGGATTTTGGTGGAGATGAGTTGGTGCAGTCATAGGCATGGATGGACCATGTTTAGGAGGTATGATAGTTACTTCTTATTTACCAAAACCAACAAGTTTATTCTTCATGTTGGTGTCTTATTCTTGAATTTTGTCAAGATTTCTAAACTGCACATTTTCAAATGCAGGTGTCTAGGGTGACATGCATATACGTGCATTCATGGGGTTGATCGCTTCCACTTTTTAATCCATTTCCAAAGGCCTAATGGCCATGGCATGAACATTGATATTGCCTTGTGAATAATGCCTTAGACACTATTATTTATATACATACATTTTAGCATAATATGCATGACATTTTTGATGTATGGTCAAACATATTATTTGGACAAGAGATTTGAATACAAGTGTTTCATTTATGGTTTGTGTTGGATACGTAGTTTTTGTTTATGTATGATTTAAGTAATGGTTTGGTGGTTAATTTGCATTTACTGATGTATTTTACAATCATGCATGGTTCAATGATGCAATGTTTTTCCCATGTACTCATCGTATATTTTTTACGTGTATGGTATGTGATGTTTTTGGCTAGTGATTTATCATCTTCACATGTATACCTTATTCTCCTTTCATTCTTTCAGATGTTGGTGAAAAAGTTCACATGTTTGCATGTCTCTATGTCTATATAAAATTAATCATGGTAGGAAGGAGTGAAATATAAGATTTGTATGCATGGCTTGTCTCTCTAACATTCCTTTGTCTCATATCATGTGTTTGTCTATTCAAGCAATTGACACAATAACTGTCAATGTCTATGGCTTGTGGTTCAAGGCAAGGGAGGAGAGACAAGAAGGAATAGGGTAACACTCCAATACATTAGAATGACTATGGCACTGGTAAATATTCCATACTCCAATATAATGATTTCATTATTTTCATTTAAGTTAGAAAACTCTTTATGTGTAAAGAAACTATTCATAATTATAAAAAATTGGATGTTCTTAGCTTTTGAATATTCTCATGGACACTCGTTTATGTCTAGATTTTTTTATATTTTCAATGCTGAAAATATTGAATGTTATCATTAAATTTCATGTGTATCATATTTTTGTAGATGAATTCCCAAATCTAGAAGAGAATATGACTACCCAATTGCCCAGGGACATGGAAGAACTTCTCACAAGGATGAGATCCCAAAATGCAATGGGCACAAAATAGCATCTTGGTTTGCAACAATCACTAGCAACTAAAAGAAATAATCACTCGAGAGGGAAAACTAGTTTTTGACTAAGCTTCTTGACGATGCAAGGGCAAAGGTTATCAAGTTAGAAATTATGTTGGCAGATAAGACTAGAGAGGTCGAGAAGTTGCATCATTCACTTCTCATACTAAGGGATGAGAAGATGGACGATGGACGCTGAAATAAAGTTTGTCAATCTACAAGTTGCCCATGCCTACACAAAATCACTCCATGATGCAAGGGCAAAGACTATGCAGGCCATGAAAATGAAGCACGAAGGAATAGTTTCCATATATGAGTAGCAGTTGTAGATTTTAAAGGTAGAGTTTGATATCTTGTTTGCACAATCCAATGGGATGTCTCCCAATAGACATGGTATTCCATACATGAAAAATGATAATTAGTTGTGTGCAACGACTCATGTGTCTAGTATTACATGATGTATGCTTATAAATTTGGATGGAAATCAATTGAAACACATGTTTATTTGCATTTTAATCTATAAAATTGATGTTTATTTGCCACTAGTTTCTTACTTCATATTGTGTATTTAATTTGTTTATGAATGAATGAATGACTATGTTCAGAGGTTGTTTAACCAAAAAAATACAAATTGACTTCTTATGAAAATCTTCTATGTCATCTTATTGATAAGCATACGGACTATGTCATCATGGCTTTTAAATTCCCTCGAATGGCTTCCTAACCTAATTTTGCAGATTCTTCTAAACTTTATTTTCCACTAGTTGTTTACTTCATCTTGTGTATTTAAGTTGTTTATGACCGAATGAATGACTGTGTTCAGAATTTGTTTAACCAAAAAAAATACAAATTGACTTCTTATGAAAATCTTCTATGTCATCTTATTGATAAGCATATGGGCTATGTCATCATGGCTTTTAAAGTCCCTCAAGTGGATTCCTAACCTATTTTCTATTTTTAATTATAAATTAAGAAAAAATGAGTGGTAATTACATAGTTTATAAGCATTTTTGGAGCCATGACATTTTTATATTAATTGAAAACTTGCTTGATCCTAAAACATATAGGCTGGATTATTTATGAATGTTCATAAAACATGGTATGTATGTCCTGAATGAATAAAGATAGTGTGTATGTGTTGAATGCATGTAGGATTGGTTCTCGTGAGACCTAATTATTCAGTTCTACAAAATATTGGCTATTTGGAATAGTTTTTGAAGCAATTGAGTGCTTTGTTTTAGATTAAGGTAAAAACAGGTTTTGAAGGGGCCCCGAAACCCTTTACATCAGATAAGATATAAACCTTAAGCACAACCAGGAAACAAAATAACCTGGAATCAATAAAAGCTAAACCAGATAAACCAGAAAGCTGAAAACAGCAAACAAGAGCTAGACAAACAATAACTATTAGTTATTATTTTATTTTTACAAGACCGAAGTTTCATATCTAGAGGAGGGACCAGAGGCTTAGATTTTTTCCTCTTAACAGTAGTCCAGCCATCCTCTACCTTAGCTGCCTCAGCAGCCCATTCCTCAGAAGGCCAAGAATCGTGAAGCCCAGGGGGCGACAAAACCTCAGCCAAAACCTTAGGAGAACCAGCCACCAACTGACTCCTAGGAGAAACCTTCAAAATAGGTGGAGTAACCACCACCTCCTCAAAAATCGGTTCAGGTAGATTACATAATCCAATCTCCACCGAACCTTCAACAGGAACCGTCTCCAACTGAGACTCCTGATCCGTCGAAACAGATAAGATACTCTTTTCATTCTCATTCTCAGAATCAGTCGAAGCTTCCTCTGGTTGTTCTGCAATATAGTGATCATGATCAGCTTCTGCCCACCAAGAAGGAGATCTTCTGGGTCTGGATTTCCTTGCAGTGCACTGGGCTGCAACATGCCCCGTCAAATGACACTTTCTACATCGAAAAGGTAGCCCTTCAAAATCTAACATTTGCGTCCAAGATCCCCTAGGGGAATCCAGACAAATCACCTCAGGAAGGCCCTTAGAAACATCCACCTCAACCATAAGGCAAGCACAGGTCGATCTGAAATACCTCTTGGTTTTTGCATCCACAAATAAAAATTCCCCTATAGCATTTCTGATGGTTTTAAACACCGAATCATGCCATAGATGCAATGGTAAATTAGGGAGCCAAACCCAGACAGGGATCTTGTTGAAAGTTTCCGTTACAGGATTGAAATCCATATGCCACCGTTTGGCGAAGAGAGGGTATTTACCCTGCCAGAAGAAATTTCTGTTGGAAAGAATAGTCTTCCTGTCCTCAGCAATGTGAAATAAAGCTATAAAAAAACCTTTACCACAAGGATAAATTTCAACATTTCCATCAATTAGTGGCAGCCATGTCTGGGATATCCAGCCATGTAAATCGGCATGAGATGGCCAGAAGCCATGAAATCTACAAATAGCCGTAGACTTTGAAAAGTACTCTGCCTGATCAAATATTTCCTTAATAGTATCAGGATCAAGATTAACCCTGACAGGTTTTAAAGCACTTACAGGTGATTCGCTTAGTCTCCCTGCAGAAGCATGGCATTTCACATCATGAATTTCAGCTTCAAAAGCAGCCACGTCCGCATAAGTTCTTCCCTTAGACCCAGGGAAAGACCCAAAAATAGGGGAACCATTTACAGAATCCATCAATGGAGAAGAACCCCCTTCCACGACCAGAATCCTATCCCCATTCACTGGTAAAGGTTCAGCCACACCAGCCGCCAGATCTGCATTCGCCTGGACCAAGCTGGAAGTACACGCTCGTGCCTGTGTCCAGCTATTTGAGTTCAGGAAAAACTAAATAGTTTGGAAGCAATGAAAATTATTCAAATATTTAAAGGGATGTTTATGACTCTATATAAGTAGATATGATGTAGAGTTAAGGGGATAAGTCTTCATAAAAATCAATATGTGGTTCTCAATCTAACTAGTTACACTCACTTGATAGTTTACTCATGCAAAAATTCACACTTAATGTTTCCTTTGCTTTTCAAGGTTCCATCTCCTTCCATCATTCCTCTAGGTTCCTGGGATTAGTATCCTTATTTTACATATACTTATCCCTAGTACATTTTAGATACACTTCTTAGACTCATTATACATCTATCATGTCACTAACATTCACGCTTGGCTCAATTCATAACAGTGATCTCACTTTTCATGTAATTTTCTCACTTAGGTCTAAAGGACCAATCCTTATTTAGGTTCCCATAGCTCAATACTTTGTCATAGATAGTTATAGGTGCTATCATCACACCTAAATGAACCCCTTTCAACTGTCAACTCACCCTTACTTCTTTCCACACAGTTCACTCTCCATGGTTTCTCTAGGCTAGTAGTCCTATTTTGGATATTTCTCCTTTGTGTATCTATTATATAATATTTATTAGAGGTTTAGGGTTTAATATGATCTCCCTCCATTTGGGTACAACTTATTATGAATTTTCAAGATCTGGTTTACTCCTCACCATTTTCTTAGCCCTTTTCTCTACACAATTAGGCTTTCTAGGCCTAATTCTACCTAGTTACAACTCAATTGACTAAATACGTATGGAGTGAGTCTGTACAAGACCAAAAATTGTGAAATACAATTTGGCATAGTAGTTATTTTCAAGTAACCAAATTTCACATTTTTCTAATGGTGAAAACTGTCCAAATTGACTAAACCCTAGTCTATGATTTCCTGGCCTATATACAGACTTGAGAGCAACAAAAGTGTATTGAAAACATTTCAAATAATTTCATACCAATTTTAATGATTTTTAGGCTCTATATTACCCTAATTAAACTCCTCCAACCTTTAAAAACCAAAATCTAATCCTCTATTCACACGTTCTATTTCAATTTCTCTTGGACTGTGCAGATTACAAGGGTACCAGATTGTGTCCTATTAGACAACAAACAACAATGTTTCAACCAAAGAGAGATTATAAACCAATTAAAACCTCAATATTAAAATTACCAACACATTTTATAATCCAATAACTTGTTTATCATATGGAATTCTCTCAAATATCAGTCCTTATAGTCATGAAACAACAATGCAAGTATAGAAACAGGGCTTGTATATTATCAACTTCCAATCTGGGGTCTCTTTCTTTCAAGAATTATTATTAATATATTCTCTACTAATTATTCACATCAATAAATTTATATCATAATGATATTACCTCTCTCCTAATGTATATCCTGTTAGGACCTAGGAAGCACAACTGATTACCATATACAAGCAACTAACCACGGAATTAAACCAGAAGCAATAAGTAACTAGAAATCAGAAACAACACAAAATTTGAGAGACAATACACAATTGTATTAATACTCTTCCAGAAGGAAATACAACAAATAAGTGTCACAGTCTTCTTCCCACACCTCAAAGGCTTCCCACACACCTAGGGCATACAAATATTCTCCCTCAAGAGCTCACTCTCTCTCAATTACGGTCACAACAAACAACTCAAGCACAGAGCTGTTGTTCACCTCCAACTAGTCAGTAACAATACTACCAGTACCAAGCACTCAAAATTACTTCAAGTAGATCTCCTTAATCTTGCAACAACCTGAAAATCAACCTGATCTTACTTACCATGTAGATCTTCTACCTGATCTTGCACAACCTGCAGATCACCCTGATCTTACTTACCATGTAGATCTTCTACCTGATCTTGCACAACCTGCAGATCACCCTAATCTTACAATCGGAAGAAAACTCTTTCTTTCCTTGCCTTACTTACAATACAGCCCATGAGTCTCTTAAATAGACCTCATGCAAACAATAATTAGACTTTTTTAATTACAATAATTAGACACACAACTCAAGACTATAATTAGCCTCTAACATGCAAACTGGTAGTTCAACAACTAACTGTTCGTGCAACAAATAGTTCTAGAATGCACAGGCGACCGATGTCAGTCCCTGCCTGCCTGGAGATGACCGTTGGCCGATATCTGACCGATGTTGGTAGCTTCATGTCCACCCCTGACCGACGTCAGTTGGCCTGACCGACGCTGGTGACTGTGACACTCAGCAACCTCCTCCAATGTCTGCATCAGTGAAGCTTTTAGCTCCACAACCTAACAATCTCTCACTTGGAGATAAACAACTGCACTTGTACTTGTACTTGTACCTATACACCATCTAATTTGTTTCTTGGCTTGTATTCCTCTTCAATTTTAGTCTTGAAGACCAACCACCACACATCCTGTGGTGCAACACCTGTCAACCAAGTAACCTGCCATATCCGATTCTACATATCCATGTAGAGAAGTGCTTGACCCTACTTCGCATGTATACCTACTGCTAGTCCCTCTCAGATACCTGAGAATCCACTGAACCGCTTTCCAGTGCTTCTTTCCTGGATTGACCACAAACTCACTGACAACTCCCACTGCTTGAGAAAACTTAGGTCTAGTACACATGTACTTAACCTCATCATGTGATTGGGGACACTGCTCTATTAACCATCCATCCATAGGTGTGCTAACCAGTTCCGCATCCTGAACCTCACCACTACCTTATTCACACAATCATCCTGAGACAACATCAACCTGTGATCTTCCCTGTCTCTAGAAATACTCATGCCAAAGAATCTTGCTGCTCCCAGATTCTTCATGACATACCTCTGAACTAACTTTACCTTTAGCTCAGAAACTCCCTGCATGTGTGACCCTGCAACAAGCATACACACTACATACAGTAACAGGATAATGTAGCTAATATTATCCAACATGGTAAAGAAAACACAATGGTTACCATGACATTGACTAAAGCCCTGCTTTGTCATCCACCTATCAAACCTCCATTGTCCTGTAGCCTTCTCAAGACCATATAGCTTGGCCTTTCATCTCACGTGTCCATTCTCTCTCTTCTTTAACCCAACTGGAAACTCTACCAAACCTCCTGTTTGGTTCTCTCCCAAGGAATCAACTTCCTCATCCATGCCATGCTCCCACTATTTCTTGGATTCTACATTATTTGCTTTTTTAAAAATTCCTGGTTCTTGACCATTAGTGAGCAACAAGTAGTGTAAAGAAGGCAAATAATGAATTTGAGGCTTATTTACCCTTTCATTCCTCCATATGGGAATTTGAGACTCCTTGACATCTTGTTGTCCGCCCATAATTCATTTTAACAGTGACCAATGTCGATCACTTCTCAGTCTGCATCCGACCGACGTCGGTTCCCTGTAACTGACCTGACTGTCGACGTTGGTTCCCTGACCAATATCGGTCTTAACTGCCTGACACCACTAACTCTAGTCTACACATGACCGACATCGGTTCCCCTTGACCGACGTCGGTACTTGTGTTTACCTGTGAGTGATGACTTTTTACTCGCGAGCTTACTTTGAATCATTCCCTTGTTCAAACTGCCCTGCTCAGAATTATTCAGCCCCTGTGACTGATCTCTGTCCATCATCTCCTCCTTGAACACTAAGGCTTTCCTATTCTTGTCAAAAACATTAGATTTCCTCTTTGTGCAATAGACCTGATCCTTTCTTGTAGCATGAGGTTCAATAAGCCTCACTTTCTTCTGCTGCTTACAGAAATCTCGATCTGTGCTTCCCGGATCTAAACTCTTACCTTTTGACTCAAGAACATGCATCCCCTTCTTATTCATGTGACCAAACCTACGAAGCCACATCTTCGAATCTACAGCTGAAGTAGATAAACTAGAAGGAGAATCAGTAATACAAGTAGATAGATAAAGAGTACCTACTTTCTTACCTCTTGCTAAAATAAGTGCACCCTTGGTAACCTTCCAAGAGTCCACTGTGAGAGTTACTATGCATCCCTCATCACCCAAACTTCTTATAGAAATCAAATTCTACTTCAGGACTAGGATATGCATGACCTCCTTCAACACCCATGTGTTGTCTGTCTACAATTTCAGCTTCACTTTCCCTTTGCCAACCATTTGACAAGGCTTACCATCCCCTAAATAAATTTTTCCAAAGTATCCTTGGACATACTCATGAAAAAATTCCGTATTTGGGGATGCATGGAAAGAGGCACCAGAATCTAAAACCCAAGATTCTACTTTATCCAAGGAACATACCAGAGCATCCTGTGCAATAATACCTACATCACCTGCTTCTTCAGTTCCTTCATGTTGATCTTCAACCAACCAACAATCTTTCTTTACATGCCCTTTCTTTTCACAATTCCAGCAGATTTTCCTATCGGGCCTTGATCTAGATCTCCTGCCTATCTTTGACCTTGATTTCCCTTGCTCGATCTTTTCTCTTTGCCTTCCCCTGCTTTCAACACTCAAAGCATTCCCTGATAATTCACCTGTGAATTTCTTAATTCAAGATTACACTAACAACATAATCCACTTTTAAGATATTTGAAGCAGACACAGTATTACTAACTGCCATTACCAAACTATCCCAACTTTCAGGTAATGAGCATAAGATTAAGAGAGCCTTAATTTCATCATCAAAAATAATATTGACTAAAACTAATTGGTTTACCAAACCATGGAAATCACTAAGATGACTATGTACCGATCCACCTTCCTACATTTGCAAATTAAATAATTGCTTCATAATAAATACCTTATTCGAAACTGAGGGTTTTTCATATAAATTTGCCAAAGATTCCATCAACTCTACCGTTGTCTTAGCCTGTGATAAGTTGGAAATCATAGATGATGCAAGACTCAACCTTATAGTTCCCAGAGCCTTCCGATCAAGAACATTCCATTCCTCATCTTTCATATGTAGGGGCTTACATGCAACCCCACCCAATGGTAAGTACAGATCTTTATGATACATATAATCTTCTATCTGCATCCTCCATAGTTGATAATTTGTGCCATTGAATTTCTTCATTCTTAGCTTACTTTCTTCTGCCATTGCTATACTCCCACTCAATCAAAAACCCTTGAGAGTGACCTGTAATCAAACACAAACCTGCTCCCTACAACCTTAGCTATGATACCACTTTGTTAGGACCTAGGAAGCACAACTGATTACCATATACAAGCAAATAACCATGAAATTAAACCAAAAGCAATAAGTAACTAGAAATCAGAAACAACACAGAATTTGAGAGATAATACACAATTGTATTAATACTCTTTCAGAAGGAAATACAACAAAGAAGTGCCACAATCTTCTTCCCACACCTCAAACGCTTCCCACACACCTAGGGCATATAGATATTCTCCCTCAAGAGCTCACTCTCTCTCAATTACGGTCACAACAAACAACTCAAGCACAGAGCTGTTGTTCACCTCCAACCAGTCAGTAACAATACTGCCAGTACCAAGCACACAAAAGTACTTCAAGTAGATCTCCTTAATCTTGCAACAACCTACAAATCAACCTGATCTTACTTACCATGTAGATCTTCTACCTGATCTTGCACAACCTGCAGATCACCCTGATCTTACTTACCATGTAGATCTTCTACCTGATCTTGCACAACCTGTAGATCACCCTGATCTTACAATTGGAAGAAAACTCTTTCTTTCCTTGCCTTACTTACAATACAGCCCATGAGTCTCTTAAATAGACCTCATTCAAACAATAATTAGACTTTCTTAATTACAATAATTAGACATGCAACTCAAGACTATAATTAGCCTTTAACATGCAAACTGGCCGTTCAACAACTAATTGTTCGTGCAACAAACAGTTTTGAAACGCACAGGCGACTGACGTCGGTCCCTGCCTGCCTGGAGATGACTGACGTCAGCTGATAACTGATCAATGTCGGTAGCTTGCTGTCCACCCCTGATCGATGTCGGTTGGCCTGACTGACGCCGGTGATTGTGACACTCAGCAACCTCCTCCAATGTCTGCATCAATGAAGCTTTTAGCTCCACAACCTAACATATCCATTCCAACATCTATTAAAATAGGGGTTATGGATTATGTAATAGAGTTGATCCTTTTATGAACTATGAATAGAAACTCGCTACCTCTCTTGTACTCAAATAATAAATATTCCCTTCTATAGGAACCACACATTCATATCTTAATCATCATCTCATCATGTAGTTTATTGATGTCTTAAAGTTGAAGGATTACCTCATTCTATGATGGAAACAACAGTCTACAAGGCCTTAAGGATTCAATGGTCCATTTTACTCTCAATATCACCTTGTTACTTATATTATCATAAATATTTGATGTTTTTTAATTTATCAACCTATACAATGGTGTTTTCCATGCTAAACTCCAACTCTAATCTGTAACCAAACATTCCAATATCTTCCTTTATGACTGTAACCTATAACCCTTATTGGTTGTCTCCACCAATTATTCAACAACCTACAACTCCACATAAAGATGAACAAATACATGGCCTCAAGGGCCTTTAAGGTAAATATACATGATTCAGAACAACTCAATATAGTTCAAGAACATCAACTTATATGGCTAAATTCCTTCTTTATTCATTACATCAACTAACATCATAAACAAATATCAACTAACATCAACATCAACTAACATCAAATGATTTGGAAATCATAAAAATTACATCATAGACACATTTACACATATGCATAGGTCAATTGTATGGACAATCAACCTTGGAGCTTGTGCTAAGGTGCCAAATGTCTTACAAATGACTGTGGATAGGTAGTTTAGGTAGTTACATTTGTTTGAAAAATAGTTCAATTTTGGTTTTGTAATCAATTTTTTGTGTGTACTTAAAAAAGAAGGGCTCAAGACCCAAAATAATATGAATGGTGACTTCAAGTTTTAATAACATGTTTGTAACACTATTTTCTTTGCATAGAAATGAAGACTGGTTACATATTGTTTGCTCAAGGGGAAAAGATTCACATTGTATTATTTTCTAAAATTTAGTTTGAATCTAGTGAGTCTTTTTTTATGTTATTAAATGTATGTGAGACCATTCATGTTGTTATTTTTTATGTTAACTAGTTTTAAGATGACATAATCCTTTTAAAAAGAGCATACACAGGCTATGAGTATACAAATCATAGTAAAAGAGGTTAACTAAGATATCAACGGAGTTGGTAACAATTTTGAAAGATGTCACAAAGTGTCTTTGGATCTATCACCTTCAGACATAGTTGTTAAATCCCTTCAGTGATCTAAAACTTGAAGAGAACACTTACAGACCTATAATTAGTCATTTGCAAACAAAGGAGTCTAAGAAGGTATCAAGAGGAGTATAAGATCATTCTAGTGAAGATCAAGTGTTTGGAAAATATGTTTGATATTGGAACCAATCCTGGAGAGCCTTCATAGGCTTAAAAAACCAATGATATTTAGAAAACCATGAATATAAACTTGCAAGAAGCCACTTGCAGATTTAGTAAATGGATAATGTGTGCACAAAAGAGGCAATACCATGGATAGTGTAGTGGAAATAAAGATTAATAAATGGAATTAAACATTTATAAAGGTATAAGGATTTTCTTCAAAGGATTTTCAACATTTTACAGCATTTGTAAACATTTGTATGAAGTCAAAACCTTGAAATAGAGCCTAGAAACCCTGTTGACAGAGTCAGAATGTATAATGAGGCAAAGATATTTTAGAAAATTTGAATGGAGGCTCAAGTGTGGAAATCTAATATATTAAAGAGGTGTCTTGTAAATAAGGACAACGAGTATCTAGATCAACAATTGGATTTCAAAATTGAATCCGTACATAGCCACATAGAAGGAAATTTACCAAAAATAAGGATGCAAGCCTATGTGAGTAGAATACACAGATTTGTGTAAGAAGAGGGTTGAAGCTATGAAGAGTTAATAAGTGAATTGAGGATTCTTAAGAGACCTCAAAGAGCATGTTTAGATACCTTAAACCTAAAGATATGAAGAACCATAAAATACATAGCGAGCAATGAATTAATGAAATTTTGCAAAGAAATGCAATCAAGAACAAGGCAAAGTGTGAGATAAGAAGCTTATTTTCTGCATCAATAAACATCAATAACAACAACTAACATCAATGTAAAGAAAAATAATAAATATGTAATATACGAATATGTACTTTCTTTAGCAATAAATTAAATTGTTTATCAATATTGAAACATATTTTTATAAAACTATTCTATTCACTTTCAGAACCATCATTTTCATCCGATGGATTTTAGTCACCATTGCTTTCATCCTCTACAACATACGTGTAAAAAAATAGTGGTTCTATTCTTGAAATACTTGCACCTGGTTAGATGAGAGGAAAATATGTGTTATGCGAGATTGTGTATCTCTTCCACAATGTTGCATATGGCTTCATTGGATAAAGACTAGAGGCCTGAAAGAGGTTATTATGAACGCTATATAGTTCAAAATGCACTTTGAATGGCAGTTTGGCACCAATTAATATATTCCTTATTTGATCCAGATGCACATAGACATATAAATCATTAGACACCTTCGTTTTAAATAACTTCTCCAAGAAGGGCCTCAGATACACTAGAATGGCACCAGGAGTACCCCACACATCAAGTAAAAGGGCATCATCCTATGGCCATTCATATGACCACTATATGTATAAATCATGATTGGGCCTATCTATGATTGTCGTGTACTCATAGCTTACCATAAGAACATGGTAGGCAAGATACATCATGTTGTAATGTAGGAAAACATTAACCCATTGTAATCCATCAGGCTGTATGAAATTTATTATGGTTTCAAGCCTCCTCCAATTGATTGAACCAGCCACCACACACGAGATTTCATACAATGTTTATCATTCTACATTGAGCTCCTCCAATACATTTAATTTCTTCCATATAAATTTATGGAATTCCTCTCATGTTTCTACAACACTCCCCATATAGTATTAATGCCACCAACCACACAATTACAAAAACTAATTAGCGATAATTTCAAAAATAGTTCACAAATAGTATTTAATCATTCTTCATGTAGTTAATCAATATAGTAAGATGTTTTGTGGAGTTTGGTAAAAACTAATGTAATTTCAAATGCATAAGAGAATGTAAATGAAATGTGGTAGTCAAATGTATAAAAGAATGTAAATGAAATGCAATTTCATGCATCAATCAGTTTGTAACTACCTACATATATGTAACTAACAAGTAAATAGAAGAGAACAAGCTATCAAAGTTGAGTGTCAATGTGTGTGAGGGACCTTATTATTTTTGACCCAAACATCCATTTTTTCTTGACATGGAAAGTGTAAATCCCAATATTGGTTTTCCTAATCTACCATTGTTATGCCACTATTGCTTGACTAGAATTGATTTTATTGATTGTTGACTACTACAATACACACGTCATAGACACGTGAAAAGCCCTGTTGTAACTATAGACCCCTATTTGCATACATATTATTTTGCTTAACACAATTTACCCTTAAGGAGAAGTGCTTGTCCTTGAGAATAAGAGTGTATATATATTTACTAAGGGGTGTGTTTATTTTGGAAAGTTGAATAATATTCTCTTCAAACCACATTGAGCCTTGAAACTTTTGGGAAAATGAATAGAGCCTCTAACCCCTGTCACAGTCTTATAGGAGTGCATAGTCAAAGTGAAAAAGGAAGGATGTTTAATATATAAACATGTGTGTTGTTGATTATAATGAGTTTTAAGGAGGTAAAAAAGAGGAATAGAGTTTTTAAGACTTTACATAGCCCCTATAAAGAGTCTTTAACCCTAAATAGTATGTATACCCTACTAACTCAGTCATAAAAAGGACTCAGAAGTCTGTGTTTTGGTGGTTTTGAGCATGAAGTTGGTATATTAGGGGTTATAACCTATTAGATAAGTATAACGAGGTTAAAAAAGACCCATGATGGTATTTTTCCCTTTTTAAAAAGCCCATAATTTGAGATATGGAATTTATAAGCCTCTCAAGCCTATGCAGAGACTGGGAAACCCTAGATTAGGGTTTAGCCAATATAATGAGTTACAACTGTCAGAATTTGATGAAAATTTGTAGTTATGTTGTGTTTGTTTCTACTAAGTGAATCACATTATTTTATACCTATATGATCTCATTTGTATGGATATCAAAGGACTATGTTATTCTTAGACCTAATTACGCCTAGTTTGAAGCTCTTTATCAAAGGAAATGATAACCAAAAGAAGATTAAGGTCTTGTAAATTTATGAGGAGTTGAAAGGTGATATAGGGTTCCCTAAGGTGTTCCTAAATCTTCAATAAAGGTAATAGGTTAAATAAACAAAGTGAAAACCTCAAAAAAAGGCTACAAGCCTTGAGTGAACAATGTGTCCAAAGGGTGTTGAATGAGAATATAAGATTGATTGAGTGGTGTAATAAGTTTGTACCAAGTTTTTTAAGGACATATAAGACTATATTTGATAATAGGTTGAGACCTAGACACCTAATCCAAGATCTGGTCCTTAAGTCCTAAGAGGTGTGCCTAGAGGAAGAACCAATGAAGGAGTTGATTGTTCAAAAGAGACTAGTTTGAAGAAATGAGAGAAGAATAAATGTGGTTGGTTTGATAGAATCCCAAGGATACCTAGAAGTGTCTCTACATATTATAAGGTATAGGTACAATTCAATGAGGTTATTAAGCCCAATGGAAAAGAAGAGATTAACAAAGAGATGGAGTCCTAAAGATCAAATCAAGTAAGTCATTGTGACTACTTGGGTTTAGCATTAGATGGTGATGTGGTATAAGACTTATCCCCTTACCTCTGAATCACTTTATTAAATTCTCCCTTCACCCAGTCTCCTAGTAGCCTTTTTATACACAAATTCTTTATGTACGGTGTGGAATGGATTCAAAACACCAAAATACTTTCATTTGAAGATACCTTTTATGGTCCTCTTACTGTTGACCAAGTTTCAATATTTAATTCAATCATTAGATAATTGTTTAAGACACTTTTTCCTCTCTATTAAGGCCTATTAGGCCTCTCTAGGTCTACCATAGCCCTGTTTACACATAGTACTCACTAGATCATAGGTTTTGTGTCTCAATAAATACACATAGTCACATGTTTAAGGTCTATGGAGCCTATTTTAATGCTTTAGACCATCCACATTATTTTTTAAATTATCAAAAAGCTTCATAAAGTTCAAAAACAACTATATTCACCTTCTCCAATCAATAGTTATGCACAAATCCTTCCATTCAATCTGTTACCATGTTCTAGGTTCAAAATAAACACCTAGTCTTACATGCAGGGTTCTGCTACCTAGTTTTAGGTTTAAACTGAAATCCTCGTCAATATTATCAAGTCAATAAATACACCTACCAACATCTCTATAACATATTTTCTTAGCTCTGTGTACACAATGATAGTGTATAGGTCTGCAAGTGTTTCTTTTATGTCTTATTTTGGTCTCAACGTTTCTAAACCTTATAGATTATTAAAAATTGGATTATCACAACTCCATTAATCTAAAGAAACATGAATTACTCACAAGTATTCTCCCAATATATTCTTCACCGGATTCTACTTGCTCAATACTTGATTTCTCTAACTAATTACAAGACTGTAGTTGTCTAGGGAGCAAGTTGTGATCTTAAACCTTTACCAAGGATTTCCAAATAGAGTAAAGGACTTGTTAAGTTTTGTTTTGTTTTTTATTATTGAGTTGAAACCTCAAATTTTTTAGGAAGCTTGGAATTACCATTCCATAGGTGAATCACACAGTTATTGGAAGTTTTGACATGTGTGGAGACCAGGATAAGGGAAATCCAGGGTTACAGGGTTAAAGACCTAATTGGGGAATGTTTTAAATAGAAAGCACATTATCATGGGTTTTTAGGTTCTAAGATTGAGCATAGAGTTAAATAAGGATAAAGAGTGCTAGCATATGAACTCAGTTTTCCAAAGTGAGTTGTGGAGTGTCTTGGGCAAGAAAGAAAGCTACAAGCCTTGTGTAATCTTTGTGAACTTGGGGTATAAAATGGAATTATGAGTCAGGATGGAACACCTGAAAGGATTCAAGGTAGGTTAAATATGGTATTTTGTCATCTTGAGTAGCTATCTTGGTAGAACAATCCATAATAAAATAGAATTTTCATAGTGAAGGATTGGTTGTAGAAACCTTCCAAATCCCTTCAAAATGATGAACACAATAGTGTGTGTTAAGAGGAAAGGTAATTCGCCTCTTTATAATCAATGAGTGGTTTTTTTATTTTTTTATATATTTTTTACTTTTTTTTTAAATATTTATACGATACAATTCAAATTTTATAATATCCATATACAATAAATTTTCCCATAGTACATTTATGCAATATGTTACAACATGTGGGTAGTCTAAGAGAACCATTCACCTTTAAAAAAAGGTATTTATTGTTCATTATATGCATTTATTATTGTTACATGCATCTATTATTGTTGTGTTATCACTAAAACCTACAAAGGGATGTAATCAGGATGCATTATCTCTATTATGTCCACCCCTATCTCACTTCGCTACCCTGTTAAGTTCATCATCCCAAACTTATCATTTTGGATTGTTACGAGGTGGGGTTGGAAAAAGTGTGGTCTCTTATGACATGCTATGGTATCTGCATCTATTCATATTTTCTATGAAGTCTATCTACGAGTGGAAGTTCCATGCCCATCCTATACTTTCTGGAATGGATGAGCCATTGGGTATTGTGCATTCAATATCACCCTTCTCTACACCTTATTGTAAACCTATGCCATATAATTTTTGAAGAATGCCATATTTTATATGCTTCTATCCACTGCACAACCTCTGTCAAATATCTCTTGTGTTCTACATATCAGGGCCTTAACATCATCAACTCTGGTAGTATACAAGATCTATTCATAAAGTGAAAACTATACAATTAGAAATGTTGAAAAATATGAAAAACATATGACTATAACTAGTTACTAGACTTATAATATCAGCCCCCCTCAGTTCATCTTTAGTGTCATCCACCAAATTTACTACAACACCTTCTAGTGCACAGCCTGATCTTTTCATATCCATATCCAATACACCATGTATTTTTGTGTACAAACCTCTGACATACATGCCTTCTCCCTCATTTTTAATTAAAACTCCATTGTCTTTGACTTGGGTAATGAAAATGTATTACACAAACTACTATCACCTTGAAGTTATTAATGCATATATTATAGGGGGAAACAAAATTTACATGGTACTCAACATGGATGTTGTTGATGTTCCCATTAAAACCATGCATTGTGGCTACATCCTATATAACTACCTGATTTGTCATATTTTTCATCAGGTCCACCATGATCACATGTTTACAAGTATATCCTTGGATTGAAAATGAGTAATTGCACATCAATATAGAAGGTGTTACATTCAAGACGTGATAATACAACATCTCATCTATCATACTTTGCACCCATGTCATATGAGGGTCACTATTGTCAAAGGTAACATGAGAATCTAGGATATTAAAATCATGTACCCATGAAATATTTTCATGTCTTTCTACTTTGAATTTCCTATAGAAGTTGGTGTCCTTGCATAGCTGTAACCACCAATAATGTATGTAAAATGATGTTGTTAGTTGGTAAACCAACCAATCCACCCTATAATGTGTATAAGTCCTTACTATGCTTAGGAAATGACAATTCAAATGGGAGTGGTAAGATTTTATAGATGCATTAGTGGCTTTCCTAGCATGCAAAAGTGTCTGACAACATCATGACCACATTCCAACCCTGTATGCCTAGTGTTGTTCCCTGTATTTGACAAAAGTAGACTGAGAGGACCGATATCTTTCTAAAAAAAAATTGAACTCCCTTATATCCATGTCCTTATTGGCATAACTATACATTATGAACCCTAAGTCCTAAAACATTTCATGTCTTACATCATCATCTTTCACCTTTTCTATCAAATTCTTTAACCGTGTGTGACAAACATGCCAAATGCATAAGTAAACCTCACATTTGAATGTCTCCTTAAATAACACAATAGTTTTGCATAATTTAATGTAATAAGGTGGGTATGGTGTCTATGAACATACAAATATGAAGTCTATGATGTATGTAGGAATAATGACGATGCACCTAATAGCTTTTATCTCCGTACTGACATCGTCGACCATGAAGGCACTGATTGTCCATTCAATGTCTTTCAAATGCACTCTTTGAAGAATAATTTGCATCCATTATCTTATGTTGATAGTACATAACCAAGACATAATTACCCATGCAATAGGTACACCTTCGTGTTTGGAATCAACTACCAATAGTGTGTACAATTGGAACTCTACAAGCAAAAAAATAAAAACATTGGAACAACTACTATTATTACAAACATTAGAACAACTAATATTATCAACTGCTTTTACAAACATTGGCACAATAACTTCATTTCATTAGTCCCAAATGTTTCATCCATCACCAATAAGCTATGCTTCCCAAGTCTCAACAACCACTCTAGTTGTTGTGGGAGTTTTATGCCCAAGATGAAGGGGATTTCCCCATCCCCATCAAACTCTCCCCCATTGTATACTTGATAGAAAAACCACTTGTCAGTATTTTCCAGCACCTACTCCCAAAAACTTGTTGTATCATCATAATTGTACACATATTTTACCTCCTTTATCAATCACTCTTTGTTGTATATGTCATCATTTCTCAATAAATCATCATGTTCTATTTCACCACTAAACAATACAAGTTTGTCCTGCACCATCTCCCATTGTTTAATGTGGATAGTATCAGTAGACATTCCCAATAATAATATCTTATGAACCCATTCATTAAGTTGGGGGTTGATGTGAGGAGCAAATAAATATTCCATGCCCTTGAACTATTCATATTATTAGTCATGGTAATATTTGTGCTCATTGTCCATGTGTTTTACTTGATTGTATGTGAGCAGCACACGATCGGGTCTATAGACCATGCATCATGTGATAAAATGACAATGACAACCAAACCTTAATGCCTTTGATTTGGCCAACTAACCTTTCTAGAATTGGGCATTAAAGACTTGTCTTTTGGCATGGCATCAATTTCCCAAAAGTCATCAGGGTCATATGAACACTAGTACCTGCATCATTGTGGTGAAAAAATAAATAGTCATGCAAGATTAAAAAAATTGTAAATGAGCAGAACATAATAGCATATAAATAGACACATACTTGCAATCTATAGTGTGAGGTTACTCACATGACGTATTCAGAGGTTGTGGTGATATTGATATCCTTTCTAGTAAAATGTAAATTTCTCTTGTGATATGAAACACAAAAATTTGTAGGGAACAATGCCCTTCTCGATTCTCCTTTGATGAAGTCATCAACCCTATCCTACTCAACCCAAATAACCCACAATTTTTCCTCATTGACATCAGTAAAATTAGCCCACTTGATACAACGACAATTAAATGGAGCCTCACCTAGATTCTGCAGTTCAAGACACATTATTTCTTCCCACCTTTTTTCCATCTATTGCAACCTAAAAGGAGAACATTTCATTAAATGAATTAGAAATGGACTTTTCATAGTGAGTGAAATCAAGTTTTCATGTATTGCATAGGAATTTTTTTAATTTAATGTTATTTGTCATATTCTACAATGTACAAAGGACAATGATTAAATAATGCATACAATATAAGCATAATTTAGTCGAAACAACATTAAAACATTTACACATCATTGAAATGGGTAGTCAGACTCGTATGCATTGACAAAGAAGAGAATGCCCTTTTTGGTTAAATTTATTATACCTCTCATTCAAATACATTGTTTTTTATGCACTATTACATTTAACACGTATTGGGTCGTTCAAGCTATAAATCTATTTTAGAGTGTGTCATATGTAAAAACATTAGGAAGTTCATGACACCATATAAAGAGTCAAAATAAATTCTATATAAAGATATGTTTGAATTATTGAGAGAAGTGAAATAGATATACAAAAAAAAAATCATGACTTCCTTTGAACATTACATCGAGTAGGGGAAGAGAATGGAGAATAGTATGGCAGCTACAAAAGTGAACATTACATAATGAGTAAATGGAAATTGATGCATGTTAGCATCAACAAATATGTTTACCAATGTAAAATCGATCAAAGTATCAAAAAATTTATTCATAGGAATGTCTTTTAAATCAAGCACTGCAAATGCATCCATAGTCATTTGTTGTATTTCATTTTGCTTATGCCTTGACGATGCTTGTTGAAGATGTTTGTTTATGAAAGAAATGTGAATATCTGGAAACAACCCATACATGAAAGTTGCATTGTTATGTAGCTCAGTGATCTAACCTTGAGGAATATCCCTATCCCCTATAATTTCATGATAAATGTCTTCAGAATCAATGTCCACGCACACACCTATTTGATCATGCAAATACAAACATAACCCTGACTCATCTATTAAAACAATGTAAGAGGCATAATGTAAAGACACTTCATCGAATAGAAAAGAGCCATATTACCATATGATTTCATTTTGAGGAGAAAATAACATGATTTTGATATAAATATGTTTTCCTTTCCACTCAGACGTAACCAATAAACACACGTGCCAGTCAAACATACCGCAAATAAAAGCCATGAACTACACATAGAAATTAAAATATGAGAATTCAAACTGCTTAATAAAAATATGACAGAAACTATGAACAAAAAGTTTATAATAATGTACAAAACCTCATTGAAATCAATATAAAACCCTTCATAAAACATATCAAAATAAATGCATCAAAATGTAGAAATGGATAAAATAGTACATGCACAAGGTAGTTGCATTTATAGACGATCTTAAGTGGCACACACTAACTGCATGCATGTAGGCAGGGCATAGAAATGTGATTTTTATATAAAGCCCATAGCTTTAGGAAAGGGTTAAAAAAAGAGAAATTGCTAGGAAGCCCATAAAATGAAGACAGGATTTTAAAATAGTGAATTTGATATGAAGCCCATAAAATCAGGAGAGGGTCAAAAAAAAGTGAAATTGCTAAGAAACCCACATGATATTCTCATTGTCCATCAACTAATCATTCGATGTATTGAATTAGAGACATGTACATACTGGCATTTATGGATAACACATGAAAGGAGATGCTAGTAGGTGACATAAGAAAAATTTGTATGACGTGCAGATTACAAATTATATGAGCCCATATGGGATGAAATTTATCCCATTTAATTGTAATGGTAGGTTGCCTTATCACCCACAATAAGCTCAAGGCATAACCCATATTGATTTATTAGAGCTTTAGCGTAGTAAAATAGGCCACCAATTTTAATTAAATGATTTCCTCATAGACCACCACTACCATACTTCCCACCTATCGAACCATAATTTTTGGCCCCTAAATGTAAGGAGGCCAATGAGATGACAGAACACAATTATGAAACTAAATGAAATATTCTTCTTCATTACATGTACAAAATTATACAAAAATTTATTATGATTAAAAAACTTCTTCTTTATTACATGTACAAAATTCTACCACTGTCCAATGTCAGTTCTTTAGAACTAATCTAAGTAGTGCCCATCATGATCATCGGCATTTCTATCATCCTCATATTCTTTTAATGGTGTTATAAAATGACTTATTCACCACATTGCTTCTTGGTATGTAAGGTCATCCAACATATGTTCGAGATCTAACTCAGGATTTGAATCCAGAGAATTCCACAATTGTACATAAGTATCATGAAGACCATCCCACATTGAAAGTTGAAATCTAATCACAAGGTGATATGTATGAAAGAATCTCTCTAGCAAGAATGTTGCATAACTAGTTCTATCAAAATATCTATCAAACCAACTTTTCATCATGGGATTCAAAGATATTCCATGTTGTGGAATAATTAATTATGATAAGAGATTAGACTTAAAAATTATATCTAGTGTTTCCATTTGTTGATGTGACCAATTGCCTTTTAACAGATCCAAAGTAAAATCATTATTATTATTCCACTAAATCTTGGCAATGTGATTTGTATGAGTAGCCCAAGAAGGTGGTGGCTGACTAAAAATTTCATTCAATTCGATTGAAACTTGATCTAAGTCTCTTTTTTTACATCTTTGAGTTGGATGAGGGAATTCCATAAGTGATTGGAATGCCAACTAGAGAGGGGTTCCAAAAATAATGACATACTACAAACAAACACACAAACCGTAGAAAATAAATTATATATAGGATCCACTGCATCTTATGCAACAGATTATATAACAAAGCAATTATCGATCACCCAATCAATTTAAAATATAGATTTTCAAAAAATTCAATCATTTTCATTCTATAAAATTAACTTTAGAAATGTACTTTTAATAATGTAGTTGTGAAATATGTATCAATTATTTTTATAAAGGTGGAGTTAGACTGCCATACAGACTGCATAAGCAAAAGGATCTTCTTCAATGTAGAAATACCTCTGACATAAACATCATAATATAAAGTGGTGTCATACAAATATAAGAAGCCAATATGACAAATATCATATTAACATTTGTCACTATTACTTTACAATTATTTTATGGGCCTCCATACTAAGATGGAACCATAACGTGCATGTGAGTGGAATCTCAACCATGAGATAAAGGGATTCACCGCATATCCTAGATAATTCAATGCAATTACATGCTTTTAATATAACCTTAATTTGATATAAGCACTTGGCATTAGATATATAAGGGAAAAATCAAATCAATGTATAATTCATTTAATTAGATGTCAAGACCTCTTGATAATACTTGATAAAATAAGCATGAAATACTATGCTTATAATAGGGTTGGATGAGAATATAAATGATGAAATGACCAAGCATTGTGTGGATGTGTGTGTGTGTGCATGTGCATGTGCACGCACACTCATCAAGGGCATATATACACATGGGTTGACCTTAAAATATAGTAAAAGGTGAAAATCAAGGCACAAAGGACCCATAAATTAAGGGTATATTCATATGGGTTAACCAATTAAAAGACACTAGAAGAATATTTTGAAAATTTTGAGAGCATTCAGAGTTATACAAAGGAAAACAAATAGTCGATATGTAGGTTTTCATACAATTTTCATCTAATGGATATATTATTATATGAAAACAATATTCACCAAAATTCAAGTTATGAGGAAGACCTAAGTTAGGGGATGATGGCATAAGGCCCAAAAAAATGAAAGTCTACTAAAAATATCTAAATGTATGCATATGGACCATATGTAATAAAACATAAAACACACCTAATGTAAAAGGGTCTTGTACTAAAATTAGGTGTCTACAATAACACACAAGTATAAAAGGAGAAATGGGTCATCAATTGTAAATCATATCATTTATAAATTATATAAATTAACTAATAGAATTCATATGATCATAAATGTCGATTGTGTTTTATCTTCGCCATATCATTGTTGTTATGTGTTAAGAATATGAATATATAATATTGTATATTAGCAACCATTATGTAGGTTAAAATGAATTCATTGAAAATTACATTTCAAATAAGACATTGTAATATAAAAAGGGGACATTTAACATAAAATACAAGAGTTAAGTTTTTAAAATCTTTCTCCTAACAACTTATGACTGTTAAGTAGAATAATGGGTATGTTTGTGCCTCTAAAATTGAGATTAGAGAAAAGAGTCTAAGTTTGAACAATGAAATAAAGAGTTATGTTAATAAAACTTGAGGAGACCAACTCTATGTTGGGTTATATCTTTAATCAATAGAGCTACACATGTTTGACCTTCATAATGAATAAGATATCATATAGAGCAATGATTTCCTCTAAAGAGGCATTAAACCCTTCCATGAATGTCATAATAAATTGGAAACATATTTACATAATGTTCCTTTGACTTTGGTTATTTCTTACAAAATTCCCAAATACATTGATGTGTGGAATAAAGTGATTCAACTTCATGAAATGTTGATGAGAGCATACTAGTGCTTTCCCCAAAACAAATCTCAATCCAAAAGGAAGAATGGTGTATTTGGGATATTTAATAAGTCCATATTCTATTTCAAGATAATGAAAAACATAGTGATGCATTTTTTTATGATAGTTTTAATGGTTTTGTTGAAGTTGATAGGAGAGTTATAATTACAATCTTGATGTAGGATGAATCGAGCATGAATATTTCATTAACATAAACATATACTAAATCAAATCCTTGACTCAATAATTAGCAAAATATTCAAGATTTATAAAAATGAGTGCAGTACATCTTTGTCACATTTGAATTTAGTGTCCATCCATTTTATCACTTGGACTATTCTAATCTATACAATTATGATGAAATTATATAGGTGACATTAGAAGAATCTTACTCATTTATATATTATAGATATAATTAATATTGCTGACAAAACAAAACAAGAACAATTTTATGATTGTACAAGAAAAATTTGTAGGGAATTATAAATTAGGAAAAATCAAATTCATTAACAGTTAATATTGTTTTTCCTCTAATAACCAAAAAAAGGTAATGGATGGTGGCCAGTCAAAATAAAATAAAATAAATGACATCTAACTCATTTACATCCTTTTGTTTAGGCAGGTGCTTTGGATGAGAGAAAGACAAACACAAAGCCTATTGTCATTGATTTAAATGATGTGAAATTGAGTCAGGATAAAACCTCATGGGTATTCATGTTACGCATCTATATCCTTATTATATATTTGGTATGAAATAAAATAAAATCTTAAATTTTACCTCATCCCATTTATTTTAAATCTCTCCTCAAATTTGTATAACAATTATAATATACGATTATCATCAATAATTACACTATAACCTCTAATCAAAAAATATGATAGGGTATTGGCCTTATTTTAATGTTTTAACTATTCTATTTAATAGCTTAGTTAAAATACATAGAATAGGCTTATGGTATGTTGTATCCTTAACATCATCCATAATAAAAGATAAGATTAACAAAACTTTCATAGTTTTTACCGTGTTTGTAGAAACCATACATTTAACAAGAGATTTAAGGAATTTCCCTGAATTTACAATAGCATTATATTTTTAAAATTCTTAGTATTTTTTGCCATGTATTTATAGATATGGTACATATTTAAAAAAATATTTTGAAGTTTGCTATCCTTATGCACAGAAATGAAGCATTTGACTAAATCTTTTGAAGTGGTTTACCCTGTATTTATAGAGATTGTATATCGGATGACATCTTTGTAAATTACACCCAATATGGTCCATGTTTTAGCATTTTCCACACATATTTATTGTTGATCAGGAGATTAACCCACATGTTTGAGGAATTAAAGAGTAATTTGAAGAATTAAAGAGTAAGAGGACAAACTTAAGGCAAAAGTATGAAATTGGCAAACGTTGGAAACAATAATGTCTCAGTGGTAGGAGGGAAACAACATAAGATAGGTTCTAAGCTCCATTAGAAGCTCCAAAAACAATAATGCAGTTTATTTAGTCAAAGAATGGTAGCTTGAGGGCTTGTTGGAAAAAAATCACACTGAAGACCACAAAAAACCAATCACAAAAGGGACATGGAAACATTATGCAAGCTTAGTGATACAGGCATTTAATTATTATTATTTTAGCACAGTGAAAGATTGAGAGGGAAATTTTAACACAACATTTTTTAGAGGAATAAAAGAAAATGAATGAAGCAAAGGAATAAATCGAATAGATCATTTAATAGCTTCTTTATTGAACAAAAACATGTACAACTTTCTCTGAATAAGACAATAAATAGAATAAAACATTTAATAGCCTCTTTCCTAAACAAAAACATGCAAAACTTTCTCTAAATAAGACTACAGATCTCCATATTCCAGTGAAAAAGAAATTAACAGCAATGTAATGGTGTTCACAAGGATGAAGAGAGACAAGAGATATTGGGCCAGATAATGGTGCATATGACCCTACATAAAACCAAATACCTAACTTATTTATAATAGATTCATTCATATTTGTGATCATAGAAAGGAAAGTGGACATTGAATAAGCTGGACAAGGAAAGAAATCCTAGAGTTTTTTATAAATGTGAAAAAATTGAATCCATAACTTATTAACACAGACAAAATCCAAAACATACGAAGCAAGAATAAGTATGAGGAAAAAAGGACAACGCTTCAGATCTCCATATGCCAGTGAAAATGAAATCAATAAAAATGTAATGGTGTTAGCAAGGATGAAGAGAGACAAGAGATATTGGGCCAGCAAAGATAGCCAAGGCCCATGCACTAGCATCACTATCCTTATATATCTTTCTGGATTATTCATATTTCTTTATATATGTGCATGAATCACAGAGGTAGGCCTTTTCCTTTAACAGTATTGTTTGTTTTTCTTAATTTATCAATGTGGGTAATTGGCTGGCACCTACAACAAATACATACACTTATAATTAAATTCAACTTGCATTCATCAATTTTAGATTTTAACACAATAATTTTTAGAATAATAGAATAAAATGAACATAGCAGAGGAATAAATAGAAAAAAATAGTAGTTAGAAGCATAGGAGAAAAGTAAGAGTACTAGACATAATAATGAATAGATCATAGTGAAAATGAATGGCACAGTACTCACGACCATTAAAATTTGAAGTTAATATCGAACTAGCCCTATGATCAATAGTGATTTTTCCAATCTCAAACCAACACGCTCCTCACCATCTCACTTCGGAAATGGGCATAGGTTGCTTTGAAAATGGGCTCAAGAATGAAATGGGGTAAATTGAATCCATGGTCAACTTGTTATTCTTGCCCTTTGTTTCCTGCCTAGGTAACTACATCCTTGACTACATAGGTTACCGTGACTATGCAAGTTATCATGACTGTAGATAAGGTAACCATCATCAGGAGTGAATGTCAAGTTTATGTCATCAAATTTTACCAGCGATGACTTTTCACAAGCAACCAGCACACATTGGGAGTTGGCATGTGCTTATTAAGCTCATTCGAAGGGTAGGCATGATAAAGTGGTGGAGTTTTTTAGGCAACATGGTAATGATTTGTTAGAAAATAAAAACATATAAAAATAGAAAATAAAACACACAGATTGCTACAGCAATTAGGGAACAAGATTTTTAATAATCTTCTTGATCTTCTGATCTTCTTGATCTTTTTCTTGATCTTGTTCAATTACAATACTACCCCATGGGTCTATTAAATAGATTTGAAAAACTAACAATAATTAGAAAAAACAAACCAAAGACTAATTTTAGTCTTTACATGCAAACTGCAACTCTAACAGTTTAACTAACTGTTTGTTAACTAACTGATAGTTAGTTGCTACATGCATGAGGAGTGGAGAAATTAACTCCAATCTCCAACACTCCCCCTTAATTTCTACCACAAACTATTTCAGCATTTACAATGCCTAAATTTTGTCTACCAGCTTCAGCTAGGATGATTTTCTTTTGTAGAATACACTGCCTCTCATGCGGAATACACCACCTTGTGAAATACATCACCTTATATGGCCTAGATTGAGGCTACGAATAAATACAATTGCTCAATGAGCATTCACTCAGCGTTTAACACTGAGGAGTAGCCTATCGAAAGGCTATCAATGGACATGCTTATGTCCAACACTGCAAGCTTCCTGCTTGCTTACCTTTCTTTCACCTAATGCTTAATTATTCCAAGGACTCTGCTAGGTTCTTTTCACATTGGTCTAGATTTGCCAATGATTGGCCTGATCTTCAAACACTTTGACAGCTTCACTCATTGTTCAACACACACACTTTCACAACTTCACTCGCTATGTAACACAAGCTCTGTGGAGCTCATCTTTTCAAACACGACACTGCGACTGTCCATGCTATAACCTAAAGACAATGAATGATTGCATTGCTTACATAACATGGAAAACATATGCCTTGTAAAACTAAATACAGACAGCAGACAAGAAATAAAACAATAAACAAATTAAAAACTTTTGATGCCCTTCTTTTTGGCATTCAGAGCAGGCTCTTTGGAGCAATCTTCTATGTAATACACCTCTAGCTTGGGCTTTTTTTTTTTTTTTGGTTCACTTTCTTCGATTGCCTTGATCGGCATTGTCCCTTTTTATTTGGCCTCCTCGGTGGTCCCGTCTTTGGTCTCAACCATTGCCTCATCCTTTACAGCGGGTGTTTCCTCCTTCGGGGGCGGCTCAACGAATTCATTGTTTTTTATGGCGCTTTGACTTCCTCTCAACTGTGCTCTTTGAACAGCTACGATCTGCTATTGAATAAGGCTATGGCCTTTTGTCTTGTTTGACTACTACGCCATCCACCTTCTGCTAGCTATGCTGACAAACCTGTCGCTCCCTTCTTAACCTGCATTTTAAGTTTTGCACTTTTCCTGACTAAACTATGCGATCTCCTTGCTGGCTGCAGACTGTTGATTGCGCTCTAACCTAAAACCTATCGCTCCACGTCACTAGACCATTTCTTCTAATAGTTTTGTGTTGCACTTTGCCTTAACTCTTTCAAACAGTTTCTGCTGCGTCGACTAGGCTCTTCCTTGCTTTCTGCACGCGTTCTACCAAGTCTGGGTATTGGGCGTTGACTATTGTGTTCAGGCTTTGCTTGGGCTGACTATCAGCTATGTTGAAACTTGTGCTTGGGCTCTTCCTGCTAGCTTTTTCCTCTGCTGAGTGTGCCACTCTTTTCCCATGATCTGACTAATCTTCTACCTGGACTGCGCCTCTTCTTTGGCTCTACAACCTGGCTTTACTCTTTCTAACTTGCGCTTCTTCTTTCACATGCTACTGACTGTCGGCCTTCAAGAAAGTCGATGGTTGCATTCTTTACAGCCTTTTTCTTAGGCTTTAAGCTGGTGCATCTCCGTTTATTGATTTTCTTCCTAGAATCTGCAATTTCAAGCCGTTCCGCAACTCCATGAGCTCCTTCCTTGGGCAGCTTTGGTGTTGACTTGTGCGACTGCTACACAAACGTGAGTTATAGGGTCAAACTACAACTACTGTGCAAACATGAGGTATTCGCTTCTCCCTTCATGGCTGAACGGTGACTGTTGGCACCTTTCCCACAGCTTTTTCTAACCTGTGCACTCTGCTAGCTCTTCTAACCAGACTCCTGCAAGCTGCACTATTTTCCAATGACTTTACTACTACTGTAGCTCAAACTTCAATCTCCACAGGATCATATCCTTAAAGTTCTGATACCATTTGTTAGAAAATAAAAACATATAAAAATAGAAAATAGAACACACAGATTGCTACAGCAATCATGGAACAAGATTTTTATTAATCTTCTTAAATCTCGCAGATCTTCTTGATCTTGTTTATCTTGCTCAACTTCTTGATCCACTGATCTTCTGATCTTGTTCAATTACAATACTGCCCCATGTGTCTATTAAATAGATTTGAAAAACTAACAATAATTAGAAAAAACAAACCAAAGACTAATTTTAGTCTTTACATGCAAACTGCAACTCTAACAGTTTAACTAACTGATAGTTAACTGCTGCATGCATGAGGAGTGGAGAAATTAAATCTAGTCTCCAACATGATTTTCTATAGAATGTTGATGATGTGAGTCCCTGGTTTGGTGAGTTAATGTTTTTTTAATTGAAGAATAAATATTCCCAATCTTTAATGAAAATGTGGCCAGATTTGGTCATGGTTTTGATTAGGATCAATAATAAGAATCATCAAAAAAGTTATACTAAATATTTACTTTCTTTCATGAAGAATGCACAGTGGAAAAAAAATAGTAAAACTAAAAATCAATACTTGCTATAGTTGAGCTCTTAAGATGAAATGCAAAGTACAACAAGAAGTCAGTGTTCACTATTCCACCAAAAGTAAATGCACTTTGAGGGACATGCATTCATTTAATTGAAGTTAGCAATATATGCAACTACCAGCCATGGTTAATCGCATAACTACCAGCCGTGAATTATTGACAAGCATAAACATATACCTATTTTGTCTTCAATAAAAGTGACATGCAAAAATAATATGTTATTCAATTAATTATTGTGTAGCAGGCCAATTATTTCAACGGTTTCAAATGCCCTTAAGAGTTTTTAGAAGGACTATTTCTCAATAATATGGAAGTAATATTCCAATATTTTTGTATAGAATTTGATATAAACTTTCATAATTATTAAAATAATATGTTTTTAAAAAAAATTATTGATTCAATTAATATTACATTAATTAAAAATTGACTCCTTAAGTTTCACCTTAGTAGGGACTAATAACAAAAGGGGTTAATAACTATGGATTCTATAATAAAATTAATATATTATTAATTCTATATATAATATATAAGGTGTTTATTAAAATTTGAATTTGTATAAACAAAGAAAAATTGCACCCACTTTAACCATCAAATTTACCACTAAAACTTTTCACCATATCTTTATCTCATAATAACTCAACTAAATGCCAATAAAATATAATATTAATTGATAAGGTAAATTTGATGTTAAGTTTTGATTTTTTCGCTTTAAAACAACCTTTAAAATTTAAAAAGTAAAAAATAAAATTAATTTAAATATATTTTGAAATTTTTTATTTTTATTTCTAAAATAAAATTAACTAATTATTTTGTTAAAACTTCAATACTTATTAAGCAAACATTTAAAATTATATTAAAATTAATATAAACCACTTTAAATATATTCAAATTTCAATTTTTACAATCATAAATCACTTTAAACATATTGAAATTTCAAATTTTTATATCCTAAATATTTGCATGTTTATAAATTTTAAGGTTCAACTTCCATTGTTGTTGAAGCAAACATTCAAAATTTAAAAAACTAAAAATATTTTGAAATTTTTCATTTTTAAATATTTTTAGTACATCATAAGAATCAGCATGCTTATGAATTTGAAGTTTTATAAACTAGATTTGATTGTTGGTGAAGCAGACATTATACTTTCAAAAATACTAGCTTAAAGTTATTGAATTTCATTTATATTCTTATTTTATAGTACATAGTCTTATCATGAGTTGACTGACATTGTATAATTAGGTTTTCTTACTCTATTTTTTGCATTTAGTATTGTTGACATAAAATAGTCTGACTTGTATAAAACTATACCTTCCAAATTATCAAAATATGTGTGACAAGCTTATTGCTATAGAATTCAAAATATTGTCTCCGATCTGCATCACAAAGCTCTTTATATGCATCATAGATTTATAATATTTCACAAGGAAGTGCTAGAAAAGCATTTGCAAGCAATTGAATTTTGGTACAAGGACATAAATAACTAGCTTCCTTTTCCATTCAAATTTTACATTGGCCTTTTTTTTCTTAAATATCAGATAAATAAATGTCATTTCTAGGTATAAATGGAAACATAGAGTTCCAAACATATTCATGGTTTCTTTTGACTTAAAAATGTGCCCAATATTGATACATTAAATTTGGAAAAATCAAACTGTAGTTATTCATATTAAAAACTATTTTGACAAATATAAATCAGCTTGGAATCCATGAGATAGCTTGCATAAAAAATTAAATGGTGCATCATTTTATCCTTAATGATCTGTGTTTATTGAATACAAATGAAATAATTTCAAGTAGACATTTTATTAACTATGAAGAGATTTTGAACTAAGTCCAAAGCCATACTAAATGCACTAAAGAGACATGTTTGAGGCAAAAAGGAACATCCCTTCAATTTTTTTACAAAGCACCTTCAAAATTACATCATGAATATTTGATGGCCAGAAAAAATACATTCTTTCACATAATGATGACAAGTTGAACATCTAAAACCTCAGATTCTAATTGATACTATTATCAATCATGACATAAGTGTATAGGAGGCTTGTCATATGTTACAAAAACTCCATCTAGTTAAATTGTGCAGCTGATAATTTGTTTCATTAAATGTTGGTAAAATGATTCGATGTCATGTCTCCCAAAATACAACCAATATGCTTACAATTACCAACTTTGTTGATGCAAACATGAAATGACCTTCTTCATTTCAATCATTATTGCTTATAGAATTAACAAGGTGTTGGTCATATGAAAAATATCATTAAATTGATAAATGGAAAAGAAGGTAAGTGGAGGTGACTGTCCACGTCTGCATTCAATACTTTACAATTCCATCAAAATAAAAATCTACATATGCATCATTATATTGGAGTGAATTTATCATGTATAAAACATTCTTAAACATCATTGCAAAATTGGTAGCTCCACCAAATAAATCATTGCAAACTATGAAATCATGAAAAAATCCTACCATCCTTGGCACATTGATTTTACACCTTTTGAGAATGAAATAATTTTAGATGATAAATCTTCAAATGATGGGATTGTTTAGCATGGCTCCAAACAACTTGACAAATGGTAAGTATTATTGCAACTTCACCCCAACAATGATATCAAAATAAATGAACTTGATATGCTTTTCCATCATGATTTTGACATCCATCATAACTAGCACAACAATAATATTTAATTTTTCTTGCGATAAATAGTTGCCTCTTTTATAGATATCAATTGAGCAACCCATAAAATTATTTGAAATTTATGCCTCTATCTAATCCAGTTCTAGTACTTTGTCTATAGAATAAGAACTTATAGTTGATATTATTATGCACCACTACAGTCAACATGATATAATGCTTCCATTGAAATGGTAGTTCAAGGCACTTACATTATAGTAAAATCTTACCTTATCAACAAAATTAAGCTCATACTGAATTAATAAGCAGCTAAAAATACACCCTTGTTATTGCTCGATCAAATTAGCATTGCAACATTTAACATTAATGCTTCCAAAATACATTCAAGCCTTCACATGCCTATAAAGGAAATGAAATCACTAGAAGGATATGCACTTACAAATTCACAATAATATTTAAAACATATCCACTACATTCTCATTGATGAAATTAGTTTCATAGGACTAAAATTACTGACACGTATTGACCACTGTTTGCATGAAGAAATCCCACAACATCAGTCCAAACAATTTGATAGAAGATCTATCATCTTTATTGGTTACTTAGGCCCATTGCCTCCATTACAAGACATTCCAATGTATTTTGTAACATCATATAGGTCAACCCTTTGATGAAGCTTCAATGTTGTTATCGGGGGGCCTCTACTCTATAGAATCTAAATAGAGTTAAATAGAGTTAGAGGGGGTCCTCTATATAGATTTAGATTGATTAACCCTATCTATTGGCCAAAGATAGAGTTAATCAATATATATATATATATATATATATATATATATATATATGGGGGGGAGGGCCCCCCTCTAACTCTATCTAACTCTATTTATATAGAGGCCCCCCTCTAACTCCATCTAACCATAGCTTCTAGAACACCCTGCCCTGACCAAAGAGTGCCCTTTCACTATGAACTAGCCTAAGTGCCCTAGTCCTAAGTCCATAGATGGCCTTAGTCCAAAGTAACTTATTGATCTTAGGACTAAGTGAATTATTTATTGGCCTAAGTCTTAGTTTTAAGTCCATAGATGGCCACCTTAGACAATAGAGAGTCAATCATCTGGAGGTATAGTCTAATGGAGGTGCCAGATGGATATCTAGGCTAGCCCATACCCTATATACCTATCTCTAGGAGGTTGGATCCAAACCCAGCCCACCCTAGATAGTCAATATTTGTCTGAACCCAGCCCACCCTAGACAGTTGAAGGAGGTGCAGGGCATACCCCCTCTCCAATCATGAGGGGCCCTAAACCCGACTCCAGTCACCCAATCCCCTCTCCCCCCCCTCTATACATATGGTCTATCCCATTAAACTCAACTTAACTTTATATGGTTGCCAAAAAAAGGGGGCACCCTATCCCTATATATATGGATGTGGCAACCAATGGGATGGGAGAGCCAATCTCTATCTATCTATCCATCTATCTATCTATCTATCTATCTATCTATCTATGTGATGTATATAATCAATCCCATCCCATAAGATATATATATATATATATATATATATATATATATATATATATATATACATACATATATATACATACATACATATATATATATATCTTATGGGATGGGATTTATTATGTACATCACATGAGTGACTCACTAATCTATAGAAAAGAGAAGGCCATTCATTCCATTCATGGATAGGGTAACCACATGCTTTTACCAGCATTGAATGTTGGATCATTTGTTGAAGATAAGAGTACATCAAAACCGTATAAGGTCTTACGATGAGCAGATTGTATCCACTGAGAAAAAAAAAAGCTCAATCAAGATTTGTTTTTCTAGAGGCAGAGAAGTGCCCCTCTATCTATATATATTATTTTTTTCCTCCCCCCAGATAGATATATAGGGGAGTGTTTCTATAGATATGAGATATAGGGCTCATCCCAGATAGATATATAGGCCCCTATTGGAATCTTTTTTCTTTTTTTAATTGATTAAATCCTTCAATTATAAGATTCCATCAATAGGATCAATATGAGTAACATAATCTAATGGATTCCTATTAGTTCTTCATAGATATGAATTATTCAATAGAAATGAAATAGTATAACATACTATGATCTCTTATTCATACCACATCTAGTAATTTGATTCCTAATCGATCCCATTGGGTCACTCATATAGTTATAACATTTTACATAAATAAAAAAATCGTATCGCCAAGCATTAGATATGCAAATATTAAAAATATGGTTGTTTGATAAAATAAAACTTTGTCTCAATAGAATATTGAGACGTTGATGACAATCTAAATTTGCCTATTCAAGGGGTAGGGTGAGGGAACCAAAGACAAGCCTAGGGTAATGGCTCGAAGGATTCACCCTAGAGTATTCAAGCTAGGTTGACCCTTGACCTCTACTCTAATCAAGACCCTCAACCCCATATCCATTAGAGAGTTACCCCAGCCATATAAGATGCCCCCTATGCCCTAGTTATAGATGTGGGACCAGATCTCTATATATAGATGGGGCCCCTATCTATATAAAAAAAGGAATACTAAAGGTTGCATTCTATGTCATATTTCCCTCTTCATTGATTGGTTTGATTTTTGGTTGATATTGTTGTCCATTCATTTGTTATTAGGTTGTTGAAGGCTTTCATAAGAATTTTAACTATAATGTAATTTTTATTAGATTTCAACTTGTGTGCATTTAATTCATCTTAAGATGACCTCTACTTTTGTTTGTGCACATCTCCCACCACTAATATGATACTTCATTTTCATTGTCTCTATTGGTGTTTTCATTGCACCTCCTTACTCCACTTGCTAGTAGATTATCTTTTGAAATGATATTTTTATAATAAGGAAGGAGATTGATAACTATAACTTCTATGGTAAAGGTTAACATATTATTAAATTTAAATATAGTAAGGTGTTTATTAAGATTTGAACATGAGTAGGTAAATAAAAATCCCACCTACTTTGACCATTAAATTTAACACTCATAAAATTTAACTCAATTAAATGCCAATAAAATATAATAACAGTTTGATAAGATAAATTTGAAGATTTATTGGTTAAGTTTTGATTTTTTGGGGGTTGAAACAAACCTTCAAACTTTTTTTTAGTTGAAAAGTGCACATTTGCTAATAAAAAAATATATAGTAAAACACTCATCATACAAAAAAAATGGTGGAAGAAATCACACCCCAAAATGCACACCACATCAAGAAATAAGAGGCCATGAGAGAACAAAATTACATCACAATACTAAAATTAAGGTTGTATAGTTATAAAATTCATAATAAAAGCATAGTTCAAAAAAAGTGATAAAAACAATAACTAACAAACACAAATACCAAGGCCATTAGGTAGCAGCGGTGAACAAGGAAAATAAAGGAGATGTGGGAGGGGGACTTCCCCCCAACCACTAATGCCTAGAGGATCTGTTGTATCAAGTACATGCTCTCACCCATCAGTCTATTTCTTTACTTTAGAATCCTCATCTTACTGAGAAGGGGAAATGGCAAGACCTAAGAGAAGAAACTTGTCTTGGCGAGGAGCACCCTAGTGGTTACCACCACTGTGTCCAAAACAATCAAACACACCACCTCCAAAGGGAGGCAAGGTCATCTGGAATAGGGAGAAGAGTTATGCTTTCTCCTAAATCAATGATGATGAAAACCTTATCCCTAGGCTTGAGAGGGAGGATGACACTAAAGAGGGTCCAAAGGCACTCAACTAAAAACACATGAAGTTCTCACCTAGTGGTCCAAAAGGATCTGTAGGTGTTTGACCTCCAAGTGGACATTTTTTGTCTGGACTTATAATCTAAAACAAAATATTGGAGATGACAGTAACTTTTTTAGTCACCAAAAAATCTCTTTCCATAGCTTCATTATACAAAATAACATAATTTATAGGTTTATATATATGAAAAAGAATATCAACATGAAAGATCTACTAGAAAATGTTATATATTGTAGATAACATGGCCAAGTCCCTAAGAAGAACCATTTTTCAAGTAAATAATTCTAGAAGAAAAGGTTGAAAAAGTGTATGAATTCATTTCTAGGCTAAGTGAAAAAGGAGGCAGAAATATAAAAGTGTTTAAAGTTCTCATCCTAATGACAAGCAAGGTAAATAGGATTTGAGACCCCCATGTGCTAGAGCTAGTCTCGAATTGGTGTACCAGATAAAATGAGTTTTTTGGGGCTCAATGTGGGCTTTCAAAATATTTTAAACCTTCTATCCCATATAACATTTGGAGACCTTAACTTCCACCAGTTGTTGAGGGTTTCACTCTAAAAATACTGAGAGGAAAGAAAATGATACCTAATCTGGGGTTTGTATTGAAAAAAATGAGTAGTTGTGGGTTAATGTTAGTCTTTCCACCATGAGAGTCTATATGAAACTTTGATCTTGTGAAGATAAACATCAATTATGGAGTTAGGAATTTCAGAAATAGACTTTGCATCCTTAGCTTTGAGCTAGTATTTAATTCCAATCATATCCCATGAGAGACACCCTCAACAAACTTTGCAAAAGATGTCACTGATAGTCATTCTTCCCTTTTTTTAAAGCATAAGACTCTTAATATAAAGAACTATAAAAAATGGGACATTATGAAAATTAAGAACGGGAGACCACCAGAGAGAATGAGAATTAAGAGAAAGTCCATTTTTGAAACCATCCCCTAACTAGATGAGGTTAGGTTCAAGTGACTATCAGGCTTTCCATATACTTTTAACCATAAAAGTGCCACTAATTCTAACTAACACAAGAGAACAAAGAAGATTATACAAATCAAGACTCTTTCATGCTTTCATTCTAAGAGAGGTTCCTTAGGTAATGTAGTGTCTTAACAAAACCTTGTGAACTTCATCCCTTTCTAAGCTTCTAATGATCCATTTAACACTTACAACATAGCCTTGGAGTTTGATGTCTAGAGCCCAAGGCCCCCATCTTCTTTAGACCTACAATAGATATCCCATGAGACCCTATGGAAACCCATATGGCCTTCTAAATTAGCCGAAATAAAATCCCATAGAAACTTCTCCAGCTTCGCATAGGCAACTTTAAAAGGAGCCTAACACGAATAATAATATATATGGGTAGCAGCCAACACTTTGGAGCATACTTGGAACATCCCTACTAAGGAAAGAGTTTTATTGATCCAATAGGAAATATTTTTATCAACCCTTTGAAAAACATATGACCAAAGCTTAGAAGGAGAGGCCTAAAAATCAAAAGAACTGCCCATAAACTTAAATTTCACACCTAGATAGATTCATTGCCATTGAAATACTTCCAACCAAGGAGATTTGGGGAGAGATAGTATTTATAGAATTGAGTCTTTCTCCACTAAATAGAGGTGTCTGTCATAAGGCAAAAAATGTTAAGGTACTCCATGGAATTATTAATTGAATCTTCTTCCTCCAAAAGGTTAAGAAACGAGTCATCTAAAAAATTCCCATTGATGAGTTATAGATCTGAATGGGGGAGAGAAATGTATTTCACCATACCTCTTGATGAGTAGTTTGCCAAAATATAGTTGAACCATTTTGTAGAAAGCACATAGAGATAGATAGCTAAGGGAAAACCTTGCCTAATATACCTTAACAACCTACATTTGCATGATTGCACTCCATTAATGGTGATGCAAGCTCCAGTGTCTTGAAACAACATATTAACATACATGGTTTTTTTACCAGAGATGTTGGCCCATTCTATACACTCACAAACTGTAATAACATTATCCAAAATATAGCTATGTTGGATAAACTTGGTTTGTTCACTTTTAGTAATGAGGGGAAGAAAATGTCTCAACTTAGGGGCAAGGGATTTAGCAATGATTTTATATGAGACATTCATAAGGGTTATCATCCTCAAATTGATAATAAGCTCAGAATCTCCATCTTTCATGATGAATTTGATATTACACTGATTGATGAGGGCTCCCAAGGAGTCAAAATAAACAAATTTACAATAGACTTTGTGAATATATGGTCTAATAGTGTCTTAGAACACCTGATAAAATTCATAAGGGAAACCATCAATCTCAAGGGTTTTGTCAGAGGCCATCTACATGGTTTCTTCCTTGAGATTATTTAGAGTAAGAGGTCTATCATAGGCAACTCTCTACAGTTTAGATAGCTTAAGGGGAAAACTTGAAGATAATGCAATAACATTACTTCATGAGTTAGGGAAGAAGGTTGAGTGACAAATAATCATTGATAATGATGCATAAAAGCTTGTATGATGCTCAAGAGATTGGTAAACCATGCATTAACATCTTGAATGGATTTAATTATGTTTGTAGCTTGTCCAATTAAGGGCATTGACCCACTAATAAATCCAACATATGTCTCTTGAGGGTCTAGGAACCAAGTTCCATATCCATTGTATGTGGACCAAATTTCTCTCATGCTTGAAATGAGTAGTATTGAGATAGAACTGAATCTTGGTTGATATATTTTGATGGGAACATCATTCAATATAGAATCGAATAGGTTGATGGTCCAAAACAATAACAACATCGATAATAGATAATAGGCAAGTGGTGGAACCAGAGAAGGATAACAAGTATTGCTTTATGAGTAAAGCTCAATCTAGCCTTTTAACCACTCTTTATTAACCTTATTTGAAATTAAATCAGGTAAACCAAGATGAAGCAGAGTCTCTTCTCTAGTAGTGATTGGTATCATAGAGACCAAGTTTATTACACATATAGAACCACGTTTCTCACTTCCTAACACATAGAAAGATAACCTTATTTATCTTTGTGTAGACATTATTTATGAATTATATAGCACCTTAGTCTTTTACACATAAAATACATATCATAGATGTACCTTCATCTTCTAGACCTTTCTCACTACCAAAAGGCTCTGCATACATTATCGCTCTATGCCTAATTGTTTATCTCTTGGTTAGATCAATTTTATTCTGATGACCTAGGCCTTCTATCTTACCCAGAATGTTATAAACCTATTTATCTTCCATCTCTACAAGTTTTAGACATGCACCTATTTTCCAACTACCCATACACCTGTGTCCTAGTCAGATATCTACGTCGATGCAAGTGTCTTATCCCGATGCAAGTGTCCAGTGCCCTAAAGTCATCTAATTTACAAAAAAAATGTATTCCTAAGGTCAGCCTAAGTGCTTTAATGTGATATATTTCCAAAAGGGATTGATACATATACAAGATCAACCCTCATTCATTCCTCACCTATCAACTTCCTACTTACTCACAAGGTAACCTATCAAAAGCATTCAATCAAGCAATTAAGTGAGAAAAAGCTTCAATATTTTCTCCTATTTCTATGTCAGTCATAGGGGCAACACATCTAAAGGTCTAAAGTATTTAATGAGCACTCCATGAGCCACATTTTCCAATTTATAATCTAGGTACTATTATACTAGCTAATTACACATTGCATGGTTCACACATAAGCCAACACATATGGGAGAACTACATCAATTTGAGGCCCTCTTCGAAGTATAAGTTATTAAGAATCATTCATTGATAGAGGGGTCTTTAGGGAAGCTCGACATTGTGTGCCCACTAACCCATTTTTTCCACAGCCACTATGAAGATGAAGAACTAAGGTTTTGCTACTTGAAAAGGAGCGGCAATCCATGACCTAGATTTGAATACACCAAAGCAAAGGAAACACAGAACCTATAATCATACAAGTGGTCACATCCAATTTTAGTAGGTATTTCATATTGAACACCTACATCCAAGTTAGATGGTAGAGTCGATGCAACCATCCTAGGTTGACACAAGTGTTTATAGTTACATAGATACAGTTTCTATAATTAGGTGATTGATCTAGAATCTAGATCTAGTCTACTTTTTGCCTATTCTAGATCTAAATCTATATTAGCATTAGAACCAAATAAGTATCATATTTTCATTATCATTACAATATATAACATAGTTACACTTTCTATCTTTAACATATCTCAATATAATAAATTTATTATATGTTTATCTGAGTTTTATAATAAATTGGTATGTTTTAGAAGTTTTCTACCATCCATGTACCCTAGGTTATTTCTACCCCTTTTAACCCTAGATTCCCATATCTAGATTTTAGGGATAAACACTTTGTTGGATTCCAGCATGTTTAAACCACCACAGAGAATCTAGTGAGCTTCAGGAAGTGAGTATGTAAACCACATCTAGAATAGGGATCTTTCAATAACATCATTGGAAGCATATAAGTTGGTCATCCCAAGAAGCTTGCCATCAAAATAAAAAAGGGCTCACACCACCGAATGGGTAAGGTCAGACCCCTAAGAAACAATATTATGTGAAATTTATGGTACTAACAGTGTGATGACTCCTCCATGACTAGGCTCATGATTGGACACCTAGCAAAGTGCACCTAGCCAAATCATGCAAGTAGTAGTTTGAAGAATAAAACCATAAATTTTAACCTCTTTCAAACATGACACTTTCATATTACAAATTTTCAAACAAGTATCCCTAAGTGTGTATCTATGGGTTGGCTCAGTAGGTTCGTGAATGTTCCAAGAGTACACTATCATGGAGAAACATAAAGGTGCATGTGATTTCCATATTTAAGATCCTTGAGGGTTACAAACTCTTTAGTGAAGGCAAGCTTTGTTTGGTTTCCATGCGTAAACTCACTCATTTGGAAGGGATGTTTTTCTTGAACACATTCTCCATATTTTGAAGGAGAGGGACTTTAAGACAGGTTGTGCACATTTTTATGATAAAATGGTGTACTACATTATCTTCTATGTGTGTTATTATCACCTCAAAGTGGGGTTATGATGACTTGGTTGTAATGGTTGTAGGTTATGTTGTAAAAATGGTGGTCACCACTTGCAATGTGCAAGAGAGTGGTGGTGGGGCTTTAACAGTGGATGGCATGGTTTGTTCATCATTTGGATCAAAGGAGATGGCTCCTAAACCACTTATGGGTTGATAGACAACAACTTGTAACATAGAGGCACCATGAGAGGCTAAAGCATTCTTCTTATTAGTCACAGTGGTCCATCTGTATCTAATGGAGCTAGTCAGCTTGTTATATGGCACACCTTTTTCCTATGGAGCCTATTGAGAAGTATCCATTAAAAGGCATTCTCAAATCATATGGTTTGAGGATTAATAATGGAAACAAGTATTGAGAAGGTTAATGTAAAGCATTGTTGGATAAACTCTCCAAATGTGAGAGCCAAATGCTTGAGTTGTATTAATTCATCACATTACATTATTCAATATGGTAGGTTAGATATATATAGGCTTTTTGATCTCCTAATAACAAGGAGATAGGCACTAAAAAATCACATATAAATAATTTATTACTCACACAACAAATAATCACTCACCAGTATGTGAGTACTAACTCTAGAAACATTATGTTATGAAAATTGGGTTTGACCAATCTGTTTGTCAATGGTTTCCTTAAAATTCTTGGCCAAGTCAATTTCAACGCAAACCAGTTTTTGCGAGAGAGCTGCATAAAATTTGGATTGTTCATGGCAAATGAATTGCCCCAAGGGTTTGATGAGTTGCTCAATAAAGCCCCAAAGAAACATGGGGAGACCTGGGAACTCTATCTAGACTTAAATAGGGACCATGGTTGATAATAGCCTAACAATGGTCAACAATAGCAAAGTGAAATAAGATGAAACCTTCAGTCATGTTCCATACCCCTCAAGCTTGCCGCCATGTGGTTGCTAGTGGTTGTGAACCCATTCCTTGAGCAAGCTCTCAGGGGGAACTCATCCCACAAACTAACCAACAAGAGTAAAAGAATCAAACTGGTTGTAAGCTTTGTCAAATTGATGTGAATCAAGCACAACATCAGGGAAAGGGGTTTCTAGGTTAGAATTAGTACCTTGTAGAAGACCTTCAAAACAAACTTCCTTGCCTTCTTTGGTGCCATGATCATTCAAAATTTTGTCAACTAGCACTTCATTAAATAATGCAAGAGTGGAGACAGCAGCCATTAATGTAGGAGGTTGTTATAAACACATGTGCAAAATACCAACCTGACTCACCACAATAAATGTGTAATAAAACCCAAAAAAATCTTACGTAGATATATTGAGGATCGTTAGTGTGACAAAAGTGTCGCGGAGGTAAAAAAACACTAAAATCAGCTAGACATCACTCTCACTCCTCAACCTTTAAACATTAAAAAAGTAACAGATAAAACTAATTTAAAAATATTTGGAAAGTTTAATTTTTTAAAAAAATAGTATAAAATAATTGTCATATTAAAACCTGGATTCTTGTTAAAGCAAACATTTGAACTTGTACAGAAAACAACACAAACCACCTTAGACATATTGAAATTTCAATTTTTAAAGATCCGTTGTGCATCATAAGTATTTGCATGTTTATATATTTAATAGTTAAACTTCAATTGTTGTTGAAGGAATCATTTGAACTTTTAAAAAACTCAGAAATTTCATTTTGAAATGTTCTTACTACATCATAAGAGTTGGCATGCTTATGAATTTGAAGTTTTATAATACAAGATTTGAAGTTTTACCAAACATGTTGTGACAGAGGTAATCATTACAAACAATAACATAGGAAAGAACAGCTTTATTGCCTAGATAGGTAACATGGAAGAGTTTTGAAAAAGCCTACAAAACAGGCCAGTGGAACGCGTGCTACAATCAAGTGAATAATTAAATACAAGAGGGAGGTGGGAAAACAGTGAACAACATTGAAACCGAAATGGTCCCAGATATAAATATATTGGAAAATATATTTTTATACTTGACGAACAATTGTTTGTCTCAACAGTTCCAACTTATAAACAGCCACAAACAATCCTTGAAATTTCAACATGCTAGTCAAGCCACATTTGGGTTTTGCTTCAATACATAGCATTGTTGATTTCTTTCTCAATTCTAATCAAAATGGCTTCTTCTTCATGCTTGTATCTTGGATTAGTTACCTTGATCATGCTCACAATGTTTAACAGTGGAGACTCTCATTTGGTGATTAACTCAAGGGCAGCTTACTATAATAGTCCATATGGCCTAGGAACTTCAAGTAATACCATCTTCTTCATTACTGCCCCTGTTGTTTGAGTTTTACCCACTTTAACTTTAACTTCTTAATTTTAGTTTTGACACTGTTTTTTTAAACTTGATATTGTTATGTTATAATATACAGGAGGTGGTTGTGGATATGGGGATTTGGGGAGAGAGCTCAACCATGGAGATGTAGCAGCAGTTGGTCGGTTATTCAGAGATGGTGCAGGATGCGGTGCTTGCTATCAGGTTATAATGAATTATATAATATCAGCAAGTTAGTTTGATTATATCAGCAAGTAATTTCTCCTTGAAAAAACTCAAGATCTTATATCAGCAATGTAGTTAGATTACTTTGAACTTTCAAATTAAGTAATTCTAGGTCAAAATAAATTAATGAACTTATGTCCTAATTCAATGCAAAGACTATAAAGGGTGGTCTTGTGGAGGGGGAAACTGCAACTATTCTGTAATTGTAGGAGTCTGATGCAAGTTTAAATTTCTTGAACTGTTTTTTTCAAAAATAGGAGCAGCCACTGTATAGAAAAGAGATTTTAGGAGATGGATAGAAATTAGGGGGAAGAATTTACAGCACCCCGAGAGAATATTTAGATAAAAATAATAATTTACAACATTTAAAAAATCTCTGCAGCACCCACTAAATATTTTTACAATTACAATACCATGGAACCAGGGCATTACCCATTTCCTGCAAGTTATCTGTTATATTAGACATATGTTAACAACTTCATATGGTGATTTGTTTCTCTAAAGGTACATAACAGAGGTTACAATAAACAAAGTGCCACACTTACCTGGTTTAGTCTTTTATTGTTAAGATAAATCTACAACTAAAATGATTCTGAATACAATTTGCCAATTTCCTGAATCTTTAAGCTTGCTTCTCAATCACCCATGTAAGAATAGAATACTGTTTATTAGGATTGGTTTTAATGTTTAGCTTTATAAACATTTCCTTGGTTACTTCTACGAGTAAGTCTAGGAGATTTTGGGAGTTTAAAATTTATAAAATACCATCATTTTATTTTTTAAATTTTTTTTTAAAATTATATCAATGTAAGGTGAAATTTTAAATAAATTTATATAAAATTATAATTAATATATATTATCTTTTATATTTCTTTCTTCTGCTATGAACTATAATATAATAGTTCATCAAAATTTTACATACCAAATAGTCTCAATTAAAAGATTAAAATCCCCATATAATAGATTCGATTCATCATTCTTCCCTGCTAACAAATGCTTATCATGAAATACTTGCAATGGGGGTCATGTTTAGATAAATATAGGAATAAAATCTCGCCGTTAAATTTGTAGTATGTCATTGCTTCAAACTTATTGTTATTATTTTTATGATTTTGGTCAGAGGAAGTTTTTATTTTATTTTATAACAGATCAAGTGCAAGAATGAGGATCTGTGCAATGGCAAAGGAGTAAAGGTAGTGGCCACAGATCATGGAGAAGGCGATGGAACTGATTTCATCATGAGTTCCCATGCTTTCACAACAATGGCCACTGAGGGAAAAGAGAAGCACCTTCTAGCTTTGGGTGTTGTTGACATTAAGTACAGACGGTAAGATGGTTTCTTTCACAGATTGGACTTCCTATTTACAGTAAATTAACTACTACAGATTTATCGGTACCATTGTAGAGCCATAAGAAAAATTCAAATAATCTAATTTAATTAATGATCAGACTGCCATGTCAATATCCGGGATACAATATTATTTTCAAGATCAATGAAAGCAGCGACTACCCCTATTATTTGTCTTTAGTGTTTTGGTATACAGGAGGCCAGAGAGATGTAGTGGCAGTGGAACTTTCCCCTGTATGTATTCATCCTCAAAAATCATTCACTGCAAAATTTTTTGGACTTTCACTAAGAAATTATATTTCGTTTTCTACCCAGTTTAGTGATACAGATCTCTCTCTCTTTTGGGTATATTTTATGACATTTGCTGAACTGAATTGCAGGAGAAAAGATTGGACTGGAAATCAATGAGAAGAAGCTATGGAGGTGTATGGGACATGGCGCCACCTCCTTGTGAGAATATTGCTGTTCGTTTTCTGTTGAGGGATGAGTACAACAGCCAGTGGGTATATGCTCCAAATTTTATACCCGCTAAGTGGAAGGCCAGCTCTGTATATGATTCGGGCATTCAGCTCAATTAAGTTTTATAGTTAACAAGAGACGGTTACAACAATGATGTATTATTGTTACAAATTATATTTGTGCTCTCTAGCTAAGCATGTCTACTTTTATAAACTTAAATATGAAGCAAGGTGTTTTTGTGCAATTGTATTATTATGTTTGCTTTTACATGAGTCACACCTATACTAGCAAGAACTAAACCTAGAGGGTACATGAGCATGCAAAACAATGCGAGTTTGCCAAAACATGAAATTTTAAGATTGAGTAAAGTATGGATTCATTAAAATGTTTTGATGAAAAATGCATAATAGTTAAGATACATTATATTAGTCATTAAAAAATAGATAATATTTTAAATATGAATTAAATACAATAATATAATATTTTAGGTAGATCTAAAATACACTAAATAATTAGAGAATTAAAATGTCTGTAATAGACAAGAGAGGTTTTTAGATAAGTATTTGAGTTATGATTTACATATGCATTTTCAAGCTGAAAGTGGGTGAAAATTGGTTTGGAAGTAGTCTTAAAGCAAATCTAAAAAATTGATATAAAACATAGCAGTCTAGAAAACATTTAAAATTGAGGGGCTTGATTTCGGCATTAACCAAGATCGTACGACTCAATTTCAGCAATAAGGTTTGATTTTAGTCAAACAATGTCATATCCTCCTGAATTTTGCGAGTGTCTTCATCTATGTCTTCTAATCAAAAACCTCTCTCAAATTGTTGAATTGATGCAAAAAAATTCCACAATTCCTTCTCTAATGTCACAAGCCCCAATCCACTCCAAGAGATCTTGTAAAAACATTTAAAAAATGGATGTAGTTATGAGGGCCCTGCCTCAATTACACATTTGTTCTTAGACAGTTTGGTAATCAAAACTCATGCAGTCCAACAAGTAATTCTACATGCTCTTTCACTATTTGTTCTTAGACAATGAGATACAAGCAACTAGTATATTCTACATGCTCTTTCACTATTCTTCAACTGTTGGTATAAGGGGTACATACACTTTAATAGATAACATTAATAATAAAAACATACTACAATAGCTCAAGTGGAATAATTTTAGAGTCCTTAATGTGTCCTATATGTATTAGCATGCTTGTGCATATATAGACTTATTAAATTCAAATTAAGACATATTGTCACATGAGTCAATAATAAAAAAAGGTGAGAAAGTCAAAAAAGGCACAAAAAACCAACAAAACCAGAAACAAGGGTCAAAGGACCTACAAGGCACAAGCGACCAAGATCGTATGGTTAATATTGGTCACAACAAAAATCAAGCAACTTGATTTTGGAAACGGTGAAGATGGACAGGTTGATCTTGGCAAGCAAACATAAAACCCTATAAACAATGTTTTTCACCATTTAAGAGCATCAGAAGTCATGCCAAGGCAAAAAAAGGTCAACATGTAAGTTTTCAAACATTCCATATTGAATGGTGATAGTATCATAGACCCAAAGTGAAGTGAAATAAAAGTTGTAAGGATAATACAAAGCAAGGGAAGGAAAATGGGGCCAACACAAGGGGAAAACATGTCAATGAGAGCTTAATCATAACCAATTCAATCCATATACATAAAAACCTACTAATACCATAGAAAATAACTAATCATGTACTAGAATTAGTTTCCTACACTTAGAATGTGTTATTATTAGAACACAACAGAACATGTTTATCATGAATATGATAATATATGTAAAAATGCCAAAGACTTAATAACCTTGCACATGATCCATATCAAGAGTTAGAACCTATAGTGTAATCACGACCATTCTCTATATGGGGATTTGATTTAGTTGGAAATATTAACTCTCCCTCCTCAGAAGGTCATAAGTTCATTATAACAAGAAAATAATTTGTACAACTTAGTGGGTTGAAGTGGTGTCATTAAAAACTACTACAGATGAAGATATTTGTACGTTATTTAAGACACGTATTATTTTGATACTTGGCCTACCAACTTTGATTATTATTGATAAAAATGGTTCATCCTTTAAGAACAAAATGGTCAAAATATTTTGTGACAAATACAAGATCAAGCGTACGTTTTCTACTCCTTACCACACACATAGAAGTGGCCAAGTTGAAGCTCTCAATTAGATTATTTTTAAAATTATATCAAAAATGATGAATAAACACGATTATGATTACCATAATCAGATACATCTAGATTTATAGGAGTATAGAACACATGGTAAAACATCTATAGGGGAAAACCCTTTATTTATTACTTCGTGGAGTAAAATAAATGTTGCCCCTTGAGCTTGAGATTCCATCTTTGAGTGCGTCAGTAAAAGGAATTATTGATGATGATGGCTACAAAGAAAATGAATCACATTAGTTGGAAATATTCGATGAAAAGATAATTCATGTTATTGAGCACTAAAATGTTTATCAAACTTGCCTTAAGAAGGCTTATAAGAATAAAATCATATCAAAAGAATTCAATGTGGGTGATAAAGTGTTGAAACAAAATCAGAAAAAAATACTAATGGAAACATAGAACAAAAAAGACCAATTCAAGCCTAATTGGCTTGGCCCATTTGTAATCAATTTTTTTTTTATCGGAGGACTATCACCTTATCACACAAGAAAGAAAAAAATTGAAGAATATAATTAATATTTTTCACTTTTGATGGTTCTATGTTTGATCCTTATCTTTTATCATATTGTTATAATATGCTTTATTATCTTTATGATTGTCCTTTTATGCTATGGACTATCATTGCTTTGCTTCATATTTATTCAATTATTTGCATGTTTTATCTTTTCCATTTGGCTTTGATTGTTCCATGTTACTTCTCATTCAATTATCACTTTTTTAAATCTATGTTACATGGAATGTATTTCTTATATATCAATTCTTCTTCCATGATTGATTTTCCTTTTGTGTCCTTACGCTTTGCATTTTCATCAATATGATCTTTATTTGGTCATGTGTCAACACATGTCTCAGATTTTTTTATTTACTATGATTTATATCATGCAAATATTTTCATGTTCTCACTTATGTTGACGCGATCTATATCATCATCTATTTGGGGTAACAACCTATACTTGTGTTTCTCATTGTTATATCTTATGTTAATATTACTACAATGTTTATATATTATGTCAACATGGGGCTTCCCTTACGGGCTTCTCTTATTGATCTTACACTATTTATATTTTACATTCATATAGGGCATATCATCATTTATGCTACTTTTCATACATTTTTTTAGTGTGGGATATATTACTCTTGCACTTATATTGATCATATCATAGGCTAGTGTGTGGCAACTTATTTAAAATATATTTGCTTCTAAGATGACATCTTTTCATGCCATACATCATCGGTTTTCTATCTTATCACACACATCACATGCACATAAGGGTAAGTTCACAGAGTTGATGGACAATTCCATAGATATTTTAGCATTATACATATGTGGTATTGCATAATGCATACATATTATAGTAATAATGCATATGCTTTATTTGAATTGAGACTCACTGATTACCAGACCATAACATGTACATGTTATAACATGTATGTGTTATTATATGTGAAAATTTGAAATGCCAAAAGTGCATGCATTTAAAATATGAAATAACTAAAGTGCATACATGTTATACTACATATGCACAATAACACGTACATGTTACATTATAGTGAAGTCATGAAAGTGTAAAATGCAAGAAGGTGATGAATTAGAAGGTGGGAAGGGGTGGTTTACTAAAATAAATGTTAAGTATAAATAATAAATTTATATTCCTTATACTTTAAATCTATTTTAGTAAATATAATAAATTAGGGTCACTCTACATCTGATAGAGTTGGTCTCACAGCTTAACGCCTTACAATGTGGGCGATAGTTTTTTAAAAACTAATCTGGTTAGTACTTAGGCATTTTTAGGGTTTTAATATTGAACCTAGGGATTTTAGGGCATAACTTTTGCAATTGATATCCATATTGGGTAAACATATAGTCATTTTTTAGGTTTTCATATCTTCTAGATTGCTTGTTGGTATTTCTAGGAGTCCTAGGTTTGTCAAAATTAAAGTTTACAATGCAACACATAGTTAATCACTCTTTTATTCCAATTTTACTTATAATTAGGTTCCTTATAGGTAAAAAGGTGACACAACAACACCATAATCATTTGTAACCAGGGTAAATAACAAAAATTTGGGTGAATTTAAGCGTGGTCACCCCAATTGAATTTATTTTCATCCTAAAGTGGTGTGCATAGGGAAACATAAGTTGTATTGGTGACCCATGCATATCCAACCACCCCTTCATGTTGATTTTACTTGCGATTAGGTCCCTTATAGACTAAAAATGACACAAAAACACCGTATCCACTTATGATCAACATAAACACAAATAAATTTTAGGCATATTTATGCATGACCACCCCATTTCTCTTTTAATTCAAGAAAAAATGTGTGATTATGGTAAATTAAGTCTAATTATGAACCTTTCACATTAAACCATCAATTTGTACTAATTTTACTTGTGATTAGCTCCATTATTGCCAAAAATGACACAACAACAACATATCCACTTGTGACCAGGAAATAAAAACATTTTTTGGCACATGTATGTGAAATTACCCTAATTCACTTTGCATTCAATCCAAAGTGGTGTGATTGGAGAAAAATAGGTCATATTGATGACCTATGCACACCAAATGACTAATTTGTGCTAATTTCACTTATTCATCATCCCTCATCCCTAATCATTTCCTCCTCATCCCTCTTCATCCCTAATCACCCCCTCCTCATACCTCATCATTCCTAATCACTCCCTCATTTACCCCCACCATATTTTATCATATATAATCATTCCCTCATCATTCATAATCACTCCCTCATTGACTTTCATCATCCCTAATCATTCTCTCATCATCCCTAATCATTCCCTCATCATCCCTAATCACTCCTTCCTCATCTCTAATCACTCCCTCCTCATCTCTAATTAATCTATCTTCATCCCTCATCATCCCTAATCACTCACTCATTGACCCTCCTCATCCCTTATCATCCTTAATCACTCCTTTATTGACCCTCATTATCCCTCAACATATTTATTCACTCCCTTATCATCCCTAATCACTCCCCTCATCATCCCTCATCATCCCTAATCACTCCCTCTTTGTCCCTCATTATCCCTAATCACTCCCTCATTGACCCTCACCATCCCTCATCATCCCTAATCACTCCTTCATCATCCCTCATCATCCCTACTCACTCCCTCCTTATCCCTCCTCATCCTTAATCACTCCCTCCAGTACCTTGATGGTGGGTGCAATGGTTTCTCAATTGTGTCTGATTGGATTCTATTCCAATTCCAAATTTTACTCACTCAAATAGACTCTTCTTTCACTCATCCTCTTTCACTCAAATAAGGAACTTGGAGATATCATCTAATTGTCTAGTGGGATTCAGAGATCTATATGGTGATCCATGCCCTAACCTTGGAGAGAGTGTGTATCCTAAGCCTTGAGCTAGAATAAATAGGTAGGAAAGTGAGCAAAGGGTGGGGTGAAATTATATTACTTACAAATATAGATTGGGATTTGGGCATTTAAAAATCCCAATCCCAAAGTTGAGAATCCTAATATATATATATATATATATATATATATATATATATATATATATATATATATATATATATATATATATATATATATATATATATATATATATATGCATATATATATATATATATATATGCATATATATATATGCATATATACATATATCTATATATACATATATACATATATATATATATATATATATATGATACATATACATATATACATATATATATATATATGTATATGTATATATGATACATATATATATATATATATATGTATCATATAGATATATACATATATATATATGTATATATATATATATATATATATGTATATATATATATATATATATGTATATATATATATATATGTATATGTATATATATATGTATATATATATATATATATATATATATATATATATATATATATATATATATATGTATATATATATATATATGTATATATATATATATGTATATATATATATATGTATATATATATAGTATATATATATATATAGGGGCAACCTAGAAATAGTAGAGAATTTCAATGCCAACCCCATCGTTGAGTTCTCATTTTATGTATATTCCATTGAGAGTTTGTCCATAGTAGAGCGAATTTCTAGATATATAGATAGGAGGTCACTAATCCAGTAGAGTGTGTTCTATGAAGGTAAGGAAGATAATTTTAGATGATATTTATGGATTATATAACACCTTAGCCTTGTAAAATTGGAAAACTCAAACCTTGGTTATTCCTATTAGTTTTAGGCCTTTCTTGCTATCAAAAGTCTCACATCTACTCTATCTTATACCCCTTGGCCTATCTCTTAGTCTAACCAGTCTTATGTTGATGACTCAAACCTTCTATCTTGTTCAAAATTCTTAAAACCTGCTTATCTTCCACCTCTACAAGTTTTGATTCTATACCTACTTTGATGTTCTGTAGACACTAACATATCAGACAAATACTTGCATCAATACATATGTCTTTCTTTGACACAAATGTCCAGTTCCCTAAATTTATTCAATTTGTAAATGAAACGTATCCTAATGGTTAGCCTAAGTGCTTTAATGTGATTTACTTCTCCAAAGGGATTGATATAAATACAATATCAACCCTCATTCATTCCTCACCTATTAAAACCTATAAAATACTTAAATAAACTTATCAAAGCATTTAATCAAGCACTTAATAAAATAAAGGTTCCATATTTTACTCCATTTTTATATCAGTCATAGGGCCAACACATACATAGATTTGAAGTACTGAAGGAGTGGCCCAAGAGTGATATTTGTCAAGTTACAAGTTAGGTCACTATTATACTTATTTTCCACATATTGCATGATTCACATAAGCCAACACATAGAGGATAACTACATTGGTTTGAGGCCCTCTTCAAAGTATTAGCTATGTAGGTAGTGGTGATTAATAGAGGGGTCTTTAGGGTCATCTCAATGTTGTGTTCCCATTAATCCATTTTTTCCCAAGGTCACTATGAATATGAAGAACTAGGGTTTTATAATTATATGATGAGCAATAGTCCATGACCTGGATCTAAATGCACCAGAGCAAAGGTGAAGATAAACTCATAAACATCTAGGTGATGACATCCTTTTCTAGTAGGTATTTTATATAGGACACCTACATTAAGTTTAGACAATAGCATCAACGTAACCATCCTAGGATGACACTAGTGTCCAAGGCTCTAGAGTCAATCTAAAATTTGATGAATGTTCTAAAGTCCTCTTATAATTTGCTTTTTGTATGTTCCTAATTTAAAACTATGTTAGCATTAGAACCAACTAAGTACTTTATTTCTTTGTCATTTCTATATTTAACATAGTTGTACTTACTATTTTTAGCCTATCTTAGTTTAATGAATTTAACATATGTTATATTTGATTTTAGCATCTATCTAGCTTGTTATAGAGATAATGTATCACTCTTGTACCTTAAGTTATCTCTATCCCCTTAAACCCTAGATAGCCTCAATCTAGAATTTTAGGGTTAGATATTTGGTGAGCCCGATCCTTGAACTCTAAACCCTAGGTCAAATAACATTTTCTATTTTTTTGTTGTTGATCCTTGATTACTATACAATATGTGCAACATGGATGCATATATCACCCATTTTGGGTTATAATTTATCATAATTGCTATGGTTTGCTACATTAGTTGACTTGTCAAGACTATTAAACAAATTTGTGCCAACAATGAGAGGTTTTTAAAGCAAAAACAAAACTTGATCCCTATTCAAAATTCCTTTTGCAATGTTATAGATCCAATATCTAGATGCCAATGTGCATGCTCTCAACCATTTGTTATACCTAAATCCTATTTGAATGAAAGCTATCATCCTGCACACATTATTTGCCCACATTTTATATTAGATTATATGATCCATATTGTTAATAATCGAAGAGGTAATGTTGCTCAACCCATTCTGCCACCTTTTAATATATAATTAGTGCCTCCTAAACCAAATCTTAAAATAAAATCTAAGGGATATGACATCATTGACCAATTGAGCAATACACATGCTAAAATTTCAATCCTTGAGTTCCTAAAGTAATCTGATGTTTATAATGATATCCTATATGAGGCATTGTGTGAGACATAAGTTCCAAGTAATATTAATCCTGCTCATTTTATGGATATCATGAAATATAACAAGAACAATGCTAATATCATTACCTTTGATCCAATAGATTTTCCATCCAAAGATATTATTGACCAAAATTTACATTTGTTCATATAGGTGACCATGCAAAATAAAGGCATCCAAATGGTGCTCATTGATAATGGATCGGGCCTAAACATTTATAGCATAAAATTCCCAACCACAATAGGTATTAAAACCAATATTATTTTTAAAATGGTTATGCATGATAATTCACATAGCCCTCCAGTTGGTCAAATCACATTGGATGTGACATTAGGACCAAAAATAGTTTTGACTACTTTTCAAGTAGTGTCTCAATTAGTACATTATAATTTAATTTTGGGTAGACCTTGGATACATTTAATGAAATCTATCCCATCTGCACTTCACTGATGTGTAAAATTCATACATGATGGGACCTTATTATCCATGCCTATTGATGATGAACCTTTCAAATTTTGAAAAATGATACATTCTAAAACTGAAGGCATTCCTACACTGGTATGGCCTAACAATGCATTCCTCTTGAGCACATGCACATGTATGAAATAGGCAAGTTAATTACAATGGATCTTTTTTCTCTAGATGTAAATAAGACACTAAATACTAATAGATGCACATCAAGTGCAAGAACCATTACTAAAGGAACCAATGGAACCACAAGAGCCCCCACCATTTGAGCTTATTTGATTGGTTGATATTGAGCATATAGATGTTCATGTTTCTAATTACTATGATAGAGATGATGATACTACTCATGATATGACAAATGAGAAAATACGAAAACTAAAATTTGATCCACTTGATAACCTTTCACGTAACCTATTCGAACCTACAGGTATCGATACATATAAGTTAAATCTACTTTCAGAAGATACAAAATTGAATCCATATAAGGGGGAAAAAAAATAGTAGATGAACATGTAAATGCTTGTTATTTCATACATCTCTCTTGGATAAAAACATTGAGTCAACCTTATAAGGGTCAAATGCAAATTCATCATGTGAAAAATTTGGAGTCTTCTCAAAAGGCTTCACAACAAATTTTACAGATCATAGCACAACAAGATACTCCAAATACCATGTTATCTATGTTACTTGAACATAGAATTATTTCTTTACCTTCTACTAGACAAAAATCGTGTAGTAGACTTCTACCTATGAAAGACAAGGTACCATATTGTAAATATCATTAGATCATTGACCATAATAAAAATCAATGTGAGGCATTGAATAAAATAATTTAGAAATATAAGAATGAAGAATGCATACACATTGTGCCAAAAATGAGAAAAAAGTTAAAATCCTTCATATCTTTCAGAAAAGAATTATCTCTCAAAATGATCAAAGTATGAATATTTAACTTTTACTTCAAATATTGATAGGGTATATTTCCAACATATCTAGTTTGATATTTACAAGTGGGATACAACTTGTGGCACCACATTTCTCACACAATTGGGATATACTACAGATGAACTAATATACTCTCCATTAATACCAAAATATTGAGGATACATTTGGTTACCTATAGCATGTGTCCCATGTGTGGAATCTTCCACCATATGGATATTAGACAACGAACCACATTTGAAACTAAAGTTGGGATGAAATTGGCTAGTCAAGTGGAATGCTAAGCTATGTACAACAAACATGTGTGTTATTTTTTTTAATGGATACAAGTATTTGCATACGACATGATGGGTATGATTATTTGTCTATACCATTGGCTTCAGGTAAACCATTAGAAAAAAACATTGAAGATGTGGCATTACATTGATATAAACAAATCTTGAGAAATTTCTAGGTGGTCCTACACCTTTTGCTAATGAGTACTTCCTTGATTAGACATCTTCAAATATTTCAATAGTACCTAAAAATAAATAAAAACATTCAACACTCGAAAAACACTTTCAACACCTATATATGCTATTGGCTCCTTGGCATCTATGTGTTAATTCCACATTAATGGATGGCATATAAGTTACTCCTACATACATGTGCATCACGCTTCTACTTGAGTGTGATACATGCATACATAGATATATGATCTATTCTTATTTTAGATGTTGAGCCTTCCCTCTCCTCTTTTCATGTGGACATTGGAGGCATCTATTGTCTTTGATCTAGATACACACAGGTTATAGCATTCTATGGTCTCTTCATTATCATGTTTAAGCTCTTACATACTTACACATGCCTTTGTCCATGATTATATCTTTCACAGGTTACTTGATATGCCATACACTTCACTTTTTTTGCTAGCACATCTGATCCATGGGCTACTATGATATGTTTATGTTGGTTGTTTATGTTTTCCTTAATGCACTTCCTTGAGTGTCTTATCTTGTTATTGTCATGCTTGTTTGAGCATTTGAATACACTCCTTTATTTATGGCCCTTGTGCCTATGTGTACTTTATTGGACATTTGAATATGTCATTATTTACCTTCTTGGATACTTGAATATGTCATTTTGCTTTTGTGGACATTTCATTAAGTCATGTCCCTTCGATTGGGAGACATTTGAACATGCCCCTTATTTGAGATCTCTTAAGACCATTGTATGTTGACTTGCTTTTGAGTGATATTGTGTGTATGTTTGTTTATTTGTTGAGCTTGTATTTTTACCATCTAGACATTGCCGTGATATTTATCATGCATCTTAGGCATTCATGTGATCACATTGTTTTATATGCTTCAATGCTACATTTACCTAGGCATGTTCTTCTATATGCTACATGGTTCCATTCACAAATTATTCAATTATCTTATCCTTTTGAGTTAAGGTAACCACCAATTTTTATTCTTCTCTCACCTCAAATGGGGGGCATGTCATAGAGGCATGTTCTCTACATTTAGTATAGTTTTCAGATTCACTGGGGGCAACTCATATAGGCATGGCTTCCATACATTCATAGTTTTCAAATATAGTGGGGGCATGCTTTGGAAGCATGTTATCCACACTTATTGAGTATTTAGCATGTAAATAAATTTTTAGGTTCAGTGGAGGCATGTCATATAGGCATGGCTTCCACACATTCATAGTTTTTAGATCCAGTGGGGGCATGCTTTAGAATCATGTTCTCCACACTTATATATTATTCTAAACACCCAAATTCAGTGCGGGGATGTTTTGGAAACATGTCCTCCACATTGGCACTTATTTTAGTTTTCATATTTTTCCATATATAGTGGGTAATTTAGATTCATAGTTGTGGCAAAATTATATACATTGGTACCATTGTTATACACAGTTTCAGCATGAGACATATCTAAGGTGAATATGTTATGTAATATGCACCTAATATTAAAAAATACAAATCAGTTTCACATTTTAAAACACTTCCAGGGGCTATCATCACCCACCAAGATGTACTTTTATGGATTATATTGAGCCAATATAATGCAATAATTGATTCATTTTTTGGTATGATTGAGGTGATTAAATCACTCAATCAGTTTTTAGGTTGGAATTGATTATATCATTCAAACTTACCAATTTGATAGTATGAGTGGACTTTGTTCACTCATGTTCACCAAGTTATAATTATGATTGGTTTGCACAATTGAGTTAATCTCAATTGTCGAGTGGCAACTCACATTTTCTCCAAGTTTAGAGGCATGTTCCTTCCAATCTCTCTCTATCTCTTTAGATATATGTACTTTATAGATTTATATATTTGTCATGATCTTAGTTTTAGAGCCTTGCAATGATACATCTTTTTAAATCAACTTGTTAATAGGCAAGGCAATTACATCAATACACAAGTGTACTCCTAAACCTTGCTCTTTCAATTTCAATACTTTCAATTTCAGATTCTGTGTACTGATTATTACTGTAACATACTATTGGTTGCAGGTCAGTCACAAGCAAAACACTCAAGTTGGACTCACACAAAGGCAAGGTGTGTTATACACAACCAGGGATATACATTTCTTCTCCTTTAAACCAATAATTTCATTACTATATTAAAGAAGGGAAAATGTAAATGATATTTATATATTATATAGCACCTCAGTCTTGTACACTTGGAAAACTCAAACCTTTGTTGTTCCTCTCAGTTTTAAACTTTTTTCACTTTCATAAGTCTCACATCTGCTCTATCTTGTGCCCTTTGGCCTATCTCTTGGTACAACTAGTCTTATGTTGATGACCTAGACCTTCTACCTTTTCTATAATGCTTAAAACTTGATTGTCTTCTACCTCTTCAAGTTTTGAGTTTGTACCTACTTTCATGTTTCCTAGACACTAGTGTTTCAAATAGATAACTATGTCAATACAGGTTTCTTACTTTAATGCAGTTCAATGCCCTAAAGTCATCTAATTTATAAATAAAATATATCCTAATGGTCGGCCTAAGTGATTTAATGTGAGTTACTTCTCTAAAAGGATTTATATAAATATAAGATAACCCTCATCCATTCCTTACCTACAAAAGCCTAGAAAAAACCTAAGGCAAATTATCAAATCATTCAATCAAGCACTCAATAAAGCAAAAATTCTCTATTTTCTTAGATTTTCATATCAATCATAGGGACAACACATATACATGTCTGACGTACTAAAGGATTATCCCAAGAGCTATATTTTCTAATTTATAAGCTAGGTCACTATTATACTTGCTTTCTACATATTTCATGATTCACACACAACCCAATACATAAGAGAGAACTACATCAATTTGAGGCCCTTTTTTGAGTATTGGCTATGTAAACAGTGCTCATTGATAGAGGTGTCTTTGGGGTCAGCTCAACATTGTGTTCCCACTAATGCATTTTCCCCAAGGTCACTATGAAGATGAAAAATTAGGGTTTTACAATTTCATGAGGTACGACAGTCCATGACCTAGATCTAAATGCACTAGATCGGAAGACAAAACCAGAAGCATCTAGGTGGTCGCATCCTTTTTTAGTAGGTATTTTTTATAGGACATGTGCATCAGGTTTAGATAGTAAAATAAACACAACCATCTTAGGCTAACACTAATATTTGAGGCTCTAGAGGCACTCAATCCATAATTTGATGACTATTCTAGAATCCTCTTCTAGTCAGCTTCCTGCTTGTTCCAAATCCAAAATTATGTCAGCATCAGAACTAGCTAAGTACTTTGTCTCTTTATCATTTACATATCTATCATAGTTGTACTTACTATTTTTAGCCTATATAGATTTAATGAATTTAACATATGTTATATATGAGTTTAGCATCCAATTGGCCTGTTATAGAGATAATTTAAGGGACTAGTTAGAGAATTGAGATAAACCTAATCTAGAATATAGCTATAGTATCTGAGTTTATACCTTAAGCTATCTCTATCACCTTAAATTTTAGATAACCCTAATCTAGAATTTTTAGGGCTAAACAAGAATGTGCCTTAATCAAGTGTATCAATAAGGGGCAACTTAGATATTGGGCATTGCCCAATGGGCCCTAAAGGCCAAATCAGGGCCCTATCATACTCTGAATATGCCCCAATCCCTAATACAATATATCAAAGGATAGCGTAGGAATCGGACCCCTATTATAGATATATAGGGGCACCATTCCAAATGCCCTACCCTAATTTCAAACTTTCCCTACTCAATAAGGAAAGGGAAACTTAACCTACCTACTTCATCTATGTCAAGTAAGGCAAGTGAAACTTACCTTCTTGATATCTAGTTTTGCTTCACCTTATATCATGTCAAGGGAAGATTGCCTTCTCTATAGATAGAAAGGGAATAAGGCATAACTATCAAGGTAATTTTTCCTTCATGATATATAGTTTGCTTTGCTTCTGGATTAAAGCATAACTATTGAGGGAAACTTGCTTTCTAATAGATAGTTTTATTTTTACCCTACCTACTTAGCTATGCCCTACCCGATAAGGCAAGGGAAACTTGATTCCTGGTATATAGCTTCATTATTTTCCTACCTACTTTCCCTTTATAGAATAGATTATTAGCTATCAAAGGAACATTTCTTCCTGATCTATCGCTTACATATATTTGTCCTTACCTAGTTAACTATGTCCTACCTACTTAGCTATGTCCTACCTACTTAGCTTTTGTTGTATATATAGATATTCATGTATAGATGTATTGTTGTATATATTACCTATACACAACTATACATGAATACCTATAGGTGATACATATAACTATAGTTGTATATATCATGTGTGTGTGTGTGTGTGTGCAAGATAGGTGATATGTACAACTATAGTTGTATATGTGTGTGTGTGTGTGTGTGTGTGTGTGTGTGTGTGTGTGTGTGTGTGTGTGTGTGTGTGTGTGTGTGTGTGTGTGTGTGTGTATATTACCTATCTTATACTCATGCATAGTTTTGTGTATGTGTGAGAGAGAGAGATATATATATATAACCAACTATAGTTATATGTATCACCTATCCTATATTCGTATATGTGTGTGTGTGTGTGTGTGTGTGTGTGTGTGTGTGTGTGTGTGTGTGTGTGTGTGTGTGTATTACTCGCACAACAAATAACTACTCACCACTGTGTGAGTACTAACTCTAAAAACATTACGTTATGAAAATTGGGTTTGACCAATCTGTATGTCAATGGTTTCCTTCAAATCCTTGGCCAAGTCAATTTCAATGCAAATTAGTTTCTACAGGCAAGTTGCGTAGAATTTGGGTTGCTTATGGTGAATGAATTGCCCCAAGGTTTGATGAATTGCTTAACAAAGCCCCAAAGAAGCATGGGAAGATCTGGGAACTCTATCGAGAATTAAATAGGGACAATGGTTGACAATAGCCTTACAATGGCCAACATTAGCAAAGTGAAATAAGATGAAACCTTCAGTCATGTTCCATACCTCCCCAAGTTGGACACTATGCAGTTGTTAGTGGTTGTGAACCCATTGCTTGAGCAAGCTCTCAGGGGGCACTCAACCCACAAACTAACCAACAAGAGCAAAAGAATCAAACAAGTTGCAAGCTTTGTCAAATTTATGGAAATCAAGCACAACATCGAGGAAAGGGGTTTATGTGTTAGAACTAATACTTCGTGAAAGACCTTCAAAACAAACTTCCTTGCCCTCTTTGGTGCCATGATCATTTAGAGCTCTATCGGCTAAACTTATATCAAGCGATGCAAGTGTGGAAGCGGTAGTCATTAATATAGGGGGTTGTTACAAACACTTGGACTGAATGCCAACCTAACTCATTACAATAAATGTACAACAAAATCGAAAAAAAAATCTACCTAGATATATTGAGGATTGTTAGTGTGACATAAGTATTTGCATGAAATCCTATATTTATCAACTAGACATCACTCTCACTCTTCCGCCTAATGTTTTCTAACCCTTGAACTTTAAAAAAGTAACAAATAAAACTAATTTATGAGTTTAATTTAAGAATATTTGGAAAGTTTTGTTTTAATTTTTTTTTTTTTTTTTTTTTAAATAAAGAAAGTGAAGATTCTTGTTAAATCAAACATTTAAATTTTTATAGCAAACAACATAAACCACCTTTGACATATTGAAATTTAATTTTTAAAGATCCGTTGTGCATCATAAGTATTTGCATGTTTATATATTTAATAGTTAAACTTTAATTGTTGTTGAAGGAATCATTCGAACTTTTAAAAAACTCAGAAATTTCATTTTGAAATGTTCTAACTACATCATAAGAGTTGGCATGCTTATGAATTTGAAGTTTTATAATTTAAGATTTGAAGTTTTACCAAACATGCTGTGACTGAGGTAATTATTTCAAACAATAACATAGGAAAGAACAGCTTTATTGCCTAGATAGGTAACATGGAAGGGTTTTGAAAAAGCCTACAAAACAGGCCAGTGGAACGCGTACTACAATCAGGTGAATAATTAAATACAAGAAAACAGTGAACAACATTGAAATTAAAATGGTCCCAGATATAAATATATTGGAAAATATGTTATTATACTTCAGGAACAGTTGTCTGTCTCCACAGTTCCAACTTATAAACAGCCACAAACAATCCTTGAAATTTCAACATGCTAGTCAAGCCTACATTTGGGTTTTGCTTCAATACTTAACACTGTTGATTTCTTTCTCAATTCTAATCAAAATGGCTTCTTCTTCATGCATGTGTCTTGGATTGGTTACCGTGATCATGCTCACAATGTTTACCAGTGGAGACTCTCAGTTGGTGATTAAGTCAAGGGCAGCTTACTATAAAAATCCAGATGGCCTAGGAACTTCAAGTAATACCATCTTCTTCATTACTGCACCTGTTTGAGTTCTGACACTGTTTTTTTAAACTTGATATTATTATGTAATAATATACAGGAGGTGGTTGTGGATATGGGGATTTGGGGAGAGAGCTCAACCATGGAGATGTAGCAGCAGTTGGTCGGTTATTCAGAGATGGTGCAGGATGCAGTGCTTGCTATCAGGTTATAATGAATTATATTATATCAGCAAGTTAGTTTGATTATATCAGCAAGTAATTTGCTCTTTGAAAAACCTCAAAATATTTTATCAGCAATGTAGTTAGATTACTTTGAACTTTAAAATTAAGTAATTCCAGGTCAAAATAAATTAATGAAATTATGTCCCAATTCAGTGCAAAGACTATGAAGGGTGGTCTTATAGGTTAAACAAAAGCAATTTATAATTAGTAAAAAATTGTTTTATAATTTTTTTACTTTCAAATCTTTTAGATTTTTTTTTACAGTTTTTAAAATCTATGATATCTACTTCTAAATAATCTTCTCTGCAACACCCATTAAATATTTTACAATTATAATACCATTCCTACAAATTATCTGTTGTATTAAAGATATGTTAACAACTTCATATAGTGATTTGTTCCTCTAAAGGTACATAAGAAAAGTTACAATAAACAAAATGCCACGCTTCTCAATCACCCATGTAAGAATTGAATACTGTTTATTAAGTTTTGGGGATTTTGGGACTCTAAAATTTATAAAATACAATCAGATTTTTTTATTAAAAATTGTAATAATGGAAAGTGAAATTTTAACTAAATTAATATAAAATTATAATTAATATATATTATTTTTTATATTTCTATGAACTATATTAAACAGAACTATATTAATATAGAACAGAATTTTACATAACAAAGTGTCAATTAAGAGATTAGATTCCTAATATTATAGATTAGATTCATCATTCTTCCCTGATAACAAATGCTTATCATGAAATACTTGCAATACCTTATAGGGGTCATCGGGGGCATGTTGAGATAAATATAGGAATAAAATCCCACCGTTAATTTTGTATTATGCCATTAATTTTGCCCAAAATTTTCAGTTTAATCCAAAATTTTTGTTATTATTTTTATGATTTTGGTCAGAGAAAGTTTTTATTTTATCTTAAAACAGATCAAGTGCAAGAATGAGGATGTGTGCAATGTCAAAGGAGTAAAGGTAGTGACCACAGATCATGGAGAAGGCGATGGAACTGATTTCATCACGAGTTCCCATGCTTTCACAACAATGGCCACTGAGGGAAAAGAGAAGCACCTTCTAGCTTTGGGTGTTGTTGGCATTAAGTACAGACGGTAAGATGGTTTCTTCACAGATTGGACTTCCTATTTATAGTAAATTAGCTACTGCAGACATATAGGTACCATTGTAGAACCATAAGAAAAATTCAAATAATCTAATTTAATTAATGATCAGACTGCCATGTCAATATCCGGGATACAATATTATGTTCAAGATCAATGAAAGCAACGACTACCCCTATTATTTGTCTTTAGTGTTTTGGTATACAGGAGGCCAGAGAGATTTAGTGGCAGTGGAACTTTCTCCTGTATGTATCCATCCTCAAAAATCATTCCCTGCAATTTTTTTTGGACTTTCACTAAGAAATTATATTTCGTTTTCTACCCAATTTAGTGATACAGATCTCTTTATCTTTTGGGTATAATTTATGACATTGGCTGAAATGAATTGCAGGAGAAAAGATTGGACTGGAAATCAATGAGAAGAAGCTATGGAGGTGTATGGGACATGGCGCCACCTCCTTGTGAGAATATTGCTGTTCGTTTTCTGTTGAGGGATGAGTACAACAGCCAGTGCGTTTATGCTCGAAATGTTATACCCGCTAAGTGGAAGGCCAGCTCTGTATATGATTCGGGCATTCAGCTCAATTAAGTTTTATAATTAACAAGAGACAGTTACAACAAAGAACTATTAGAAATTATATTTGAGCTCTCTAAGCATGTCTACTTTTATTGACTTAAATATGAATCACATGCAAGAGCAAAACAATGTGAGTTCGTCAAAACATGAAATCTTAAAGTTGAGCAAAGTACGAATTCATTAAAATGTTTTGATAAAAAATGCATAATGGTTAAGATAGATTATATTAATCATAAAAATTAGTTTATATGGTTTATGCTCGAAATGTTATGCCCGCTAAGTGGAAGGCCAGCTCTGTATATGATTCGGGCATTCAGCTCAATTAAGTTTTAGAAATTATATTTGATCTCTCTGACTAAGCATGTCTACTTTTATTAACTTAAATATGAAGCGAGGTGTTTTTGTGCAATTGTATTATTATGTTTGCTTTTACATGAATCACATGCAAGAGCTAAACTTAGAGGGTAAAGGGGCAAAACAATGTGAGTTCGTCAAAACATGAAATCTTAAGGTTGAGCAAAGTACGAATTCATTAAAATGTTTTGATAAAAAATGCATAATGGTTAAGATAGATTATATTAATCATAAAAAATAGAGAACATTTTAAATATGAATTAACTACAATAATATAACACTTTAAATAGAATTAAAATACATTAATTAGAGAATTAAAATGTTTGCAATAGACAAGAGACGTTTTTAGATAAGTTTTTGAGTTATGACTTATATGTATACTTTCAAGCTGAAAGTGATTGAAAATTAGTCGGGAAGTAGTCCTAAAGTAAATATGAAAAATTGGTATAAAATATAGGAGTCTAGAAAACATTAAAAATTGAGGCGCTTAAATTCGGCACTAACCAAGATCATATGATTAGATTTCAGCAACAAGGTTTGGTTTTAGTCAAACAGTATTAGATTCTTCTGAATTTTACGAGTGCATTCGTATGTCTTATAATCAAAAACCTCTCTCAGATTGTTGAATTGATACAAAAAACTTCCTAAATTCCTTCTCCAATGTCACAAGCCCTAATCCACTCCAAGAGATCTTGCAAAAACATTTAAAAAATAGATGTAATTATGAGGGCCTTGCCTAAGTTACATGTTTATTCTTAGATAGTTAGGTAATCAACACTCATGTAGTCCAACAGGTAATTAAATGTAATTTTATGAAGATCTTGACCCTTATCTCTATGTATGAGATGCAAACAACTAGTAGATTCTACATGTTCTTTCACTATTCTTCAATTATTGGTACAAGGGATACATACACTTCAATAGATAGCATAAATAATAAAAACAGATTGCAATAGCTCAAGTAGCATTATTTTAGAGTCCTTAATATGTCCTAACTGCATCAACATGCTTGTGCATATATAGAACAAATGATTTCAAATTAAGACCTATTGTCACATGGGTTGACAATCAAAAAATGTGGGAAAGTTGACAAATAAGGCACACAAAACTAACAAAACCAGAAAAAATGGTCAAAAGACCCACAAGGCACAAGCGACCAAGATTGTATGGTTAATATTGGTCACAACAGAAATCGAGCAGCTTGATTTTGGAAATGGTGAATATGGATAGGTTGGTCTTGGCAAGCAAATGTAAAACCTTGGGAATAATGTTTTTCACCATTTAGGAACATCAGAAGTCATGCCAATGCCAGAAAATGTCAATATGTAAGTTTTCAAACATTCCAGATTGAATAGTGATATTATCATAGACCCAAAGTGAAGTGAAATAAAAGTTGTAAAGACAACACAAAGTAAAGGAAGGAAAATAGGGCCCAACACAAGGGGAAAACATGCCAATGAGAACTTAATCTTAACCAATGATCCATATACATAAAAACACGCTAATACCATAAAAATAACTAATCATGTACCAAAATTAGTTATCTACACTTAGAATGTCTTATTATTAGAACACAATAGAACATGTTTATGATGAATATAATAATATATGTAAAAAATGCCAAAGACATAATAACCTTGCACATGATCCATATCAAGAGTTGCAACCTATAGTGTAATTGTGGCCATTCTCTATATGGGGATTTGATTTAGTTGGAAATATTAACTCTCCCTCCTCAAAAGGTCATAAGTTCATTATCCCAAGAAAATATTTTTTACAACTTCATGGATTTGATGTACAATTTCATGGACATTTTAGCATAACACGTATGTGGTATTACATAACATGTATGTGTTACTTGAATTAAGGCTCGGTGATTACCAAATCATAACATATATGTGTTATAACATGTATGTGTTATTATCTATACAAATTCTAAATGCCAAAAGTGTGCTCATTTGAAATATGAAATAACCAAAGTGAGTACGCATTATAGTGCATATGCGCAATAACATGCAACATTATGTTCTAATGAAGTCATGAAGGGGTAAAATGCAAGAAGGTGATGAGTTAAAATGTGGGAGGGGTGATTTACTAAAATAAATATTAAGGAATATTTATATTCCTCATAATTCATATTTATTTTAGTAAATATAAGAAATTATGGTCACTATGTATCTAATAGAGTTGGTATCACAGTTGCACACCTTACGATTTGGGAGATAGTTTTTTAAAATCTAATCTAGTCATTACTTAGGCATTTTTAGGGTTTCAGTATTGAACCTAGGGATTTCAGGGCATAACTTTTACAATTGATGTCTATTTTGGGTAAACATATAGTCATTTTTTAGGTTTTGATGTCTTCTAGGTTACTTTTTAGCATTTTTAGGAGTCCTAAGTTTGTCAAAATTAAATTTTACATACCAATGCACAACCAAACACTCATTTATTAAAATTTTACTTATGATTAGGTCCCTTATAGGTAAAAAGGTGACACAACAACACCATAATCATTTGTGACTTGGATAAATAAGGAGAATTTGGGCCACATTTCAGTGTGGTCACTCCAATTGAATTTAAATTCATGCCAACTTCATGTGCATAGAGAATCATAGGTTGCGTTGGTGACCCATGCATATCCAACCACCTTTTCATATCAATTTTACTTTGAATTAGGTCCCTTATAGACCAAAATTATCACAAATTCACCATATCCACTTATGATCAAAGTAAACACAAATAATTGTAGGCACATTTGTGCATGACCACCCCTTTATTTTCAAATTAAAGAAAAAATGGGTGATTTTGGTAAATTAAGTCCACTTATGAACCTTTCACATCTGACCACCAATTTATGCTTATTTTACTTACAATTAACTCCATTATTACCAAAAATGACACAACACCACCATATCGATTTATGACCATGGAAATACAAATAATTTTTGGCACATGTATGTGCAATCACCCTAATTCACTTTGAATTCAAGCCAAAGTGGTTTGATTGCAGTAACATAGTACACATTGATGACCTGCACACAATAAATGACCACTTTGTGTTAATTTCACTTGTTCATCATCCCTCTCACATCCCTAATCACTTTCTCATCATCCCTTCTTATCCCCAATCACCCCCTCCTCATCCCTCATCATCCCTAATCACTCTCTCATCATCTCTAATCATTCCCTCATCATCCCTCATCATCCTTAATCACTCCCCCTTCATCCCTAATCAATTTTTTATCATCCCTCATCATCCCTAATCATTCCCTTATTGACCTTACTCATCCCTCATTATCCCTAATCACTCCCTTATTGACCCTCATTATCCCTCATCATCTTTAATCACTTCCTTATCATCCCTAATCACTTCTTCATTGACCTTCACCATCCCTCATCATCCCTAATCACTCATTCCTCATCATCCCTAATCACTCCTTCATTGACCCTCACCATCCTTTATCATCCCTAATCACTCCCTCATTATCCCTCATTATCCATCATCATCCCTAATCACTCCCTCTTCACCCCTCCTCATCCCTAATCACTCCCTCTAATACCTTGATGGGGGGTGCAATGGCTTCCCGCTTGTGCCCAATTAGAATTTATTCTAATTATAAATTTTATCTTTCACTCAAATAAGGAAATTAAAGATATCATTTGATTATTTAGTTGGATTCAAAGATAATTTGATTATTTAGTTGGATTCAAAGATCCCATAGTTGAGTTCACATTTTCTCTATATGCCATTGAGAGTTTGTCCATAGTATATCAAATTTATAGATATATATAGGTACTCACCAATCTAATAGAGTGTCTTCCAATCAAGTATCCAATAGAGTGTGTTTCCCAAACCAACTCGATCTATACCCAACCCAATATATACCCAACTTGATCTATGAAGGAAAGGAAAGGAATATGCCTTAATCTAGTGTATTTTGGATGGGACACTTAGATATGGGGCATGGCCTGATGGGCCCTACAGGCTAAATAGAGGGCCTACCATACTCTGAATATGCCCTAGTACCTAATATAATATATCAAAGGATAACATAGGAATGGAACCTCCACCATAGATATATAGGGGCACCATTCTAAAGTCCTTACCCTAATCTCAAACTTGACCTACTTGATAAGGCAAGGGAAACTTTCCCTACCTACTTCATTTATGCCAAGGAGTAAGCCAAGGTAAGCTTGCCTTCTTGATATCTAGTTTTGCTTCAACTAATATCATATCAAGGGAAGATTGCCTTCTCCATAGATAGCAAAGGAATAAGGCATAACTATTAAGGGAAGTTTTTCTTCCTTATATCTAGATTTTCTTTGCTTCTATATTAAGGCATAACTATCAAAAGAAGATTGTTTTTCGATAGATAGCTTTATTCTTACACTACCTACTTAGTTATGCCCTACCTGATAAGGCAAGGGAAGCTTGCTTCCTGATATATATCTTTATTCTTTTCCTACTTACTTTCCCTTTCTAGAATATATTATTAGCTATCAAGGGAAACTTCCTTCTCGATCTATAGATTGTATATATTCTTTCCCTACCTACTTACATATGCCCCACCTTCTTAGATTTTGATGTTAGCAAAGGAATCTTCCTTCCCAATAGATAGAATGAGAAAAGAAGTTTTGAATCATGTTACATATGTAATAGATCTATACCATTGAGTATGCCCTACCTACTAAATGGAAGGCCAGCCCTGTATATGATTTGGGGATTCAACTCAATTAAGTTTTATAATTAATAAGAGATGGTTACAACAATGATGTATTATTCTTAGAAATTATATTTGTGCTCTCTATCTAAGCATGTCTACATTCATAAACTTAAATATGAATTGAGGTGTTTTTGTGAAATTGTATTATTAAATTTTATTTTACATGAATCACATCTATACTATCAAGAGCTAAAACTAGAGTGCAAAGGAGCATGCAAAACAATGCGAGTTTTCTAAAACATGAAATCTTAGGGTTTAGTAAAGTACAAATTCATTAAAATGTTTTGATAAAAAATGCATAATGGTCAAGATATATTACACTAATCATAAAAAATGGAGGATATTTCAAATATGAACTAAATACAATAATATAACACCCTAAATAGATATAAAATGCACCATATAACTAGAGAATTAAAATGTTTTCAATAGATGAGAGATGTTTCTAGATAATATCTAATTTATAACTTGAATGTGTACTTTCAAGCTGAAAATGATTGAAAACTGGTCTATAAGTAGTCTTAAAGTAAATATTAAAAATTGGTATAAAATATAGCAGTCTAAAAAACATCCAAAATTGAGGGGCTTGAATTTGGCACTAACCAAGATCGTACAACTTGATTTTAGTAATAAGATTTGATTCTATTCAAATGGTGTCATATCCTCCCAAATTTTATGAGTGTCTTTGTCTATGTCTTATAATCATAAACCTCTCTCATATTATTGAATTGATGTTAAAATTTTCCAAAATTCCTTCTGTAATGTCACAAGCCCCAATCCACTCCAAGAAATCTTACAAAAACATTAAAAAAAGGATGTAATTATGAGGGCCCTACCTCAATTACACATTTATTCTTAGATAGTTTGGTAATCAACACTCATGCGGTCCAACAAGCAATTTAATGTAATTTATGAAGATTTTGACCCTTGTCTCTATGTATGAGATCTAAGCAACTAGTAGATTCTACGTGCTCTTTCACTATTCTTCAATTATTGGTACAAGGGGTACATAAACTTCAATAGATAACATTAATAATAAAAACATATTTCAATAGCTTAAGTGGAATTATTTTAGAGTCCTTAATGTGTCCTATAAGTATTAGCATGTTTGTGCATATATAGACTTATTGAATTTAAATTAAGACCTATTGTCACATGAGTCGACAATAAAAAAGGAAATAAAGTTGAAAAATAAGGCATAAAAGTCTAACAAAACCATAAACAAGGGTCAAATGACCCATAAGACATAAGCAACCAAGATTGTATGGTTAATATTGGTCACAACAAAAATCGAGCAACTTGATTTTGACAATGGTGAATATGGATAGGTTGATCTTAGAAAGAAAACATAAAATCCTATAAACAATGTTTTTCACCATTTAGGAGCATTGTAAGTCATGCAAAAGCAAAAAAAGGTCAATATGTAAGTTTTCAAACGTTCCATATTGATTGGTGATATTATCATAGACCCAAACTGAAGTGAAATAAAATTTGTAAGGACAACACAAAACAAGGGAATGAAAATAGGGCCCAACACAAGGGGAAAACATGCCAATGAGAGATTATTCATAGCCAATGATCCATATACATAACAACACACTAATACCATAGAAAATAACTAATTATGTACCAAAATTAGTTGTCTACACTTAGAATGTGTTATTATCAAAACATAACAGAACATGTTTATCATGAATATGATAATATATATAAAAAATGCCAAAGACATAATAACATTACATGTGATCCATATCAAGAGTTGTAACCTATAGTGTAATTGTAACCACTCTCTATATGGGGATTTGATGTAGTTATAAATATTAACTCTCCCTCCTTAGAAGGTCATAAGTTCATTATCACAAGAAAATAATTTTTACAACTTAGAGGGTTGAAGTAGTATAATTAGAAACTACTACAGTTGAAGATAATTGTAAGTTATTTATGACACGTATTATTTTGATACTTGGCCTACCAACTTGGATTATTACTAATACAAATGATCTATCCTTTTAGAACAAGATAGTCAAAATGTTTTGTGACAAATACAAGATCAAGTGTATGTTGTCTACTCCTTACCACCCTCATGGAAATGGTCAAGGCGAAGCTTTCAATCAGACTATTGTCAAAATTTTATCAAAAATGATGAATAAGCATGGTTGTGATTACCTTAATCAAATGCATCTATATTTATGGGAGTATAGAACACGTTGTAGAACATCTACGTGGGAAAACCCTGTGTTTATTACTCCAATGTTGTAAAATAAATGTTTCCCCTGAGCTTGAGATTCCATCTTTGAGTGTGTCAATAAAAGGAATTATTGATGATGATGGCTATAAAGAAAATAGATCACATTAGTTGGAAATAATAGATGAAAAGAGAATTAATGTTATTGAACACTAAAGTGTTTATCAAACTTACCTTAATAAGGCTTATAACAATAAAATCATATCAAAAGAATTTAATGTGGGTGATAAAGTGTTGAAACAAAATCAGAAAAAATATTGATGGAAACATAGAAAAAAAAAGACAAATTCAATCCTAATTAGCTTGGCCCATTTGTAATCATTTTTTTTATCAGAGGACTATCACCATATCACACAAGAAAGAAATAATTTGAATAATCTAATTAATATTTTTCACTTTTGATGGTTCTATATTCGATCCTTATCTCTTATCATATTGTTATAATATATTTTATTAACTTTATGATTGTCCTTTTATGCTATGACCTATCATTGATTTGCTTCATATTTCTTCAATTATTTACATGTTTTATCTTTTCCATTTGGCTCTAATTATTACCTATTACTTGTCATTCAATTATCACTTTTTTAAATCGACGTTACATGGAATGTATTGCTTATATATCAATTCTTCTTCAATGATTGATTTTCCTTTCATGTCCTTACACTTTGCATTTTCTTCAATATGATCTTTATTTGGTCATGTCGATGCCTATCTCGGATTTTTTTATTTACTATGATATATATCATGTAAAAATTTTCATGTTCTCACTTATGTTGATGTGATCTATATCATTCATCTATTTGGGTTAAGAACCCATTGATCCTAAAATTAAGATTAAGCATCTATTGTATCTGTGGTGCATTGCTAATAGCACTACATTGCTTATATATTATGTTGACATGGGGCTTCTCTTAATCTTACACTATTTATATTTTACATTCATATAGGGCATATCATCATTTTTGATACATTTCATACATTTGTATAGTATGGGATATATTACTCTTACACTTATATTGATCATATCATAGGTCAGTGTGTGGAAACATATTTAAAACATACGTGCTTCTAATATGACATCTTTTCATGCTACACAACATTGGTTTTATATCTTATCACACACATCACATGCACGTAATGATAAGAGCACAAAGTTTATGCAAAATTCTATGTATATTTTAGCATAATGCATACATGATATTACATAATGTGTACATGTTATAATAATAATTCATACATGTCATTTGAATTGAGGTTCAGTGATTACCAAACCATAATGTATACATATTATAGAATTTACATGTTATTATCTATGAAAGTTTGAAATGCCAAAAGTGTGTGCATTTTTAATATGAAATACCAAAGTGCATATGCACAATAACACATATGCATTATGTTCTAGTGAAGTCATGAAGGGATAAAATGCAAGAAGGTGATGAATTAGAAGGTGGGAGGGGCTAGTTTACTAAAATAAATTTCAAGTATAAAGAATATTTATATTCCTTATACTTTAAATTTATTTTATTACGTATAATAAATTAGGTTCATTTAGCATTTGATAGATTTGGTCTCATAGCTTCACACCTTATGATGTGGGAGATAGTTTTTCAAAATCCAATTTGGTCAGTACTTAAGCATTTTTAGGGTTTAAATATTGAACCTATGGATTTCAAGGCATAACTTTTGTAATTGATGCCCATTTTGTTTAAACATATAGTTATTTTTTAGGTTTTTGTGCCATCTTGGGTTTGTTAAAATTAAAGTTTGCAAACTAACACACACCCAACCACTCCTTTATTCTAATTTTACTTACAATTAGGTCCCTTATAGGTAAAAAGGTGACACAACAACATCATAATCATTTTTGACTAGGGTAAATAAGGAAACTTTGGGCCACATTTAAGTGTGGTCACCCTAATTGAATTTGAATTCATGTCAAAGTGGTGTGCATAGGGAAACATAAGTTGCATTGGTGACCCATGCATATCCAACCATCCCTTCATGTTGATTTTACTTGTGATTATGTCCCTTGTAGACCAAAAGTGACATAAAAACACCATATCCACTTATGATCAAGGTAAACATAAATAACTTTAGGCACATTTGTGCACAACCACCCCATTTATATTCAAATTCAAGAAACAAATGTGTGATTTTGATAAATTAAGTGAAATTATGAACCTTGGACATCCAACCACTAATTTATACTAATTTTACTTATGACCATGGAAATGCAAACAATTTTTTGCACATGTATGTGCCATCACCCTAATTAAATTTGAATTCAATCCAAAGTGGTGTGATTGAAGCAACATAGGTCATATTGATGACATTTGCACATCAAATGACCACTTTGTGTTAAATTCATTTATTCATCATCCCTCCCTCATCCCTAATCACTTCCTCCTCATCTTTCATCATCCCAATCACCCCATCCTCATCCCTCATCATCCCTAATTACTCCCTAATTTATCCTCACCATCCATAATCATTTATAATCACTCCTTCATCATTCCTAATCACTCCCTCATTGACCTTCATCATCCCTCTTCATCCTTAATAATTCCCTCATCCTCCCTAATCACTCCCTCATTAACCCTCCTCATATCTCATCATCCCTAATCACTCCCTTATTAATCCTCATTGTCTAGCATCATCTCTAATCACTCCATCATTCCTAATCATTCCCTCATCAAACTTCACCATCTCTCATCATCCCTAATCACTCACTCATCATCCCTCATCATCCCTAATCATTCCCTCCTCATCCCTCATCATTTCTAATCACTCCTTCATTGACCTTAATTATCCCTTATCATCCCTAATCACTCCCTCATCGTCCCTACTCACTCCTTCCTCATTCCTCCTCATCCCTAATCACTCCATCCCCTACTTTGATGGTGGGTTCAATGGTTTCTAGATTTTTCTTGATTGGCTTCTATTCCAGTTCTAAATTTTACTCACTCAAATAAGGCTCAAATAAACTCTTATTTCACTCATCCTTTTTCACTCAAATATGGAACTTATAGATATCATCTAATTGTATGGTGGGATTTAGAGATCTATATGGTGATTTATGCCTAGACTTTAGAGAGAGTGTGTATCTAGATCCTCAAGATAGAATAAATAGGTAGGAAAATGAGCAAAGGGTGGCATGAAATTGTATTACTTACATATATAGATTGGGATTTGGGCATCTAAGAATCTCAATCCCAAATTTGAGAATCCCAATTTATATCTATATAAATAAGGTGACCTAAGAATGGTAAATAATTTCAATGCCAACCCCATAGTTGAGTTATCATTTTCTCTATGTTCCATTGGGATTTTGTCCATAGTAGATTAGATTTCTAGATATATAGATAGGCAGTACTAATCTGGTAGAGTGCTTTCCAATCAAGTAGTCGATAGAGTGTGCTTCCCAAACCAACTCGATATATACCCACCTTGATCTATGAAGGGAAGGAAAGGAATCATAGGTGATATTTATGGATTATATATCACCTTAGTCTTGTATAATTGGAAAACTTAGACCTTGGTTGTTCCTCCTAGTTTTGGACCTTTCTCACTTTTGGAAGTCTCTCATCTACTCTATATTGTACCCCTTGGCCTATCTCTTGGTTCAACTAGTCTTATGTTGATGACCCAAACATTCTATCTTACCCAAAATTCTCAAAATATGTTTATCTTCCACCTCTAAAAGTTTTAAATATGTACCTATTTTTAGGTTCTTTGGACACTAACGTATCGGATAGACACTTGTGTCGATGCAGGTGTCTTACTCTGATGCAAATTTTTAGTGCCCTAAATTCATCAAATTTGTAAATAAAACATATCCTAATGGTCATCCTAAGTAATTTAATATAAGTTACTTATCTAAAGGGATTGATATAAATATAATATCAACCCTCATTCATTCCTCACTACAAAAACCTAGAAAAGACCTAAGGCAACTTATCAAAGCATTCAATCAAGCACTCAATAAATCAAAGCTTCCCTATTTTCTCTTATTTTCATATCAATAATAGGGACAACACATATATATGTCTAAAGTACTGAAGGAGTATCCCAAGTTCTATATTTTTTAAGTTATAAGTTAGATAATTGTTGCACTCTTTTTCCACATATTGCATGATTCACACACAATCCAACATGTAGGGGAGAACTACATTAATCTAAGGCCCTATTCAAAGTTTTAGCTATGTAGGTAGTGCTCATTGATAGAGGGTCTTAGGGGTTAGATTTATATAGTGTGCCCACTAGTTCATTTTCCCCAAAGTCACTATGAAGATGAAGAACTAGGGTTTTAGAATTTCATGAGGAGTGATAGTCCATGACCTAGATCTGAATGCACTAGTGCAAAGGCAAAGATAAACTAGAAACATCTAGGTAGTCTCATCCTTTTCTAGTAGGTATTCCATGCATGGCACCTATGCTAGGTTTAGACAATAGCATCGATGTAACCATCCTAGGATGAAGCTAATATCTAAGAATTGAGAGGCACTCAATCTAGAATTTGACAACTATTCCAAAATCCTCTTCCAGTCTGCTTCCTTCATATTTCTAATCTATAACTATGCCAGCATCAGAACCAAATAAGTAATTTATTTATTTATCATTTCCATATCTAACATATTTGCACTTACTATTTTTAGGCTATCTTAGTTTGATGAATTCATCATATGTTATATCTAAGTTTACCTTATAATTGGCCTACTATAGAGATAATATATCACCCTTGTACCTTAAGCTATCTCTATCCCCATTGACCCTTGATAACCCCTATCAAGAATTTTGGGTTAAATATTTGATGAACCTGGTCCTTGAACTTTAAACCCTGGGTCAATTAGCATTTTCTAGTTTTTTTGTTGTTGATACTTGATTGTTATAAAATATATGTAACATAAATGCATCTATCACCCATTTTAGGTTCCAATTTGTCATAATTGTTATGGTTTTCTACATTAGTTTCCTTGTGAAATTATTAACCAAATTCATGCCAACAATGAGATAGTTTTAAATCAGAAATAACACTTTATCTCTATAGAAAATTCCTTTTAAAATGTTATAGAGATAGTATCTAGATGCCAATGTGCATGATCTAAACCATTTGTTATACTTAAATCTTATTTGAATGATAGCTACCATCCTACACCCATTATTTACCCATGGATTATATTAGATTATATAGTCCATGTTGTTAATACTCAAAGAGGTAAGGTTACTCAACCCATTCCACCACCTTTTAATATACAATAGGTGCCTCCCAAACCTAAGTTTATAATAAAATCTAAGGGATATGACATTATTGACCAATTAAGTAATACACATGCTAAAATTTCAATCCTTGAGCTCCTAAATCAATCTAATGTTTATAAGGATATCTTATCGAGGTATTGTGTGAGACACAACTTCCAAGTAATATTGATCCTACTCATTTTAAAGATATCATGAAAGATTTAAAGAATAATGCTAAGCTCATTATCTTTGATCCAACAAATTTACCATCCAAAGATATTATTGACCAAAATTTTCCTTTGTTCATACAAGTGACCATGAAAAATAAAGGCATAAAAAGGGTGCTCATTGATAAATCAGGCCTAAACAATTGTAGCATAAAATTCTTAACCACCATGGGTATTCACACCAATATTCTTCAAAAAATAATTATGCACATACAAGGATTTGACAATTCACATAACCCTCTAGTTGGTCAAATCACATTGGATGTGACATTAGGACCAAAAATAATTTCAACTACTTTTTAGATAGTGTCTCAATCATTACATTATAATTTAATTTTGGGTAGACCTTGGATACATTCAATGGAATTTGTCCCATCTACACTTCACCAATGTGTAAAATTCATACATGATTGGACCTTATTAGCCATGCCTATTGATGATGAACCTTCAAATTTTGAAAAATGATACATTTTAAAAATGAAGGCATTCCTACAATGGTACCACCTAAAAATTCATTCCTCTTGAGCACATGCACATGTATGAAATAGGTGAGTCAAGTACAATGGCTCCTTTTTCTCTAGTTGTAAATAAGGCACTAAATAATTAGGTAAACATAGGTGCACATCAAGTGTACAAACCATTACTAAAGGAGCCAATAGAACCATAAGAACCCCCACCATTTGAGCTTCATTTATTGGTCAATAATGAGTAGATAGATGGTCATGATTCATATTACTATGAGAGTGATGATGATATTGCTTATGATATGACAAATGATAAAATGTGAAAACTAAAATTTTATCTACTTGATCACCTTTCACATAACCTATTCAAACCTATAGGTTCCAGTAAATATAATCTAAATCCACTTTTAGAAGATATAGAATTAAATCCCATTAAAGGGAAAAATGAAAATACTAGACAAACATGTAAATTATTGTTATTCCATACATCCCTCTTGGCTAAAAACATTGAGTCGACCTTACAAGGGTCAAATGCAAATTCATCATGTGAACAATGTGGAGTCTTTTAAAAAGGCTTCACAACAAAATGTATAGATCATAGCACAGCAAGATACTCTAGATACCATGTTATCTATGTTACTTGAACATAGAATGATTTCTTTAACTTCTACTAGACATAGATCACATAGTAGACTTATACCTATAGAATACAAGGTACCATATTATAAATATCATCAGATCATTGGCCATAAGAAAAATCAATATGAGACATTGAATAAAATAATTCATAAATATAAGAATGAAAGATGCATACACATTGTGTCAAACATGAGAAAAAGGCAAAATCATTCATATCTTTCAGAAAAGAATTATCTCTCAAAATGATCAAAGTATGAAGATTTAACTGTTATTACAAATATTTATGCGGTATATAGCCACCATCTCCAATTTGATATTAACAAGTGGGATACAACTTACAGCACCACATTTATTACATAATTGGGACATACTACAGATGAACTAATATACTCTCCATTAATGCAAGAAACACTAGGATACATTTGGCTACCTATAGCTCATGGCCCATGTGGAATATTCCACCATATGGATATTAGACCGTGAACCACTTTTGAAACTAAAGTTTGGACAAAATTGGCTAGTCAAGTGGAATGTTATGCTATATACTACAAACATGTTATTAATTTTCTTAATGTGGATACAGAGATTTGCATATGGCATGATGGGTATGATTATTTTCCTACACCATTGGATTTAGGTAAACCATTAAACAAAAACATTGAATATTTGGCATTACATCACTATAAACAAATATTGAGAAATTTTATAGGTGGTCCTATAACTTTTGATATTGGGGACTTCCTTGATTAGACATATTCAGATATTCTAATAGTACCCCAAATAAACATTAAAATTTGCCAAAAACACTTCTGGTACCTATAGACTCTATTGGCTCTTTGGCATCTATGTGTTAGTTCCATGTTAATGGATGGCATATCATTTACTTCTACATACATGTGTGTCACACTTCTACTTGAGTGTGATACAGGCATACATAGATACATGATCTATTCCTATTTCAAATGTTGGGCCTTCCCTCTACTCCTATCATGTGGACATTGGGGGAATTTGTTTTCATTTATCTAGATATGCACAACTTATATCATTTTATGGTCTCTTCATTATCACGTTTTATCTCTTACATACTTACACATGCCTTTGTCTATGATTATATATTTCACATGGTACTTGATATGCTATGCACTTAACTTTTTTTTCTAACACATTTGATTCATGGGCTGCTATGAAATGTTTGTGTTGGTTGTTTATGATTTCTTTTTTGCACTTCATTGAGTGTCTTGTCTTGTTATTGTCTTGTTTGTTCAAGAATTTGAATATGTTCCTTTATTTTTGGCCCTCATGTCTATGTGTTATTTCTTGGACATTTTAATATGTCATTATTTGCCTCCTTGTAAATTTGAATATGTCATTCTTTATTTTGTGGACATCTGACTAAGTCATGTCCCTTTGATTAGGAGACATTTGAACATGCCCCTTATTTGCAGTCTCTTAAGACCATTGTATGTTGATTTGATTTTGAGTGTTCTTATGTGTGTGTTTATTTGCTTGTTGAGCTTTTATTTTTACTATATAGATGTTGCCATGAAATTTATCATGCATCTTAGGCCTTCATGTGATCACATTATTTTATGCACTTCAATGCTATATTTACCTCAACATGTTCTTCTATATCCTACATGGTTCCATTCATATATTATTCAATTGTCTTATCCTTTTGACTTGAGGTAAATACCAGTTTTTAATCTTCCCTCACCTCAAAAGGGGGGAATATTAGTGGGATCATGTCATAGAGGCATGTTCTCCACATTTGTCACAGTTTTTAGATTCACTTGGGGCATTTCATATAGGCATGGATTCCACACATTCATAGTTTTTAGATTTAGTAGGGGCATGATTTGGATGTATGTTCTCCACACTTATTCAGTAGTTGACACTTGTATTAGTTTTAGGTTTAGTGAAGGCATGTCATATAGGTATGGCTTCCACACATTCATAATTTTTAGATCCATGGGCGCATGTTTTATAAGCATGTTCTCCACACTTATTCAATATTTTTTTGATGCAAAGGTATCAAGAAAATTTATCTAATATGAATTCAAAAAAATACTTACCTTTTCTATATACCTAGATCTGATTTGATTTCATTACTCTCTCTGATCTTTAAAACTCTTTCTTCATCTCTGTTTCATCCCTTCATACACCTTTAGTAGACCTTCAATCCCCTTAATGAGTTTCCAAAAATTTTTTATTTCTTGAAAACAAAATTCAATCATTTATGTACTATCACCTCATCACCTTACCATCATTCTCAGTATCTGCATATCCACTCTCCATATCTCATTCATTCTTGCTTTTCTCACTTGGTTCATAAGCTTAAGGGCCTCAACTCTTGTTCAAATCCCCTCCACTTATTAGTTGGTAATATACACTTCTTAATTTCCACCATTATAATCAATCTCCAAGCCTCAACTTTCCACTAATCCTTCTACTTTTCTTGTCACCTTTCTCTAACTAACACTATTCTCTCCCTAGTAGCCTTTTTTTAACCTTTTCTACTTTTATAGATAAATACAAACTTATCTTGATAAAAGAAGATAATATTATGAAACCCTCTATCCTTTACCTCCTCTAAATGAAATTTCTTAACCCAATTCCTCTCCAAGATGCATTTTCTAATTCCTCTCTAGACCTCATTAAGTATTTACCCCTATTGTGCACACAGTCACTCATATTTTGTACACAGAGGTACATACAAGTATAAAACCTCCAAAATATATTAGTATACATCAATCTCAATATAATCACCAATTTTTGTTATTTTTGACTGGTTTAATTTCAATATAATCACATTTTTGTTTAAAAACCCTAATTTAGGGTTATATTTGAATGTGCAAACCCGAGAGGATTAAACTTGAGGTTTTAAGATTCAAACAAGTTTTTAAACTCCTATGAAAGTTAGACAAGGCCTGTAAAAATACTACACACATTTTAAAATCCTTAGGTACCTTTTATACACCCATATTTATCACCTTTGTAGGATAAGTTTTGTGTCGAACCCCAACACAGTTGTCTATGTCTCTACTAAACCTAAGAAGGAACTAATTTGTGTTTCAAGATTCAATATACATTTCAATCTTAAATGATGGTTAAAATAGGTCTATAATAAATTTCCACATGTTCTTGAGCATTGATAAATAGTTTAAATGATCTATGTTGTCTATTTAATGCAATTCTGAGTTGGACTATGTATGGGTTCATAGACTTATACATGGTTTCGTGATGGTTTTCTCACACAGTGGGATAGAAACAACTAAATCAATACATAAACAACCTTCAGAGATTTGAGAGAAAGTGATTACCAATTCACATGTGTTTCATCCATAATTATATAAAGTATTATTTACACCAAAATGCATACTCAATCTTCTTACCCACAAAATAAAAGCAAAATAGGGTCTACAACGTTAGTTCTTAAACTAAGCAGCTTTCTATTAACTTTCTTGGAGTTAAAACCCAATATTATTAAAATCCATCAGATTTAATTTGATACTTTCAACCAAATCAAAATTCTTAAATATTTTTTTATTTCAATTCTCATAGACACAGTCATATTGAATTCAGAATGCAAGAAACACAAGTATAAACAGCTAGTTTGAAAATTTGAGTATCTTTCTATTCATTTTATTGGGATTAATAGCAATCCAACCTCACATCCATACCCAAAACATTTTTTAAACACAATTACTAAGAATGGGTTGAATCAGTCTTAAAACCTTTTATTTAATTACACTTGATCAATCATGAACCATTCAAACAAACATATATATCTAGCAAGCATAAGCAACTATCCACATAAGGATGAAACATAAGAACACATCATATATGAGGGAAACCCTCAAGGGGAAGAAAACCAACTAATATATACAAATTTAATATAGTCCCTGTCAAGAATCTAGAACATAAAGCTCTGATACCACTTGTTAGGACTCAGGAGCACAATTGATTACCAAGCAACTAAACACGGAATTAAACCAGAAGTAATAAGTAACTAGAATTCAAAAATAACACAGAATATGAGAGACAATACCCAATTGTATTAATACTCTTCTAGAAGGAAATACAACAAAGAAGATGCCACAATCTTCTTTTACACTCCTCTAGGGCTCCCACACCTCTAGGGCGTAAACAGTAAATCTCTTCAAGAGCTCACTCTCTCAACTACGGTCACAAAAAACAACTCAAACACAAAGTTGTTGTTCACCTCCACCAGCCAGTAACAATACTGCCAGTCCACCAGCCAGTAACAATACTACCAATACAAACAAGTATGCAACGTACTCCAAGTAGATCTCACCTGATCTTGCTACCTGTTGTGTTGCTGACCTCCCTAATCTTGCACACCTACAAATCAACCTGTTTTTGCACACCTACAAACCTAGATCACACACACACACACACACACACACACACACACACACACACACACTTGCAGATCAACTGACTTTACTTACCACATGTATATCTTCTACCTGATCTTGCACAACTTGCAAACCAACCTGATCTTACATACCATGAAGAACCCTTGTCCTCCAAACTAGCACCCCTATGGATCTTCTACCAAACCTTGCTCTCTCGTAGATCTACATGATCATACACACTTGGCACTATAGCACTATAAGGAGCCAACCTTGCTCTCTCTATCTAGCACCCTGGGAATCCCTGCTTTGATCCCTCACTCTTTACAATACAGCCCATGAGTCTCTTAAATAGATCTCATGCAAACAATAATAAGACATCTAATTACAATAATTAGATCCACAACTCAAGACTAAAATTAGCCTTTTAACATGCAAAGAATTGGTTCGTTAACAAACTATTCGTGAAACTCACAGTTTGGGAACCGCACAGGTGATCGACGTCGGTCGCTGTCTGTCTGGAGATGGCCGATGCCAGCCGATCCCTAACTGATGTCGGCAGCTTCCTATCTACACCTGACCGACGTCAATTGGCCTGACTGATGTTGGTGATTGTGACACTCAGCAACCTCCATGTTTGCATCTGGGTGAAGCTTTTAGCTCCACAACCTAACGATCTCCCACTTGGAGATAAATAGCTACACTTGTACTTGTACATGTACCTGTACCTGTACATCCTCTAATTTTGTTTCTTGGCTTGTATCCCTCTTCAAGCTCAATCTTGAAGACCAACCACCACACAACCTGTGATGCTTCACCTGACACTACCAGCTCTGATCTGCACATGACCATCGTTGGTACCTCTCTGTTCGATATCAATTCCACCTGACCAACATCGGTAACTGTGTTCTCATGAGAGTGATGACTTTTTACCCACAAGCTTACTTTGAATCAAAACCCTATCCAAACTACCCTGCTCAGAAGTATCCAGCCCCTGTGACTGATCTTTTTCCATCATCTCCTCCATGAACACCAAGGCTTTCCAGTTCTTAAGTTTGTCAAATACATCAGACTTCCTTTTCTTGCAATAAATCCAATCCTTTCTTGTAGCATCCCACTGCTCACAAAAATCTTGGTCTATGCTCTCCAAAGCTGAACTCTTACCATTTGACTTAAGAGCATCCATTCCCTTCTCACTCATGTGACCAAGCCTACAAAGCCACATCTTTGCAATAGAAGTGGAATTAGTAATATAAGTAGATAGATAAAGAGTACCTACTTTCTTACCACATGCTAATTTAAGTGCACCCTTGGAAACATTCCAAGAGTCCAATGTGAGAGTTACTATGCATCTCTCATCACCCAACTTTCCTATATAAATTAGCTGCATCTCTAGGACTGGGACCTACATGACCTCCTTCAACACCCATGTGTTGCCCGTTTGCAATTTCAGCCACACTTCCCCTTTGCCAATACTTTGACAAGGCTCACCAACCCCTAAATAAATCTTTCCAAAGTCTCCATGGACCTTAACACAGAAAAATACTCTATTTGGGGCTGCATGGAAAGAGGCAACAAAATCTATAAACCAAGATTCTACTTTATCCAAGGAACATATAAGAGCAACTAGTGCAACAATCCATGCAACAATACCTGCTTCTTTATTTCCTTCATGCTGATTTACTACCAACCAGCAATCTTTCTTTACCTGCTCTTTCTTTCCATAACACCATAATTGACCATTCGTGCCTTTGAATTCCTCCATTCTTAGTGTACTTTCTTCTGCCATTGCTTTACTCCCACTCAATCAAAAAGTCCTGAGAGTGACCTATAATCAAACACAAACCTGCTCCCTGCACCTGGCTCTGATACCACTTGTCAGGAATCTAAAACATAAAGCTCTGATACCACTTGTCAAGAATCTAGAACATAAAGCTCTGATACCACTTGTTATGACTCAGGAGCACAATTAATTACCAAGCAACTAAACACAGAATTAAACCAGAAGTAATAAGTAACTAGAATTTAAAAATAACATAGAATATGAGAGACAATACCCAATTGTATTAATACTCTTCCAGAAGGAAATACAACAAAGAAGATGCCACAATCTTCTTCTACACTCCTCTAGGGCTCCCACACCTCTAGGGAGTAAACAGTAAATATCTTCAAGAGCTCACTCTCTCAACTACAGTCACAATAAATAACTCAAACACAGAGTTGTTGTTCACCTCCACCAGCCAGTAACAATACTGCCAGTCCACCAGTCAGTAACAATACTACCAGTACAAACAAGTACACAACGTACTCCAAGTAGATCTCACCTAATCTTGCTACCTGTTGTGTTGCTGACCTCCCTAATCTTGCACACCTGGAAATCAACTTGGTTTTGCACACCTGCAAACCTAGATCTCGCACACATACACACACCTACAGATCAACCGACTTTACTTACCACATGTAGATCTTCTACCTGATCTTGCACAACCTACAGACCAACCTGATCTTACATACCATGAAGAACCCTTATCCTCCAAACTAGCACCCCTATGGATCTTCTACCAGACCTTGCTCTCTCACAAATCTACCTGATCATACACACTTGGCACTATGGCACTATGAGGAGCCAACCTTGCTCTTTCTATCTAGCACCCTGGGAATCCCTGCTTTGATCCCTCACTCTTTACAATACAGTCCATGAGTCTCTTAAATAGATCTCATGCAAACAATAATTAGACATCTAATTACAATAATTAGATCCATAGCTCAAGACTAAAATTAGCCTTTTAACATGCAAATAACTGGTTCGTTAACAAACTATTCGTGAAACTCACAGTTCAGGAACCGCACAGGTAACCGACGTCGGTCACTGTTAAACCAGAAGTAATAAGTAACTAGAATTCAAAAATAACACAGAATATGAGAGACAACACCCAATTATATTAATACTCTTCCAGAAGGAAATACAACAAAGAAGATGCCACAATCTTCTTCTACACTCCTCTAGGGCTCCCACACCTCTAGGGCATAAATAATAAATCTCTTCAAGAGCTCACTCTCTCAACTATGGTCACAACAAACAACTCAAGCACAGAGCTGTTGTTCACCTCCAACTAGTTAGTATCAATACTGCTAGTACACAAGTATGCAATGTACTCCAAGTAGATCTCACCTGATCTTGTTACCTATTTTGTTGCTGGCCTCCCTGATCTTGCACACTTGCAAATCAACCTGGTTTTGCACACCTGCAAACCTAGATCTCGTACACACACACACACCTACAGATCAACTGACTTTAATTACCACATGTAGATCTTCTACCTGATCTTGGACAACCTATAGACCATCCTGATCTTACATATCATGAAGAACCCTTATCCTCCAAACCAGCACCCCTGTGGATCTTCTACCAGACCTTGCTCTCTCGCAGATCTACCTGATCATACACACTTGGCACTATGGCACTATGAGGAGCCAACCTTGCTCTCTCTATCTAGCACCCTGGGAATCCCTGCTTTGATCCCTCACTCTTTACAATATAGCCCATGAGTCTCTTAAATAGATCTCATGCAAACAATAATTAGACATCCAATTACAATAATTAGATCCATAGCTCAAGACTAAAATTAGCCTTTTAACATGCAAACAACCGGTTCATTAACAAACTATTTATGAAACTTGCAGTTTGGGAACTGCACAGGCGACCAACATCATTCAATGTCTGTTTGGAGATGATCAACGTCGGCCAATCCCTAACCGATGTCGGCAACTTCCTGTCTACACTTGACCGACGTCGATTGGCCTGATCGATGCCGGTGACTGTGACACTCAGCAACCTCCATGTTTGCATCCAGATGAAGCTTTTAGCTCCACAACCTAACAATCCTATAAGATAAAAACCAAGTTTATTGAAGCATCAACTTCACATGGAACACCAAACCCAACTATCCAAGCACCTACTTGACTAGGCTTTAGCAAGCACCCACTTGCAAAGAGGCGCCAACCCCCTAGATGACTCAGCACCAACTCAGCCACTAATAGTTTTGATCACCTTCATAACACTATGTTTTTTAATGAACTGATGATGACCACCTCTTCAGATCTTCATAATCTTATCCCTCTCAAAATATTTTATAGGCCTCTTTGCTCAACTAGGTCTCTTAAAGACTGATTAGGTCATAGTACCTTGATCTGCATAATCAAACCTCCTATTAGATATTCATGGCATATCATATACACTCATATTATGGTCTATAATACCTTCTTCCACTCAAGGATCTTATATCTCCTATATTTCTCATTCACTCCTCTATTCACTCCTTATTTAGGTCTCATGAAGACCTAATTCCATTAGGCCTACTTTAGGACATGTTACCTTATGACCCCTTAGAACACTCTATACCTCTACACATGGAAAAACCTTTCCATAAAATGATAAAATATGCCTTATCCAATATCCTCTAATCACCATGACACCTTTTAGGTCTAACCACCACTTGAAACACTTCATTAGCATTGTTCACATTAGGCCTTTGAACACATAGAAAAATCTATCTTGAAAAACTGAAGATAACACATCATTTAGCCACAAAACCATGACAATAATCACTTATACAGAACCTACATAACCTCAAAAATATCACCATATTAATTAGACACTTCTAATTAGGAGATAAGGCTTTAAGAACACCCCTGCAACTCACTCACTAAAAACTGCTAGATTACCTCAAAACATAGTCATGGTGACTTAGACATCCAACACCTATATAAAAAATTTCAATGACTTCTGATGTATTTATATGATCCTATGAGATCATTATTCCATTATTATATATAAATATCATATGTTTAAATGTAAAATATTAGTCTTGTAGACCAATCTTATGACCTTATATCTCATTGTCTCATCTAAACTAGATAGGTCAACTTATGAGCAACTTTTTCACTATATTCACTAGCCTCAAAAACTTATACCAAACATGAATATGTCTTAAAATTCTTGAACAACATCTCTATGTACTTTTTTTCATCATTATATCATGATAACAAATTCTAATTCATCTTCTCATTGTTGCCTAAGTTTTTCATTGTTTGACACCATTAGGTCTATTAGCGACTAGCTAACTTACATGACTAGTTTACCACACTTGAGGACTAGAACCTACCCGAAAACCTTCATGGACATAAAACATGAGTCTCTACCTTCTTCCTCCATCCATTTTCTTACTATGTTCAATGCAAATTTTTAATTATGAAGTAACTTCTTCATAAATAATCCTATAACTCAACATTTTCTCTCTCCTATCTCTAACCAATACCACCTAGAGGTACCTGGGAGAGTCCACTACAAGATAAAATATACTACCTAAGCATACCAATCCATTTTGGTCACTTTTTATCAACATATTCAACATCAAGTCCTTATTAGGGTTTTAATAGGGTTTAAACATGTTTCCACTATTAATGATCCTTCATAAAGCATAGCCCCTCAATTCAAAAACTAATGCCTAGAATTTTGATTTAGGACCCTTCCCCATCTACCATGAACTACTTATGATCTAGGAAACAATTCATGTGACAATTCGGGTGACGGTTCCACCCCAATTGATGACGGAACTTTCAAGAGCCATAACTTTTGCACCATAGCTCCAATTGACTCGTCGTTTGAACCGTTGGAAATATAAGAATGAGGAGAACATGGTGAGATGGAATTGATAACTCCTTAATAAATTTTGACCCCTAAAACCCAATGGAAGTGCCCCAAATTTCAATTTTAATAGTGTGTTATAAAAATAGTAATTCCTTAAATTTTGTATTGTTTTAAATCATGGAAGTCAAACCAATTCATCTCCCTTGAGATTGGTGACCTTACACATCCTTAACCTACTTTAAAAATGTGTATAAATTAATATGTGACCTAAAATTGAAATTAGACATCTCTTCCTAGAGATAAGCATATAGTTGTATTGCGATCTTGAGTAATAAAACATCTCTTCTCAGAGAATTCATTGTTACTATGTTATTTTTGTGTTCTTGAAATATTTGTCAACCAAAACTTCTAAGTTTTGGATCAACTTAGGTTCCCATGCAAAGGTTTGATGAGCTAATGAACACAATCAAATCCTTCTCGGGTTGAGAACCCTTCATTTTGAGTACTTGAGAGACCTCCCAAAAAAAATTCATGCATTGTCCTTCACACTACAACCTAAAACTATATGAATAAACTTGAAACAACATACCTCACCAATGATAATTTTTACATGATCTCAAACACCTTGAAATCTTATCATGACCCCTCATTAGGTCACTCTCTCTCTCTCTCTCTCTCTTTGCTCTCTAGACTTTGACCTGCAAACCACATTAGGCTTTAAAAATTGACCTTCATGCCTCTTTCCATACAATTTAAACCTCACTCACATACTCAATCAACATTTATCATTCTTAAACACTACCATACATCCTTCACATGCCTTGACAATAAATCATGATACCTCATAAGTCCAGGTAGCGTCTAGGAGTGGTCTAGGTGCAAATTTGTTCTAAGTTTCCTACACTTATAGGCTCACCTTGAGAATCTAATGAGTGATCCAATGCCTCACATACATGATTAATAAACCTCATACAACCACTCATGCTTGTGTGCACTCATATTACCAAGAAACCATGCTCATTCATTCTCACAAGGTCTCTTCATTCCATGATTAGGATTAAGCTACTTAAAGACATGTATCTTCATTCAACCATCAGGCATTATTTGCCTTCAAATTCTCTATTTATCCTTCAAATACTCTTTCATGGCAACATCCTTCAATTATAACACTCCACCAATGCCCATTGTCACATTAACACACTACCAACTAGGCACACTCTCTCAAAGGCATCAACCTCATACAATATGCACCTTTGACATCAATGACAATACTCAATAAAACTCTCTACAAAACATCAACACTTAAAAGTTTTATATGATTCATAACTACTCTAATGGTTCTTCGACTCCTTCAAGAACTTTGAGAGACTTCTAACTACCCAACTCTTAACACACCTATCAAAATGACTAATCATGTGATTTAAGTATGAAGTAAAGTAACATTGAAAACTTTGAGAGTCTACAAAAAATGAATACATCATTGGAAACTCCTTCAAACATGACTGATAACCCAAAACCTTGACAAGAAATTCAAAAATTCAAATTATTAAAATTGGTAGGAAAATGCCAATTTCAAATTTTTAGCTCCTTAAGCACACTTTGACATTTTAATAATATTTTCAAGTGTGTATTATGACTCCTAAGACCCTTATAATTATATTACCAACCTACATGACCACTTAACAACTTGATCACTTCAAAATTGTGCAAAAACAAGACTAGTATCATTCTTTGAAGGATGTTCCTATATCAAATTATTGAGGAGCAAAAGAAACTTTCCTATGAAATTTATAATTGATCTTGCATTGATGTTATTCATAGCATATCTCTTCATATTTCATATCCTCCTGGATCCCAAGGCCTATTAAAATGTTGTAGACTTCTTTGACTCTTAGGTAAAGCTATTGTGGCTCCTCCCCTGATGATTTCTCTCTTGCTATTGATCTCCAAACTAATCATTGGAAAAATATTCTTGTTCTCCTTCCTCCAAATACCTACACATGAAACAAACAAATCAAACAAAATAACTCCTTTTTTCCCTCTTGAATTTCACAATCTTTCTCTCCAATTTTTGACTTCTCTTTGACTATAACTGTTGCCTCTTATATTGCTTCCAACTAGTTGTAGACTGCATCCTTCTCATTCACATCCTTCTTTTCTATGTGTTGTTCATGTATTTCTTAACTAATCACATGGTTTTATTTACTTATCAAATTTCTAGGCATTAAGTTCTCTGAAGCAAATTCTCTCAACATACTAATCTTTCTAACAAATTCTTCCAAATAACCAACACTACTTATCAATGACAATTAACTTGAAAACTCTGTGAACAACTCCTCAAAGTGATCATTTGACAAAAAAGACTCTTTATCAAATGTAACACTTGTTTCATGATGTACACATAAAACATTGCTTACCTCATCATATTTGGTTAGTGGTAGAAACTCTATACTTTCTACAATCAGCACCTTGATACCTTTTTCAACTACTATGTTCTCTTATCTCTCTTCTCTGTTAACTTGTGTTTCCCTTTTTCTTCCTTTTATCTCTTGTCATTAGCCTATGTTGCTTCATACTAATCATCTATGTCCTTCTTGATCTATACTCGATCAAGTGCTTCTTCTTGTTCCTTGGGCCTATGTATTGGCCCAACTAGTTCATCTCCCTCATCAACTCTTACACCTACATACACACATGTTAAAACACCATTAGATGGAAAATCTTGAGGCTTACCTTCCTTCTTCTCTATCTTCTTAGGCTACCTTGCTAGTAATTTCACCATTTGTCTTCTTCTCTTATCTATCATCTGCTTGAGAGTCCATCTCACTCTCTTCTTGATGTTTACAAATAATCTTGGTATTATCTCTTCCAAGACTTTCTCTAACCTTTCCAAAATCATCTTCATCTTATCAATCTATTTTTCTCTCTTTAATTCTCTTTTCTTCACTTATTTTTCTTTTTTCCATCTTCTTGTGTCAATCCTCATGCTTTAAGCCCTTCATCCTTATTTTTGTATCTTCACTCTTGTCTATACTTCACTCTCTCTAGGTCTCACTTGTACTTATATCTTCTTGACAATATTACCTACTTGCCTCCTTGACCTCTCTTGGGTCTCTCTCTTTCTATCTTCAGCTCTTCTTGAGCTTCCTTCTTTTAGCTTTCATTAGCTTTCTCTATTTCTCCAAGCCTCTATGGATTAATGGATTCATCCACACAATATTATTTCTCACATATATTTCTACCTCTCTATCATATCCCTATAACTTCATTATTAACCCATAACAACATCTCAAATAAACCTTCAATACATAATTAGTATAATTTTCATACAAACATAATCAACACTTTCAAAACATAAAACATAACTTATACAAAGACCTTACCAGCTCTGATACTAAATGATGCATAGGTATCAAGCAAACTTCTTTGATATGGATTCAAACACATACACTTACCTTTACTATATACCTATCTTTGATTTAATTTCCTTATTCTCTTTGATCTTTGAGATTCTTTCTTCATCTCTATTTCATCCCTTAGTACACCTGGGTCTTTGCTAGACCTTCAATCCCCTTAATGAGTTTCCAAACTTATTTTATTTCTTGATAATACTTTTCATTAATTTATGTATTGTCTTCTCACCACCTTACCATCATTCTCAGTATCTACATATCCACTCTCCATATCTCATTCATTCTTGCTTTGCTCACTTGGTTCGTAAGTTTAAGGGACTCAACCCTTGTTCACAATCCCTCCACATATTATCTAGTCATCTACACTTCCCTTATTACTTACCACTATTCTAATCAATCTTCGAACCTCAAATTTCCACTAATCCTTCTACCTTTATTGTCACCTTTCTCTAACTAACACTAGTCTCTCCCTAGTATCCTTTTTTTGACCTTTTCTCCTTGTATGGACAAATATGGACTTATATTGAGGAAATAAGATAATATTATAGCACCCTTTATCCTTTACCTCCTCTACATGAAATTTATTAACCCAAATCCTCTCCTAGATGCATTTTTTAATTCCTCTCTCGACCTCATTAGGTCTCTTTGCCCCTATTGTGTACATAGTCACTCTTATTCCATACACAGAGGTAGGTACAAGTATAAAACCTCCAAAATATCTTATTATATATCAATCCCAAGATAATCACCAATTTGTGTGATTTTTGACCTGTTGAATTTCAAGATAATCACATTTTTGTTTAAAAACCCTAACTCGGGGTTATATTTGACTATGAAGACCCAAGAGGGTTAAACTTGAGGTTTTGGGCTTCAAATGAGTTTTTAAAATCCTATACAAGTTGGATAAGGCTTGTACCTATACTACACACATTTTATAATCCTTAGGTACCTTGTAGACACCCTTGTTTATCACCTTTGTAGGATATGTTATGTGTCAAACCCTAACACAGAGCTATCTTTATCTCTATTAAAACTGAGAAGGAACTAATTTGTGTTTCAAGATTCAATATACATTTTAGTCTTAACTAATGGTTGGAACAAGTCTATAATAACTTTCCACGTGTGCTTGAGCATTTATAAACATTTGAAAGAATCTTTGTTGTCTATTTAATGCAATTTTGAGTTGGATTGTGTATGGGTTCAAAGACTTCTATAGGGTTTTGTGATGGTTTTCTCACACAGTGGGATAGAAAAAAATAAATAAATACATAAACAACCTTCAAATAATTAATACAAAGTGCTTACCAATTCACATGTGTTTCATCGATCATTCTATGAAGCCTTTCTTACACCAAAATACATACTCTTCTTACCCATAGAATATAAGCAAAATAGGGTTTGCAACATTAGTTCTTAAACTGAGCAACTTTATATTGAATTTCCTAGAGTTAAAAGCCAATATTATTCAAATCCATCAGATTTCATTTGATACATTCAAACAAATCAATATTCTTCAATATCTTTTCTTTCTATTCTCATATACACAGTCATATTAAATCTAGAATGCAAGAAACACAAGTATAGATAGTTATTTTTAAAAATTAAGTATCTTTATATTAATTTTATTGGGTTTAACATCCATAAAACCTTACATACATCCCCAAAAATCTCTAAAAAACATGAACACTGACAAGTTTTATATGATTCATAACTACTCCAACAGTTTTTGGACTCCTTCAAGAGCGTTGAGAGACTTCTAACTACCCAACTCCTAACACACCTATCAAAATGACTAATCATGTGATTTAAGTATGAATTAAAGTAAAATTGACCTATTTTATATTCTACACAAAATACTAAATCATTTTAAACTCCTTCAAATATGACTGATAACCCAAAACCTTGACAAGAAATTCAAAATTTTAAATTATTGAAATTGGTGAGAAAATGCCAATTGTAAATTCTAAACTCCCTAGGCACACTTTGACATTTGAATAATATTTTAAAGTATGTATTATAACTCCTAAGACCCTTATAATAATATAAACAATCTACATGACCACTAAACAATTTGATATCTCTAAAATTGTGCAAAAACAAGAGTAGTATCATTCTTTGAAGGATGCTCCTGCATCATACTACTGAGGAGAAAAAGAAACTTTCTTATTAAAGTTATAAATTATCTTGCATTGATGTTATTTACAACATTACTCTTCCAATTTCATATCCTCCTAGATCCCCCAAGGCCTATTAGAAGGCTGTTGACCTCTTTTACTCTTGGGTAAAGCTATTATGGCTCCTCCCCTAATGATTTCTCTCTTGTTATTGATCTCCAAACTAATCATTGGTAAATTTTTCTTGTTCTCCTTCCTCCAAATACCTACACATGAAAAAAATAATTTAAAAAAAAAAATCCTTACTTTCCCTCTTGGAGTTCACATTTTTTTCTCTCCAATTTGTAATTTCTCTTTGACTACAACTATTGCCTCTTGTATTGCTTCCAACTGGTTGTAGACTATCTCCTTCTTCTCATTCACATCCTCCTTTTCTTTGTGTTTTTCATTTACATCTGTATTTATCACATGGTTTTATTTACTTTTTAAATTTTTATACATTGAGTTATTTAAAGCAAATTCTCTCAACATACTGATCTTTCCAATAAATTCTTTCAAATATGCCACACTACTTATCAATGACAACTGACTTGATAACTCTATGAATAATTCCTCAAAGTGATCATTTGAAAAAAATTGAGTTTCATGAGACAAAAAAAAACTCTTTATCAACTGTAACACCTATTTCTTGATGTACACATAAAACATTGCTTGCTTCATCATATTTGGTTAGTGGTAGAAACTTTTTACTTTCTACAATTAGCACCTCGGTACCTTTTTCAACTGTTGTGTTCTCTTGTCTCTATTCTTTGTTAACTTTTTTTCCATTATCTTCCTTTTGTATCTTATCCTTAGTATCCATTACTTCATACCATTCATCTACATTCTTCTTGATCTCTACTTGATCAAGTGATTCTTATTCTTGTTCCTTGAGCCTATGCATTGGCCCAACTAGTTCATCTCCCTCATCAACTCTTACACCTACATACACACATGTTAAAACACCATTATATGGAAAATATTGAGGCTTACTTTCCCCCTTATCTATCTTCTTAGGATGCCTTGATAGTGATTTCACCATTTGTCTTATTCTCTTTTCTATCATATGCTTGAGAGGCCATCTCACTCTCTTCTTGATGTTTACAAAGAATCTTGGTATTATCTCTTCCAAGACTTTTTATAACCTTTACAAAATCATCTTCATCTTAAAAATCTCTTTTTCTCTCTCTAATTCTCTTTTCTTTACTTCTTTTTATTTTTTCATATTCTTGTGTCAATCCACATGCATTAATCCATTCATCCTAATCTTTCTCTCTTCACTCTTGTCTATACTTCACTCTCTCTAGGTCTAACTTGGACCTATATCTTATTGACAAGCTTACCTATTTGCCTCCTTAACCTCTCTTGGGTCTCTTTCTTTCTATCTTCAGCTCTTCTTGAGCTTCCTTCTTTGAGCTTTCATTGTCTCTCTCTTTTTCCAAGCCTTTATGGCTTAAGGGATTCATCCACACAATATTATTTCTCACATATATTTATGCCTCTCTATCATATCCATGTAACTACATTAGTAAGCCATTGAAACATCTCAAAGCAACCTTCAATACATACTTATTATAATTTTCATACAAACTTAACCAACAATTTCAAAACACAAAACATAACTTATCCAAAGACCTTACTATCTCTGATACCAAATGATGTAGAGGTATCAATAAAACTTATCTGATATGAATGCAAATACATACACTTACCTCTGATATATACCTAGCTCTGATTTGATTTCTTTATTCTCTCTGATCTTTGAAACATAAGTATAGACAATTAGTTTGAAAAATTGAGTATCTTTCTATTCATTTTCTTGGGGTTAACAACTATACAACCTTGCATCCATCCCAAAAAATCATTAAAAAACATCAACACTTACAATTTTTATATGACTCATAACTACTCCAACGGTTTTTGGACTCCTTCAAGAATGTTGAGAGATTTCTAACTACCCAACTCCTAACACACCTATCAAAATGACTAATCATGTGACTTAAGTATGAAGTAAAGTAACATTGACCACTTTGAGAATCTACATAAAATTACTACATCATTGGAAACTCCTTCAAACATGATTGATGACCCAAAACCTTGACAAGAAATTCAAATTATTGAAATTTGTGGGAAAATGCCAATTTCAAATCCTAAGCTCCCTAAGCACACCTTGACATTTAAATAAGATTTTGAAATGTGTATTATGACTCTTAAGACAATTATAACAATCTAACCAACCTACATGACCACTAAACAACTTGATCACTCCAAAATTATGCAAAAACAAGACTAGTATCATTCTTTGAAAGATGTTCCTACATCATTGGCACACCCAGATTCATTGGGCGCATGTTTTAGAAACATGTCCTCCACATTGGCACTTATTTCAATTTTCATATTTTTTCATATATAGTGGGGGTATGCTTTGGAAGCATGTTCTCCACATATAGTTTTTGAATTGACCAAAACACAGTTATATAATTTAGATTCATAGTTGTGGTAAAATGATATACATTGGTACCATTATTATACACAGTTTTAGTAGGTACATATGTTATGAAATATGCACCTAATATTTCATAATCCAAATAAATTTCATATTTTAAAACACTCTTTGAGTTTTTCATCACCCACTAGGATGTGCTTTTATGGACTGTATTGAGCCAATTTACTATAGTTATTGGTTCATTTTTTGGTATAGTTATGGTAATTAAAACACTCATTATTTCCATGTTTTCAGGTTGGACTTGATTTTATCATCCATCCTGACCAATTTGATAGTATTATTTGACTTTATTCACTTGTGCTCACCAGGTTAGAAGTATTATTGGTTTGTAAATTTGAGCTAATCTCAACTGAAGGGTGGCAACTCACTATTTTTCAAAGGTTGGAAGCATGTGTTTTTCAATCTCTTTATATCTCCTTATATATATGTACTTTATATATTATATATTTATCCTAATATTAGTTTTAGATCCTTACAATGATACATATTTTCAAATCAACTTACCAACAGGCAAAGTGGTTACATCGATAAACAGGTGTACTCTTAAACCTTGCTCTTTAAATTTCAATCTTTTCAATACTTTCAATTTTAGATTTTATGCACTGATTATGTATTGTAACATGATCTTATTTGTAGGTTAGTGACAAGCAAAGCACTCAAGTTGGACTCACACAAAGGAAACTTATGTTATACACAACCAAGTATGCATTTATTTTCCTTTAAACTAGTAATTTAATTACTAGATTAAAGGGGGGAAATGTAGATGATATTTATGGATTATATAACACCTCAGTCTTATACACTTGGTAAACTCAAACCTTGGCTATTCTTATTAGTTCTAGACTTTTATACTTTTATAATCCTTGAATATTCTCTATCTTGTGTCCCTTGGCCTATCTCTTAGTCCAACTAGTCTTATGTTGATGACCTAGACCTTTTATCTTACCTAAAATGCTTAAAACTTGTTTATCTTCCATCTCTACAATTTTGAGTTTGTACCTAGTTTCATGTTCCCTAGACACTAGCATCCCAAATAGACACCTATGTCAATGTAGGTGTCCTACTCTGATGCAAGTGTCCAGTGCCCTAAAGTCATCCAGTTTACAAATAAAATGTATCTTAATGGTCAGCCTAAGTGCTTTGATGTGAGTTATTTCTCTAAAAGGATTGATATAAATACAAGATAAACCCTCATTCATTCATCACATACAAAAAACTATAAAATACCTAAGACAACTTATCAAATCATTCAATCAAGCACGTGATAAATCAAAGCTTCCCTATTTTATCCTATTTTCATATTAGTCATAAGGACAACGCATACATAGGTTTAAAGCACTGAAGGAGCATCCCAAGAGCTATATTTTTCAAGTTATAAGTTAGGTCATTATTATATTTTATTTCCACATATTGCATTATCCACACACAATCCAACATGTAAGGGAGAACTACATCAATCTGAAGCCTTATTCAAAGTATTATCTATGTAGGTAGTGCTCATTAATAGAGGGGTCTTTAGGATAAGCTTGACACCATGTGCCCATTAACCCATTTTCTCCAAGATCACTATGAAGATGAATAACTAGGCTTTTACAATTTCATGAGGAGCGATAATTCATGACCCATATTTGAATGCACCAAAATGAAGATGAAGACAAACCCAGAAGCATCTAGGTGGTCACATCCTTTTCTAGCAAGTATTTTATATAAGACACTTATATCAAGTTCAGATAGTAGCATAGACACAACCATACCAATATGATGCTAATGTCTGAGGCTCCATAAGAACTCAATCCATAATTTGGTGACTATTCTAGAATCCTCTTCCTAATTGTTGCAAATCCAAAATTGTGTCAGCATCAAAACTAGCCATGTACTTTGTTTCTTTATCATTTCCATATCTAGCATAGTTATACTTACTATTTTTAGCCTATATTATTTTAATGAATTTAACATATGTTATATTTTAGTTTAGCATCCAATTGGCCTACTATAGAGATAATTTATCACCCTTGTACCTTGAGATATCTCTATCCCCTTTAAATCTAGATAACCCCAATCTAGAATTTTGAGGATTAAATGTGAATATGCCTTAATCTAATGTATCAAGGAGGGGATACTTAGATATTGGGCATGACTTGATGGTCCCTAAATTCCAAATCAAGTCCCTTCCATACTCTGAGTATGCCCTAGTCCCCTATATAGTATATCAAAGTATAGTGTATTAATGAGATCCCCATCATAGATATATTGGGGGGACATAATTCCAAAGGCCCTATCCTAATCTCAAACTTACCCTACTCAATAATCCACGGGAAAATTACCCCACCTACTTCATCTATGTCGAGTAAGGTAAGGCAATCTTACCTTCTTGATATCTAGCTTTGATTCACCTAATATCATATCAAGGGAAGATTCCCTTCTCCATAGATTGTAAGGGAATAAGGCATAACTATAAAAGTAAGTCTTCCTTCATGATATCTATCTTTACTTTGCTTATATATTAAGGCATAGCTATTAAAGGAATTTTGATTTCTGATAGAAAGCTTTATTCTTACCCTACCTACTTAGTTATGCCCTACCCAATAAAGCAAGGGAAGCTTGATTCCCAATATATAGCTTCATTATTTTCCTACCTACTTTACCTTTTTAGAATAGATTATTAGCTATCAAAGAAAGATTTCTTCCTGGTCTAGATCTTACATATATTCTTTCCCTATTTACTTAGCAATGCCCTACCTAATTAGATTCTATTTTTGGCAAGGGAAGCTTACTTCTTGATATATAGAATGAGAAATGAATTTTTGAATCATGTTATATATGTAATATATCTATACCATTGAGTATACCCTACTTACTTTTCCTATTTGATTATGGCCTACATGATTTAATATCTAATCCATATCTTGATTTGGATTATGCCCTACCTAAATACTCAAACCATATCTTGATCTTGACTGTGCCCTAACTAATTTATGTAATTGTGTATGCCATACCTACCTATTATTCTTTCCCTACCTACTTGAGCATTCCCTTCCTAATTAAATACCTGAGTCATATCTTGATCTTTAATACCCATATCTAATCATTATCATATCTATCTTACCTAACCATATCTTTAATATATGATACCTAATTGAATACCCAACCCATATCTTGAAAGGAGAGGGGGAATTATCATGATTAAAAATTAGTAGATGGGGTATTATCATAAATAGGGATAAAGGAGAGGGGGCATTATCAAGAGATACTTGAAAATTAAGAGAGGGGGCATTATCAAATATATAGAGAAAGGAGAAGAGGCATTCTAACCTATATATAGAAAGGAGTGACTAGGGATGATCGGTCATAGGTAACAAGACACTACACCCACCATAAAGGTATTGGAGAGTGTGACTAGGGAATATGAAGGATGTTGAGGGTTAATGAGGGAGTGATTAGGGATGATGAGGTATGATAAGGTTTAATGAGGTACTAATTAGGGATAATGAGGGATAATGGAGGCTAATTAGGGAGTGTTTAGGGATGATGAGGAATAATCAAGGATGATGAGGGTGTGACTATGGACTATGAGGTATGATGAGGGCCAATGAGAGAGAGATTAGGGATGATGAGGGTCCATGAGAGAGTGATTAGGTATGATGAGGGCTGATGAGGGAGTAATTAGGGATGATGATGGATTTTGAGGGTTAATGAGGGTGTGTTTAGGGAAAATTAGTTTAGATGAGGGAGTGATTAGGTATGATTATGTATGATGAGGGTCAATGAGGAAGTGATTAGGGATGATGAGGGATAATAAGGGCCAATTAGGGTATGAATATGGACTATGAGGGATGATTAGGACCAATGAGGGAGTTGTTAAGGATGATGAGGGTTAATGATAGAATGATTAGGTATGATGAGGGGTGATGAGGGAGTGATTAAGAATGGTGATGGATGATGAGGGTCAATAATTGTGTTTTTAGGTAAAATGAGGGTAGATGAGAGAGTTTCATTGGAATTAACATAGTATATATACTGATTGATAGAATATATATTAGATCCCTAACCCCATAAATGGATTTAAATATAGATTTAGAGTGAATATAGATAGGGGGCAAGGTTTATCAATGCTATCATCTATATCTAGTATACTCTATCCATTGAACAAGTCTATCAATGATCAATGCTAATACATTACATATGTAATATGAATGGTATGACCAAACTGACCCAATGTCCATAATGCCTAAAATGACATGAATTACTTATATGATGTAGTACATATCCATATCATATAATGGAGATATGTCATCTTTATATGTATTCCATTATGTTGATGTGATATATGACGAAATGGGTGGGTAACATGATGTGATGGCTAATTCCAAACCTATTAATATGATAATTAGTATCAAATACTATACATCATTAAATGGGTTTCATTATGTATAGATTGCATTAATGTGGTAGGCCCATTGTTTGCATTTACCTTGTTCATAAATGGATATGGTGTATTTGTGTCACTTTTGGCCTATAATGGACTTAATTACAAGTAAAATTTGCACAAATGGGTGGATGTGTATGCATGGGTCACCAATGTAACCTATGTTTCTCATGCACACCACTTTGACATGAATTAAAATTTAATTTGGGTGACCATGCCTAAATGTGGCCCATATTATCCATTTTTACGATAGTCACAAATGATAATGGTGTTGTTGTGTCACTTTTTTGCCTATATTGAACCTAATCATAAATAAAATTGGAACATAGGAGTTTTTGGGTGTGAATTAGTTTTTAAACTTTAATTTTGACAAGTATATGACTCTTATAAATACCAACAAGCAATTTGGAAGGTGTTAAAACCTAAAAAATGACTATATATATACCCAAAATGGATATCAATTGCAAAGGTTATGCATTGAAATCTTTAGGTTTAATACTAAAATCTTGTAAATGCTTAATTAATAACCATATTGTATTTTAAAAATTATCTCTCACATCATAAGGCATGTAGTTGTGATACCAACTCTATTAGATGTAGAGTGACCCTAATTTCTTATATTTACTAAAATAAATTTAAAGTATAAGTTTAAATTTATATTCCTTATACCTATATAAGGAATATAAATGTAAACTTATACTTAACATTCATTTCAGTAAACCACCCCCTCCCACCTTTTAATTCATCCCCTCTTACATTTTACCCCTTCATGACTTCATTGAAATAGAATACATACATGTTATAGTGTGTATGTGTTACGCTATGTTTGAGTTCAAAAACCAAGCCTTTTGGCTAAGAAATAGCTTGGATTCCCATGCTAAAGGCTTACACCTATCAACACAACTGAATCTAAGATCTTTGATAGAAAATAATAAAATTCAACTTTCATCACCAAATACACTATGAATTTCAACGATCCAAATCATAAAATTATTACCATGACAACAAGCATGCTCTCCTCCTTCCAAATATTTATTTTTTTTTACTATTTTAAGGTTTCTATCTATGTTTATTTCTAACTATGGCTTTTTAGGCTAGATTGGATTTTAAAAAACTATCTCCCACATCATAAGGCATGTAGTTGTGAGACCAATTCAATCAGATGTAGAGTGACCCTAATTTCTTATATTTATTAAAATAAATTTATTAAAGTATAAGTTTACATTTATATTACCTATACTTATATAAGGAGCATAAACGTAAACTTATACTTAACATTTATTTTAGTAAACCACCCCCTCCCACCTTATAATTCATCCCCCTCTTGCATTTTACCCCTTCATGACTTCATTGGAACATAATGTGTGTGTGTGTGTGTGTGTGTGTGTTATAGTGTGTATGCATTATGTTATTTTCGAGTTCAAAAACCAAACCTTTTGGCTTAGAAATGGCTTGGATTCCCAATCCAAAGGCTTGTACCTATCAACACATAATGAAATCTAAGATATTTGATAGATTATAAGAAAATTCAACTTCCATCACAAAAACACTATGAATTTCAATGAGCCAATTCATAAAATTATTACCATGATGATGAGCATGCTCTCCTCTTCCCAAATATATGATTTTTTTAATTTTTTGACTATTTTAAGATTTCTATCTATGTTGATTTTTATAACTATGGATTTTTAAGCCACTACATGCCACAAATATGCATGCCTATATATGTTTAAGTATTTTTGCTTTCCTTGATCAAATACAAAAAAAAAATGATCACAAATTAATCCTAATTATATACCCATTAAAAAAAAACTAATTTTCATTTTTTTGAGGTAGTTATGGAGGTCATATGACCATTTATCCATTTTTTGTCAATTTTCAAGATCTATTTACTTGTAAAATTTATTTATATATATATATTCATATATAAATTTAATAAAATATAGGTCACAAACTATATGATTGTATTTAAATTTCCATAAAGGGGTTTCAAAAAATACTAAACTTTGTTATAAAAAGGCTACATTGTATGGAGGACTATCTACTTTGTTTTCCTAAAAAAATAGGAGTTCCTCTTCAAATTTTAGATGATTAAACTACTTATACTTGGCCATTTTTTTTACAAAATAGTATTTTAAAAACTAGACTCAAAATTATATAATTCATATTCTTATACCATATTCAAATTTTGAGTGTATCCTTCCCAAATAATCTATAGAAGTTGAGATTTTTCAATTTTTAGGAAAAACATCTCCATGGGTAGACCCCTTTTTGTACAGCATCTTCCTGCACTTACCCATAATTATTTTCTTTTGACATATGTGCTTCACAAATTCATCCCACGTATAAAAAGGAGGGAATACATTCCATTCATTTAATCCAGATTCCAGGCTCCAGGCATTTAATAAAAATTTCACTCCTATAGAATATGCAATCATATTTTACTTGCTTTTAGGCATACCTAGGACATGACACCTATTCCCACCCTAGGATTAGGATATTTCATAGACTTTTTTTAGTACTTAGATTATTATTTTAGCTTTATTTTTGGTCACTTGAAGTTGTACTCATAAATGTATGCAAGATTTAGTGCAAATTCTAAGGTATGTAATTTCACATGGGTATCATCGCATTAGCACAAATTCAAAGTCATGTGATTTCATAGGGACATCATCACATATTTAGTCAAACTAGGTGTATCATTTTTATTTATTCTTTCTAAATTTTAACATATTATTACTATTGGCACTTATTCATGTGTAAATTTTCTTTTAGGATTCATAGGTATATGGGAGTTTACTTAAGAAGATTTAGGGGATCAAAGTTTTGTATACATGGCCTACCTCCTTTTCTTGATTTATATGCACAGACACATTAATGTAGGGTATTATGTGGAAACCTAAAAATGGTTGTTAGGCATTTATTAGGTGTTAAATTGCATTACTCTAGGGTACTAGTGTATTTTTTGGTTGTTGGTCAAAATTAGATGTCATTGTCATGTTTTTGGGGATTTTTTTCCATGTCCTCTCTTTATTATATCTCCCCCTTCTCGCTCTTTCCTCTATCTCCTTCTATTTTTGGTGGTCCCTTAAAAAATAAAAAATATGTTTCTGTGAACCTTAGTTGTTTTTTATCATTATGGTCCCATGAGGGTTTGTGGTCTTGTCGTGTCTACTTTTAGACTATTTGATAAAGGTTCGTGTGCCACTAGGTTCTTAATTTGAATTAAAGTAGTCCATAAATATACATGTCTTGGTGCATATAGGAATCTAGGGAAAACTAGTAGAAATTTAAACTAGCATCTAACATTTATTGTCACAAAAATACATTGAACATTTACTAGATAAATCCAACAAGCATTTAGAGAGCATTCATTATAAAATCAAAGTTCATCATAGTGACACATTGCATCACATTGGTTTTATTAGTTGAAAAATTATAGTATTTACTTAGTGTGTTATCTTCGATATTATATATTATTGAGGAGCTTGATATGTAGTTAGTGCCTAAAAACCATGCTAAACATAATCCCCAAAAACAAATCCTTGTCTATATGATTTGTAAGTTCAGCTGCCCTATTAAAAACTAAAGAAGAAATTATGCAATTTTTTAGTGATCAATGGGAAGTTTTAGAAAATTGAGCGGGGATTTTGGAGCCATAACTATAATGAATATAGTTATAAAAACATTTACACATGCATGCCACTGAAAAGAAACACATTATTTTTTATTATGGGGCTAGAAACATGTTGTGTACAATTATGTGGAGTTTTTTGTTCATTTTAATATTTTTGAGTTAGATTCTCTTGTTATTTTAGCTTGCTTTGCATTGTCATTTGCCAACAATTATCCTAGATCATTCAGAAATCAAAATAATGTTTTAAACCCTATTTATTCATTCATTGCTCAAATTTTAAAAAATTAATTGAGATTGATTTAGTATTTTATATTTATTTAAGCATAATTAAATGTTTATCATGAATATATGTGATGCATTTTAATTTAAAATCCATTTATTTATATCACACAATGTAACTAGTTTTTTAGAGTTTATAAAAAAATTAAAAAACAAATGGACATGTAAATGAATGAATGAGAATTTTAGGATTTTTTTTATTATTGGTAAAAAAGGGGTTTTTTGAAATAGGGGCCCAACCCTATACAAGAAATAATTAGTTATGGCCTAAGAATCTAGAATAGATAATCTAAACTGTAAAACATATCAACAGCACTGAAAAACAACCACACCATGGCACTAAAATAACAAATAAAATAGCTCTAAAATGCCCTCTTATCAATTCTCTTTTGGGATTGAGGGATCATGTTTAATGCTTATATATACTTTTTTTAGCGACATTTACTCCTTTTACTAACCATGGTCCAACTTCCCCCATCTTCTAAATCCATAGAAATGATAATGGACATCTCACATGAATCCAACGGTTGAGAGTTTAACAAAGAGATTTTAGCCTTAACTTCCCTTGGCTGAATTTCCTCCAATATTTTCCTTTCCATAGATAAGTTAGAAACACTCTCCACATATTTTATTCCTTTCTCATTTTCCATCAATATTGGTTCCTCCTCCTTAGTTTCTCATTTTTCTTTCCTTTCCTCAAAATCTAGGACTACACTCTCAACCTCATTCTCATTAGTGACTTAGAACATTGAATGTTCTAGACCAGCATCCTTCCACCATGAATTACCTTTGTTTATTTGATACTCAAGAATTCATTTACCAATTACCCTATTTTAAATCATTTTCAACATCTAAAAGGTAAGCCTTCATAGTCTAAAGGTTATACCTAAGTTTTGTCTCTAACTTTCAAATCTAGTTGTGCAGGGATATCCTTTATAATATCAACATTTACTAGGATATGGGTATAAGTTATGTAGCCTCTTTATTCAGTGATGGGATCCACATAAAAAAAATCTCCCACAACATTTCTAATGGCTTTAAAAATAATATTGTCCCAAAACTAATATGGTAGGTTTGCAACTGAATCCAAACCAATTTTGTGTTGGAAATTTTTGTGTGAGGGTTGAACTCAAGATTCCATGGATTTTCCATAAGCATATGATTCCCCCAAGCCCATAAATATTCATTGAAAACAACACTTTTATCTTCAACTGAATCAAAAGTCACAATAAATATGCCTTTAGCACAATGATGGATTTCAATCTTACCCTCTATTAAAGTTTGTCAATGCCCTATTATCCATCTATGGAGATATGGAAGGTTGGGATAGAGTCCAAGAAAATTATAGATCATACCCCTAGAGGAGATTCATCATTACCTCTCTATAACCACTTCTAATTCCTTGTCTTCAAACTAGATTGAGGGGTTTGATTTATCAATCGTTAAAGGCTTATACTCCCCTTTCCTAATTGCTTGAATATATGAAGATCATCATGCCTCCACTACCTTCACCCATGTTCTATTATCATTATTCTACCCTAATTTATCTATCTAGTTGTTGACCTCAACTAAAACACCAAATCCATCCTTAGGAATTGATTTTCCCTTTCTATCACATAAAACTTCTCATGTTAGCTGCGACCAATAGTCTAATTGCTAAGTTCCTCATTATGCTCATGTTTGTTTCCTTTGGTCATAGAAGGTTGAGTCAATGACTTAATTATTACCATTCCTAATCATCATCAAGTCCCTACCTCTAGCCAAAACCCTAAGTGATGACTTCATTCTCTCAATTTTAAGATTTTTTAATAGTACTTTACTATATTATATTTTATAAGTATATTTAAATTATTTTTTTATGAAATAAAATGGTTTTAATTACGTACATGTCACATCCTATCCCACTTTACAAAAACTAGTTAAGTATCAGTAGGGGTTATGGAACCAATAATTTGTAGATCTGATTTTTATGTCTAATCTGGATATGTCTATTGTATGATTAACAATTATATTGTTTGTTTTTTGTGATCGATTATATTGGAGGACATTTACATATGTTTATACTATGTTATAAGATCATGTTGACTATTATTTTATTTATAAATGATTTCCATTACAATATTTTATTGATACTTATATATTATGAGTATTTGATTTCTTGTTATAATCTCAGACTAATTACCTTTTATTTGATCGAGGTGGTTACAAGATTATTCTTCCCTCATAAGTGGTACAGAGGGAGAGTATCATCTAAGAGGGGGAGTAGATATCATCATTGAGGATTGAGATAATTGAGCTGAACATGCACACACCACATTCTTATTTTCTTAGGTGAAATGAATGTGAGTTAGTATTCTGATAAAATGATAAATGTTCTTACATTATTCATCTTTATAGATAGTAAGGCATGTTTGCATTCATTTTAAATGGTTACTTGATTGGATGATTTTATTATCATATTATGTATTTTTATGTTATATGTCATGTTTCCATTCAAACTCATCATGAATTAAATCTTGTTGAATTGTGTGAAAGGTAAACCAATTGTGTGTTTTAACACTAGGAGAGTGTTTATTATTATTGATCTTGTTTGATTTGATTACCTTATGCCCCTTTTTAGTGTTATAGTGAGGGGGTAAAATAGGGTAAAAACACCCTGAAGAAATTTAATTAAAAAGGGACTTTAAAAGTTTGAATTTTATTTGGTTATTGATTATTGGCAAATGCCACAAAGTTGAAAGGAAAAGGAATTAGGTTTATTTTATTTCTATGATGATGGAGTTGAATTTTCCATTTAGAAAGTGGAGGGATTCATGTAGTTTTCATGCTTAAAAATAGATTGAATGACTACATGTTAATGATAAATGGATGAGTTTGAGCATTGATGAATTTGAGTTTTATTATGATGAACTTGTAGAGTTGTAGGAGAGTTACCTAGTCATGCAGAACGTGTGTAGGTTTTGAAAAAAAGAAAGGATTTTTTTGTAAAGAGAAGAGGGTGGCTACCAAAACTTGTAATTGGAATGGCAGACATTTCTATAACCAGGAAAGTAAAGCTTTGAAATTGTAATCAAAAAATATATATGGGTTTTTGCTTTGTAGTCCTAAATCTATTTGGAAGCAAAATAATGAATGGTTGACCTAGGTTATACCCTGTTTGATTGCATATGTTGGTAGATATCCCTATATAATTTAGGCATCATAGTTATAGACCTAGGAATGGAATTTATTTACATCCCTAAGCCTATAAAAATGATACTATTCTCTTGGTAGATAAGGAACTCTAATTTATACTTCACCCTAAACTAAGAATTGGTCCAAATAAACTTCAGGGTATACTTTACACAAAACTATATGTTGTATACCTTAGATGCATTTGTTATGTATGAAACAATAAAACCCTATAATGATGTTTTCACAAAAGATAAACCCACTCAATGGCATTAGGTAGACTTTTATATGAAGTTTGTGGTTGTAAATTGTTTTACTATTATGTCATATTGGTTTCCTCTTGAAATAAAAATAAATATATAGACATGTATATAAATATATACATATGTATATGTATATAAATAAATACATTTGAACCTGTGAAAATAAGTGATTAGATTGTATATTTTGGTGAATTGACTAAGCTATGAAACTTAAATTGGTTCATTTACAGCAATATGAAGTTAGTATAACCTTTGTTGGTGTTATTAGTATTAACCTACTTGAGAAATGGATACATTTAGCTATGAATGCAAAACAAGGGTTAATAAAACATTGATATATCTAACCTAAGTAAGTATTGGTTTCCTTTTGGATAAATTTTTATAGATGTAGGTTATAATGAGAAAATATAGGTATATATTAATGAGTTGTAATAACCATTTTCAGTTCAATGACAGCTTGAGCACTTGTACTGATTGTTAAGTTATGAAAGGGTGATAGAAAAACATTATTTTGTATGTAACCGACAAATATAATTATTTTATGATGGATTTACTTTTATATGTTATTATATAATAGAAAATCAAAGACTTGTACTCATATATTTTAGACATAGAGATTTAGTTAAGACATTTGAGCTTAAGATAGATTTTAAACAAGTTATAAAGTATATACATATAATTATATAATTATACTTGTAGGTATTCATGTATAGCTATGTGTGTGTACATTTAAGGATTTTTGTGGATCTATATGTTATTAACTTGAATGATAAATCTGAACTTACATAATGATAACACTAGTACTTGGAAACTTACCTTATTTTTTAAATATATATATATCTGTGTGTGTGTATAAAGATGATTATATTAAACTATGTATACAAACCCATACTCAAATAATATCAAGGCATTAAAATTGAGCATATATTTATCTCCTTTTTAGATGATTTTGAGCAATTGTAGGTTATGATGAGAAATTTTGAGTATGAATTGTATCAATTTCTATGTTTATTGATGAGAACGATTGTCCATGGGTTGTATGAATAGTAATAAGATCTCAAAAAAGTAAAATTATGATGAGTAAACTTATGTATATTAAATATACATTATTATATGTTACATTTTTGTAATGGTTTATTATTATATAGATTCAGTATGGCAAAACTAATATATAGAACATATATAGGTTGTACTAGTATATTAAGTTAAAATGTGAGAATTTCTTGTATTAAGAAAATGATGGAACAAGTTTGGAATGGATGAAGTTTTCAAGGAAGTATAAAATAAGTTTAGGACACATTATTTGTATTTTGTGAGATATTTATGAGACTCATTGGTTATAGTGTTGACTGAGTTTTATACCATCAAATATATGAACAAATTTATAAAGAGAGATGTTGTATGGATATATTGTTCTTAAATTTTTGTTTTAGCCTTTATGCATTTTTAGTTTAAATATAGAATAACCTAAATATGACTTTCATGAGTTGAAACAAAGAAATTGTTGAATGGTGATTGTTTATACCTTTCAATGCATAATTATTTGAATTGATGTATGCTAAAATCTGTATTATTGTACCATGATTTAGTTATGAGAAATCATTGACATGTTTTATATGATAACTGGTAATAGATATATGAGGGTGATTTCTTAAGACTCATATATCGACCCCTTGATATCATCAAATAGTTTATGATTCATTAGTGGAGAGTTATGTGAGTGGAATTGAATCAAATCCATGTGAGATATGATTTCTATAATGAAAACTTTGGCCAAAGTAATGTTAAAGTTGATACATTGTCATTTCACTGTATTTTTCTAGTTTACATGTGTATGTTGATGTCATATTAGATAAAGGATTAGTTTATATGGTCTATGTGAATCTTCATATATTAGTGATTTTACACACATGGGTTCTTATTAATTTATTCATATCTACACTATTCTTATTTACCCTTCTGTGAAGGGGAGGGCCACTCCTAATGGGGAGGTGTGTGGGAAACCAATAGTCTATGGTTAGAGATAAAGAACTCGGATGATAATCTCCCTCTATTCATCTATTCAACCATTTGAGATCCTACTCATGGCTATATATATGGATCATTGAGTTTTTTGTTCGGCTCATTTTTACTATTGGACATGTTATATTGTATATTTAACTTTATACTAAAATGTAATATGTACTACATTAATATATGATGACTATTTAGCATAAAAGTGGTTGTGAGATTTGTAATTAAATCTAAATATTGTGATAGCAATGATTGTATGCTTATTTATAGTTTTATTGTGGATTATATTATTGATTTGATTCACTTGACTCTTTCCACTATTCATTTTATAGGAAATATTCATCTTGAAATATATTATAGATTGTTTGAAAACTAAATAAATTACTTTATTAACTGATGGATTGATATATTTATGTATTCATTATATTTGATACATTGATTAGTCAAACATTGCTTTTATAGATAGTTGTGGATGATTTTATAATTAAACTATCTGGACTTTTTAAAAAAAAAGTGCAAATTTTAAGTAACCCAGTGGGGTTATAACATTGTAGTATCAAAGTGAGGTTTTAATGTTAAGACCTAATGAGTCCACTAACATACATATATTATCCTAATTATAGTGAGGATAATGGCACAAGATAAATTGAGTGGCCAGGGGACTTCAAATGCAAACCCTCAACCTGATCCTAATCAGCTAACAATAGAACAATCTACAAAACTCGATCAAATACTTGTTGTCTTGAATGAGACTAGAGATAGGATAATATCTCTAGAATGAGAAGTTAATGGACCTAAGAAAGATGAACAAGAGGTTCAAAAGGAATAACCTAGTGATCAAGAAGAGTTTCAAGATCAAGGGCATGGTGAAGGAAAACAAGTAACAAGATCTCAAGTAACTACATAACTTGTGTGTTATATGAAGAAAGTGAACCCACCCAAATTTGATGGTATGGTACTAGATGATGGAGCTGAAGATTGACTTGTTAAAATAGAAAAATAGTTCAAGATTCAAAATTATTCTAAAGTGACTAAGGTTATGTGGGGAGCCTACCAACTAGTTGGTGAAGAAACAACATGGTAGGCTAATAAGAAGTTTGAGATGAACCTATATTCCACTATGACCACTTGGGATCAGTTTGTGGCTATTTTTAAATCATGATGGCTACCTCAGCTATATTTGTATTAGAAATTAATAGATTTTTATAATTTGAATCAAGGGAATTTATTGGTAAATAAATACTCGAAGCAATTCACAAATCTCTTGAAGTATGTTTTGTAGTATCAAAAAGATGAATGTTTCAGTATCAAGAAGTTCATTATGTGATTAAAACCCTAAATTGGATGTGAAGTAGATGTGTATGGACCAAATATTTGAGAAATTAATTAAGCAAGAATAAAATTTGAAATCACTAGTTGAGGTCAGATAAAAGTTTAAAAAGAAGTTTTTAAGTTCGAAGACACCCTTCAAGAAAGAAAACTTGAAATACAATGGGAATTTTAAGAACCAATTTCATAGTTAGAATACTAGATTTAGTAATGCTTCATGGAATAAGAAACCCAGAGGTGGTTTTAGAGAAGGATTCAAATGAGTTAATCAAGTAGAGAGGAAAATACCACCTGGTAGATACTTTACATGTAGAGGAGACCATTTTGAAAAGAATTGTCCTCAATGGAAGATAGATGGAATAAATAAAAATTCATTCACCTCTACATCTCAATACAGAACCTTTTAGTAGTGTATTCATACAATAGTTGATAACAATCAAGCATAATTTCAAGTCACTCCCATTGACATATTAGGTACTTTATTTGGGCATCTTATTTCTATTTTTATAGATACAGTAGCCATTAAATATTTTATCTCTCTTAGAGTGCTAAATAAATTATCTAGGAAAGTTGATTTTATAGAAAATGCTTGGTCAACTCAGTATGGGAATGAATCCAAGGTCAAGGTTGATAGATGTCTTGTTGAGAATGAAATAAAGTTGACATAATGCACTATAGTCATTGATCTTTATGCATCACCACTAGGGTCATATGGTGTGATCCTAAGAGTGAACTGGCTCTTTAAACACAAAGCCAAAGATGAATTGTTTTCTCAAGAAGGTTGAGTGCTTAAATGATTTAAGAAATTAAACCCAAATCCAAGGAGATCAAAGAGAGTTAAAACTAAGGAAAATTTCAGTCATTCGGTTGAAAAAGGTTCAATGAAAGGGATGTCAAGCATTCCTAATCAAAATGGATAAAATCAATGAAGCTAAAGAACCTTACTTAGAAGACTATCTTTTTCTACAATAATTTCAGGATATTTTTCTAGAGAAAATACCAGATCTACCTAAAAAAGGGAATTTGATTTCACCTTTGATATCATTCTAGGGTCAGAACCACAGTCTAAGGTTCCCTATATAATGAGAACAATTGATTTAATCGAGTTAAAGGCCCAACTTCAAGATATGTTGGCCAAAAGGTTGATTCAACCAAGTGTTTCACTATGGGGTGAACCTATAGTCTTTGTCAAAAATAAGGACAAAATGCTTCATTTATGTGTTGACTACCAAATTCTTAACAAGCCAATAATCAAGATAGGTATTCTTGCATTAATGATCTTTTTGATCAAATGTGTGGTGCAAAAGTCTTTTCAAATATTGATCTTCATGTTAGGTACCATAAATTGAGAATTAGAGAGGAATATATTCTAAAAATAGCTTTTAGGACTCATTATAGGTATTAAAAGTTCACAGTACTTCCTTTTGGACTAACTAATGCACCTATAACATTAATGAACCTCATGAACAGTGTGTTTAGAGATTACCTTGATCAATTTGTGCTAGTCTTTCTTGATGATATTATCATATATTCTAAAAGTGAATAAGAGCATGTTGAGCATTTTTATTTTGTATTGCAATGGTTATGGAAGCATAAACTCTATGTAAAGTTTGTCTAAATGTGTTTTATTTTAAATAAAAGTATAATACTCGGGACACTTTATCTCTATAGAAATAATTTCTATGGATACAACCAAGATTAGAGCCATTATGGAATGTCTAGCACCCAAAAAATATGCATGAGGTGCATAGTTTCATGGGTTTAGCAGGGTACTACAGGAAGTTTATACAAAATTTCTCTAAGATAGTTAATTTGATCACTTCTTTTCAATAGAAAGAATGACATTTTGTTTGGTTAAATAAGTGCAAAGAAGCCTTTCAGATTCTGAAAAAGAAGCTTATTTCAGCACTAGTATTATGGATTTCAGATCTAAATGGCCTTTTTAAAGTTATAAAAAATGCATCAAGAGATGGTTTAGGAGGAACTATTATAAAAGATGGTTTAGTTGTTTCCTATGAATCAAATAAATTGAAACCTTATGAGGCAAATTATGCTCCTCATGACCTAGAATTAGCCACCATAGTTCATGTTTTGCAAGTTTGGAGGCATTATGTTTTGGGAAATCCTTTTGAGTTTAAAACTAATAATTTAGGACTTAGGTATATGTTTACCCAACTTAACCTTAATGATCATCAGAGATGGTGGTTAGAATTATTATCAAGCTATGATTTTGACATTAGCAAAGAGAATAGAGTTGTAGATGCCCTTAGTTGTATAAAGTACATTTTAGCTTTGACCATGATAAGGAGTACTTTTCAAGATCCAGGTAGTAAAATTTTCACCTAAAGACAAATTCTACAAACATATTAAGAAAGTTTTAGCTAAGAATTCTTAGGATCATAGATACCATGGATTTTAATTTGAGAATAATAGACTTTTAATGTTTAATAGTAGGATATATGTACCTAATAGGGAAAATTTGAGGAATATTGTGCTAAAATAATTACATAATGCTCCATATTCAAGACATCTTGGAGTGACTAATATATTAGCATAATTAAGATTATTATATTTTTAAAAGGGAATCAATAAGGATGTGATAGATGTTATGTCTAGATGTTTAGAGTGTCAGTGAGTTAGGACTGAACATGTACATCATATTGATTTGTACCCACATTTCATTCCATAATGAGAGTGGCAATTTATTATCATGGATTTCATCCAAGGATTGCCTATGTCTAGAAATCATCATGACATGATTTTGGTAGTTGAGGATAAACTTTTCAAGGTAGCTAATTTCATTCCATAAAATATGATAGATGATTCACCAATGCTCATCAAAAGGTTGGTGAAAGAGGTTTATAGATTGCAAGGGTTTATAAAAAATATTATTTTAGATAGATACCCTAGGATGACCTCAAAGTTTTAGCAAAGTCTCAATTTAGCTTTGGGTACACAGTTGAACTTTAATACAACTTACCATCTAAAAATAGATGAGTAAATAGAGAGAGTAAATTAAGTATTGGAGGATCTTTTGATGATGTATTGCATGGACCAATAATAAAAATGTTAATAATACCTATGATTGGTTGAATTTGTTTATAACAACTCATTCCAATCAGCTTTGAAAATGGCTCCTTTTGAGGCATTATATGGTAGGAGGTTTCAGAAACCAATCGATTAAGACAAATTATAAGATAGAATGGTTTTTGGACTTGATATGCTTGTAGAAATGAAATAACAAGTAAATTTAATAAAATAAATATTGGTTGAATCCAATGATAGGTAGAAATGTTATGATGATCTAAAAAGAACAACATAATTCTCAGTTGGAGATAAAGTTTTTATATGATTCAAACCCCAAAAGAGTGTTATTAAAATTGATAAATCAACAAAATTGTCACCGAGATATGTGAGACCCTCCAAGATTCTATAATTGATTAATCTTATATCATATAGTATTACATTGCCACCAACTTTAGCTCAAATTCATAATGTTTTTCATGTATCTTATCTTAAGAAGTATATAGTTTATCTTTCTCAAGTCTTGGACTAGAATATATTATAGATTTTAGATCCAAGGTGGTCATAGTAGAACCAATCAAAATAATGTATACTCGTAAGCTTAGCTTGTGTAACATGGAAGTATCACAATGCAAGGTCTAGTGGGACCAATACTTTGAGGATAGTGCTACATGGAAATATTATGAGGAATTATTGAGGTTGTTTCCTCATTTATTTAAATGATTTTCATGTTGAACATTATTTTAATTTCTTATTTTATTGTTTAAAATAAAAGTCATTAGAATGATGACCTATTTTAAGGGGAAAGGATGTCGTATCTTATCCCACTCTAAAAAAACTACTTAAGTATTAGTAGGGGTTATAGAACTAATGATATGTAGTTCTAATTTTATGTTTGATCTAGATATGTATGCTATATGACTGACATTTTTATTACTTTTTATGATCAGTTATATTGGAGGATATTTGCATATGTTTATACTATGTTATATGATCATGTTGACTATAATTTGATTTATAAATGATATCCATTACAGTAGTTTATTGATACTTATTTATTCTAAGTATTTGATTTCTTGTTATAATCTCAAACTAACTACCTTTTATTTGATCGAGGTGGTTGTAGGACTATTATACCCTCACAAGTGGTACAAAGGGAGAGTATCATCAAATAGGGGGTGTAGATATCAACATTAGAGATTGAGATAACTAAATTGAACTCACACACACCACATTATTATTTTCTTAGATGAAATGAATGTTAATCAATATTCTATTAAAATGTTGAATGTTGCTTGCATTATTCATCTTACAAATAGTAAGCCATGTTTGCATTCATTTTAAATAATTACTTGACTAGATACTTTGATTAACATATTATGTAGATTGTGTTAGCTATCATGTTTCCACTAAAACTCATCATGAATTAAATCATGTTGAATTATGTGCAAGATAAACCAATTTTGTGTTTTAACATAAGAAGAGTGTTAATTGTTATTGATCTTGTTTGAGTTAGTTACCTTATGTCATTTTTTGTTGTTATAGTGAGGGGGTAGAATAGGTTAAAAACACCCCAAAGCAATTTAATAAAAAATGGACTTTAAAACTTTGGATTTTATTTGGTTATTGATTATTGGAAAATACCATGAATTCAAAAGGAAAATGAATTAGGTTTGTTTTGTTACTATGTTGATAGAGTTGACTTCACCATTTAGAAAATGGAAGGTTTCATATAGCTATCATGCCCATAAATGGGGTGAAAGATTATAACTTAATGGTAAATAGATCAGTTTGAGAATTGAAGAATTCGAATTCCATTATGACGAACTCATAAAGTTATAGGAGAGTTACCTAGTTATGCAGAACATGCATAGGTTTTGGAAAAAATAAGAAGATGAAGAGAAAGGAATGGGGGCAGAAAGAAAGGAGTTTTTGGCAAAGATAAGAGGGAGGATACCAACACCTACAATTAGAATGGTGAACATTGATATAACTAGTCAAGTAAAACTTTGAAATTTTAATTAGAAAAAATATATAAATTGTTGCTTTACAGCCGTAGATCTCATTGAAATCAAAATAATGAATGGTTGACCTAGGTTATACCCTATTTGATTGTATATGTTGGTATATCTCTCTATAAAATTTAGGGCATCATAGTTATAGACCTAGGTATGGAATTCAGTTCCATCCCCATGCCTATAAAAATGATATTCTTCTCTTAGTAGATAAGTAAATTTGTATTTATACTTCACCCTAGACTAATAATTGGTCCAAATAAAATTCAGGGTATACTTTGTGAAAAACTATTTATTGTATACCTTAAAAGGATTTTATATGTATGAAACAATAAAATCCTACAAAGATGTTCTCATAAAGGATAAACCCACTCAAGGGATTTAGGAAAAAATTTATATGAAATTTGTAGCTATAACCTGTTTTACTATTATGTTGTATTATCTTCCTTGGGTAAGTGCATGGAGATGAGGGGATAAAAATCAAACATGATTTTTCAAAATAATTTCCATGGATGCAGTTCTTAAGAATTGTGTACATGGTTCTATTATTTTAAAACCAAATAAAAATCGTCGATGCCATTCATTTGGCATCAATGCAAACTGCAAGCAAACGATAGAAAAATCAAATATGCACTTAAGTGAGACTATGACAACCTGAGTTCAATAATGCCACATCAAAAGAGAGGTATGCAAATGCATTTTACTGAATTTAGAAACAAAATTAGTTAATTTTGTTGCATTTTTCTTGAAATTGTTATTTTTTTTGTTTTTCAGCACATGCAGAGACAAGTGTAATGACTTGACCCTCTTATCCAGGGCCTAACCCACAAAACCCTCCTATCCCTTCTCAAATACAAAACCTTCCTATCCTTCCTCCCTCGCAAAATGCTCCTAGCCCTCTTGTAGCTCCTAAAGCCCCCATGGTATTCAAGAGGATTTAGCATCCCATATCATTGAAAATAAGTTGGACATTAAGAATCTGATTAAGATAATGAGGGATCCCCATGCAAATAACCCCCACTAACTTTCTTTGTTAAAAACATTACATACATTATTAGGTGAAATTGACTTGTTAACAGTCAAATTAATAGGTGGACTAACTATAGAAATAGATGTAGGGCATACTATTTCAACAAATTGTCTGTAGCCACTCTAAAAGATAAAAATACAACCAAAGCTCAAATTTGTGCCATATTCATTAATGGGAAAACTTGTGCATCACTAGATGTGATGGCCAAATGTATTCCAATCCACTAGTGCAATCATGATTTGATCAAACTAAATTTTGGGACCGATGGTGGATGGTCTTTAATCGCCCACCTTGAAACAATAATGAGATCCTGATTTATTTTTTTGAGAAAATTGTATTGTGAATTTGTATTGAATGAAGTTCTAAACTATTTTGATTTCTTGGAGTTATTTGGTAAAGGAAAGGATTCTATACAAGATATGTCAGTTGCATGTCATGTCCCTAATTAGCCTACGAGAGTATGTATTGACAAACCACATCCTCTTGAGACCCTACCCTTTATAGTCAAGGACATTATAGAGATTGATACTTTACATACGCTTAAGGTTCTTACTAATACCCTTGTTCAACATACGATCCACATTTCTCATACTCCTACTGGTAAGGGTGGACATGGAGAGGCTTCATGTAGCATTGTTACCCAATGAACTCATTATTATAGATCATGTGGTGCTATATGCATTGGACCTGAAGAAGAGGAGGATATCATGTAGCCCACTCATGGTGGTATTTCCGTGGGCCTAGATGATATCAAACTTGTCCCCCAAAAAATATCACTCATTTTTGGGACAACATTTGAACTATTTTGGTCTTACAGACCAAAATTGTCTCTTCCCTTTCTGAAATTTGTCTTGGGCATTCAAATTCCTCATTTTTCAAGCTTCTCAGGAATCTACGGACTCTACAGGCAAGTTCAAAGGCTTCTGCAGGCAGGTTCAATCAAAAAGAATCACTTTCCAACATTTATTCATTTTTGGGATTGGTTCAGCACCTTGGTTTAATCAAAAATGTCCATCAGCAAGCATCTAAGCAAACAAACCTTGAACCATTGAACTATTGAACCACTTTCGTTCAAAGGTTCAATGGGTTCAAGGTTTAATAGGTTCAAAGGCGGGTTCAAACAAATGGTTCAAAGGTGAGTTAAATCAAGCGGTTCAATGCTTTGGCTCACTCAATTGGTTCATCTGCTTGGTTCAACACTTTGGTTCATCCACTCAGTTCATTGCTTTGGTTCAATCAAATGGTTCATCAGTTGGTTCAAAGGATTTGTTTGAACCATTGAACCAAAACTTGGTTCAACAGTTAGTTCAATGCTTCGGTTCATTCAATTGGTTCAGCAGCTTGGACCATCGGCTTGAACCATTTTGGTTCAAAGCTTAGTTCATCAGCTTGGTTCAATGTTTGGTTCAACCAAGCGATTCAATGCTTTGGTTCAATCAAACAGTTCACTCAGTTGGTTCAATCAAAGGGATCATCAACTTGGTTCAAAGTGTGGTTCAAAGTTTAGTTCAAAGAGAGCCTCCCAAAGGACAAGTGCCCTTGTCGAGGGCACTTGGTCGACAAAAACACCCTTCAGAAGGGTTATTTTCAAGGAAACAGTTAAGGTAAATTCTTTCAAAATTTGGTTTAAGGCAGACAAAGGCATAATTCTTTCAAACATTTGTCCGAAGGAATTCCTTTAGACAAAAAGTTTGAAAGAATTCAGAGAAGCTGTGGATAGAAAGCCTGAAGAAATTTCCAAAGAGATAAATCAATTCTATGAACTTTTTGTCCGTAGGAAGTAATTCCATGGACTTTTTGTCTGTGGGAAATTGTCTACGGGAATTTGTTTGCAGGAAATTTGTGCCGACTTTTTGTCTGCGAGAAAATTCCCGTGAAGAAAGCCTGGGGAAAATTCCTGCAGAAATTGTCCACAGGAAATATCCATGAGAAAATGTCTATGAAAATAGTTCGCAGGAAAGTCGTGAGACACTGTCGAAGATAAAAGGCCGCCGAAGGACCTCAAATGGGCAGGTGCCCTTGCGGGGGACTCTCGGCTGCCAAATTGAAGGATACTTCCTCGAAGCCAAAGGGTCATCTTCCCTTTAGGAAGATGTAAAAAAAAAAAAACCTGAAGGGTCACCTTCCCTTTGAGAGGATGCAAAATAGGAAAACTGAAGAAGGACCAAGGGGTGACGCGCCCAAAGACATCAAATTCCAAAACAGTGAACTAGCCATTGAAAGCATATTGACAAGTGCATGAACATCAATTTCAAAGCTCATAAAATAGTTGTTGATCATTGTAGATTTAAATCTATGGTCTTGAATGCATTCACAGGCTTTAAGGCTAAGACCAGAAGAAAGTGACTAAGGAATAGAACAGCAAATTGAATCCAGGACCCAATTCAATTAACCAAAAAAGGAGGAATGATGAAGAAGGATCAGATCACTAGGTGGACATTGAAAGATGCAAACTTTTAATAATGTGACTTGTTTCTTTGCATTGAGAAAAGCAAATGGGTAGATGCCCCTAAATTTCAGCCTGTCTCCTTAACAAATTTCAATGCAACATGATGTGTTATTGTTCCTGAGTCCTTCTTGAAGAGGATATATAAGGCACTCTCTTTTATTGTAAAAGGATCTCTTTTTGACAATCAGAATGAAACTCTACCCAAATTGAAAGGCATTACTGAGACTTTGAGCTCAGATTGTTGATCATATTTTGTTATTGGAATAAGAAAGCAAGTGACTTTTTAGACTTTGTGCTGTGATATCTTTGTTGTTGGGGAAATTGTTCTTATGTCTTTTTCCTTAATATATTTTTTGTTCCTTTAATTCAACAAGCAGAATTAGTGAAAGTAGTCAGGAAGGTGTCATGAAGAGTCAATTGTGAAGAGACTTTGTGCCCCCATAATTGCCTTTAGTGTGTTTTCTTTTCATTTCTATGTAAAGGACCTTGGGATGACTTTGTGCCCTCATTGTCCTTCGTATCTTACTCTTGAGCAATTTAGGTGGAGACTTTGTGCTACATCTCGATTTGTTGGTTACTACATCCTTGGCTACATTTTGCATTTACTACTAGGAGTATTCTTATAGTTTGTTGAATAGTACTTCTGAAAGAAGAGGAGTGCTTTCTGTCATTTCCCTTGAGTTTTTCCTTTGATCTACACACATCATCTTTGAAAAAAAAGAGATGGATGGTTTGTCCTACCCTTGAGTATTATTTTCTATTTATATATATAGCATATCCATAGAGAACCTCCCCTTAATGAGAGGAGAGATTAGTCCCCTTTTGATGTGGTAAACCTACACATTTGGACGACCAATCTTCCTACTTTGGCTGATCAGACCTATTTTTTTTATTAGTACGTTGATCGACAAAATATTCAACCAAAAATTTTTGGCGACTCCGCTAGGGAATTACATAATTCTGTGCAATTTGGAACCTCAAGTTTTAGAGTGAAACATCACCTGTGTCTTACCCATTATCATTATAACCCTTATCTATTATAGATTCTGGTGACTCCATTATTTGTCTTACCCATTATCCATTTATAGCCTTACCATCTTCCTCCACCTCCATTATTTTATCTGGTCTACAAAAACCAAAGTTGATGGGAAAGAGTGCACAATTTAAAGCCTCAAGATTTAACTGAAGCAAGGTCAATTTTTTTCCATTTTTGTTTCACAATCTAGCAGATTCAAGGTATACACAAAGCCAAAGGGCTAAAGGTATTATTGATCCTGTATTCGAGTTGGTATAGCAAAGTGATTTTGATATATTTCCTTCACCATCTCGTCTCCAACGAACCAAGAGCTTTCCTCCTACTAAAGTTAGATCTCCATTGCCAGACGAAGTATCTACTTCTACTATTGATAAAGCTTTGCCAATAATTACCCCTTTGAGATATGTTATTCCTCCTTTTCATAATCCTATAATGGTATTTCAAGGCCCCTGGGGTAATGCTTTTGGTCCTCTCAATCTTACTCCACCTCTACATGAGCTTCCATGCAGTTCAAGGAAGAATTTCCCCAAATTCTATGGTGATGGGCAAGTTCATCTTGATGAACACATCGCAACCTTCAGCATAGCCTGTGGCATAATTGGAGTAGAATTTGAAGATGTAGCAGTCAGGCTATTTGTAGAAACATTACAAGGTGTTGTTGCAGATTGGTTTTATCATCTACAGGCTCGGTCAGTAACTGATTGGAATACCCTCAAAGCTAGGTTTGAAGCCAGATTCAAACCTACAGAAGATGCACATGCACTTCTGGCTCAACTTACACAGATGAAGAAAGAACCTCATGAACCAATGAGGGACTTCATATCCAAATTTGACAAATTGAGGAATAGAATTCCTGTAATTGCTTGACCTACAGCTGAGAATCTCAAATGCTTCTTCATTAATTCTCAGTTACCTAAAGTAAGTTTTCTTTTGAGACGTGCTAGTCAAATATATCTTGTTGTAGCTCAACTTTTGGCCACTGAAGTAGAAGATGATCTCATCTTAGCAGGGAAGATAAGAAGAGATCCAAATAGAAATAGATCCTCATCATCTTCTGAATACTCATCTACAGGCACCACTGATCCAATAATGCAAAAGCTGGCAAATGAAGTGCTAGCCTTGAAAAGAAAAATGGCATAAGGAATGTCTTCTGGTCCTTCATACAGAGATATGCCAAGAAATACATTTCCAAATCAGTCATATCAGGGCAATGTTGCCAAGAATCAAGGGCAACAGAATTGCCTTCCTCCCCCACAAGGGAAACTTGCCCTTGAAGCTCCTCCAACCAACTCAATAGTTGGATATTTAGAAATAGAACATGCTTTCTCTTTCTAACCTAAGTTTGAGCAAGAAAATGACGTTGATCTCTTCACGAAGGATCAAGAAGAATCAGCTGACGACTCTCACATTGGTTTCCTAAACTACCAAGATGAACCTAGAAGCAAAGGAGAAGCTATTGATGGATCATATGTAGTGTTTACCAGGTCCAAGAACCAATCAGTCCAATGAGCTAATAAAGGGAAGATAGAGGAGCAACCTCAACTTGCAATTACAATTGCTAAGTGTGGAACCACTCTACCTTTTCAGTCAAAGGATCCGACGATCACCCAAAATGTAAGTACATCAATTTCACCTTCACCTTCTACTTCAATTTTACAAACCAGCCCTCCTCCCATCCCTCCTAAAATCCAAAAGGTTGAAATGCCTTCCTCTGTACCTAGCTCAATTCATCCATTTGACATAATTGATCATGTTAAAAAGATAAAAATACAAATGTCTGAATTTGAATATTTGTAGTCCAATCCTGATCAATTGGATAGGTTGATCCAATGTGTCAAGAACCAAACCATCCCTACAAGACAAGAGGTTAAGAAAATAATTCCTGATTCCCCAAAGAACATGCCCATTTAAAATAATCTTGTCATTACCCCTCCAGCTGCCCTTGAGAAAATAGAACCTTTCTATGTTTCCCTATTAATAAATGGTCACAAGCTAAGTAATTGTATTATAGACTCAGGCACATCTGACAATGTCATGCCTACTAAAGTAGCTAAATCTCTGGGTCTCAAACTGACCAAAACAATTGGGAGATGTTTCTCCATGGAGAATAAGCAAGTACCATTGCTGGGGAAAATCAAAGATGCCCAATTTGCATTTGCAGCCTTTCCAGACAAAAGAATCAAGATGACTGTCTTGGTGGCTGACGTCCTAACATCCTATGGCATTTTGCTTGGACAAAATTTTTGCAAGGACGTGGGAGGAGAAATAAGCATGGACCTATCTGAAGCAAGGATCCCTATCCAAGGCATAATGAATAGATTGCTCCCTGAAAAGGAGGAAAAATACCTGGTCACCCAAACATCAGCCCCTGCAGCACAAATTCTATTTGAGTCTTCAGGCAAGGGTAATTATTTATTTACCATAGAGGATGTTCATGTTTCTACAAATGAAAGTTCTATAGCTGATAATCCAAGAATTGATCCAAACAAGACATCAAGAGAATTGGTAGTGCACAGTACAAGTAAGGAAGGATCTTCCATCTCTAATAAAGAGAAATCTGATAAGAGATCAGTTTCTGATGATGCTTCGATCTTGAAATCCAATGGCAGAAATTTTTCCACCAATGATGGATTTGGGACTGTGTTGATATCTCCTCAAGGAGATATTCTTCCTTCATGTAATTTGCAAGTTAGCAACACCAACAACACAGCTAGATGTGAATCTCTATTGCTTGGATTGAAGATTGCTCAAGATGAAGAAATCAAACTCCTTCACATCAAAGGAGATGTTAAGCTGATAATTTGTCAGGAGTTTGATATGGACAATCCAATCATATGCTGGACTAAACCAGAAGAACAACCAATTATGGTAATGGACATTGCTGCTACAAATCAAAATCAAGCAAAGGAACCCTTCACCAAGAAAGCAAGGAGTTATGGCTTTCAAATTGAAGACCACATCCTGCCATGGGGCAAGAAGAAGAAAGAGTCAATAGAAAGATGCAAAAAATTGGTTTCCTAGTGGAGAGCTCCATTCACTCGTCACCATCTGTGGGGACAAAATGTCTTCTTACTGGTTTACCAAGATGGCACACTATCTTCACTGTCTCTCAAGAAGCAGCATCTGAAATACTTCAATTCTTGAAGTATCAGATCATTTCATCTGTACATATGTATATTTGTATAGTTTTTAATTCTGTTTTATTTTGTTTTTTTTCATTTTTGATGCCTTCCATTTCTGGGTAGCATGACTCCGTAGCCCAATGGTACACATGAAGACACTAGAGATTCTAGATTCTACTCCCTTCAATTCATTTTGCAATTGATAGAAGTTCCCCAACTGGAGCCAGATGTTGTCCCCCAAAAAATATCACTCATTTTTAGGAGAACATTTGAACTATTTTGGTCTTACATACCAAAATTATCTCTTCCCTTTCTGAAATTTGTCCTGGGCATTCAAATTCCTCATTTTTCAAGCTTCTCAGGAATCTACGGACTCTATAGACAAGTTCATTTCTACAGGTTCGAAGGCTTCTGTAGGTAGGTTCAATCAAAAGAATCACTTTCCAACACTTAGTCATTTTTAGGATTGGTTCAGCACCTTGGTTCAATCAAAAATGTCCATCAGCAAGCATCTAAGCAAAAGAGGCTTGAACCATTGAACCACTTTGGTTCAAAGGTTCAACGGGTTCAAGGTTCAACAGGTTCAAAGGCGGGTTCAAACAAATGGTTCAAAGGCAGGTTCAATGCTTTGGTTCACTCAGTTGGTTCATTTGATCGTTTTAACGCTTTGGTTCATCCACTCAGTTCATCACTTTGGTTCAATCAAATGGTTCGTCAGTTGGTTCAAAGGCTTTGTTTGAATCATTAAACCAAAACTTAGTTCAACGGTTAGTTTAATGCTTTGGTTCATTCAATTGGTTCATCGACTTGAACCATTTTGGTTCAAAACTTGGTTCATCAGCTTGGTTCAATGTTTGGTTCAACCAAGCGGTTCAATGCTTTGGTTTAATCAAACAGTTCACTCAGTTGGTTCAATCAAAGGGATCATCAACTTGGTTCAAAGCGTGGTTCAAAGTTTAGTTCAAAGAGAACCTCTCGAAGGACAAGTGCCCTTGTGGAGGGCACTTGGTCAACAAAAACACCCTTCGAAAGGGTTATTTTCAAGGAAACAGTTAAGGTAAATTCTTTTAGAATTTTGTTTAAGGTAGACAAAGGCATAATTCTTTCAAACATTTGTCTGAAGAAATTCCTTCAGATAAAAAGTTTGAAAGAATTCGGAGAAGCTGCGGGCAGAAAGCCCGAAGAAATTTCCAAAGAGACAAATCAATTCTGCAAACTTTATGTCCGCGAGAAGTAATTTCATGGACAAAAGTTCACAGACTTTTTGTCTACAAGAATTTGTCCGCGGGAAATTTCCACGGACTTTTTGATCGCAGGAAAATGCCCGCAGAGAAATCACAAGGAAAATGCCCGTGGAAATTATCCATAGGAAATATCTATGGGAAAATGTCTGCAAAAATAGTTCGCAAGAAAGCCGCGAGAGACTACTAAAGATAAAAGGCCACCGAAGGACCCCAAAGGGTAGGTGCCCTTGCGAGGGACTCTCATCTGCCAAATTGAAGGATACTTCCCTGAAGCCAAAGGGTCACCTTCCCTTCGGGAAGATGTAAAACAAGAAATCTGAAAGGTCACCTTCCCTTCGAGAGGATGCAAAATAGGAAAATCAAAGGACCAAGGGGTGACGCACCCGAAGACGTCAAATTCTAGAACAGTGAACTAGCCATTAAAAGCGTATTGATGGGTGTGTGAACGTCAATTTCAAAGCTCATAAAATAGTCGTTGATCATTGTAGATTTAAATCTATGGTCCTGAATGCATTCATAGGCTTTAAGGCCAAGACCAGTAGAAAGCGACTAAGGAACAGAAAAGCAAATTGAATCCAAGACCCGATTCAATTAACCAGAAAAAAAGGAACGGTGAAGAAGGATCAGATCACCAGGTGGACATTGAAAGATGCAAACTTTTAATAATGTGACTTGTTTCTCTACATTAAGAAAAGCAAATGGGTAGATGCCCCTAAATTCTAGCCTATCTCCTTAACAAATTTCAATGCAACATGATGTGTTACTGTTCTTGAGTCCTTGAAGAGGCTATGTAAGGCACTCTCTTTTATTGTAAAAGGATCTCTTTTTGACAATCAGAATGAAACTCTACCCAAATTGAAAGGCATTACTGAGACTTTGAGCTCAAATTTTTGATCATATTTTGTTATTGGAATAAGAAAGCAAGTGACTTTTCAGACTTTGTGCTGTGATATCTTTGTTGTTGGGGAAACTGTTCTTATGTCTTTTTCCTTAATATATTTTATGTTCCTTTAATTCAACAAGTAGAATTAGTGAAAGTAGTTAGGAAGGTGTCCTAAAGAGTCAACTGTGGAGAGACTTTGTGCCCCCATAATTGCTTTTAGTGTGTTTTCTTTTCATTTCTGTGTAAAGGACCTTGGGACAACTTTGTGCCCTCATTGTCCTTCGTATCTTACTCTTGAGCAATTCAGGTGGAGACTTTGTGCTACATCTCAATTTGTTGGTTACTACGTCCTTGGCTACATTTTGCATTTACTACCAGGAGTATTCTTGTGGTTTGATGAATAGTACTTCTGAAAGAAAAGGAGTGCTTTCTGTCATTTCCCTTGTGTTTTTCCTTTGATCCGCATGCATCATCTCTGAAAAAAGAGAGATGGATGGTTTGTCCTACCCTTGAGTATTATTTTATATATATATATGTATATATATATATATATATATATATATATATATATATATATATATATATATGTATATATATATATATGTATATATATATATATATATATATATATATATATATACATATATATATATATATATACATATATATATATATATATATACATATATATATAGCATATCCATAGAGAACCTCCCCTTGATGAGAGGAGAGATTAGTCCCCTTTTGATGTGGTAAACCTACACATTTGGACAACCAATATTCCTACTTTGGCTGATCAGACCTATTTTGTTTATCAGTACATTGATTGACAAAATATTCAACCAACAAAACTCACTATGTTTCAACCATGTATATTTGATCTAGACACCTTAGCTGCAACTTCATAGGTAGTTTTATTGTTTTACTTATTGCAAAAAATTGTTAGACTTGTTAAATTTTAAATATTTGTATAATTTAAAAGGTATTTATTCATTTTTTATATAGAAATATTAATAATGTATATGATTGTTTTATGTTATAATGGGATGTTTGAAGCCACAGGAGCATGTGTGTTGCTACTAATATGCTTGTATATACCTATGCAACGGTGACAAAAAGATTAATTAATGTTATTAATGCAAATAGCCTGCTTTCATTTACTAACTATGATCAATTCTGATTTAATTAGGACTCTTTAGTGTCTGCAACTTTAGTCTTATTCACACACACACACACACACACACACACACACACACACACACACAGACATATATAAAAAATTGTCATTGTTAGTCACTTCATCATATATATATATATATATATATATATGATGAAGTGACTAACAATGACAATTTTTTAATTCAATTGTTGACCATACTAGACACTATTATGAATCTGTGATATCTCTTCTCTTTACTTTGTTAGTTTAGTAGTTTGTATGGATGCATATGCTTTATAAGTCATCCCGTGAGCATTTTATTTTATCCCACATTTATGAGAAGTAGTAGTTACTTATATTAGGATTCATATATAAGTAAGTTTTGATGCCAATGAAGGCATCCACAAAATTATTGTATTGAGCTTGCTTAAAGGAGGTTGCCCCCTCGAAGTGGCCTACGATCAATTTGATATTTTCAAGTGTTCTATCAAATTTAATTCATGCTAATAATTCCTATTATTTTATGTATTTTTAATAATTTTTAGAGAATCCTCTCATCTGGTATCAAAGCACTTTCCAGGGTAAAAAAAAATTTCCTTCAAAAAGTCTTCACTCTGTTCTTCTACGTAATTAATTTTTAGAAATAAATTTGTTCTACTGCATAATTTATTTAAGTATTTTTTTGCAACATAATAATCTATTTCAGATCAAGGTAAAAACCTAACCGCATAACTTTGGGAAGTGCTTGGATAAAAACCCTAAAACTCATTGTGAGGAGTACCACAGGAACCCCAAAGTAATTGGCCCATTAAGAGGACCTACCAGTGAAATGGGAAATGACCCCTTACTGATTAAGTAGTTCCCATCCATGAAGAAAACCAAGAGTTGTCGCATAGAGATAAATCTATGGCCAAAAAAATTCTTGAGAGCGGTACTCGCTTAGATGGAATTGATGGCCAGAGTGATATTTTTCAAACCCTTAGATAGCCATTGAAACTTGAGGCCCATTTCTATCAGTTTCAAAATATTTCTAGTAGACTCAAAATAATCAATCGACAAAGTATCCATAGATTGTTAGAGGACATATTGGTAGATATTTGATAGAAACCAGAATCTATAAACAATCCATAGAGTATCAGTAAACTCTCAAACAACTTACTATCAGACAAAAAACATAAATGAGAAATCAAAAAAAAAGTATTTTTTTTTGTTTTTTGTAATATCTCTCCATCTATAGCCCTGTTGATCCTCAAACTTTAATTGGACACCTAAAATTACATTCCCTACATTTTATTCTTTAAGGTTTCATATCCCAATTCCACTCTTAATTCTCGTATATCTCAAATTTCCCTTTTTAGGGGTTTTCTTATAACTTCTATTTTTTTTTGTTTGCCTCAAAAAATTTCCACTGTGTTCATCATCTTATTCTACTCCTTTGTCCCGCTTTGACCAATTTTCTATTTTTTCCATTTTCACTCCTAAAATTACCCTCGTCTTCATCAATCATACTCCCACTATGCAAAACAATTATTAAAAGCCCCTTTTCCCCTTATGTTTTTGCCCAAATTCAATACTTTCTTTACTAAACATGTCTTAACTCTAGTTTTCATATCCATTACAAAAAAATTGTTATTCAGGTCATGGTAGTAACCCAAACAGGAGCAAAAAACATGGAGAATAAAATTACCACCCTCAAGACCCACATTAATGATCTTGATGAAAAAATTATCGGCCTCAATCTTTAACATACCACCATGAACAATAGACAACATCTAGAGTCTTCTTCAGACACTGCCTTTTCTTCTTCTAATAATTATCATGGGTCAAAGCTTAATTTTCTATGATTCAATGGTGTAGATCCAACTGAATGGATCTATCAGGTAGAATAATATTTTAGTCTACATAATACTTTTAATGCCAACAAGGTCCTACTTGCATCCTTTCACTTAGAACTTGAAGCCCTTCAATGGTGTCATTGGTATACTAAGGCTCATGATGAACCCATATGGACTAATTTTTGCACCCTCATTTTACAATGGTTTGGCCCTATTACTTTTGATGACTTCACCAGAGCACTCACTAAACTTCACCAAACAAGAACTGTGAGAGAATATCAAATAAAATTTGAAAAACTAACCAATCACACAAAGGGATTACCTGAATAATTCTTTAGGAGTTGCTTTGTTAGTGGACTGAAAGATGCAATTTGATATGAAGTCAAAATTTTCCAGCCCAACATGGTGATGGAAGCCTTAGGGTTGGCTACGTTGGTAGAGGACAAGATCACAGCTCAGCATCAATTCAAATCCAATTTTTATCCTTGTAAAATATAGCTCCACAATGATCTCACACAATGTCAGCTACCAGAACCATGCCTATCAAGAATTTGACTTAAGTAGAGATGCAAACCGATAAAAAAAAATGACTATGTTATAACTATGATGATAAATTCACTTGGGGACATAGATGTATCGAGCAAAAGCTCTACCTATTAGATGTAGACTCTCCACCACAATTGAAGATTAGGAAAATGTTCAAGATACAATAGATGATCCAGAGGAAGCTCAGCAAATTATGGAACCTGATTCTTAAGGAGACCAACTCAAGATCTTTCTCCATGCCTTAGCAAGAGTCACTATCCCACAAACCATGTGGGTCAGGGGTTACTTCAAAAAGCTCCCTCTCATAATACCCATTGATTCAAGTGGCACACATAACTTCATTAACCCTCAGATCACCAAATAGGTTGATTATTTTATCCATTTCTACTCCAACTTTAAAGTCATGATTGCCAATGGGGGCACATTACCTTGCAAAGGGAACTATCATAATGTGTGTATCTCTATTAGAGATTATAACTTTCACTCCACCATGTTTTCCTTGCCCTTAGGTGGATGTGATGTTTTTTTGGGAGCCCAGTGATTATGCACACTTGGACTCATCTTATGGGATTTTGCTAAACTTTGGATGCAGTTTTCAGACAATGGGTATAAACACACATTAAAAGGCTTACAACCAAGATCTCTCAACATCATCAATTCACTTTTCATGGAAAATCTTCTTAATAAGAATTCACATGGCATTTTTTCCCAGCTCCATTCCATTCAAATGCAACCATCAATAGTCTCCACTACTCCTAATCTACAAACCATTATGTAGGGGCATGCACGTGTCTTTGTTAAACCACTGAGATTACCACCTTCATGGCTAGATGACCACCATATTCAGATCCTTCCTGAAAGTGTTCCTCCCAACATCAATCCTTATCACTACTCATTTTAGTAAAATACTAAGATCGAGATGCCAATTCGAGACTTACTAAAGTAAGGTGTTATTTGCCCCAATACTAGCCCATATTCTTCCCCAATTCTCATTATTCAAAAAAAATATGGTTCATGGCACCTCTGCATTGATTTCCATGCACTTAATCACCTCAAAATCAAGGATAAGTTGCCAATACCTGTTATTGATGAGTTACATGGTGCTCATTTTTTTTTCCAAGTTGGATCTCCGCTCTGGATATCACCAGATTTACCTCATGAGGATGATATCCATAAGACAACTTTTTACATGCATGATGGCCTTTATGAGTTTTTGGTCATACCCTTTGGCCTCGCTAATGCTCTTTCAACATTCTAAGCATTGATGAATAAAAATATTCTTAGTTAAACATGGTCTAAGCATCTCCAACATTTGGATCTCACACTACAGCTTCTCTCTAACCATCATCTTTGTGCAAAATAGTCCAAATTTACTTTTGGCCAAGATGAATTGGAGTATCTCAAGCATATTGTATCAACCCAGGGGGTTCAGGTGGATCCTAAAAAAATAGCTTCCATGACAAATTGGTTACATCCTCAGACACTCAAGAACCTCTATGGTTTTTTGGGGTTGATTAGATACTATCACAAATTTGTTAAGGACTATAAGAATATTTTAGCTCCACTGAAAGTTATGTTAAAAAAAGATGCTTTTACTTGGACACAATATATTGAGTGTGCATTTGAAAAATTGAAACAAGCTATGTGTACTACACATGTTCTAGCTATGCCAAATTTTGTTAAGACCTTCACTATCAAGAGTGATGCTTATGGTAATAGAATTGGTGTTGTTCTCTTCCAAGAAGGATGCCCTGTTGAATTCACCATCAAATCCCTTTCTAGTAATAATTTAGTACTCTCTACTTATGAGAAAGAAATGACGGCCATTTTGCATGCAGTACAAAAGTGGTGGCCATACCTACTGGGAAATCATTTTTGCATCAAAACTAATCACCATAGTCTAAAATATTTCTTGGAAAAATGGGCCTCTACCTCATCATAATATAAATCGGTTAGCAAACTCATGGGTTATGACTATGAGATCACTTACAAGAAGGGTAAGGACAATATTATGGTTTATACTTTATCTCGCACATTTACAGAGTAATCTTCCTTTTCAACAATTTCTATGCCTATTCCAAATTGGTTGGACACTGTACAACAAGGGTATGTCAAAGACTCCTCATTATCTTTGATCATTCAATAGTTTGCCACTAACCCCTTCATTGTACCACATTATTAATGGGATGGTTCTTCTCTATGATACAAGGGTCATTTGGTGCTTCTCCAGAGCGTAGATCTTCATCAAGTTGTATTCTATGAACTCCATGCTTCTCCATCCATAGGGCACTTAGGGTTTCTCAAAACTTATGAGCCGGCATGATGCAACTTTTTTTGGAAGGGAATGAAAAAGGAAATTCAATAGATGGTGGCTAAACGTGATACCTACCAATGTAACAAGGATGAAATAACACTCATCCCTGGGTGCTCGAACCCTTGCACATTCCTACCAAGATTTGGATAGATATTTATATGGATTTCATTAAGGGATCCCAAATTATAGAGGTAAAATGGTGATCTTGGTTATGGTTGATCACCTCTCCAAATATAGTCATTTTTGTGCCCTCAATCATCCCTATATCGCCTCCACAATCGCACAAATTTTCCTAGACCAGATTTTTTGTCTTCATAGAATTCCTTCATCCATTGTCTCAGATCATGATGCAACCTTCACCAACCTTTTTTGTGTTAGTAATGGTAACAACATTCCATGAGACCAAACTTAGAAGTGTTCACAACAAATAACATCACAATAGCTATTATGTTCAGAATATGAAAATGATGTAAAGCTAATACAAAGCACTTGCTTATATAGGCAAGGCAAAATAGAATCCTAGATATTCTAACAAATGTGAGATAGAATAATGACCCAGTACAAGACAAAATAGCTATAAAGACACTAAAAAACATGAGTAAACACATGAAATACTCTAACACCCCCCTTCAAGTGAAGCTAGGGATTAATAAAAGCCAAAAAAGTGGCATATACACAAAAAGAGTCCCAAAAATGAGACTTGATAAGGTACTCATGTACAATATGTATCCATGAAATGAAGATGGAAGATGTCCTCATAAACACTCCCCAAGGACAACTTCTGAAACTCCAAGCATGCCATGTAACTCAAGGAAACAAGGTGATGCAAAAAGTTTCATGAAGATGTCTATAACTTGATGTTGAGTCAGAATATAATCCAAGCTAAGGATGTCATCCTAAATGTGTTGACAAATGAAGTGCATATGTACCTCAATGAGCTTGGTCCAATTATTCTCAACTAGGTTGTGATATATGTGAATTTCACTTTGGTTGTCACACCAAATTATAGTGGGTGAATCCTGCATGAAGACAAACTTTATCAACAACTTATGAAGCCAAATAACCTACTGACTCACTGTAATTACTGCCCTATACTTAGCCTCTATATATGAAAGTGCAATAGCCTATTGCTTCTTGCACAACCAAGCAATAGGTGAAGAACCAAGACAAAAGATGTAGCTAGAAGTGGAATGCATGTCATCAAAAGAACCTACCCAATTTAAATCATTATAGCCAACCAACTAAGTAAAACCCTTGATATAATGTAATCCAAAATGAGTAGTGCCTCACAGATATCTCAAAATCCTCTTGGTAGCCTACCAATGACTGTCATGAGGGTCATGTACCAACCTAGATACAATCCCAACTGCAAATGAAATGTTAGGGAGAGTATGAGTCAAATACATAAGACTCCCAACCAACTACCTATACAAATTAGGATCACAAAGTGGAGTACTAAAAGAAGCAGTGAGAGTCACTCTAGACTGAAAATGATGACTTGGCTTGCAATTAGCCATGCTAAAATGCTAAAGAAGATTAAGGGTATACTTCTTCTAACTCAAATAAATTCCTATATCCATTTGTGAAATCTGTAAATTAAAGAAGTGTAAAAGACCAAGATCTGTCATGTTGAACTATGTTGAAAGTGCTTGCTAAATAGTCTAAATATGTGATGAGGAGATGCTTGTGAGAATAAGATCATCAACATACAAGACCAAAACAACAATGTCCTCCTCAATACGTTGAATATACATTGTGGGATCAAAGTGGTAGTGAACAAAGCTAGTAGAGAGAAGAAATGAATCCATCTTCTCATACCAAGCCTAAGGGGCATGTTTGAGACCATAAAAAGACCTCCTAAGTCAACAAATAAGAGAAGAATCATGAACAAACCCAGCAAGTTGCTCCATGTAGATTTATTCATGCAAGTCTCCATGCAAGAAAGCACTCTTCACATCCATCTGATATACTGGCCAACCCTATGATGCAATAAGAGAAAGTACAAGGCAAACAGAATCCATCTTGGTAACGAGTGTAAAAGTCTTAGAATAGTCAATACCTTCAATTTGCGAAAACCCCTTTGCAAAAAGATGTGCCTTATACTTGTCAATGGACCCATCAGCTGCATACTTGGTGTGGTAAATCCATTTGCACCTAACCAACTTCCTTCCCTTAGGAAGAGTGACCAAATCCCAAGTGTGATTCTTCACCAATGAAGAATACTCATCTATCATCGCATCATCCCACTCTTGTATCCCATGAGCCTGTGAAAAAAATTGTGGATCCCCAGAGAATGCTTGACACAAAAGTTTAGTACTTGTAGAATGTGCATGATGATGTCAAGTAGGTGGAAGATCCTGTATGAGTGGTGTTGCCTCAACAACTATAGTATGAGACCATTTAGGCATAGTGGCAACATCAATGTGAACAAGATCCTCATCCTCTATAACCTCCTCAGGAATCCCCTGAACTAGCTCCTCAAAGAATGAATCCTCGAGAGGAGGTGAATCATGGAAAGAAGAAGACAAAGGCATGGAAGAATATGAAGAGTCATGAGATTTGAAATGCTCATCAAAGTGTACATGTGTTTGAAAATGAACATCATGAGTATCAATGTCTAAAAGATGATAAACTCTCATGTCCTTGTAATACCCTACAAAAACCAATGGTTTTCTATTCTTGTCCAATGTTTTCCTTTTCTTCTTTGGTACAAATTCCCAAAAAAGGCTCCCAAAGACTTGAAAAAATGAGACATCAGGCTTGGATCCAGACCAAGCCTCCTCTAGAGTCATATGCTCAAGTGTTTGATGTGGTGTGCAATTTTGAATGTAGTTTGCACAATTAACGGCTTTTCCCCAATAGATAGGAGGTAAATATTGTGAATGCATCATGCAATCATCCCTCTCCTTCAAAGTATGGTTCTTCCTCTCTACTAATCCATTTAGTTATAGAGCATCTGAAATAGAATGTTGCTGAACAATACCATGGACTGCTAAAAAATCAATGAACTCTCAACTGAAATACTCCCCCCATTATCTGTATGAAGCTTCTTGATGCAACTCGATGACTATTTCTCAACCAAAGCCTTAAATATTTTGAAGTGAGCAAAGACATCACTTTTATACTTGAGAAAGTAAACCCAAGTACACCTCCAGAAATTTTCAATGAAGGTAAGTACATACTTAGCTATATTGAAAGGAGCAAGAAAGACCATCAAATCACTATGCAAAAGCTCAAGTGGTGAAGAATATCTCATGGACATCCCCTTAGGAAATGGATCTTGGTGTTGTTTCCCCAATGCACAATCAGGGCACTCCATCAAGACATGAAACTGTAGGAAGACCTGCTACCATGTTGTGAGTGCTCAACTCCTTCAAAAACTTGCAGTTTAGGTATCCAAATCTCTCATGCCAAAGTTGACTCTTAGAATCTATATGAGAAACTAAACACATCCCTAGAGGAGGAGTATCATCAAAACCCTCAAAATAGGAAAGCTAAGAACTATGATTAACAACACCTTGTCTAATGAGTGTGCATGGCTCTAATAAAGATGGAACTTTAACACCCTATGGTGTGAAAGTCACTGTCTTGCCCTGACTAAAATGACAAATTTGATACACTAAAATTAGATTAGTGGTGATGTCTAGAACATATATTGCATCATTGATGTAGCCACCATCTAGTTGTATGTCACCTTTCCCCTGAATAGAGATGAAGGAAGAATCACCAACCTTAATGTTGGAAGTAGAACTAAAACCAAGAGATACAAAGGACTCCTTAGAAGAAGTCATATGATGTGAAGCACCAAAATATATAACCCAACTATCTAAAATAGGTGACTGTGATCTCTCAACAACATTAAATGCTTTCCCATGCTCATGAGATGGAGAAGGAGATGAGATAGAGATCTTGTGTTTCCTAACAGCATCCTCTAAGGCTTGGATTCTCTTGAAACACCTAGACTCTTCATGATTAGTCCTTCCAAAAAATAAGAAAGATAGGTTAGAATTATACTTGAGTTTGGAAGATGGTTTGGGTTTAGATGTAGAAGTGTTGTTGGGCTTAGGTGCATTGGTGTGGGGGATCTTAGTTGCATTTTGAGGTGGAGGAGTGTTTTTCTTTTTCACCTTAGATTTTCCCTTAGACTTAGGATGTGAGGCCACTAATGCTTTCTAAGAGGTGGAAGACTCAAGGTGAGACAATTTGGATTCCTCCTTAGTGATTCTCTCACAAAACAACTCAAGATTGGGCATTTTGAATGCAATACCTAAGACATCCATACTAGAGAAAAAGGTAGAGGCAAATATTTAGAAAGGGCCACTCAACTTTGACAATATTAAGTAGACACATTCTACATCCTTTTTATCTCGACCACTCCCCTTCAAATGTGTTAATAAATACTTAAACTTTGTGAGATAATCTACAATGGAATCAAAGTCATCTGGGTTTAGTGAAGTGAGCTCCACTTCAAGTTGCATGGCTTGCAAGTGGTCTACCTTCCCGAATAACCCTTGTAACTTAGTCCACATTTTAAATGGAGTGTCACACCTATCAAAGTGAAATAGAATACTATCACTGACATAACTCCAAATTAATCCCATACATTCTTCAAACTTACATTGATGCTAAAATTTTTCAAATTTCCTTATGAATTGTGGTTGTGTTTCATTCATTAGCGAACATAATCCTTTACACTTAATAATATCTCTATCCTGAGTCTCTATGTGTGGTAATTGTGTGTAATTAAAATCTCACAATGATAAATTCTAGATGTAGAATCCATACCAACCAATCACTAACATCAGAAAGAATGCAAGAGGTACACAAAAATCAACACCGATACAACCCCCACAAAAGATGTATTATAAGACCCCCCCAATTTGACACTTTATAAAAGTAATTTTTTTTTACAATGTGATGACAACATGTGATAGATAATCAAAAATTACACACTTTTGAAAAAAATGAAACTCAAATTTGAGTTACGATTCAAAAGTTATAAACGTTTTAATTTCTCATAAAAATGGGTCAAAACAATTAAAAAACACTAAAATTTGAGTTTGGAGGCCAAATCAAAAAGTAACATGGGCGTGCAACCACTCATTGGAACCTTAATTTCACCATGAACTTAGAAAAGTCAATGGAAGAGAAAAAAATTTCAGATTACCTGAGGAAGCATGTAATCAGGTTTTACTTCTTCTTTTGAGAAAAATATAGCTCAATAAATAAAAATAATTAATTTTCAGCTGAAAAAATGAATAGTTTGATGTTGTTTTTAGCTCATATCTAATCAAGAACTCCTCAAGTAGATTCAGATAGTATAATAGAGATCTTAGGTAGATCCATTGGCTCACACTCAAATTTGCAACGCCAAACTCCTCTTTTCTAGCACCAAGGTAAAAAAGTAATGTCACTTTCTACTCAAAATTCAATGCAGTTGGAAAGAACAAGAATGGAAGATGCCAGACGTTGGGATTTCAAGCTACAATGTCTCAGTGGATTCTCCTTTCCTAGCCAATAATTAGATCTAGAAAAAAAAACAAGAGAAAAGTACACTTTTTTTTAAGTAGCAAAACTTAATGCATTTGAAAAGAAGATGATGCCAATGAGTAGATCTTCCAACACTGCAGATGAGAAGTGCTAAAATAAAATAGATAATTAGTAGATCTCCATCTTTTAATAATGAAAATTAAATCTAAAATTGATAGATAATGACACCAAGATGAAAGTATTCTTTCTCCAAAAAATAGAAAACTTAGATCCGCTTCTGCAAATCTAGCAGATTTTAACACCACAGGTTAAAAGGAATGCCAAGGCTACCAAAAAAATTGTTGGATAACTAACTTAATGCCTCCTTCAAAGCTGCAATGCCACTTGCAAAAAAAATCTCCATATTCAATGTTTAGTAGGGTACAGTCTAAAAATAGAGATCAAATGCTAAAAAAAATGACTCCAAGATAAGCTCCATGAAGTAGACAAAAGTGAAACTCCATATTAAACTCCAACACCTAGCATACAAAGATAAAATTTGGGATGCCTAGACACTCAACAAGGAGTTTTGAGCAGATCTGGTCTAGCTATATCAAAAGAACACCAAGCTTGAAAAAAATATATGCCAAAAACATCAAATTTGATCTCAATGAGCTGTTGTCCAAGAGAAACTGAAAGTCTTATAACAAATCTTATCTCAAAAAAAACTTAGCTTACATCTAAAACTAAACATGAAAAACAAGGAGATTATGGCATTTTTATTGCCTGACAAGTAGCAAAAGCTTCAAAGAAAAAAAAAAAAAAAAACTTTGAAAACTTTGAAAAAAATCTATGAGAGGCACCAAGATCTTCTCTCTAAATTGCAAGCTTGGATGGTTGGAAATTTTTCAAGGCTCTGATACCATGTTAGGAATGGTAACAACATTTCATGAGGCCAAAATTAGAAGTGTTCACAATAAACAATATCACAATAGCTACTATATTCAGAATATGAGAATGATGTAAAGCTAATATAAAGCACTTGCTTATATAGGCAAGGCAAAATAGAAACTTAGCTATTCTAACAAAGATAGGATAGAATAATGACCCACTACAAGACAAAACAACTAGAAAGACACTAGAAAACATGAGTAAACACATGAGATACTCTAACATTTTGGATAGAACTATTTCAATGCACCAGCACCCAATTGAAGATGAGTTTCAGGTATCATCCACAAATGGATGGCTGGACTAAAATTGTCAACAAATGCTTGGAAACTTTCCTTCGTTGCTTCACCTAAAAATATTTATATTAGTGGGCAAAGTGGCTCCCTCTCACAAAATGGTGGTACAATACTTCCTACCACACTTCAATGAAAATGACTCCATATGAAGTACTCTATGGCCAAGCACCACCAGTGCTCCTTTTGTACACCTCCAATAGTTCATTAGTACAAGTAGTTGACATGATTCTTCAAACCTAGGATCAGATCCTTAGTACCCTATGGTAAAATCTGCATATGACACAAAATAGAATGAAATAATATGCAGATCAACATCATTCTAAGTGCACTTTTCAAGTAGGTGATAAGGTTTTTCTTCACCTACATCCCTACAAGCAATCCTCCCTAAAATTTAAAGGGCATGATAAGCTAGCTCCCAAGTTCTATGGGCTTTATAAGGTTATTTAGAAGATTGGGTCAGTTGCTTATAAGTTGGAGCTCCCACCTTCTTCCCGATTTCATCTAGTATTTCATGTCTCTTGTTTGAAGAAAGTTCTTGGCACAAACATCAAAATGCAAACTTTTTTACTAGAACTTAATAATGAAGGATCTATTCTTCTTGAGCCAAAGGTTATCCTAGACAGGTGTACATGCCAACTTCGCTCCCACTTCATCACTGAGGTTTTAATTTAGTGGCATGGAATGCAACTAGAGGATGCAACATGGGGACCACTATTTTAGCTTCAACACCAATTCTCACATCAAAAGCTTTGAGGACAAATATTTTTTCTAAGAGGGAGGGGATGTTATGAACCCATGATATCTCTTCTCTTTACTTTGTTAGTTTAGTAGTTTTTATGGATGCATATGCTTTATAAGTCATCATGTGAGCATTTTGTTTTATCCCACATTCATGGGAAGGAGTAGTCACTTAGATTAAAATTCATATAGAAGTGTTGATTCCAATGAAGGCATCCACAAAATTATTGTATTGAGCTTGCTCAAAGGAGGTTGCCCCCTTGAAGTGACCAACGATCAATTCAATCTTTTCAAGTGTTCTGTCAGATTTAATTTGTGTTCCTAATTCCTATTATTTTATGCATTTTCATTAATTTTTGCATTTTTATATTTATACAATTTAAAAGGTATTTATTTTATTTTTATATAGAAAGATCAATAATGTATTTGAATTTTTTATGTTGAAATGGAATGTTGGAAGCCACAAGAGCATGTGTTGCTACTACTATGCTTGTATAGACCTATACAAAGGTGACTTTAAGGATTAATTAATGTTATTGATGCAAATAGCCTACTTGAATTTAATAACTATGATTAATTTTGATTTAATTAGGCCGCTTTGGTGTCTACAACTTTAATCTTATTCACACACTTATATATATATATATATATTATATATATGATGATGAAGTGACTAACAATGATATTTTGTTTATTCAGTTGTTGACCATGCTAGACAATTTACCATCTATTAAGGAGGGAGAAAATGTAGGTGTTCTTACTACGATTTCATCTACACAACTCACTGAGGTACATGAGAGTTATTGTAATGTTTAAGTGTAAATATGGATGAGTGTTTTGTAATTATCTTTTATACTTGTGAAAATATTTGATGCATGAAATGACTGTCTATGCAGTGTCCTTTGATGATGTCTTTTGGTCATGTTGAAATGATTATCAAGGGTGACATGGTATAGTTGACAATTAATTTATAAATTTTTTATTATATTTATATGATTTAGTCAGTTGACTTAAATGTTTATGAGCTAAAATTGAATTTTTATTTAGTATATATATATATATATATATATATATATACAGGGACCCAACCATTTTATTATCATGAGCATGTCACCAACTCATATTGGTGATTCATTTCAAACTTCCATTCACCAGTATGAACCTAACATTGACCCTATTGAGCACCAATCCCAAATTGATCATGACCACCAACTTGCAGTAAGTGCCCCTATGAATAATTTTTGTATCATTTTAAAAACATAACTTGTTAATTTTTTATCTTATTCCAATATATGTAAATATTTTGACAATATTTGCATATGAACATTTGGACCTACATGTGAGTTTTGAGCAGAGGAGGACTCGTAGTCATCCATATCTGACACCTCCAATTGCGAGAAAGGCATTCCAGGGATAGGATTCTACAAGGCAAAGAGATTGATGCATTTCAATGATTGGGATCATGTCCTATGACATTTTTTTGTATGCTTATATGGATTGATGTATAGTTATTTCTAGCATTATATGCCTATACAACATTGACCCAAGATATTATATCAAGTGTTCACATTTTGTACTTATTTATATGGATTTTATGGATCTATTATATACATATAATGTTCAACATTTTGATTTTTAAATATTCTCATTGATTTAAGCTTTAATATTTTGTTGTAATTTATTAAATATTCTATTACATGTTCACATTATTGTATGCCTTAAACTTATGTTGAGCATTAAAAATATACCTTGCAGTCTATTGAATATTGTTGAAATGTATGTGATGTAGGAACATCATTGAAAGTATGATGAAATTGTAATTTCAATATTTCCTTAGAGTCTTAGGTAGTCAAATCAATCAATAAATGCATTGTTAAAGGTCCTAGAAATCAATTTATAGGTCAGTTAGATGTTTTGGCAAGTTTTCCCACCAAAAGCAAAATTTGAATTTTTGAATGTATTTCTTGTAACTATGTGAAAAGATTACAATTGTATAAGTGTCATGCTAAGTTTTCATGGTCCTAGAATGTGTTTAGGGTGTCCTCCAAAGTTTATTCAGTGGTGTTTAGGATTACTCAAAATTAGACATTTACTATCATGAGGATAAGTGGTTGAGTGAGAATCTTGGGCGAAATTAGGCCATTTTAAACTTAGATTTGTCTTCTTCCATTATATAATATTTAAACCAACCAAGGAGGAATGAATGTAAAGGATATAACAATCATAAAAGGTCAAAACATTCATGATTGTGTTGTTTTTTACAGTCTATCAATGCAAAATAGGGGTCTATGTATAAAAAAATTGTTGGACAAAGGATTTTTCTTTGTAAAACTATGAAGTATATGAGATGGACACATATGCAAAGTGTATGATTTTGTCTTTTGTATAACTTTTGTATGTATTTAGACTTTTAATCCTAATCAAGTGATAGAAGAATGTGAAGAGTATCTCCTTATGTATCTCAAAAGGTTGTAAGGTGAAGAGACAATAGGATTGTAAAAGACTATATATAGTATGTTGATGTAATATAATCTAGTTTGATGTGTTGATAGATATTAATAAAATCATTTTTTTATGGTTTTCCTTATCTTATTTTATGTATGGTTTATGCACAGTGAGTACTATGTTTTACTTCAATTTGTTATCTAATGCGATATTAGTTATGGTTCATCTTCTATATATATATATCTATTTCATCTTACTCTTTAATCTATTCTTGTACATCATAAATGGATTATAATATTGTCATCTCTTTTGTGCTTATTGGTAATCCCCATTGTGCAAACTATCCCTATAATTAGCATGTTTTGAAGTATTTCTAAGAACCTCTACTAACAATGGTATGATGAGCATGGAATCAATATGCTAAGATGGTTACCAAGGCATAGAAATGTAGAAAGATGGATAAATGAGAGAATTAATAAATTTGTAAAGGAAGAAGCACAAAGAGTTAGAAAAGCTATAGAGGAAATTATCTAGAACACCTCTATTATGAAATCTATGAAATTTTCTAGTGTGAATTACCTAGATTGTTAGTTGTGTGGATAGATATATTATAATACTATTGCTTTAGTCTGAGAAGAACAAAATTTATAGTATAGATTGATGAAAATTTGGAAAGATTGCACAACCTAGATACTGATTAGTCCCAAATAGTAGATTACTAGATGAAGACTACAATCAATGGTTATATCACAGAGTTTATAGTAAAGGGATACCTAGCTCTTGAGACTACATAAGATCGATTTGTCTAAAGAATCAGAGGGAAATTTTTGTAGTGACTATCTTTGTTGATCAAGATGTTGGTTATGGAAAAGGCCATGGTGCCTACTCCAACCAACATGGAGTAGTCACTTTGAGCACCATGGGGGTGCATGTGAGATAAAGTAGATGATGAAGAGCTAAGTAAAAGAAACTTAAACCTGATCCCAAAAAATGGAAGGCAAAAAGACTTAGAGCAAGAAAAAAATCTGGAACTCAAAAGGGAACTACAATAGTAAATAAGGTGCAATAAGACAAATGACTTTGAATTAACTACGAGTAGGGTTAGGATTAGAGAATAAATTACTAGAGCTAGAGACATATAAGGAAAAGATGTTAGAAAAGAGAGGGTGTTGAGAGAATATGTGTAAACTACTGAAAGAGAAGGGTATGTGGAATATTAGAAAGGGCTCGATGAGAAAGAGGATGCTAGAAGCAATGATGCTGAGGTAGATCAGTTAGGAAGTAGAGGTAGATCATAGTTAAGAGAGGGGTTTTTAACTGGAACTGGAAAGGAAAGTTCTTGAGAAAATTTTAAAATTGAAGGTAGTAATTATATGCAAAGGGAAATGTAACTGATCTATAAATCAATCTTAGCTTAGAGAAGATAAATCCTACTGACACTTCTAATTGTTGATACATTAGATATTCAGGGTCATGACCAAGATGGATCCACTAGACCTAGCCAAGGGATATCTTACCATAATAATATCACTAGGGAGGGTTATAAAGCCTCTAGTCAAGCAAAACTATGCGATAACTCTAATTAGGTCCTATGTTTTCATATTTACAAAGTAAATGACAAGTAAAGTAAAAATCTAATCTAGTGCTCACCAAAGCTTGTGGCACAAAGTGGGGGTAATAAATATAAAAATTAAACATGTATAGGAGATATATACTCACGTCAATGTATATAAAGTCTTAATGCAGGGGAGAGAAGTACAAATTCAAATCTATCTACTCTTATAAAGGAGGAACAAAGTTAGTTATACTTAATTTTGAAGATGAACCTGTCAAGCCTCAATCTCTCCCTTGGATAAGGTGTTTCACAAGAGGTTGTTGTTGTATGTAAAGATAACAAGGATAAGTCAGCTTTAGGCTACACAACCTATCTATGCATACAAAATATGTATCAATAAAACAAGATTTGTATCTCCAAATAAATTATTAAAACCCTAAGTTATGCTCCTCAAATAGAATGGTGGATAAGTAGATGCATAATACAATATTCATTTTTTTCTCTTCCTTAATAAATGATGAAATGAATGTGTATATATAGTTGAATTTAACCCTATACCTTTCTAAAATTTTAGCTGATAGGGTCAGCCTAATCAACTCTGTATCATTATTGACAAAATCAAATTAGGTCTTGGTCTAGGTCAGCCAAGGGTTAACCTAGACCCTAAATGAGTTTTATCAATCAAAGTACAAGGTTGATGGGGCTGACAGTGTATTGCAAACCATTGGAAAGGGTTTTTAGGCTAGGGAAAGGCTAATGAAGGAAAAAAATGACTAGATAAGGGTGAAAAAGAGGAGTAATAGCTTAGGGAAGTGTTTTTAGGAGATTATTGTGTAGATAGAAAGTGGTAATAAAGGGACAATAATCTTATGAAGCACCAATGATGTACCCAACCCATTCTCAATGTACCCCTTAAGGTATGCACTCAAAGATATTGAGACTTAATGGGTTCCTACAAAAGAGAAAGCATCGGTAATCAATAAAGTTTGAAAATATTATGTGTATACATATGCCCCACTCAAATCTCATCACATAGCACATAGCTTCAACACAAGATAGTGCTTCAGGAAAAGAACATAGCAACACACAATGTTGAAGCTAAATAAATTTTAGTAAGGAGAAAATAAGATAAATGAATAGACAAAATTAAAAAACACGTACCTTTACTTATCTTAGTGTTGTAGATAAATAATTAGATGCAAGAAATGTGAAGGTGTCTAATGTAGGGAACATTAGGTGAACCTATAAAAATTAGAAAAAAAGAGTGAAAAAACAAAAAAACTACAACATATACATGTAATAGGTGAAAATAGTCTCTACAATGTCAGGATTCTAGAACATATTATGATTCATAAAAAGAGCTAGTAGAAATAAAGATATAGTCAAAATATTGAATCTGGTGGTAAATATTTAAAAGGTAAATAATTTTGAATAGTAAATATAAATAGGGCAAAAAATAAATCATTTTTTTATTTTTACTATTCTGAGAAAACAAAGCTCTAAGAGACCCAAATGGAGACCAGAGAGCCATTATGGTGAGAAGATGATAACTGAGACAGGGAGGACGCATAGCGGCTACAACAAATGCAACATAGGTAAGTAATTGTGAACTTCAAATTTTAGAATATTTTTATTTTAAATTGAGCTAAATATAGAAAATTTATTGGTAGGAAATAGGCACCAAAATTAACTCTAGTAATTTTTTAGGTAGACTAGGGCTAGAACAGGATACTAGGTAGGAAGAAGTCAAACCAAAAAATGCCTAAGTAATTTATGATAAATGGTCAAAAATTCATCACTATGGAAGAATAGAGTCAACTTGGTCAACTTAATCTATAAGGCAAGCCAAAAACATAGGGATGACTATGTAGCAATGGGATGATTTAGTACTCTAATGGGTGGTCGACTGCATAGCAGTAGGCCAACTTAGTTTGCAATGAGGATAAAGTTGATTATGTACCAGAGGGATAACTTAGTTTGAAAAATGAGGCTAATATATTATTAAAAATGAGGCTAACTATATATGATAGGGTCGGTTCAGTATGTTGAATCAAGAGGATGGTCGATGTAGTATCAAATGGGTCTATCTAGTTAAAAATGATAATGGTTGATTTAGTATTGCAAATAAGATACAAGGTTGATTTAGTATTAAATAGGATCAATTTGATCAAAAAATTAGGAACATGAGAAACAAATCAAACCAACTAATTTAAGTAGTTAATTTGTGAATTTTTAAGAATGTATTTCAATTATTTATGACATGGAGATCTGATACATCCTTTATTTTTTGATATTTTTCAAAGACATTAGAGATATTGGTGCATGATAGATGTGTCATGGCTACTAGATTTATTGGATTAGTTGACTAGCATGAATAGATCATGATTGGTTACATTGGGCTTCAGAGGCATTATGGAGATGAAGCAAATATCGCTTAGTGTTGATCTCATTGTCATGTTTCATGGAGCATGAGAATGGTTGACCAACACTTTTTGATGGGTGATGGATGGAGATACCATTGAGTTGGGTATCACACTAGAGGATTTCCATGTATTACTAGGACTACCTATAGAAGGGACACCAGTGATCACTAGCACACCAAAGGAACTAGAGGAGAGATGAGCACTCACTCAATGGGCGACATAAATAAGATATACTCTAGGGACACCAGTGATCACTAGCACACCAAAGGAACTAGAGGAGAGATGAGCACTCACTCAGTGGGCGACATGCTCAAATAAGATATACTCTATATTAAGGGTGAGTTTGTTTTATGTCTATATTGCAAGCATTCTAGATATCTAGAAGGTCATGATAGGACTTTAAACAGCATGAGTGTTATGTCACAATTTAGATGGAAAGGTACCATTATACATGATAGCCTTGTACTAGTCAATATTGGATCAGGGAGCACTCTATGATTTTGGGGCTATCATCTAGGTCTATCTCATGCATAATACGTATGGGATGTTGTCTAAAGGGTAGAAGACCATGGGGCTTTTTATTTTACTAAGTGCTTAGATATATGATAGGTTTCTCATGTATCGGCTAACTAGGTTGCCCCATATGGTTGATGATAGGTTTTCTCATATCATGCGATGGAGATAGGATTATGTCACTTGGGCCATGTCTCACATGCCAACTCTATATAGTGTCACATAATAAGAGATTGTGTAATAGCCATATATTTACTTTACAATTGTATGTCCTAGTTGGTTGACCATTGCTATAGGGTCGACATATGTGTGGATCATAGGCCACTACACCTCATGGATAAATCCACATCTAGTGGCATGCTTGCCAAGACAATTCAGACTCCCACACCTACTAGACCCTCTAGTAGTGTATGCTTATTGGGAACAACATACAATAGATCCAAGGTGGAGAGGAGGAAGATAAATACTAGTAGTGATACTTTTGATTAGGTTGCAACATGTTAGACCATGGACCGGTCGAGTATGGTAGTAAGAAGTAATAGGTCCATTAAGGGAGATGTCATAAACGTAGAGCAAGCCCACAATAGGAACCACAACAACAGTAGTAGTAGTGACCACCATAGATGGAGGCACTACCAATAAGAGTAGGTGCAAGTGAGGGTTGCAGTACATGAGAAACTAACAACCACTCTAAGATATAGTTGGTCCATAGAGGAACCTCTAAGGAGAGGATCATGGTATAATTGAGTGGTGACCCCTAACTTTGCACTAGTGTGGAGGTGACCTATAGAGGAGGCACTTAACAGATAAGTAGATGGAGAGACCATGCTTAGTAGGTGAGTAGATGAAGAGATGGTAGTTGGTGATACCAACACTGGTGAGAAATGTTTTAATTTTGATTTAAGCTTTGATGTAGGATACTAATTGTGTTGTGTTATAGTAGATATATAAATTTTGAGATATATATGTGATATAATGTTTATCTACTTTAATTTTTGTAGATATTATGATAGAGGAGATCAGATGGGGATCTATGGTTATGGTTGCACACCATGACATTTTATATAGGGTGTTAGTTCCATACAACCCCACCACACTTGATGATCATGTGGTTCCATCTATGCCAGCCTAGGTGGGCTAGTTTAAACTGGTGAGGGAGGCTATGAGGTTGTTACAAATATGCAAATATGGATTTCAGCCGCTGAGAGGGGTGGGAGAGGGAGAGACATAGGTCTAGTAGGCCTTGGCTCAAGAGAGAGTAGCACACATGGCTACCATGATCCATATCAAATAGGTGCAAGCCTAGGTAGCCAATCTATAGGGGAAGGTAGTAGGTTTAAGATCTTGGACTACATCATTGTAGTGTACCATTCAGAGGGGACAATCTTAGGCATCTTTGGGTAGCATGGCTAGGTCATAGGATATACATGATGGAGCCCAACCTTAGAGATAGAGTTATTTTGTATTTTACAATTTGTATTATATAAAACACATGATATATATATATATATATATATATATATATATATATATGTATATGTATATATTTGACTGTTGGATTTGATCTCATGAGTTGTATTTGGTTATGGATGTTGATGCATGGATATATTTCTTTCTAGCACATGTATTTAGATTTTGTTGTATATGCAATGGGAAATATATGTTGACTATTTTTTTTTCTATCATTATGTGATACACATGCATGGTTAAAAAGAAAAAAGAAAAAAAGGACTTGGAAAAGTATAAGTAATCAAAAACAAATGTACTACACACTATATCATGATGGAAAATGTGTAATAGCAAAAGATGACTAAATATAATAAACCAAATATGATAAAAAGAATATCAAATGTTTTTAAACCATGTAAAAGATTTAGCCCAAGTTGAAACATGTAAAATAACACTATATCACATTGGAAAGTATGAAAATAGTGTAATAAAATAGAAGGCACATGAAAACCAAATGGTATAAAAAAAAACAATTAAGTCAATCAATCATACTAAATCATGTTGAGAAGTATAAAAGAAAATCAAAATTAGAAAAATGAAATTGAATTGATCACACTAATTCAAGCTCAGAAGTATGAAAATTTTAAGAAAATGGTTGTAGGCATACATACAATCAAAAAATAAGAAAATAAAAGTAAAGATTAATGAAGTAAGAATAAAACACACTATATCAAGATGGGAAGCATGTCAATGATGTGTAACTCATAATCAATCACTACTTATCTCAAATTTGACATATGTAATTTCATTGTGACTTGGGTATTGAAATATTTTATGAGGAAGGCCTGGTCCTGTCCATGGTCTTACACTTCAACTCACAAATGGAACACCGATGATGTGAAAACAAATGTGGGAATGAAAAAATATGTTTGTAATGTGGTAATTTGTGAGCAAGGCCTGGTCCTATCCATGGTCTTACAATGTAACTCACAAATTGGATCCCTAGGGGGATGATTAGTTAACAAATAATATTTTACAAGGAGAAATATTAGGGATGTTTTAAATGAAAGAGGGAATGTAAAAATCATAATTTAGGAGTCTATGAGAACACCTTAGGAAACATAAGGCACACTAAGTATACATAAAGACACTAAGTGGCCAGTGACCATCAAAATACAAAGGATACCCATTCACAATAATCAAAAATCTATATATGCAAATAATATCAACTCATGTTGGTTGTAAGAATAAAAAAAGCAAAATGGACCTACCTTCCCACAACATGTTCCCGTTCTTCAGGATATCTTGCAAATCCATCATTATAATGTGAAGATTGGGTACTTGTGTGAGAAAGTAGGTATCACTAAAAGATTTATTTTGATTCTCCTTTTCTAATCTACTGGCCTACCACACCCCAAAGGACCTCATCTCTATCATGAGGCCAACTGTGAAGTTTGAGCTTCAATTATAAAAAGAAGATGTGCTACGAATCACATCTTTTAGTGTGATTTAACTTTTGAAATTTATTTTTTACCTTTTGTATCATTGTCTTTTGTTTGAATGATTTAGATTTTATATTTTATGGCTTTTAAGATTCCTCCTCCATACATATTTGGAATAACCAACATGAAGGATAAAAGTGATACATATGAATTAGCTTTAGACTTTGGTTAAAGGAAGCTAAGTATCTAAACACATGACTGACTAAACACTTAGGCTTGCCTATGAACCAGTATGTTATCTCAATTTTAAACCATGTGCATGCTTAGTTTGCAAAAATAAATAAGGGAATAAAGGGAGATCCAAAGTGGATTGGTAAAATAGAATTACAATGAGATGACTTGTGGGCTCAATGATCACATTTTAAAGAAGGATTACTAAGGGGAGCAAGGTTCGTATAACTAAGTCATAATAATAATTATCTATGTTAGATTAGATAAGGTAGTAAACAAACATGACATAAGACAAAGACATCCATGAAAAATAAGTGAACTCCTAATTATAAGCATGTAAAAATAAGCCATATGAAAAAAAATGAAAGAAATGAAACCATATATAACACATAATATGAAATATAAAGATCCATGTAAGATAGATAAGTGAAGTAAAATTTGACATAAGTCAAATGATATAAGATATAAATAAAAGTGGATCACAAGTCCAATCCAAAAGCATAATGAAGATGAAAGTGAAGGAACACCATGTTGTGTTCACAAATATTGATAAATCTCTCCACAAATATTATTCATAACATCAAATATATCTATATCAAGCTAGACCATAACTACAACAAGAGCCTCATCAATCCCAGAGAAAGCTATGAAAATACCTCTTGTCAAATCTCCTCTATAGAAAATGTAGGTATAGCTGAAGGATCATGCTCATGAGGGGCCTTGTGCATGGAATGCTCAAGAAGGGAAATATATGTTGGAATAGGAATGCTATCTATGGGATAGGGATATGGCACCACCATTAGAGAAGGAACCACGGGTGGGGGATAAGATGCAAGTGGCATGGGAGACACGAGCGAAGAAGGAACCACAAGTGGAGAGGGAGCCATAGGTGAAAAAGGAGCCTTGTTATGTGGATGACCTATGGGAGGGGGAATAGTGGGCACAATAATGGTCATAAGGTGATGATTAATATGTTGTTGGAGCATGCAACAATGATAAGTGTGATGGGTACCACACTGGTGCCAAAGACAATATACCTCTCCATATTTTGGAATATATTTAGGTAATAACTTGAGAGGAGGTATAGGATTATCTTTAGGCTAAGGAAGGGTAGGATGCAATGTGTCAATATATTATAAAATAATTTGATAATGTGTTGAGGAATGATTATTTTTATTGTGGAAGCAATAAATACACTTGTTAGTACAATTGCTGGGTCTACTAATAGAAGGAGTAGAATCAGGATCTAGGGAAGGTTGGTATAACTGGTAATCTCTAGTTTAATGATTGGAAACTCTATGAATATCACGATAAGGTTGATCAGCCCATTAGGCAAGCAGGGGATCAAGCTATGATAAAGGAAGAAGGTCATCACCAAAGAGAGGCAAGGCTAGTGTAGAGATTGAGTGAGGCTTGTCTGAAGGAGAATAAGAATCAGATACAAGATGAGGCTCAGTTAAAAATAAATCAAAATTAGGATCCAGACTAAGCTCAATTGAGGGAGAAGATGGATGCATAGAGGGCTTAAGGGAAGTATCAATTATCTTTTGGGAAGCAAGCTATAAGATTCTTGATATCTAGCAAAACAATAAGGACTGGTCATATCATGATTCATGAACATGATCCTAAGAGGTTCTACCAAAACTAGAGGTGTGCCATGCAAATCCTCCGTCTCTACCTTGTGAACAAGAATAATAATACTATAATTAGGAATTGTATAAGATAGAATATGATAAGATGAACAGAGAGATTGAAATAAAGAAGAATGATAACAAATGATCTTAGCATCTCTAGCTTGGACTAGACCTCCTAAAAATGGATCCTCTAAAGTATAACCATCATCATAATTAGGTGTATTAATTTTGATGGTGCAGGTAGGTATGGTATTTTCATCATAAGTTACGTGATGAATAGAATGTCAATTCTTGGTTAAGACCACAAGTACATCATCGATAAGTGGCTAACAAGAATGCGACTTTAAGGATGATGGAAGTTTGGGGATGAGATAAAGGGATAAATCTAAAGTTTTGATCTTGAGATTGATTTGATCCATCTCATCATCATTTGAGTTTAAGAGGTTAGGTGGTATGTTCTTGATAAGTTTGGGGTGACAATTATAACCTCAAGTAGAGTTGATGGAAAAATTGAAATGTTGAGATTCTTGGAATGAAACACTTGGCAAAGGTTCAAGGATTGAAATTTTGAATACACCATGTTCTTGGAATTGTTCAAAATTCCAAGGGTTGGTGTCTCCTTGAATCCTATAGATAGCACCATTATGATTAAACTTGACACATTAGCAAGTAAAAGAGGTGACATCCCTCATGCAATGAGTCCAAGGCCTACCAAGTAAGATATTGTAGGAAAGGGGAAATTTGAATATCATAACCTTTACTCAAATAGTGACAAGGTGGATGGTAATATGGAGACACACATAACCTAAATGAGGCATTTACCTTCTATCATAACCTTGGCATGTGTTGCTTATGGATTTAAGATTACACTACAAATATCCAAGAGTTTTAATGAATTCTAGGGATGCAACATAAGTACCTAAACCCTCATCAATCAAAGCATGTTTGATGTAGATATCACCAATTTGAATGCTTATAAAGAGTGGAGGATCATCCGCATGAAGTACGATCTCATTTGGGATCATGGAAGCTATAGGTAATTTGAGGGAAATAAAAGGTTTCAATGTTTTTTCACTGTGTATATACATATCTTCACATTATTGTAATATATTATCTTCTGACCTAGATAAGGTAGCTTAACGTCTTGATAAAGGAGGATGAGGGATGTTCATTTCAAATAATAGTTGTATCAGGAAGTTGTGATTACCTTTTTACCTTGTGATTTCTTCTCAGATTTGGATGCAACTTGCTTTTTATAAGGTCTTCCATCACTTTTTATCCTTTCATAGGCATTCAAGATGTCACTAAGCTCATCCATCTATATTATGTTAAGATCTTTGATCTCCTCCACATCATACACTTTTGAATTAAACGTAGATGTCAAGGATTTTAATACATTTTGTACTACTATTGATTCCTCCAACTTCTCTCCTAGACCTTTGATAACATTTACCACTTCATATACTCTTAACAAATAAGATGCAATGTTTTCATCCTCATTCATTCTCAGACTTTTAAACTGCCTTTAATGGGTCTACAAATTTCCCAACTTAACTTTAGTGTCTCCTTCATAGATGGTTGGAAATTTCTTCCAAATCCATTTGGAAATATCACAATGCATGAACTTTACAAATTCTTCCTTTGAAAGACCACACAGGAGGGCATTCATTACCTTAGAGTTGTTCTCACTTTCCTTCTTACATGTTACGTCAGCTGGTGGTATAGAAGGTGGAGTGAATCCATCAACAATAAATTTCCATATGTCATAACCTAAGGACATTAGATAGGTCTTCATTTTGATGCTCCAAAATTAATAGTTAGTCCCATTGATGAGAGGAACCTTATTGGTTGAGAAACCTCCTTGTGCTTTATAACTAGACATGCTTGTGCTTCTAAGATCTCCTTTAAATTTTTAGGCCTACCTTAAAGGACTAGGCTCTGATACCAATTTTTGGAAGTAAAATCACTAAGAGGGGGGGTGAATCAGTGTTTAAAATCTTTATTTAAATTATACTATAACATTCTTTGAACCATGAAATCAATATAGTGATATAACAATGCATAAAGAACCATTCACATGAGCATAACACAAGAAAACACATATATGAGTGGGAAACCCTAAAGGGGAAGAACATCAACTATGATATCTACAAATGGAATAAATTTCTATAAAATAAAATACCAAATTATATTGAGCACCAACTCAACTTGGAGCACCAACCCCAATAAATTCAAGTGGCCACTTGACTAGGCTTTAGCAAGCACCTACTTCCAAGGAAGCACCAACTCTCTAAGTGACTCAGCATCAAGTCAACCACCTCATGAATTTTTATCACCACACATATGCTCTTATTTTATGGTATCATTTTAATACCTCCTTATGCTAAACTATTCAAGATTGTATTCGCTTATATTGCATATCATAAAATAGGCCTAAAATTGCCTTGTATATATACTAGTCTCATGGTCACAAAGCACTTCATCAACCACACACCTTAAATCTCTTAAGTATACCAAAAAATAGGTCATATGACATATTATAAACATATTTCAATCATAATTTGAACCTTTTTGGTCTGTCATAATTCAATTAGGCCTTATTCCTCCTTTAGGTCTTATGGAGACCTAATTGCATTAGGTATGTCCTCGTAACAACAAGACTTGGTATTCTTGGGCCCAAATGGATTTATATAACTATAAAAACCATTTAATAACATATTAAACAAACTCAACTAACCTCATCCATTATTTATTAGACATGTATCCTTCATTCATACCATGAAAGCTCCTTTAGGACAAACTGCCCTATTAGGCCTGTGTACCTCAAAAGTTTGTCTTGCAAAAAAGAAGCTTAAACACCCTTAAGATATTGAACTAAAAAATATGAAACATGTATATATATTATCCATTAGCTTAGGGTCATCACCAAATTCTTGGAACACTTTCACTCAGGAGATAAAGGCCCAAGAACATTTTTGTAACTTGCTCACTCAGAACTGTGAATTCACCTCAAAAAAACTAGTAATGATGAATTAGAACTCCAACACCTATGTAGAAACTTTTCATGACTCCTGATGCCTAAAAATTATTATATAATATCTCTAAACCATCTTTAGATATAAAATTCATATGGTCTAATGCCAATTATTGGTCTTTTAGACCAGTTTCTCGACCCCAAGTTTCATAGTCCTATTTGAACCAAATAGGGCATTTTTTGAGAAGCTTTTTCACCATATACACTAACCTCCAAAGCTTCTCAAAGCATGAAAATTACTCAAAATTAATGAATAAATTATTTATGATATTTTTTCACCAATCTATCATGCTCAAACACTCAAATCTATCTCTTCATCTTTGCCTAGGTTTTAAACTATTCACACCATTAGGTTTGTATGTGATTGGATAACTCGGATGACCAAATTAGAACATTTAAAGGATAGAACCTATCCATAAATCATCATGAAAATTTAAAATGAGTCTCTATCTTATTCTACCATCCATTTTTTTTAATTTAACAATGCCAATTTTGAGACCTATAGCAACTTCTTGACAAATATGCATGTATCTATGCATTTTCTCTCTCATCTGACTAACCACCACCACTTGGAGGTACCTGGGAGAGTTTACTACATGATAAAATAGATTATATATGAATTTAATCAATTATAAGCTACTTTAAATAATATATTTCACATCATGTCCTTATTAGGGTTTTAGGAAGGTTTAACACAAGTTTTGGTGTTAACGATTGTTCATAAAGGACTGACCCTTCAATTCAAAACTAATGCCTAGAGATATTAGCTAGGACCCTTCCCCATCTCTCCTTAATATATCATATTCCGATGTAGAGTTTACATGTTCCAACATATGTCTGAAAGTGCTTCTCAGATTTGAGCCCTCATTACGTGAGATTGAGAAGGCCTAAAACAATAAATCTTGACCTCAAACTTTGTGATCATGCCTAAAACAAGTTATCTTACCTCTATTTATACTCACATGTGTATACTTGCCTTGAAATCTGATCTTCATACCTCATTAGGCCAGGAAGGGTCTAAGAGTGATCCAGGTGTAAACTTAGACTGAAAGTCCTACCCCTATAGGCTCACTCTAAAACTCTCATGAATGCTTAAATGCCTTTCATACATGTTCAAATAGCACCATATAACCTTCACATGCCTATGTTCATTCATTTTCATGCACATACCTCTTCTTTTCATGACTAGTCTTCCTATGCACTTTGACATCAATGACATGTACCTTCATGTAACAATAAGACATTAGTTTCCTTCAAATTCTCTCTTTATCTTTCTATAATGACATCACTCTCTCATGACAACACTCTCTCAATGCACTTTGTCACATCACACACTACCAACTAATCCTAGTCACCTTTGATATAAACCTTCATAAGATGAACCTTTGACATCAATGACAATACTCAATAATCTCCCTCTTTGTTATGGAAACCACTCTCATAAACTTATCTCAATAGGTAATTTCTTCCTCATTCTGAACTTTCTCCCCCTTTGGCATAAATGAGAAAGAGATGACTGCAACTTCTTGGATCACACCTCTTACAACCAAAACACTCAACACACATGATTATGAGTTTATGAAGCACCATACAAACATGTTCCCCCTATCTCCATCCATACCTTATCAACACTACTGTCCTACTCTTGGAGATAATGAACCACCTGATTAGGTCCCATTACCCTTGACTTGATCAATGGCTAATTGGGGAAGGAATTACTCCCAATTCCTATTTTAGATGCTCAAATGTTTCCTTCGAAAGTGGCTTAGTCAAAACATCTACAATTTGATCCTTTGTAAAAACATATTCAAGTTTAACACTTTGTTCACTTACCTACTCTCTTAGGAAATGATACTTCATAGCAATGTGCTTAGTTCTTGAGTGTATGATAGGGTTCTTTGAGACACTTATGGCACTTATATTGTCATAATAGATAGGGATAGGATTATCATACTTAAATTTTTAGTATTTTAAGGTCTACCTCATCCATAAGAATTGAGTGTAGTATGAAGCTACTACAATGTACTCAACCTCACAAGTAGATAATGCCAATGATGGTTGCTTCTTGCTTATCCATGATACTAGATCTTCCACAAGTGTTCTTCATATCATCTATATTTCCTACCCAGTCTGCATCTGTATAGGATATCAAATTAAACTCCTTGCTCCTTGGATACCTTAACCCAAAATCAATGGTTCCCTTGAGATACCTAAGTATCCTTTTGACTGCTTGCAAATGATTTTCCTTTGGGTCTCCCTAAAATCTTCCCACAAGGCCTACTGCTTGTATGATGTTAGGTCTAAAGGCACTAGTGTATAGTAAACTTCCAATAATTGACCTATATGATGTCAGATTGACCTTTGAAGACTCGTATTCCTTGCTTAACTTACACCCTGTGATCATAGGTGTGTTAACTACCTTGAAATATTTCATTTAAAATTTCTTCAACAACTCTCTTATGTACTTTGATTATTAAATAAATATACCTTGTTCTAATTGAATGATTTGTAACCCAAGAAAGACTGATAGTTATCCTAGCATGGACATCTCAAACTCCTTCATCACATCTATAAAGGCCTTAGTCATACTATCACTATTTCCACCAAATATGATGTCATCCACATAAAAAACTACTATCAACTAATGGTCATCTTCTCTCTTTATGTATAGATTATTATCTATAACTCCTCTCTTAAATCCTTGGTCCAATAGATACCTGTTCAATCTAGTATACCTAGCTCTAGGAGCTTGCTTTAGACCATAAAGATCATTTTCAAAATACAAACATAGTATTTGTTACCTAATAATGAGAAACCCTTAGGTTGCTTTATGTATACCTCCTCTTTCAAGTTCCAATTAAAAAAATCAGATTTGACATCCATCTGATACACCTTGAATCCTTTGAACCCTATATATGCTAGAAATAGTTTGATAGCCTCCAATCTTACTAATGGAACAAAGGTATCCTCAAATTACACCCCTTATACTTGGGCATACCCCTTTCATACCAATATATACTTATTCCTAATGACTTCTCCATCTTCATTCAACTTGTTCCTAAACACCCATTTTGTGCCAATGACATTCTTGTCCTTATGCCTAAGAACTAGTTCCCAAATCTCATTATTTTCTATTTGGTCTAACTCTTCATTTATAGAACCTATCCAAAACTTGTCTTTGTTTACTTATGCAAGGTTCTTAGGTTCAATCGTAGATAATAGAGCAGCATTCTCTTGATTTAGGTTACTTACCAGTCGTCTCCTTGTTTATATACCTGCATCTTTGTTGCTAATGATTTATGATTTAGGATGGTCTCTTTGAATCTATCTTGAAGAACCTTTTAAATCCTATCTTTCCTCAACTTCTTATTCTTCCTCATAAATTTATATTTTTTCTTCTTCATTATTGAAATCCAAATTCTCTGATGTATCCTTTGACTTTGAGTGTAACTTCTTAGAACCCTTCTCATCAATCTTCACACTGGCACTTTCCACTATCTTATGCAACCTCTTGTTATAAAATTTATAAGAGGAGATCACTAATGAGTATCCCAAGAATATACCTTAATTAGACCTATAATAAAACTTACCTATGTCTTCCTCATCTCTTTTGATGAAGCATTTGCTTTCAAACACTCTAGAGTGTTCCACATTAGCAGGTTTGCCTTTCCATAGTTCATAAGAGGTTTTATTGCCATTATACCTTATTTTAACTCTATTAAAAATGTATAATGTGGTGTTTAATGCCTCTCTCTAGTATCCATTAGATAACCTTGACTCATTTAACATAGTATTTTCCATCTCTTAAACTATCCTATTATTTCTTTCCACTACCCCACTCTGCTAAAGAGTCCTAATTATCGAGAACTACCTCCTTATCCTATGGACCTCATATAAGTCATCAAATTCATTGGACCAAAACTTTCCTCCTCTATTACATATTAATAATTTGATCTTTCCATTCTTCTCATTCTCAACAAGAGCCTTGAATGCCTTGAACTTATCAAGAGCTTCTGACTTTTCTTTCTAGAATACTACCCAAGTCATTCTTGTGTAGTCATCTATGTGTAACATGAAATAGCTATCCCCTTGAATAATTTGGATTATTGTAGGTCCAAAAATATTAGTTTGTATTAAATTTAAAGGTTTTATAGTATAATACTCCTTATACTTGAACCTTCTTCTCATTTTCTTACCATGTTGACATACCTTGTAAAGTGTGTTTGTAGGTTTGGTGATTTTAGGCATATTCTTCATAGATTTCTTAGAACTTATCTTAACTATATTATCAAAGTTTGGGTGGCCTAATATTATGTTTTAGATTAAGGTAAAAATAGGTTTTGAAGGGGCCCCGAAACCCTATACAAATCAAGAAAGATAAAACATTGCAAACCACCCAAGAAGGCAAACCCACTGAAATAGTAACAAAACCAGGTTTACAAGAACCTGAAACCTCAACAAAACCAGGTTTAACAACCTACATCCATGCTCAAAAGATATAATAATAGCAACAAGCATAAACTATGACAAAAAAACCATAGAAAACCTTAGGTTTCTCTTTCACCAAGAAAGAAGAAAACACCGTCAGATACAGCATTAAGGACGGCCAAACCCGGGTTCAATCCATCAAACCCTAAAAGCGCTGCCCATAAAAATAGCAGCAAAAACCACGAAACAAGCCCCAAAACTAGCACCACAACACCCAATCCGTCCACCCGATCAGCTACCCAAACTCCCCCTCAGTAGACGTAACGCCGCCATGGCAATTGAATCGTTGCAAGAAAACCCCAACATCTGGAAGCACCTCAAAATGAACAACGACCCCAATAGACAAAATATGAAAGTGAACAAGGTGGCCACATGGGTTTGGGCTTGAATCAGTACAACAGTCGTGGAATATCACTTTGTGCAGCTCTCCCACAGGGGCTTCCCCCCACAGAAACCAGCCCCCGGACCCGTCGCCACCACCACCCATTCCATCAATTCCGTGGCCTAAGAATTATGTTACATATCCAAAATTCATCCATATTTCTCATAAATCATCTCTGAGCTTTATCTCATTCAAGACATACAAATTTTTCTTAGTCCTTTTAGCATTGGCAATTTGCCACCCTGATTTGGCTCTTTTTATATCACACCCTCTATCATGAAAGGCTAGTGTGTGTCCTTGGTTGAAAATTTGACTTACATTAAGAAATTTATCTTTAAATCCTTTTAATAGTCGACCTTTGATGACTCTCTATCTTGGTCTTCTCATTGTCCAAACTCAACATACCCTTCCCAATAATATTGGCAGTAGTGTTATCTCCAAATCTTACTGTACCTACATCATTCTTCCTAAATGAAATGAACTTGATCTTGTCCCCTACCATTTGTCTTGAGCAAACACTATCTATATAAGATTTTATGTATTCATCTTTGATGTGAAAGATAGTTTGAGCTAGCATAGATTCTTCTCCTTTAGTCTTTTACTCCTCCTTCACTTTGTCCATAGAGTCTAACTTCTTGATCCACTTCTCAGTGGTATGAATATATACCCTTTTGTCTTCACTGTTCTTCCTCATATGTCTTATCTTGAAATCCTTTGTAATATGTTCTCTTTGATCACACTTATAGCACAGAATTCTACTTCTACTATTGAGATGAGTATTCATCATATTCCTCCATAAAGAATTGATTCTAGCATGATGTCTACAATCTACAGCCCTATGTCCATATTGATTGCATGAGAAATAGTAGCCATTGAAATAATTCACATACCTTTTATATCTGATGTTCAATACGCCACTACCTTTGTCATCTCTTGAATGAGTCACATTCTATCTTGTCTTGTTGATGATCAATTTGAGTCTCAGATTTGAGAGTTTTTGCATAAGTTTTTACTCTATCATTACTATCACTTCTTAATAGTTTATTGACCTTTGAGGTTTGAATCTCTTTATTTTCCTTTTGGTCTTCTTTGAACCCAAGACCTATCTTATCATGTATATACCTCTAACTATTCAAAATATCACCAAGGACTTTAGTACTCTTTTCAAAAAAATTATGTGTCTTTAACTTGGTTATTTCCTGATCCAATTCTCCCTTCAAGGACTTCATTTCTATTATAAACTTGATGTATCATTTCTTTAGTTTTCTGACAAACATGGCTTCTATATTGTCATCATAAATATATGTATCAACTTCATCCTTGACCTTTCTACCTTGTGATTTTTCTCATCGTTGAATGCATCTTCCTTCTTAGAAGGTCTTCCATCACTTGTTCTCATTTCATAGAAAGTCAAGATGCCATGAAGCTCATCCATTTGTAGTATGTTAAGATCTTTGATCTCCTCCACAATAGACACTTTTGAATCAAACTTAGATGTTAGGGATCTTTATACATTTTTTAATACTATTGATTCTTGCAACTTCTCTTCTAGACCTCTGATGACATTTACCACTTCATCTACTATTAATAGATAAGATGCAATGTTTTCATCCTCCTTCATTCTCAAACTTTCAAATTGATTTCAATGGGTCTACAACATTGCCAACTTGACTTTGGTGTCTCCTTCATAAATGGCTTGAAAATTCTCCCAAATCCATTTGGTTGTATCACGATGCATGACCTTTACAAATTCTGCCTCTAAAATACCACACAAGATGGCATTCATTGCCTTAGAGTTGTTCTCACTTACCATCTTGCCTATTGCATTAGTTAGTGGTATGGAAGGTGGAGTGAATCCATAAACAATAGATTTCCATATGTCATACCTTAAAGGCATTATATAGGTCCTCATTATGATGCTCCAAAATGCATAGTTAGTCCCATTGAAGAGAGGAGCCTTATTGGTTGAGAAACGTCCTTATGCTTGATGACTAGACATGCTTGTACTTCTAAGATCTCCTTTAAGTTGTTAGTCCTACATCAAAGGACCAAGCTCTGATAACAATTGTTGTAATAATAATCACATAGAGGGGTGAATTAGTGTTTGAAAACTTTCTTTCAATTATACTTTAACATTCCTTGAACCATGAAAGCAATACAGTGATATTGCAAGGCATAAAGAATCATTCACAAGAGCATAACACAATAAAACACATATATGAGTGGGAAACCCTAAAGGAGAAGAAAACCCACTATGATATCTAAAAATGGACTATATTTCTATAAAATAAAATACCAAATTCAATTGAGCACCAACTCAACTTAGAGCACCAACCCCAATAAATTCAAGCACCCACTTGACTAGGCTTTAGAAAGTACCTACATCCAAGGAAACACCAACTCCCTAAGTGACTCAACATCAACTTAGCCACCTCATGAATTTTTATCACCACACCTCTACTCTTCTATTATTATCTCATTTCAAAATATCCTTCTCCTCAACCATTTAATATATTATTTTCTTATATTGCATACCATCAAATAGGCCTAAAATTGCCTTGTATAAATACTAGTCTCATGGTCACACACCACTTGGTTGGCCACACAACTTCAATATATTATGTAGGCCACATAATAGGTCTTATTAAATATTATTAACATCTTTTAATCATAATTTTAACCCCTTTTTGTCTGCCATAACTCAATTAGGCCTTATTCCTCCTTTAGGTCTTATAGAGACCTAATTGCATTAGGTTTATCCTCTTAACGCCAAGACTTGGTCTTATTGGGCACAGATGGATTTCTATAATAATAAAAAAACTTTCAACAACTTATTAAAAAAACACAATTGACCTCATCCATGCTTGATTAGACCTGTATCCTTCATTCATACCATGAAATTTAATTTAGGACAAACTTCCCTATTAGGCATGTGTACTTCAAAATTTTATCTTGTAAAAAAGAAGCTTAAACACCCTTAATCTATTGAACTATGAAAAATGAAAAATTTAGATATATTCTACATTAATTTAGGTTCATCACAAAATTCTTTTAACACTTTCACTCAGGAGATAAAGGCTCAAGAACATCTCTACAACTTGCTCAATTAGAACTGCCAATTCACCTCAAAAAAACTAATCATTATGAATTAGACCTCCAACACCCGTGTAGATAATTGTAATGACTCTTGATGAATGAAAAAAGTTATATTATATTTCAAAACCATATTTAGATATAAAATTCATATGTTCTAATGCCAATTATTGGTCTTACAAACCCATTTCTTGACCCTAAGTTTCACAGTCCTATCAAAACCAGATAGGCCATTTTGTGAGCAACTTTTTCACTAAATACACTAACCTCCAAAGCTTATCAAAGCATGAACATGACTTGAAATTCATAAATAACATATTTATGAACTTTTTTGAACCAATATATCATGCTCAAACCCTTGAATCTATCTCTTCATCTATGCCTAGGTTTTACACTATTCACACCATTAGGTTTGTCTGCAACTGGCTAACTTGGATGACAAGATTAAAAAAATTTAAGGCTATAAACTATCAATAAATAATGATATAAATGTAAAATGAGTCTCTATATTCTTATACCATTCATTTTATTTTCTTTACCAATGCAACTTTTGAAAACCACATCAACTTCTTGACAAATAAGCATGTATCATAGCATTTTCTCTCTCATCTAACTAACCACCACCACCTGGAGGTACCTCAGAGAGTTGAATACATGATCCAATAGCTTATATAGGAAATTGAATCCATTATAAGATCATTTTAAAAATATCTTTCACATTGGGTCCTTATTAGGCATTTAGGGAGGTTTAACACAAATTTTGGTGTTAACAATTGTTCACAAAGGAAAGCCCCTTGAATCCAAAACTAAGGCATGGAAATCTTAGCTAGGACCCTTACCCATATCTCCATAATAGATAAATTATAATATAAATTACTGATATTTGGGTGAATTAGTCTTCAAAAAAATTATTATCAATTCCACTTAAGCATTCATGAACCTTCATTCAAACATGTAGATCAAACAATAACTAAGTAACCATTTACATATGCATGAAACATAAGAACACAAGACAACAAAACTTATATATGGGAAACCTTAAATGTAATGAAAACACATTTATATATATAAATTTAATATATTACTATAATATAAACACCAAATTTAGTGAAGCACCAACTTCACATAGAGCACCAACCCAAATAGCTAAGCACCAACTCAACTAAGATTTAACATGTACCCACTTGCAAGGAGGCACAAACCCCCTAGATGACTCATAATAAAATTATCAACATAAAACCATTGATCACATTTATAACACTTTATTTATTGTATAATATATGTTTATTTCCTTCTTCATCTCTTCCCTCTCTTTTATCCTTCTCAAACTGCCTTCTAGACTTCTTCGCTCAATTAATCCTCTTCTTGACTTGATTAGGTCATATTACCTTGATTTTCATGCACAATACCTATATAAAACCTTCATAATAGATCCTATACACTCTTATTATGTTATATAAGACCTTATTAAACTCTTCAATATGTTATTCTATTCACTTGCTCTCTACATTCCCAATAGGCCTAAAATTGCCTAGTATTTATACAAGTCTCTTATTCATATCCTTTTTACTCAGTAAAACACCCTTGCCCTCTTAGGTCAGACATGAAATGGATATTATGACATATAATAGACATTTATAAAAATTTATTTGAGTCCATTTAGGTCTGACCTACCTCAATTAGGCCTTATCTCACCTTTAGGTCTCATGGAGACCAAATCCTATTAGGTATATTTAGAACACGTTACACTTTGTCTTCCTTGGATCACTTTAAAACACTTCATATGGAAGTAACATATCCTGGGGGTACAGCAGAGGAAGGATGAAAATGCGGAGAGTCAGGTTTACTAACCGACGCAGACACAAAAAGGCTTTCAGCTGTTTTTGAGTCCTATAATGGGGCCGGAGATTCACCATTGAAAAATGCGTTAGAACAATCCACGGAGAAAGTGAAAGATAAATCCGATTATAAAATAGAAAATAATTCTGAAAGACAGATAGGGGCCCCTGAACAAAGGACCTGGTCGTCGTTGTTTGGGAAAAAACCGACAGGGAAATCCCTCTTCCCATCGGTAACATCTAAATCATGTTGGGAGAAAGGTGAGTTTCAAATTTTCATCCCAGACCCTTTACTTGATTTCTCTGTATCATCAATGGATCTCACCCTAGTTGGAAAGTTTCTAGGAGCAAGACCAAATATAGATTCACTCAAGTCTATGATTAGAAAGAAATGGGCTATACGCGGAGAAGTAGACATTGCACCAATGGTGAATGGTTTTTTCTCTTTTATCTTTAATTGTAAAGAAGATTTGTATAAGATTCTGAGTGAAGGACCCTGGTCCTTTGGAAAAAGCACTCTTACAATCAAGAAATGGGAACCAGAAATGGATTTATCAGACTCATTTTTCTTAACAACCCCTATTTGGGCTAGACTACCTGGGCTTCCATTGGAATTCTGGCATGAGGACATCTTCAATGGAATAGCTAGTTCATTTGGAGAGTTAGTGGCTGTGGATAACGTCACGGCTTCAAGAACAAAACTCCAAAGCACCAAAATTTATGTTAAAGTGGCAGACCTTAACCATCTCCCCAAAAAAGTGGAATTAATCTCTAAGCTTGGTAAGAAAACCCAAGAAATTGTCTTCAAAGATCTGCCAAATTCTTGTTATGCGTGCAAAAAGTAGGGGCATTGGGCTAAGAATTGCCCCAACAGGGGTAGACCCTTTTCAAGAAATTTTCAGGAAGGGAGAAATATAAAGATTCAACAAAAGAAAATATGGAAGGTAAAAGAAGACTTTCGAAAGATAGGGAAGACTCAAGATGCCTTAGCTGACCAACACACAGATAAGGTTAAAATCTCTGCAACAGAAGAAGAGGGCGACCCTAATTCAGTAGGAACAATAGATCCCCCATTAAAAAAATTTAATCCCCTGATGGAAGAGAAGGGGAAGGGATCAGAGGACAAAAAATTAGATTTTCTAACAGAAGAAGAGGCTAATTTCCTAAACCAGAAAACCCAAAGTATAGAAAATCAAGTTTCTAAGGTAAAGGATAATGAAGAATTAGAGGAAGGAGAAGTATTACCTAAAGGGGGAAACAATATAGAAGAAGGAGAGGGAGATTTGTGTGAAGTTCAGATAAGGGAAAAGCATGAGGTATCAACGGTTGAAAATAACACTCCTGCAAAAGAGGCCCTAAAGACAGAAGAAATGAAAGAGGTTGGAAAAAACTCTAAAAACCAAAAGATTAAAGGAGAGAAAAAGAACAATAATAATCACATTAAGACAAGAAATGGCAGTGTGAAAGTAAATAGTCCTCTAAGGAGTAAAGAAGGAAAAGGATCTGAAAAGCAAGCCAAATTTAAACCGGATGTAGGATCTCCAGGTAAACCTGGGAAAAAATCTGCAAAGAAGAATAGAGAATTGGAAAGTAAGCACAATATAGCAGATGGAAAGCAGACTACTCTGCAGCAATGTCTCCAAATCAATAAAAATAAATGAGGATTCTTAGTTGGAATATTAGGGGGCTAAATAGCATTTATAAAGTAGATTTAGTTAGGAATTTTGTCAGAGAGCAAAAGCCAGACCTCCTTCTGCTTCAAGAAACTAAAATGAGTAAAGAGAAAGCAGAACAGATCAAAGACTTTAAATATTACACCATTAAGGCCAGTAGCTCTGAAGGTGCCTCGGGAGGAACCGTGATATTATGGAAAAAAAATCAATATGCTGGTTCTATTTTGATGGAAAGTAAAAAAAAATTGGCTGTCAATTTAACTAAGGTTGACCAAAAGGAAAGATGGTATGTTGTAAATATCTACGCTCCCAATGTCAGGAACGAAAGGAAGAAGGTATGGGAAACTCTCTCAAAACTCAGAAGCAAAGATTACTGTGGGCGATGGATTATAATGGGAGAATTTAATGTTCCTCTCTATGATTATGAGAAAATGGGTGGTAACACTATTCAAATGGAAGGGAGATTTGATCTCATGGAGTTTATAAGTAAAGAAAGTTTAATGGATGTGGAGCTGCAAGGAATTCAGTATACCTTGAGCAATAAGAGACTGGACAAGGAATGTATACAGGCCAAGATTGATAGGGCTCTCATTTCCCCAGACTGGATAAAAGACTATACTTGTAAGCTGGAAGCATGCCACAAAATAGGCTCGGATCATTTCCCTCTTATTCTCACAGCGGTCAAATTGAATCAAAAAAAGAATCACCCGTTCAGATTTGAAAAGATGTGGTTGCAGCATCCACAGTTTGAAAGCAAAATAAAGGAGTGGTGGAATATTCCTATTGAGGGAACAACACTCTTCAGAGTTGCCTCCAAACTCAAAAATGTTAAAAAGGAAGTTAAGAAATGGAATAAGGACTGATTTGGAAATATTTTTGAGAAAAAGAAGACCATCAAGGAGAATATCAATAGAATTCAGGAAAAAATCCAGCAAAATGGATATACCTCAGAATCCCATAGAGAAGAAAGTGAACAATTAGTACAATATCAAGACATTATAACAAAGGAGGAAACCTTTTGGAGACAAAGATCAAGGGTGCAATGGTTGAAAGAAGGAGATAAAAATACTAAGTTTTTCCATCTCTCCACTTTGAAACATAAAGCGAAAACACATATTCATCATTTGATAAAAGGAGATCAGAAGATAACAGAGGAAAAGGAAATAAAGGAGGAATTGATCTCATTTTTCTCTTCCCTGATGAAGGCTGATAGAAACATTAACTTGAAAAGCCAGGCTGATATCCTACGAGTGATTCCTCCATTGATCTCGAAGGAGTAGAATAATATGTTATGTTATATACCTAAGGAGGAGGAAATCTTCAAAGCTGTTAGATCTTTAGGAGGAGAAAAAGCACCTGGACCAGATGGTTTCCCCATGTTTTTTTTTCAAAAGCTCTGAAAACTTATAGGTAAGGATGTCAGCGATGCGGTGAAGGAGTTCTTTGGAGCAAAACAGATGCTGAAGGAAGTTAATGCCACTTTTCTGTGCCTTATTCCGAAGAAGGCTGGAGCGGAATGCCCTGATCAGTTCAGACCGATTAGTTTGTGCAACTCTTTCTATAAGATAATTTCCAAAGTTCTAACGACCAGACTAATTCAAGTGATCCCTTTATTAATAGCTGATCAAAAAAATGGATTCATTCCAGGTAGACAAATCCTCAACTCAGTTATAACGGCGCATGAGAATATTCATTCACTGTTCAGCTCTAACACAGAGGGGTTCCTAATGAAAGTGGATATAGCTAAAGCATATGACAGGGTGGATTGGCAATTCCTTTCAAAAAGCCTTATTGCCTTTGGCTTTGAACAAAGAGTGGTTGATATAATCAAGCAGCTGATAACTACTACTTCTATAGCTATGTTGGTAAATGGGAGTTCGTCTCATTTTTTCAATCCGTCTAGGGGATTAAGACAGGGGGATCCTATCTCCCCTATTCTGTTTATTATCATGGCCGATAGTATGGGGCGATACCTTGGGGACTTAGTTTGTAGAGGATTATTTAAAGGTCTGAAACCCTCTTCGCATCCTTTAATATGCTCCCATGGTCAATTTGTGGATGATACTATTTTCATGGGACAGTTTGAAGTCACAGAAGCTAGAACTCTAAAGGAAGCTATAAATCTGTATTCCTCTGCCTCCAGACAGCTGATTAATTGGAACAAAAGCGTAGTATTGTTTACCAATACCCCAGTTTATAGACAGAACAAAATAGCAAGAATCCTAGAATGCTCCATAGGTTCTTTTCCTTCCACTTACCTTGGTCTCCCTTTAGGGTCAAAAGCTCCTGAAGCTTTTTGAGAAGGACTTATTAACAAATTTAGTAAGAAATTGGCGGGATGGAAAGGCAATCTTCTAAGCCAAGGTGGAAAGCTCACACTCCTCAAATCAAGTCTTCAAAGCATACCTACGTATGCTTTGAGTCTTTTCAAAATTCCTGCTAAATTTGCTGAAGCTATAGAAAAAATCCAGAGAAACTTTCTTTGGTCAGGTACTGAGGAGAAAAGGAGAATGCCTCTTATAGCATGGGATAAAATTTGCAAACCTGTCAGGGATGGTGGACTTGGTATAAGGAAAATTAGAAGTATGAACACAGCCCTCTTAGCTAAACAGGGGTGGAGGGTTTATCAGGAAAATAAAGAATGGAGTAAAATTTGGAAGCATAAGTACTTATTCAAGGCAAAGTCACTCCCTGAATTCTTTACCACACCGGACATTTCTCATCCTTCTGCCATATGGGGGGCAGTCCAGGGAACAAAACATGTTTTAGAAGAAGGGAGTTCATGGAAAGTTGGCAATGGTAAAAAGGTGAAGTTCTAGGAAGATATATGGTTAAGAGGAAAACCGTTACAGGAAGAAATCCAAGATAAAGATGTGATAGATAGATGCAAGCAAAGAGTGGGAATAACGGTTAATCAATATTGGCAGAACAACTCTTGGGTAAACCTCACTGACTATGATCAAGATCTCAAGGATATTCAATTATCCCTAAATGCTATATCTCTATATCCTAACCAAGAAGATAGAATTGTTTGGCACAATGAGCCAAGTGGACAGTTTAAAGTTTCGACCATTTTCTCCTATAAGGGAAATGGTAGCAAACCGTTATGGATGAGAGCCTGGATTAAGGGGCTCATCCCTAAAATCAAATTCTTTTTCTGGATCCTTCTCCAAAACAAAATATTGACTCTGGGTAATTTACAGAAACGTATAATTAATATTGTAAACAGGTGTATTCTTTGTAAAAAAGACCTTGAGGATAGAGATCATCTGTTCATGAATTGTTCCTTCACTCAGCTTGTTTGGAAGGAGATTCTCAATTTGTGGGGCATTACATGGATTCAACACAAAAATGTGGAATTATCTCTCAAAAGCTGGTACTGCCCTTCAAAGAATCCCGAAGTCCTTTTTTTATGGAAAATAACTCTTCACCATATTTGGTGGGGAATATGGAAGGAAAGAAATAACCGAATCTTTAGAAATAAAGAACTTCCTGGATGGGTGGTAGGACAGAACATCATTAGAGCTTTAAAGGAGAATTTTTTATTACAAAAGAATCCAAGCTCTACCCTCCAAGTGGATAATCCCTTGAGGATGGATAATCCTATTGGTAAACCTGATAAACCCAGATCTGGAGTAACATGGAATGTTCCTCCTCAAGGTTGGATTAAAGGAAACTTTGATGGTGTTGCCAAAGGGAACTCGGGGAATGCAGGTTGTGGTGGAGTCTTGAGAAATGATATGGGAATGGTAATTGATGCTGTTGCAATCCCCATTGGTAAATCGAATAGCCACATTGTCGAAGCTACAGCTGCCCTTCAGACCCTCAAATTAGCTGTGGACTCAGGATATTCCAAATTTTGGCTTGAAGGGGACTCTTTGAATATAATAAATATTCTTAATAATAGAAATACTGTGTCTTGGACCATAGAGGATAAGGTAATGGAGATGAAAACATTATTAAATAAATTTGAAGAAGTGATTATAACCCACACCTTTTGTGAAGCCAATGGTGTTGCAGATTGGCTAGCTAATTGTGCAGTCCGAGAAGGTCAAACAGTGAGGTGGCATGAAACATTAGAAAAGAACGTGGAATTGAGGGCGCTCATTCTTCATGATGCAACCCATGCAAAGGAAGGAAAGATTGGAGAGTAATAAATATATAATGAGTAGGAGGAGTGGCAGCGCGGGGAAAGGAAAACAATCATTAAAGAGGAAGGCCCTCAAGAGTGAGATGTGGATCCTGAAAAAACACAAACAAAGCCGACTTTCCAATCAATTTGGCAGCAGGTGGGTTCAGTGTAAAAACCATAGCAACTGGGATTCAAAGAAAATGAGTATGGCACGCGAAAGGAAGGGAGAACCCTGAAAACAGGAACCCAAGAGTTGTGATGAATGGAGAGAGAAACAAGAAGTCTAGAGAATTCTGCAGAAAGGAAAAGTTGCGAGCTACATGGAAAGACTCCATGGATCAAAGCCGCATATCACTATGACTTTTTTCAAAAATTGGTCTGATGAAAGGGTCACCCTGCATGGTATCACAGTGAACTTAACAGAGGATTTTATAGCTGAGGTTACAGGGCTGCCTACGGATGGACTCAAATTTTCCAAGCAGACAAGCATCTCGAATGAGGCCTTTTGTAAGTTCCCCAAAACGGATGAGGAAGAACAGAAGCTGGTCAAGAATGGGGATTTCTATGAATTGGATCAGATAAAAGGGATATGGAGGGATGTCTTAAGCTGCATAAGGGAGTACTTCATCCTGGATGGAAGAAGCAAGCGCGTGCACAAGTTCCATTTTGTCTTCCTTAACCACTTCAGGCACAAGGTTAGTTTGTCTTTTCCCTTTTATCTTCGCTTCTCCTTGGTCCAAATTTTATATGCTCATAGGAAAAAGGAAACGCACCCTATCCTACATGAAGGCCTTATTCTGCTTATCGAAGGCTACTGCAAGAATAGTGCAATGGTAAAACACCCCAAATAGGGGAAAATTAAGGTGTCAGGGAACAGAAAGAGTGAAAGTGTAAACGGGAAAGGCAAAATAAAGCTCCCTAGAGCTAAAAAGCAGAATGTAGAAGAAGATACGGAATGGGAGAGAATTGAAAACCCCAGGGAGGAAAACTTGGAAGAAGAAGAAGGCACTGAAAGCTGGGATACAAACTCTAATGAGGATGAAGAATGTTCTGAGAAGAATGAAAAAGATGATGTCAACACAAAGGAGGATTCTGCAAACAGGACTGAAGATACGGAGGAAAACCAAAAAGTGTCGGAGGATGAATTTGTTCAGGATGACCCTGTTGAGGACCCAACTTCAAAGAACGAAAAGGAAAATTCAGGTCAGGATGATAATCAAGATACGGATATGGAAATTCAAACTGGAATTAAAGAGTGGGAACAAAAGAGTCGAGAGGATATCTTTGAAGAAGCCAGGAACAGTCCCAATAAAAATTTTGAGGAATGGAGAGGGAAAAAATAGAATGATGAAACACACACACCTATGGCTTGGGTTAATTGTAAAGTAGAGGCATCATTCCAATTTGATTCTTGGACGTGTAGGGAGATTATGGATCTCAAGAGGAAAGTGGAAACTATGGAAGATTCCCTGAAAGCTGTTTGGAACAAAATAAACAATATGGAAAATCAGATAAGGGAGATCCCAGTCAAGCTCAAAGCCTATGAAAATAACCTCTGGGAACTTATTAAGGACAACAGAACGAAAATGGAGGAAGTTATGTCCAATATTTGTGCTACTGCTGTCAATATAGGTAAAAGAGCCAAAGAGGAGACCAAAGCCCTGGAGGGACCCAGCAAAAGGATGAGACAAAGTTCTAGAAAGAAGGTTACACAAAAAGGAGCTATGCAGGCGGCAACCACTGCCCAGGATACTGTTATGAAAGGAAAAGAAACTATGAAAATGATATTGGAACTGGATGAATAATCTGGTTCTTCTGATTGGTTTAGTAACTGGTCCTATTTTGTTTTCTTTCTGTTATCCTTTGCCTTTGGTGATACCAGATCTTTGTTTAATCTGGGTTTTGACCGGAAGTCTTTTTGGTGGTTTCAGGTCCATTTAAAACCTGTTTTTGCTACTTCCTTGTAGTAGTTTTTAGGCTTTGCCTGTGGTCTTGGACGATCTTTCTTTCTTTCTTTGTAACAGGGTTTCGGGGCCCCTTCAAAACCTGCTTTTACCTCAATCTAAAACATATCATATGTCACAAAAATATACCCATAAAAATCTTTTATTATTTATATGACACCTTTTATCTCCAACCACCACTTGAAGCATGCCATTAGCATTGTTCATAATTAGGCTTGTGCATACCCATAAAGTCTATCTTGAAATACTGAAGATGAAACATAATTTTTTAAAAGAAACATGGAAAAAAATAACACATATAAAATATAAATTATATTAGGCTCATCACCACATGATTTATACTTCAAAAATTAGGGTAAAAGGACTTAAACCCTTCTCTAAAAATAACCCACTTAGAACTGCCAACTAGCCTCAAAACATAGTCATGGACAATTTGAACTTCAACACCTGAAAGGGAACTTCCCATGAATAATGAAAACTTAAAAATATTATTTTAAATATATATATCATTATAAAAGACAAATATAACAAGTTCTAATGTCAAATATTGGTCTTGTAGACCAATCTTTTGTCTTCAATACACACAATCAAACCTGAACCAGTCAACCCATTTTGGCTTCAACATTATAATCACTTTCACTGACTTCAACTATTATTAAAAGAATGAATAGGTCATTAAATTCCAAAAAAAAAAATTATGTGTATTAAATACATTAAATTAGGTCAAAGAGCCTCTAACTCATTACTACAACTTACCTAGATTTGTCAGTTTCCCTTAATACATAGTCATGGTGAAAATGACTTCCAACACCTATAAGATCACTTTCAAAAGCTTCCAATTAATTTATATGATATTATTAGTAACATATAAAATATAAATATAGCATGGTCATATGTAAATATTGGTCTTGCATAATAATCTCATAACCTTACAACTTCACTATCTCATCTATACTAAACAGGTCAAATTATGATCAACATTTTCATCATATCCATTGACCACCAAAACTTATATCCAAAATGAGAATGTTTTAAAAGTATTTAACAATGTTTCCATACACTTTTATTCATCCCTAATCCATGATATCATATCCCTAATCATATTCTCACTTTTGCCTAGGTTTCTCATTATTTTCACCATTAGGCCTTTTAGCGACTAGTTAAATTGTATGACCAGTTGAGCACACCTAAAAGATAGAACATAATTAAAAATCACCATGGACATAAAATACCTTTCTCAATCATTATCTTCCATCCATTTCAAAACTTATATTTGGTCAACTCTGATTGCTACATCAATTCTCTGAGAAATAAGGCCTTTTCTGTAGGGGCCACTCACTCACATGATAAACTAATCACATCTAGAGTTGCTCGGGAGAGTTCACTACAAATTGAAATAACTTAAATATCCATTTAAATCAATTCTGAGCACATTATAACAAGATATTTCATATTGGGTCACATTTTGGATTCTTTGAGGGTTTAAACCATCTTTCAGTCTTAATGATCATTCAAAAAGCTTATCCCCTTATTCCATAAACCAATGCTTGTAAATTTGATCTAGAACCCTTAACCATCTACCATGGATAGCTTATATTCCCATGCATAGGTTACACATTCCAATGAACACTTGAATGTTCTCAGACTGAGAACCCTTCATTATGTGCACTCAAAAAACGTTAAAACCACTTTTTTATGCCTTTTCCTACAAGATTTGACCTCAAACTTGGTCAACACACCTAGGAAAACCTATCACACCACTTATAATTCTCAAATTATCATTATTATCTTGAAATATGAAATTCATACCTCATTTGGCTATGTTCTCTCTCTCTCTTTGCTCTCTAGGCCTTAACTTGTAAGTTACATTAGGTCTTGAAACTAACCTTTTAACCACTATCCAAGCTATAAACACTTCATATACATGCCATAAAACATATTATCATGCTCAACCACTACCATAAATATGTCATATACCTTGAATGTACCTCATGACACCTCATCAGGTCAAGTAGGGTCTAAAACTAGTCTAGTTGCATGCTAGGTCTGTAGGTCCTACCTTTGTAGGCTCACTTTGATACTCTCATGATTGTTCCAATGCCTCATATGCATTCTCAAACAACCTTATATAGCCTCTTATGCCTCTATGCATCCATATCAATAGGCCATCATACTCAAGCCTTCTCACTATCATGTTGTGACTAGTGTCATGAATAGGCTTCTCAAGCACTTGAAGCTTGATAACTGACTTTGAAACACTCATTGACGCTTATACATATTTCTAACATGAATTTCATGCTCCTAAAATAGTATTATGCCTCTTGACTTGAATATTTACATCAACCTTAGAGGAATCATTAGGTTGCCTTTAAATTGTCTCTCAATAGAGAGACAATAGGTTGCCTTCAAATTCTCTCTTATCACATGATTCATATCTCACATACCACTCACCATTCATATTCATAAGATGTAACTTAACATCAATGACATAAACCTTGACATCAATGACAACACCTCTCAATGAATTCCCCCTTTGTTATTTATGGTAAAACATTCTTCAGTCTGATCACTCTCATTTCCCCTAGTCTAGTTAATCTCCCTTCTTGGACTTTTCTCCCCCTTTTACATTAATGAAAAAGTGTCTTCCATAAACTACCATCTAGATCCATAGCTTCTTACAACACTAGTTATGAACCACTTAATGCAACATGCTCCCCTTTAGTCCATGCATACCACTTTCAAATGATCTCATATTACAAAACCACTTCTCAACACAGATCAAGCTCAGTCAACAACATTAATAGCTCCCCCTCAAACCAAGAATCTACCATGATTTTGATAAATAAATAATGTCTCCATGAATCCTATTGGAATCACATCTTTTCATGGGTCACTAAAACAACACAAGCTCAGGATATCTTAGATATCCATGCTCTCACAAGACTAAATATCCTTCAGTGTCCTTTTGGGCTTGATTTGTAATATAGGCTTGACCTCTTCATCAACCATTTTATCATCAATGTGAGCTAACAATAGGTATTCCTAACTTAATTTCACATCTGAAGCATGATCTATCATATCAAATAGTCCACTTGAGCTTGTAGACTGGTCATGACTCATCTTCACTATCTCTGGTTTCCATACATTCATTTGCCTTCTTTCTTACACTCTAAGAGTTTCAAACCTCCTATTTTGACTTGATGACCTTATAACTCTATTAGGATGGAACATTGTAATGTGTCTTACATTATGAAAATTGTATCAAACCACTTTATACATACCATTTGACTGATGTGAATTGTGACTCCTTTCATTGTCCTATGAGTACTCATTCTTGGAGGGTCTTCTACACTCTCTTGCTCTATGACAAAACTATATGCATACAAAACAATAACCATTGAATGAAATATAATACATCATATCATTAGGATATTTGATATGTATTTTCATGTTGACCTTCTTGTCTTCAACAACCTTCTCTTTGACCTGAGTTGCCTCCTTTTGTTCTTCTTTGAAACCAAGGCCTGTCTTATCACTTGAAAACTTATAGCTACTTAGGATGTCATTTAAAACCTCAGTGTTCTTTTCAAACTTCAAAAAGGTCTTAACCTTATAAATACTTGATCCAACTTAGCTTTTAAGGATTTCACTTTAGTTTCAGACCTGATGCACTCTTCCTCTTTAGACTTTAAGCTGTATATGTGATTTTATTTTATTGATCATCCCATCATACTCCTTAAAATTATTACTCAATCTCTCCTTAAACAAGTCAATCTATTCCTCATAGTCCTTAACCAGTGATCTTGGTTTGTGATTTTTTCTTCTTTGGATATTCAATTCCTCTAGGGCACTCACCAATTCTACCTCAAGGTTCATTTCATCTTATTCTTCATCTAATTATACATCAATCATAAGGTATTTCCCATTTGTGCAACCTCATTGTCTGATTCTATGGCCATAAATAAGGTTTAATTATTATCATGTTTAGGATCATTACTGCCATCATCACTATCAAATTCACTTGAGTCACTTACGTCATAAGAGTTATCTTCTTTAGTATAGAAGCTTCTCTTGTTATTGAAATTTCATTTCCTACCTTCATACTTCTTGAACTCCTTGTTTTTGTTAGGCTTATAGGCCTTCTTGTCATCTCCATGGTGTCCATCATGTTATTCATTATGCTCAGATTTATCCTTGTTAGGACACTTGGATGTAAAGTGACCAATCTTACCATAGTTGAAACATTTGAAGGGAAAATTATGCTTGTACTTACCTGAGCCAAACCTCAATTTCATTACAAACATAGCTATTAGTTTATCATCATCAACATCTAAACATTTGTCATCCTTAACCTTCTTAGTTTTTGACTTCTTCTCAGCTTTGATAGTTGCTTCCTTTTTGGGAGGTATTCCTTCATTTTTTCTCATCTCATAGGCAGTCAAGATGCCATGAAGCATATCCATCCCTAGCTTGTCCAAATCTTGCATCTCTTCTACTATAGACACTTTAGAATCAAAGTTAGGAGTAGTGATCTCAATAAATTTTGAACAACTATAGGCTCTTTCACTTCTCCCAGTCTTCTAATGATATTGACAACTTCATCAACCCTCAATAGGTAGGATGTAATGGTTTCATCTTCATTAATCTTCAGACTTTCAAATTATCTCTTGTGGGTATGCAACTTGGCCATTTTTACCTTGGTGTCTCCTTCCTAGATGGTCTTCAATGTGTCTCATATCTCCTTGGTTGATACATAGTGCTTAAACTTCACAAGCTCTACCTCTGATAGGCCATAAAGAATGACATTCATTGTGTTTGAGTTATTTTCACTAGCCTTCTTACCTATTGTATTAGTTGGTGGAATAAGAAGAGCACTATAACCATCCATAACTAATTAAAAAATATTGAGACATGAGACATCAAATATATCTTCACCCTGACATTCTAAAAGGCATAATTAGAACCATTGAATAATGGAGCCTTATTGGTAGAGAAACCACCTTGAGCTTGTTGGGTAGCCATCCTTGCTTCTAAGATCTCTTTTAGGATTTTAGACCTGCTTCAAAGGACTAGACTTTGATACCATACATTGGAATCAAAATGACTGAGAGGAGGGGCGAATCAGTCTTCAAAAAATTCTTATCAGTTCCACTTAAGCATTCATGAACCTTCATTCAAGCATGTAGATTAAACAATGACTAAGTAACCATTCACATATGCATGAAACATAAGAACACAAGATAACATAAATTATATGTGAGAAACCCTCAAGGGGATGAAAACCAAATAATATTTTAAATTTTAATATATTCTTATAATACAAACACCAAATTTAGTGAATCACCAACTTCACATGGAGCACCAACCCCAACTAGCTAAGCACCAACTCAGTTAGGCTTTAGCAAGCACCCACCTGCAAAGAGTTACTAACCCCCTAGATGACTCAACACCAAATCAACCACATAAAACCCTTGATAAAATTTATAGCACTTTTTTTATCATAAAACATATAATGATCTCCTTCTTTATCTCTTCTCTCTCTTTTATCCCTCTCAAATTGCCTTTTAGGCTTCTTCGCTCAACTAGTCCTCTTCTTGACTTGATTAGGCCATATGACCTTGATTTTCATGCACAATACCTCTATCAAACCTTAATAATATATCCTATATAATCTTATTATGTTCTAAAATACATTATTTTTCTCGACAATATGTTATTCAATTTGCTTGCTCTCTACATCTTAATAGGCCTAAAATTGCCTAGTATTTATACAAGTCTCTTATTCATATCTTTCTTAGTTAGAAAAACACCCTTATCCTCTTAGGTCATACATGAAATTTATCTTCTGACATCTCATAGACATGGATAAAATTTACTTTGAGTCCCCTTAAGTCTGACCTACCTCAATCAGGCCTTATCTCACCTTTAGGTCTCCTAATCCTATTAAGTTTATTTAGAACACATTACACTTTGCCTTCCTTGGAGCACTTTCAAATACATCATACAATAGGAAAATATCGTCTATCACTAAAATAAACCCATACCAATCTCATCCTATGTCCTTGACACATTTTATCTCCATCCAACACTTAAAGCATGCCATTAGCATTGTTCATGATTAGGCTTCTACATACCTAGAATGTCTATCTTGAACTACTGAAGATGAAACACAATTTGTAAAAAAACCATGGGAAAAAATCATACATAAAAAATACGCACGACCTTAATTTCACCACCATGTGCTTTATACTTCACAACTTAGGTCAAAAGGACTGAAACCCTTCTCTAAAAATAGCCCACTTAGAACTTCCAACTAACCTCAAAGCACAGTCATGGACAACTTGATCTTAAACACCTTAAAGATCACTTTACATGACCACTAACACCTTAAAAATATTATTTTACATCTATAGTTCATTCTCAAATACAAATATCATAAGGTCTAATGTCAAATATTGATTTTGTAGACCAATCTTTTGTCTTAAGTACATACAATCAACCCTGAACCAATCAACCCATTTTGGCTTCTACATTCCAATCACTTTCACTAACTTCCAAGCCTTTAAAAATAATTAATAGGTCATTAAAGTCCCAATAAAAAACATTTTGTTCATTATGTACATCAACTTAGTGCAAATATCCTCCAGCTCATTACTGCAACTTGCTTACCCAGATCTACCAGTTTCCCTTAATACATAGTCATAATGAAAATGAAATCCAACACCTATACGATCACTTTAAAAATATTCCAAAGAATTTATATGATCTTATGAGATAATTATGAAACTATAAGATATAAATATATCATGGTCATATGAAAATATTGGTCTTGAAGACCAATCTCATAACCTTACACCTTCATTATCTCATCTACACCGAGCAGGTCAACTTATGAGCAACATTTTCATCATATGCATTGACAACCAAAACTTATATCCAACATGAGAATGTATTTAAATTATTTTAAAATGTATCCATGCACTTGAATTCATCCCTAATCCATGATATCACATCCCTAATCATATTCTCACTTATGCTTAGGTTTATCACTATTTTTACCATTAGGTCTTATAGCAACTAGTCAACTTGTATGACCGATTTAACACACTTGAAGGCTAGAACATACTAAAAAATTATCATGGACATAAAATAAAAGTATCAATCATTACTCTCCATCTAGTTATCAATTTTGACTTAGTCAACTCTGACTACTACATTAATTCTCCAAGAAATAAGGCCTTTCTTGTAGGGTCCACTCACTCACCCAATAAACCAATCACACTTGGAAGTGCTTAAAAGAGTTGAATAAAATATTAAATCACTTAAATATCTATTCAAATCCATTATAAGTAATTTATAAAAATATTTTTCATATTGGGTCACTTTTAGGGTTCTTTGAGGGTTTAAACCATCTTCTAGTCTTAACAATCATTCATAAAGCTTAGCCCCTTATTCTAGAAATCAATGCTTGTAAATTTGAGATAGGACCCTTCCCCATATACAATGGATATCTTAGGTTACCATTTATATTTTACACATGCCAATGAACACTTGAAAGTCCTTCTCAGGTTGAGAACCCTTCATTATGTGCACTCAAGAAACCATAAAACCACTTTTTATGCCTTTTCTTGAAAACGTTGACTTCAAAATTGGTCAAAACACATAGTAAAACTTATCATACCACTAAAAAATCTAACATTCTCATTATTATCTTAAAATCTAAAACTCATACCTCATTTGGCCATGTTCCCTCTCTCTCTTTGCTCTTTAGGCCTTGACCTGTAAGTTACATTAGATCTTCAAACTGACCTTCTAAGCACTATCCAAGATGTCAACACCTCATATACATGTCATAAAACCTCTTTCCATGCTAAAAAACTAATATACATTCTTCATATGCCTTGACAATACCTCATGACACCTCATTAGGTCAGGCAAGGTCTAGAACTAGTCTAGTTGTATGCTAGATATGTAAGTCTTAACCTTGTAGGCTCACTCTAGGACTATCATGAGTGCTCCAATGCCTCATATTAATGATAAAACAACATTATACATCCTCTTATGCCTTTGTGCATCCACCTCACCATGACATCATACTCAAGCCTTATCATTAGGTCTCTTCATGTTGTGACTAGTATCATGACTAGGCTTCTCAAGCACTTAAAGCTTGACAACTAACCTTGAAACAAGCCTTAATGTTTCTATATATTTATCACATGCCTTTCATTCTCTTCAAATATTATCATGCCTCTTGACCTAAATCTTGACATCAACCTTAAAATAATCATTAGGTTGTCTTCAAATTCTCTCTTAACAGAGAGACAATAGGTTGCCTTCAAATTCTCTCTTGTCACATGGTTCATATCTCATAGACCACTTACCATGTATCTTCACAATATGTACCTTAACATCAATGAAAAAACTTATTAATAATCTTATATTCCCATGTAGAGTTTACATGTGACAACAAACATCTAAAAGTGTTTTTCAGGTTTGAGACCTTATTCTGTGAGCTTGAGAAGGCCTAAAATAGTGATTCATGCACTTTTATTTCAAATATTGGCCTCAAAATTTGTGATCATGCCTAAAATAACTTATCTTACCTCTATCCATGCTCACATGTGCATACTTTCCTTGAAATTTGATCTTCATACCTCATTAGGCCAAGTAGGGTCTAAGAGTGATCTAGGTGTAGATATAGACTGAAGGTCCTACCCCTATAAGCTCACCATGAAACTCTCATGAATACATCAATTCCTTTCATACATTCTCAAACAATGTCATACAACCTTTACATGCCTGTGTTCATTCATTTTCATTCACATACCTCTTCATGTCATGATTAGGCTCACGACTAGGCTTCCTATGCACTTTGGCATCAATGACCTGTAATTTCATGAAAACATAAGACATCAATTGCCTTCAAATTCTATCTTTCTCTTTCTCTCATGACATCACTCTCTCATGACAACACTCTCTCAATACACTTTGTCACATCACACACTACCAACTAGTCTTAGTCACCTTTGACATCAACCTTCTCAAGATACACCTTTCACATAAATGATAATACTCAACATGGAATATGCAGCACTAGTGACTTAAGAGGCATTGGTAGAAAAGGAGGCACTAATGGCATGATTAACATGTGTATTGAAAGATGCATTAGTATAAGGATTGGCAATAGAATAAAAATAAACACTATTGGCATGATTATCATTGGTAGCAAATGGTGCACTAGTGGAGTGATTGAGGAGGAAGGGTATTGTAAAAGTCCCACTAGATGTTGAACCTGCCATGAGATACTTGGCATGAAGGTTTCATAAATCAAATAAGAAGATGTCATAGTATGAGAAGGAGTCAAGATAGAAGGGAGAGGTTGAGAAGAAAAAAAGGTATTGCCCCCAAATCTATGAGAGAATGTAGTGGAGGGTGAATGGGGTTCTTTTGCTTGACCACTTATCATGAGAATATAAATAGTTGAAGGGTCTTTTCCCCTATGTTGAGGAAATTCATTAATGAAGAAAATCATTTTAGGCATGTACTCTAATTTAATCTAATCTTCTAAGGCAAAAATAGGGTTACGAAGTAAAGATGAATGAGGAGGAGTCCCAAAATTAGTAGTATAAGTGGTGACATCCACATTGCTTTCATCTAAAGTGGAAGTCAAAAGTTTTGACAAGAAAATCTATTGGGATTAGTAAAGCTCATCATATATGTTGAGTTCAATTCTATGTTGTCCTCAAACAAGAAGTACATGATGAGAGAAAGAAGCTAAAAAGAGATGATGTAAATAATAAAATTAGAAAATAGGATACAGAGTCGAACTGGTCAATTATGTTCTATAAATTAGGAAATAAAATAAGGAGACAAGGATATAGAGTCAAACTAGATGATTATGTTTTATAAATTATGAAATAAAATAAGGGGATAAGGATACATAGTCATGTAGGTTGATTATGTATTGCAGGCAAGAAGGTTAAATATTCTGATAAGGATACATAGTCATGTAGCTCAACTATATACTACCAAATAGAGAATTTAATAGGGAGATAAGGCTGCATAATCATGCAGGTTGGCTGTGTATTATAGGCAGGAAAGCTAAAATGTCTATAAGAAATTGTAACGACCAAGATGATAGTGTTTTGAAATAGGAGAAATTTTTTCAAGATAATTTGAAGCAAAATGAAAGTAAGCACACAAGCAATTGGATCAATGTGACTAATCCAATTGGAGTGCCAAACACAAACCTTACACCAACATTGGCCAATTAAGTTTTGCAATAAAACACACAATGATCAAAGAGTAAGAAACAACTGAAAAGTAATTGCTAACTAGTTGGTCATCCTAAGTTTTATTAAGTTATAAAAAAAAATAAAATTATGTGATAGGAAAGTTAGTTGAAAATAAGGAAGTAAAAAGCAATCTAAGGTTGGTTTCAGGATATTTGGGCTGAAAAGGATCTGTATTGGTGATGGTACTAGCTTGGTATTAGGTCCTAACCCCTCAATTCATAATTCCATAATGATAAGGGTGTCAAGTGATTTACCAATATATACCATTAACCACGTGTTTATACGTGGTTAGAAAACCAAGTCAGCTTCCCCCTTGGTGATGAAATCCAAGTAGGTAGGCAATGGGAAGACAAGTGTTTAATGTTTTTTTAATGTAAATATTTGGTAGTGTGTGAAAAAGAGTAAAACAATGTAACTAAAATGATAATTTGAAAAAACACTCGTTTAAGCTATGTGAGTTACTTTAATCATGCAAACAACTGAAAAGTAAAGGTGAATTAATTACTAGGAAATAGATGTTAATTCCTTGATTAAGAATAGTATAGAGTCAGCTCAGGTGACACTGTATGCAAACATTACAGAAAAGAGTCAACTGAGTCACTACTATTCTATAGAATTAAGGTCTATAAGAATACAGTTTAATATGTGGACTATGTCTTCTAGATGGAAGATATCCTATAGAACTGAGTCGACCAAGTCGACCCAATTAGCTGAAGGGTTGTAGTTTTATAGGCTGCAAACTTATGAAAAATAGTATTGAAGGAAGAATTGAAATGACAAAGAGAGAAAGGAAGGAATCTTGGTGGGATTGAAGATGTTTTAGATTAAAAAAATGTATGATGTCATGCTCATATGATGCTTATAAATTATATCAACTGGGTCAATTGGTTTGACCAAATTTGTAAAACCCTATATGCTGAAGAAGAGATAATGAACAAAGTTAATATCTTCAACTGTGTTTATAGACCTATATGTTGACAAAAGGAAATAGAAGATAGGGTTGACGAGTTTGACTATGTATGCAAATCTAGAGCTGAATAAGAATACTATGTCAAACTACTTAATCCAATAACTTGTAATTGGCAAAGACCTACACAAACAAAACATACTCATTTTGAAGAAACCATGTGTTAAACTTGCACACAAAAAGTTAGAACTATACCAACTAGTTTGATACAGTAATACAAATATATAAAAATATAAAATGATGGTGTGAAAGAAAACTTGCAAGGGTTAGACTCATGTTGGGTTCACTAGAATATCTACAAAGGGAAATGCAACTGATGTATAAATCAGTCCTAGCTCAAAGAAAATAATTCTTACTTACACTTTTGATTGTTGATACATTAGATATTTGGAGTCATTACCAAGAGGGATCCACTAAACCTAGCCAAGGGATCTTTTACCATAATAATATCACTAGGGAGGGTTCCAAAGCCTCCAATCAAGAAAAATTATACAATAACCCTAACTAAGTCCTATGTTTTCATATTTACAAACTAAGTGACAAGTAAACTAAAAATCTAATCTAGTGTTCGCCAAAGTTGGGAGCATAAGTGGGAGCAATAAACATAAAAAGTAAACATGCATATGAGATATATACTCACATCAATGTTTCCAAAATTCTAATGCATGGAATAGAAGTACAAATGCAAATCTATCTACTCTTACCAAGGAGGAACAAATTTAGGAATACTACCTTTGAAGACTAACCCACCAAGCCTCAATCTCTCCCTTGGCCAAGGTGCTTTGTAAGAGGTTGTTGTGGTATGTAAAGATAACAAGGATAAGTTAGCTCTAGGCTACACAACCTATCTATGCATCTAATAGACTTCTCTGGAAGACAAGATATGTATCTCTAAAGAAACTATTGAAACCCTAAACTATGCTCCTGAAGTAGAATTGTGGATAAGAAGATGAATAATATCATATTAATATTCTTCTCTTCTTTAATAAATGATCAAATGAGTGTTTATACATAGCTAAACCTAACCCTGGACCTTTTCAAAAGTTTAACTGATATGGTCAGCCCAATTGACTCTGTATCGTATATTGACAAAATCAAATTAGGTTTTGGTCTAGGTCATCTAGGGGTTGATCTAGAACATAAATGAGTTTTATCAATTAGAGTATAGGGTAGATGGGGTTGTCAATGTATTGTAAAATGTTGGAAAGGATTTTAAGCTAGGGAAAGGCTAATGAAGGAAGAAAATGACTAAAGGAGGGTCAAAAAGAAGAAGAAAAGCTTAGGGAAGTGATTTTAGGAGATGATTATGTAGATACCAAGTGGTAACAAAGGGACAATAATATTGTGAAGCACCAATGGTCTTCCCACCCCTATCTCGATGCACTTCATAAGGTGTGCACTCAAAGAGATTAAGACTCATGAGTTCTAGCAAGAAAAAAAGCATCAGTAATTGATAAAGTTTGAAAATATTATGTGTATATAGTAATATTGTAGGTTCAAGTTTGAAACTAGAAGAAGTTAGGAATAAACATCATTTATTTCAGGGGTATGCATCCCCCAAACCCACTTTATTTATAGAAGTTATAAAAAGTGTAGAGAGAGAAGTTGACTTAGTTTGGTTTGATTCCTTTACTGACAAGTTTGGAAGACTCAGTGTAGAAACCAAGTAAGCATTAAAAATAAAGAATTTACAAGAAGTAGGATTTGTTGTTACTCTTGAAAAGAGTAGTGCAAAGTAGCCTATAGTCATAGTAGACATTACACAATCACTTAATAGTGTAATAGCTAGTGCGTAGACACCACCAATCATAATTGTTAGTATTCAGACATCTATAGTAATAACTACCAACCTACCAGCTATGGAACTTCTTGAAAGTATGTTTATACCTTTAATGTCATATGATGGGCTTCGAACCTTGAACAATACCTGATAACCTGTGAAATTAACTGGGTTGTAAAAGGGATAACATCATATGATTTTAAGAAATGTGAACCATAGGGGACTTGGGAAGATGTGCTTTAGATTGCATTTTCAAAAAAATGTAAATGCCCTCAATTTCACACAAGTTAAAGATTTTCTAGTATCAAAATTTAAGGTAAAAAATGTTCCAATCAAGTGATTCAATACCTAAAGGAAATTTAGCAAAAATCAAGAGAAATGGTTGGAGTATGAGATCACAAGTTCTTTGATGTGATGAACAAAATTGATTTTATTTTAGAAGATAGAGATAAGTTTACTTGGATTGTAAAGGGTTTACGATAAAAAATAAGGTTCACTATTATGAAAATCTAATTCTCCACCAAGCTTGATGCTCAGTCTTTTGCAATAAGAGTTTAACAGATAGAAGATTATGTGGATTTTTCATCAATGAGATCAAAATTAAAAGCTAAGTTAGATGTTTTTATGATGAAGATGAACAAGATGCATGAAAATAATAAGCCTAAATTAGGCTTATGGTGTATATAATATGGCCACAAGGGACATCATAGGAATGACCATCCAATAATTAAAACAAAATTTTGTGAAATATACAGGGTAGTTAGACATACTATGTTCAAGTGTCATCTTCTCTAGAAATATATCCAAATGTCACACATTGTGTACTGTATTTTTTGCAAATATACAAATTGTGATGAGACAAGAGTCCAAGCCTTGCAAGAGTTAAATCAAGACATAATGAAGAACATCTTCGGTATTGTATCCCAATAAATACCCATTGTGAAGTAAGCAATTATAGGACCAGACGTGGAGATAAAAAATGCAAATCAAGGTAGTCTAGGATGGGTGCCTTCATTGTCTCAATACTATATGCCTTAATCACTACAGTACTAGCCACAAGGCTTAGCAAGTTGGAATAATACATCATATCCCTCATACCTATATTTTGGTCAGTATTTGTAACCTTAAAACAACACAAATCTTTAGCAACAATAGGCAAATTTGACTCCAAGTTTCCCTCAGCATCAATATAAGGGATATGATGCACAAATGAATCAGAAAGGAGGATATATTGGATAATATTCCCAAGGGTGGGAATATTAACAAAATAGAAGAGGTTATAGAGGGGGATATAGGGGAGGATATTGTGGTAAATATTAAGGAGGTCAAAATAATGATAATCAGCAAACTTGACCTCCCATGCAATGTATCTATGTAGAGCATATAATCATTATGCGAGGAACTATCCAACAAATCCTTAGATACATGTTTATTATGTGTACTATAGGGTAGAAGGTCAACATCAAACAGAAAATTGCCCTATTCTAGAGAAATAAAGAAAGGATAAGCCGGCACAATGTAAACATGATCAATGTGCAACCAAAGGAAAATGCATTTGTGCAATCTGACACAAGGAAACAGAGAGATGAACAAGGATTACCTCCTTTAGAAATGCCTCATGATCATGGTATTAGGAAATTTTAGCATGACAAGTATCTTAATCCTACAACAAAAAATAATTTAATGTATCAAGATGTGCATGTATTACAGGAAATACAATAGAAACTAGTATTTGATGATGATAACACTACTGTGGATCCTCAAATATATGAGGAAATTATTAGTATAATGTAACCAGAGGTCATTATGACCACTTTGAAAGATCTGATGAAACTAATCAGTACATTATGGAATGAGAATATATCCCAAAATATCACTAACCTCCTACACAATCTCCTAGAGTGTGCACCATGAGGACAAACAAGGGCCAATAAAGTAGTTCGGTATATCAAGGCCAAGAAGCCTTAGGATGTGGATTCATGAATGGATATTGAGTTGGATAGATATGAAATCCCTAATTTAGTATTTGACTTTGGAAGTACAGTCAATATAATTTTGTACTCAACATGGGAAGCCATTGATCGACCAACATTGAGCTACACTCTCGTAACAATGAGCTTAGCAAATTACGATAGAGTCGAACCCATTAGACAATTAGAATATGGTAAAATTAAAGTGTCTAAGATCATCTTTTGAGGGAATTTCAAATTCATTGACATGAAGATAACATAGACACATTGCCCTACCTTAATCAGTAAAAAAGGGCCTAACATGGCCAAATGACTATTAACACTATGCATAATCAGTTAGAAGTGCATAAGAAAAATAAAATAGTGGTAATACCTTTAAATAAATATGAATAAAATCCATATGTCATTCCTAAAGAGCTAGAGTATCCTTATCCTTATGGGGACAATAGTTGGTTTAAAGTGGGGACATATAAAAGACAAAATGGGGTGCGGTATGTAGAATGTCAAAAGTGGAAACCCGGTACTATGCAACTAGAACAACCACTAATATTCAAACTTGTTATAATAAAATCTCTTATTAGGTAGGTTCACATTAAAAAATGTGTTTATCCTTTAGTGCATTCGTTGATAAGATCTAAGGTAGACTTTCTGTATAATAATAGTGCAACTATGATGGACTATACTAAACCAACCCCATAAGGTATTCTACCTTGGTATTTTGCATCATCCATAAGTGGTGACTCAGACGCACACATCATGAATTAGTCTCATAGAGATCATGATTTATTACCTATGCATGGTGTTTCCTGCAATATGCCAAATACCTTAATATTTTATAATAGAGGATCTCAATCCATTCATATTGAGGCTTGAACACCATGTACCAGAGGTAGAATAACGAGTCAGCACACTCATCTATGCGCTAAAAGGAACTATTATGATATGGTGGGATGTACATAAAATCTCAAAAATGCATGGGGAGGATGCCTATGAAATCTTGCATGTAAAGTTTCCACTACTTACTAGTGTTAAATTAGAATGGCCTTTCTTTCAAGAGGGTCAATGTCCAAAATTGCACATCTATCAGTGTGTGGATATATGGACCACACAAGGAGTAGAACCATGATATTGGGTGCACATATTCAGTCATACCCTTGCACCTCTTCCAACATCTTGGTAAATGCATCAAGATAATAAAAAGGAAACTAAGCATTGGGCACAATTTTAGCAAGATTTCATTCTAACTTTTGTGTTTGAAGATGATAACCTACTAGCAAATAATGCCTTATAGAGAATTAAATAATTTTTATGTCATGGGCGCACAAAAGATTTAATAATTTTTGTTGAATCATCCTCTCATCAAGAAGTTGTGTAGGACTTGGAATTGGGATCTCGCACTATGCAATTACAAATCTAACCAAAAAGAACAACTCCTAAATCAGCTATGTAATATAATAAACAATGATCTAATAGAATCTAGTGATAGTGATAGTGATGGAAATATCGATCTAAAAGCATTCTTTGAGCCACATCATGAAGATGAGACCAAACCAGTGCAAAGCATAGAGAAAATTGAAGAGGATAAACTACACAATATTGACATTCCACAACATGAAATCAAATGTATTCTACAAGATGTTATGCCTAGTGGATCAGGGGAGATATATCAAGAACCATTGTGAAAGATTCAAGGAAATATTAGGATAGAATCAAACCCTAAGATTACAACAGTAGGAGATTACTGGTGATAAGAGCATATCTCTAAGGCCTTACAATTATTAAGAGATTATGAAGATGCGTTTCCAATCAAATTTTTGGAGGTAAAAGGCATAGATCCATCTCTGGGAGACATGCATATAGAATTAAAATAATGTTCATGCCCTATCAAAAAGTGACCCTACAGGGTCAATCCTAATATGAAGACCAAAGTAAAGGTTGAACTTGATTGAATGCAAGAAGTTAGAATTATTTATCCAGTTGAGAAGGTAGAGTGGGTGAGTCCCATGGTTGTTCAATCTAAGAAAACATGAAAAATTTAGGTGTGTGGGGATTATCATGCACTCAATGATGCTTGTGTTAAATATCCATTTCATATTCCTTTTACAAATGAAGTACTTAAATATATGGTTGGGTATGAGGTATATTCCTTTATAGATGGTTTCAGTGGATATCACCAAATTCTAATTACCAAGGAGGATCATGTCAAGACCACCTTTGCTACTAAATGGGGATCATTTGTATACAAGGTAATGCCATTTGGTTTAAAGAATACACCTATTGTATTTTCTAGAGTTATGGTAAATGCATTCAAAGACTTCATTCATGATTTCTTGGAATTTTATCTAGATGATTGGTCTATATTCTCTTTGTTTAAATAAAACTTGTCAAAACTAAGATTGATGCTAGAGTGATGTTGGGATTTGTGCATTGCTTTAAATTTGAAGAATTGTCTATTCTTTACACCTTTTGGTGTCTTATTGGGCCATGTGGTGTGTAATGATGTAATTTTGGTTGACCCAGCTAAAATTGTTGTTATAGTAGGAATTCCACTTCATACTAACACAATTGAAGTGTGCATCTTTCTTAGTCATATCAGATATTATAGAAAGTTTATAAAAGGGTATGCAATTATATTTGCATCCATAGAGAATCTATTGCGCAAGGATACCAACTTTGAATGGACACAATAATGTCAAATAACATTCATTGAGTTAAAGTAGAGGTTGGTAACAACATCCATCTTAGTATTTCTTGACTGGAAGAAGCCATTCAATGTACATGTGAATGTTTCTGGTACTATATTAGGAGTTGTCTTAGCATATCCAAGTAAAGGCAGGTTGGACCACCTAATACACTTCAATAGCAGGAAACTAGCAGTTGTAAAATAGAATTACATGACCATAAAGAGAGAAACACTAGCCATGGTTTTCACATTACAAAATTTTAGGCATTACTTATTAGATACTCCTTTTGATTTCTTCATGGATCACCAGATATTGTGATACCTGGTTAATAAACCAATGCTAGGAGGATGTATATCAAGGTGGTTGATGCTCTTTTAGGAATTTCAATTATAGATTAATGTTAAGCTAGGATAAGAGAATGTAGGACCAGATCATCTTACCCAACTTTACAAAGGGGAGGAAGCAAAGAAACTTAAAGGTATATCCCCTAATATGCATTTATTTATAACTTATGTAGCTCTCAATAACATGGAGGACATTACAAATTTTTTGAAACATGGAATTTTTCTTGTGTACTGCACTAAGCAGGATAAGAAACAGATGGTTACCTGAGCCATACCATATAGCCTCATTAATGGATTCTTGTATAAGCTTGGAAAAGATGATGTATTATGTAGGGCAGCTCTAGATGATAAGCAACCATAGATTCTTATACACGATCATCAAGGGATTGAAGGAGGTCACTTCATAGGAGATGCACATAGAGTTTCTAAACACTACGATGTCTATCAAAGAATGGGCAAGCCCAACCAATGAGATAAAATGCCTTTGGTACCTATACTTATAGAACAACCTTTTAAGCAATTGGAAATTAATTTTATTGGAATTATTAGCACCCCTATGTAAGCACAGTCATGCCATATACATTATCACTACGACTAACTATTTTATAAAATGGGTGGAAGTTGCTACCACTCCAAGCTATGAAGCAAAAGATGCTTCAAATATTTTATATGAAAACATTATCATGAGGTTTAGATGTCCAGTTAAGTTGGTAAGTGATAGAGGCATGCACTTTCTCAATAATACTATCAAGACTTTTACTGAAGGCTTCATGATATCACACCATAAAAGCATGGCTTACAACCCGTAAGCCAATGGACAAGTAAAAGCATCTAATAATATTTTGGGGAAGATGTCAACAAAAAATTTCAATGTTTAGAGAGATTATTGGGAGGATCAAATTCTTGCAATTTTATGGGCCTATCAAATGCATTATAAGAGATATATCGGGTTCACTCTATTCCAATTGGTACACAGCCTTGAGGCAGTAATGCCTATGTAATATATTGTGCCTACTCTATGCATTACAATGATCATGAGATTAGGATATTGGGATCCCTAAAGGCAAGTTTGATGGATTTCACCAGGATGGAAGAAAATAGATAAAGAGCATAGTAGACACAAGAGATCAACAAATAAAGTAAAAGGCATTGCATGATAGCAACTTGTGATCTAAGTAATTTTACCCAAACCAAATAGTATTGTTTTATGAGAAAAAATTTAAATCATTCCTTAGAAAGTTATGCATAAGATATAAAGAGCCCTACATCATTCATGAAGTATCACCATAAGGTACCATAGTGATAACAGATTTGAAGGGAACCATATTACCAAGATGAATAATGGTTGTAGGCTTAAGCCATATCATCTTTAATCTCTATCATTCTACTAAAAAAATTAAGTGGGTGTTGAGTAGCACAATGTAGTTAGGATTTCATTTAATGTTGTTTGTTTTTTATTTTATTTTCTTAGGTTAAAATGTTTGTATAGCATGTTCATTATTATGCAACACATCCTAACTACCAAGAACCAGCTATCATCATAGGATGCAATCACATTCTAGAAGACAACTCATCAAAGATAGTTGGACATAAATACATCAATCATTATAATTAAGTTTGGGAAGGTGAAGACAAGATAGGTTCAATGAGCGAAAGGTCAACAGTTAGTTCAAACTGTTAATGATGCAGCATCTCAAAAGATTGCATCAGTTTTGAAGTACTTTCAATAATAAAACGACAAATGGATGCATAAATAAAATTAATGAATCAAAAGGACAACTAATCACCTGTAATAACTACCAAAGCAGTTAATTAAAGATCTTAGGCACTAAAACTCCCTGTCAAGGTCATTTCTAGCAACTAATATTAATTTATAAAGGGAACATTCCTGCACACACAATTAATGCATTCAAAGGAGGCGATGACATGAAATTGGGCTCCAACAGCTATAAAAGAGTAGGGTATGGACAATGATAAAACATTAAAACCTTTAACTAACAAGAGAATTTTACGATCAGCCTTTTGAATACCTAGTCACAAAGATGTTTCAAACCAGAGCATAATTACTCAAAGCAATCATTCAACCTAGAATATTGATCAAGCCATGGATAAAGTTTAGTTACTAATTCCACTATCAGATGCACAAAAAGAGGAAATGGGAATTGGACTAGGTCTGTGATAGACTAAATACATTGATATAGAACTATTCAACTTCATAGATGTAACATAAACTACTTTGTTTACCTGAGATAATCAAGGAGTAGCACAAGTAAGAGCCTTAACACTACAACATCCATTGTGAGGATCTGACACTAAATGATTAATTTAGCTACCTACATTTGGGCAATTATATGAAGTTATAATGGCTTTACTGATCCAATATAATCAGGGAGCTATTCATTGTTAGTGGTAGCTAGTGGTAAGAAATAATAAACCAAATTTAAAAGCAAGAAATAACCATTGATGGTAAAGATAAATAATAAGAGCAAATCATAACATTCTAAATGAGACCACAAAATATATATTTTATTGAATAAATAGCCTTCCTAAAATTTTCACATACAATTTGCTTATAAAGCCTTTCAAATGACTCTTTAAATTCCTTTATGACTCTTCCTTTCTAAAGACTCTTTGACACCTCGTGTATCTAGTTTATCTTTTTATTACAAATAATATTAAATTATATCAAATACTATTGTCCTTTACTCATACTAATACTCACCCAGACTTAAAATAGGTGTCTCATCCTGAGATACATAAAGGTCTTAAAAAATTCAAGTTCTTACAATTTTGCTTCAATTTCAACAGCATTTGAGAAACCAAATTACTCCTACTCCTACTCTCTATGGCCTATCATTCTAGATTCCATGCTCTTTTAAAACTAACTACTCTAAACAACCCCAAATACATTTCTAATTTTACAAACTTTTAAATAACTTTCCTTTTGTTATAACCATAGACTATTTATTTTCTTCATCTGTTGGGTAAAAGTAAGACAAAAAACAATATCAAAAAGAGCCAAAATGACACTCTACAGTAATATTCACAAAATATCTTTGTATCCTTCTGTAAAGGTCATATAAAAATTGAATTTTATGAATAATATTTCAAACAACTCCAATAAATAGTCATACCCTTCTAACTGTCTTGAAAGTATTGTCATAGTAGGTTACAATTTAAGCCACATATATTTGCATGTCAAGCTTGACTTCTCCCATGCTATATCATTTTTGTTACAATTCATTACTCTTATTCACTATGAGGAGTTCCATATTTTATAAAGATATATGTGCTCTTTTAGGAGTTTTTGAATTGTGCCCAAACTTATATTCTTCAATGTTCTAGAAAAGCATCTTGAAATATCCATATACTTGCTTTATGTCATCATTATAATATGGTTATATATCCATCCTTCTTCTCTAGTTGATACGTGACTTTGTAATTGACCCTAACACCAACCTCACCATAACTCTTATAAATTTATCATCAATAATACTGAGTAGACAAGAAAACCCACTGGTGTCACTATTAACATGATGTTCCATTACTAACGACTCCACAAACTTTGTATCACTAGCTAGTATTTCGAGTGCAACATCAAACATTTCTCCATCATAGAGATGGATCAAATTCAACATCTTAAAAAAAAATAACAAGAATTATTTCTTGACTCTGTCTTACTAAAACTAAAAGAATAGATCAGTGGACCTTTGATCTGTAATGTTCTTTACATAATCTTGTATTTCTCTTTTAGCTAATGAAAATGATTGGTGTTGCTTGACATAGATTACATCTCTACAACTGACCGTTAACCTCCCCAATGTCACCTTTTAACCAAAATTCCTACTAAAATAATGAATGGCTTGCTACATAAGAAATATAAATATAAAAATGAAAATATACCTTTAACAAACCAATAAATAGGTCTGAAAAATGGAAGATTGAATGAGTAATGAAACTTTGAGTTTGAATCTAAAAAGTATTAGCATCTCAAAATATGCAGAAGACTACACATATTTCTAGATCGCCACTCATATATCAAGCCCGAATAGTCTTGAATATGTCATGTACAAGTTATCTATCCAAGCACCTCAAGATGCATCTCATATTCTCAATTAAATTAAAAGAACAACACTTAAGATAGAGTTATCAATCAAATTCACTACAAAATAAATCTACAAAACTAGATATCAAATGGTTAGAATTCCTTAGGCCTTTGACTCAATTTTAATAAGCAATGTCTCATTGTCATTAACCTAGGCTCAAATAAACAAAAATTTCCCTTAAAACCATTTAGTTATTCTAAAATAAATTGAAAAACTCTAAATTTGGGCTTGAATAAGACAATAGCCACACCATTGTTAGAAAAATCCATGCACAACTAGGATGAAGAAGTGGAGGCAAAGAAAAAATAGCAAGAATATGTCCAATGATAATAATAAGAGGTGCAAGCTACAAAAATAAAAAAGGAACAAGAAGCTCAAGCTAAGGATGAAGTTATAGCAAAAGCTAAGCCTGAGCCAAATGATAAAGCCAAATCACAAGATGATGCTCAAGCTAAGCTTGAAGAGGAAGCTAAATTAGACACCAAGGCCAACACAAAAATAACAACCCAAGTCAATGATCTTAATGATGTGTAAGCACAGCTAAAGGTAGAAATTACAACTCACACTAAGGGCACCAAAGAAGTATCATAGATCTCTAGCCAATGGTTATGGGTGTCCCTACTAAATCAACATAGTAGACTACTTTCTTGATTCGATTGGCTCAATTCACACCTGCTCTTATGACATCTGTGACCGCATCCATGACACTTGCCACCACTATGATGGAAACATCATTGGCCGTGACCCAGCTGCCACTCTCCAAACAGATTGAAGGAGCAGCCACCTTCTAGAAATACATTATGCAGAAGGCCTTAGATTTGGAGCAAGAGTCTTGAGAGTACGAGATGAAAAGTCTAAAGCAGAAGAGAAGTAGGAAAATACTAGGTAATTTATTAAAAATGATTGTCTCTCCTTAGTTACACAATTACTAAGTGATCAAGTCATGTCGAAAGACAAATAATTCACTGCTCTATTGATATAACTCACAAACATTTGGGGAGTTAGACAAAAAAAATTATCATTGCACAGACAAGGACAAGTACTCAGAATAGAAATAGAGGCCATATGTAAACTCCTTGATTAGTATGAACAGGTCCTAGACACTACTGCAAAGTGGGCCAAGTAGATAGCCCAAGACATTGTTAAACTAGAGATAGCATTTGAATCAATCCTTGGCTACTGTGAAGCATGAATTTGCCACTGTCAACAAAGTTAAAGCCATACTGGGAGGATCAAATATAAACTGTAGAAAAATGAGTGGTGCACTTAGATAATTACTCAATTTTAGGGATGCTACCATACAAAAACTACAAGTATGGCATAATGAAATAATGCACAACACTTTTGCCACCATCCAAGCCCAAAAGACAACATATAGATTAGATGAGTTCATCTTAGACATTCAGTAGAAACAATCTAATTCAATGGCAATGCTTAAAATCACAGATGATTAAGATCTTTAAAGCATGATGATGATCCAAGTAACATTACTCATTCTACTTGCCATGATATGCGAAGTGCTCATTGACTAGAAAATGCTCAAGTAGGATCTCACTTAAGTTGTACCAACCATTGCTTATATAATAGAGGATCCACATTTCATTCCTCCATAACAACTTCAACAAATCATATAGGAGAGGAAGATAGATGCAAAGGTGCAGTGTTTTTAACTATCTTTGACAGTGGATACATCAAAAGGCAATAGGTCAGTAGCTGCCCAACCATAAAAAAATATATAGCCACCTAGCCAAACACCTCCTTGGTCATAGTAATAAGGTTTGTGCACTTCCTTTTTGTGACTTCTAGCATATTGAAATTTTTGTAAGATAGTCTAAACATTAGGAGCACAGCCAGAATTGTTGAAAACATTTAAAAGGTGGCCACTTGGTTATGCTAGTCTATTGAAAACTTGAAAGGGTAGTAGGCTAGTATGCTACTTAGTTGAAAACTCAAAAGGAAATATAAGTAGTATGCAAAGGGTAAAATTGGTAAACGACACCTTGAGTGATAACTGTGACTTTTATTTATGACATATCTTTTTAGCTCAATACAAATCAGATTGCAACTTTGTCTTGGGACGAGACAAATATTTAAGTCCAGGAAAGTATTGGATGATGATGTTGCTTAGTAAAATCATGAATTTTATGAGATGGACACATGTGAGAAGTGTATGATTTTGTATTTTGTATAACTATTGTATATATTCGAACTTGTATGCCTAATCCAGTAATAGAAAAATGTGAAGAGTCTCTCCTTTTATATCTCGAAAGGTTGGAATGTGAAGAGATAATAGGATTGTAAAATACTATATATCACATTGATGTAATATAATCTTGTCCTATGTGTTGATAGAGATTAATAGATTGTTCTATATTGGTTTTCCTTATCTTCTTTTATATAAGGTTTGTGTGCAGTGAGTACTCTATTATTTGATGCGATACTAGTTATGATTCAGCTTTTATTTGTATCCATTTCATCTGGAACATTGGTCTATTGTTGTGCATCAGAAATGGATTATAATATTATCATCTCTTTTGTGCCTATTGGTACTCTGTATTATGCAAGTTATCCCTATAATTAGCATGTTCTGTAGTATTTCTAGGAACCTCTGCTAACAAAATTGTGATTTTCTTCAAAATAAAAGGAGTTTTGTTGCTTTAATTAATGTAATAATATATTTTTTATCTTATTTAATGAGATCCAACTCAATTTTAAAGTATTTATCTCTTGATTCCAAGTTCTCACTATTGAAACCTACCAAAACTATGTTTTTACACACCTAAAGTCCTTCATAGTCACCTATAGCACATGAGAAAAGTTACATGAGCTTGGTTGTAAGATTAGGAAGGTTAAAAAATGTTATTAAGACATTTTTAAAGGTTTTATAAAGATTAGAAATCCCCCAGACTTAATGAACAATCATTTAGTGGCTCTTGGGCTTTAGGTTTTTTTAGAAACCCTAGAACAAATTTTTTAGCACAAAAAACCACATAACTCAAATTTTAATTGATGAAAATCATTGAAAATATATGAGTATTTTCTATAATGTGTTTGGGAGATAATATGAACATTATTAGGTTGAAATTATTCTTAAAATTCTAGTTATAATCGATTGTGTTCTGATATGCCTATATGTGACTACCGAAAAGGCTCAAAAAGGAGAAATTTGATTGTTTGATTTTGTTATTTGGATTCAAGATCCATATAAAAGTTTTTTATTTTTGTGTGATCACTTTGAAACATTTTAGTAAAGTTATCCAAGTCATTTGGTGATTGGATTGAAGAAAGACCCTTTAAAGGAGATAGATTAGGGTTGTAGAGACCTAAAAGAGCAACATTGCCATTGAGTTTAATCCTTGAGAAACCAATAAATGGAATTGGTTTATGACTACCTAAATGTTATATAAAATATAAATAAATCATTCAATGAACCCTAAAGCGTCATTTATATAGGAATATGTTTATGATGATGATGTAGGTGCATCACTACGAATATGCAAGATTATACTTGCTCAGGTCGGTATAGGGTCTTTGTAAATATATGGATAATTGTAATGGTCTATGAGTCATTATGAGTTATCATAGGTCTCTTAGGATTTTTTAAATGCCTCATAATCCATGTGAATATCATTTTTTTCAACAATTTTGACCTCAAACAACATTAATAAGAAATGTTGTCAAGATGCAAGCATAGTTGGAGATCCATAGTTGGATATCTCTATATTTGGGGCCTAATGAATGAAAAATAAAATTTACCCATGTAATGGATGTTTATTAACCTCTAATACCACATTATTATCATCTAAGTATGCTTGATTAGGAGATGGAGCATTCGTTCCAGCCTCAAGATGATATTTCCCTATATGTAAGATGCAAGCCGTAGTTGGAGATATCTATCTTTAGGGCCTCATGATTGAAAATAACATCACCACCACATTCGGGGTGGTGATTAACTTATAATACCAAATTATTGGCATTTTAGTATGCCCGATTAGGAGACAGGGCACTCATTTCAACCTCAAGATAATATTTCCTTATAAGGCAAAATTGTTATTTTTGAGGAAAATTTTGGATAGACATAAAACAAAAATCGTAAGTTGCATCTATAAATAGAAAGAATACTCGCATGTATTTTGAATTATTATAATTTCACCCTCAATCCATCATATTTAAAATCATCATCAAACTTGTGGTAGAGGATTCAGTGATCAGTCCTAAAATCCAACTTTTATGTAGTTAAGAGACATGTTTTTTGCCTCCAGTAACCATTTCCACTTCTTGGACCTCCACTTTGAAATCCATCACTTCCAACACCAAAAGATGTGAAATTTATGCATGTTACCACCACAACCTCATAATCCATGTGAATACTCTTTTTTGCAACAATTGTGGCTTCGAGCAACATTGATAAGAAATGTTGTCAAGATGCAAGCCCTAGTTAGAGATCTCTATCTTTGGGCCTTGTGGTTGAAAAATAGAATTTCCACCATGTCAGTGTAGAGATTAACATATAGGAATATATTACTAGCATATAAGTGTGCTCTATTAGAATACAGAGCACCCGTTCTGATCTCAAAATGACATTTCCATATAAAGCAAAATCATTATTTTTTAGGCAAACTTTGGATAGAGGTAAAATGGAAATCATAATTCATATCCATAAATATAAAGAACCATTGCATGAATTTCTAATTCCTCTGCTTTCATGTCAATTTTGAATAAATTACATTAAATAAATTAGAAGATATTAAAGTTTTTGTGAAGAAACCCTAGGTTGTCCTATCACAGGGCAGCAAGCATAAAAAATGCATAAATTAATCAAAATAATCCTTCAATACCTGATTCAAAAATATATTTTTTTTTTGGAGGTTCTCCAACTTTTCTCTTTTATGACTAGTGGTTGATCTTGTATGAATTTTCTCAAACTATAAGATTTGCTTAAATTTGGGTTCTCAAAACTCTGTTTTCAAGGTTTCTAGAGCTTGGAACATAATAACGGCAAGGAATGACATCAAAAAAAGTTGACCAACATAAATATGAGTCCAAATACACATGATAATCACACAAAAACATATATCTTATTCAAATATGTTTGAAAGGTGGTTTACAAGTTTGATACACCTTAGAAACCATCAACACAGCCATGTTGTTCAAACCATTCACTCCACAAACAATGATATGTATGCAATAAAAATTCAAGATCTTATCAAATATAGTTTATTCACACCTATAAGATCATAAACACGATTATGAAAACCTGATTTTATTCATTTATTGCTTGAAAACTACACAAACACCCCTATAACTTCCTTACACACTATTCATCAATCCGACCAATTGAGTTTCTCCTTCATTTTATGTTCTTATAAGCCTCCTCCAGCTTTGGTTTGAAATATATCCATAAAAACTGATGTCTAAACTTAGGTTTAGTTATTTCTTGACCCCATAAACCTTAAGATGACATTTGCCTAGATAAGGTAAAATAGTCAATTGTCTACATGAATCGAAAGCTTCTATTAGCTTCAAGAATATGGAATTCTCTACTAATGGTGCCAACCATGTGAAGGTGGAAGATAATTTGGCACCACTAACCTAAAAAAATATGTTAATATGTAATTAAATTGAAAGTTATATGTAATACCTGAGAAACAAATAAAATTTGTTAAAAGTAAACACATTTGCATTTGAGAGTGTCAACATACCTTGGGAGTTCAATCTAAGGAACCACTAGGATTGGCTCTAATATTTATAGTAGAAATAAATGCTTCATAATAAAATTCACAAACATTATATAGAGTCTTTTTTAATTTATTATACTAATATTTGTGCAATCAAATATTTGTTACAAGAACCAAATTTAAATGGTAAAGTATCTTCCTGTGTACTTCATAGTCTTCAAACAACCATATATTTGAATTTTTGATAGGATAGTGTCGAAGCCAAGTTCCAACAATGACCATAGACCCAATGGGATAGTGAATTTTTTCCTCATCTATGACTGTAAAATTCAATTTATGTTTTTCCTCTACACACTGGCATAAGTAGTAGTCTATCCCCTCTTTGTTATCCTCATCTACAATAACTGCATAAACATGACCTGCATCACAAAACAAAACATGATTTAATAACATGATCTGTATATATATTTACCAAATTTAATAAATGTATGAAACACGTGTTAAATATATAGACACCTGGTTTTACTAGATCAGATACATGATCAAATTCGTGTGATGATGTCAGCTCTGTAAGTTGTAATATTGGTGGAACCTGATAAGTGTCAATTGGAACTAGACGCTGACAACTCCATTCATCCACCCATTCTTATGACTCGCACTCATTCCAAACAAATTCAATGCATGTAAAACAAAATCATGCCATATGCCTCATATGAATCATCCAATAACCTACATTTGGGCTACAAAAGGAATATAACTCACTTAATCATATTTGTAATAGTAATAGTAACCTACATTTGGGCTAAAAAATGAATATAACTCACTCAATCCTATTACTGTCATACAATCTTCATAGCTTGCCAATTATTCATCCTATATCAACTAGAAATATCTATGAATAATGGAATTTTGTTGAGAACCATGGCCAATAATTTTTATTACACCATTCAACTATGTTATTTGCATTTATCAAATTAGTGAGATCTTTAAACTTTAACTCTTCTCTTGCAAGTGCTCTTTTGACACACGCTCCTGCACTGTCATCTCCCCTTTTCCAAGGCCTACTTCAGTGAAATTATAAATATGTTGTACACCATTGGGCATATGTATCCTACTTAGCCAATAGAACATATGTGTATTCTTAAATTATGACGTGTAATTATCTAACCAATTATAATGTTTATTGAAAGTGATGTTCCTTTCACTCAATTTTCCATAAAACATTTGAAAACAACCTTGCACATACTATAAAGAATGTGTTTGATCATTGCTAACACAGAAGTGGTACTTCCTTAATATTTTGTGAACATGCTCTATACTATCATGTAAATGCATGAATGTTATATGCATAAAAAAAGAAACCTATACTAAATTGTAGTATTGTGACTGAACCTCTCTTTGTGGTTACAATGTGTAATTCTCTGTAAAGTCAACTACTAAAATAATCATACCAAGCGGGAATGTGTTCTTAATTAAATTCAATTGTTCATATAGCCATTTAACATTGTGTGTGTGCCTTACATACTCATATATAATTTCCTCCTTGAATTTATCCATAAATTTGAAAACAAGTATTTATTTTGTAACAAGCTTAAACTTTTAAATTCCTTTCCACGTTTTAACTGATATGTCACAGATTTATATTTACTAGAACCAAAAAATTCTTGTCTAATTTCATGTGTACATTTTTTTAAATTTGAAAATCCACCACAAATGTTGCAAGTTCCATCCAAACATGACATGTTATTAAAATATTGTCCATCTCATCTTTCACAAAAAAATGGATGGAATAAATTTCCTTGTTAATCTTGGTAGCAATTCCATTCCACACTCATGAAAAATGTTGCAGTATGAAAAGTATAATTAACATGACAAAACATATCATAATGCATCAAAAATTCAATATGTTGCATACAAAAACAATTAGTGCATGCAATTGATGTTCACAGAGAAGGGTTTGACAATTTCAAAATATCTTCGGCTAATAAAAATATGTGGATATTTTTTGAAAAATTTAGAGTACAATTGTGTGTGAGTTATATCTAACAAATATTTATGATGTGATTCATGGTTACAAGAACCAACTCTTGTTTTCACTACATCTCTAATATTAGGCAATACCCTTCTATTATCTTTCCAAAATTCTACAAGTAAATCTTTTAGTCATTGGCTATAGCCTTGTCTTTCCATAGGAGTCTACCAAAGAATGCTGACAGGTAATTATTATCGACAAAGTCAAGTTTTGTAAGTCTTTAAATTACTTTCATTAGATTTTTTTTGTTTATGTGCAATGCTTGACTTATTTTTCTAATCAATCATTTATTCTTTGTTTGACAACTTACCAAAGAAGTTGTAATAATGCGTCAGGCAATAATACCATCTTTGGTGAATTTCTTCACACCTACTTGATGGTATGCATTATGAAAAATTTCAACAATTGTCATGTTTACACCATCAATATTATATTTTCTTAGTCTTAGGGTGTGCATTCTATGTATCATCCTATGCACTTTCATCAATGTAACAAACAATTGGCATCTTTGAGTTTAATTTTACAAAGTGCAAATCCCAAATTTTTTAAGATTTCTTCTCATATGGCACTTAGACATATTTTTAGGCATTGGTTTCAAATTATTTTCATCAATATAAATTAAATACATGGGTCTACTTTTTAAAATCCTAGGAGGTATTCTTAATGGTAAATTTGATTGATTTGGTGTTACCATATTATTTTCTTCATTTGACAGTGTTCCCATATTGTTTTTCTGATTGTTACTTTCACCAATTGGTGTTTCCATACAATTTACATCATCATACATACTATCATCATCACTAAAATTAAAAACCTTAAAATTTGAATATGAACTTGCATTGTAATTCAGTATACTATAAGAATTGACAATTATACTTTTAGAATTTGGTATATTGTCATTGTTCATTTCATCATTATTTGTCATAATCAATTCATTAGGGATAGTGTACTTAATTGCATGAAGTTTTTGCATTTGTTTCCTTTGCTTTTCTCTATGCACTTCTAATTCCTCTGGTGTTTTTCACTTTAACTTATTCTTGCTAATATGATAGCCATCACTCATGATGGCACAAAGTTGTTAACTTTTGAGGGTGAGGACAACAATCCAACTATTAAAAAATAGACCTAATTGGCGTGTAGTACCAAGTGGGTACAATGATAAAATCATTAAAAAATAGACATGCACTCTTTATTCAACCATGAGTACATAAATTTTTCAACTTTTGAGAGTGGCATCATTGATCAAATCGGTAAAAAAAAAGACCTGCAACACATGTAGAATGAAATGAAGTAGAGTACACAGGGGACATAACCCTCGATGTAGGAAAATAACATTAACTCTACATTTTTTTATTTTTCATGTGGTATTAGATGTATACACAAACAACCCTAAACCAAAACCCTTAATACTACTCCATACACCCTAAACCCTAAACCCTAAATTATAAACCCTAAGCCCCAAATCCTAGTCCCTAAACCCAAATCCCTTAAAACCCTAAACCAATCATTTGAGCCTTAATTACCATCATTTAGACAAATAATTAGGTTCACATAGATAAATTTATCCCAAATCATAACACTAACTACCCCAATTGACTAATTCTTTTGATATGTGTTGACATGGGGGCTAATAAAACCCAAAAACATAATTTATATGCATAAATAGGTTAAAACAACTCAAATTATCCTTAATTACCTTCATGATTAGACCTTAAAACCTATACCCTATACCTTAAACCTTAAACCCTAAACCCTAAATTGTAAACTATAAGCCCTAAGCCATATACCCTATACCCTAAATACATTAAGTTCTGTAATCCCCAATCCTTAAACCCAAATCCCTAAAAACCCTAAACCTTGAATCATAAACTTAATGCAAACCTTAAACCAATAATTTGATCCCCAATTACCATTATTTATATTAATAATTAGGTTCATAGAGATAAATTTGGCCCAAATCGCAACACTAACTACCCCAATTGATTAATTCGCTTGATTTGTAATGATATTGAGGTTAATGGTCCCCAAAACACAATTTATGCCCACAAATAGGTTCAAGAAACTCAAATTATCCTAATTGCCTTCATGGTTGGACCCTAAACCCTACACCCTATATAGTAAACCTTAAACCCTAAGCCCTAAACCATAAATCCTATACCCTATACCCTAAACTATAAACCCTCCACCCTAAACCTTATACTCTAGATACACTAATCTCATTAATCCCTAAACTTGAAGCCTTGAAAACCCTGAGCCAATAATTTTAGCCCTAATTATCAACATCTAGACTAAGAATTAGGTTCATAGGGATAAATTTGGCCCAAATCGCACCACTAACTACCCCAATTGACTAATTTGCTTGATTTATGATGACAATGGGTTTAATAGAATCAAAAAACACAATTTTTGCTCACAAATATGTTAGAATATCTTATTACTCATGTTTGTTAGGTTTTAGCTAGGTTATTAGTCTTTACCTAGTTTTGTCTTATGTGGGGATTTATCCCATATTTCCTAGTTTAGCTTGCATCTTGTTGTGTCTTGCCTATTTAAGCAAGGGCTCTACATTATAATATTCATGCTTTATGATCTTTTTGCATATCCTTTTAAAATCTCTTTTATGAATAATAATAGTTTTGTTTTCAATTGGTTTATTCTCTTGTGTATGCTGAAGCATCTATGGTTGTAGTAATGAGCTCTTGGAGAGATTTTGGATGAAGAGTTTTGATAACTCTTTCAAGGTAATAGAGCGGTCTCTAACTACCATTTTTTGCTTTGTTTATCTACTCCTTAGATAAGTTGTATGGTTCCTTTTTTAGATCTAATTTTTTTTATTCATATTCAAAACACTTCTATTGTGGAGAGTTTCTATCATTTTAGTTTCTTAGATTTGTTTTACTGGCCATACATTTTTTTAGATAAATTATGAAGTTTTTTTTAGAAAAATTATGACTATCTTATAGATTAATTTTATCTTCACAAGGGTGTCCAATTAAAAAAATTGTTTTACTACTAAAAAGAGGACTTTGAGAGGTTTCTAGAAACTATTCATAATGAAGATTCTGATCAATATCCAAGGAGATACGAGGCTCTGAAGTTGACCCTACGATTCTATTTTTCTACAATTTTTTTATACGCAATCAAGAAAAATAATCAAATCTTGTATTTAAAGTGAAAAATCAGCATGGAAGATTGACCTATGTGGAATATTGTTATTTTCCTTTGCTAAAAATTTCTTTCAAATCTAATTTCTCTAGATCTAGTAGAAATAATTTAATTTTCTCCAAGTATTTCGTAATTTTGGGTGCAATGTTTTATTTTTGACCCATTTTATGATGGGATAACATTGTAAAAACTATATCTTTTAATAAATAACTTGAAATTGAGTGTTATTTTTTCAAAAATGTATCTTTTTTAATGCCTGATCTATTGGTATCATTTATTTTGTAAAAATGCACTAAAATGTAAAGTGTCAAATTAGAGGGGGGCTATATAATAACCACGGGGGATTTACTCTCTCATTATAATTTTGGACACATTTTCGGCTACGATCGATGTCCTATTTGATTGAGCTTTGGCCCACATTAATCTTTCTTGGCCCACATTGTATTGTTTATGCCACTCTTTCACTTTGCACTATCTCGGATATATTTTCGGCTGAGTTTGACATCCCTTTGCATATGCTTTATAGGTTGTCATTTTTTGGCAGCTGACACTTTGACATACTTATAGTTTATGTCATGTCTCCATTAAGGCCCCTTTTTTATCACCTTGCCTCTTTCTATGGAGACAATTTTTACTCCCTTATTTTTAGAGCATCTCTCATGATCTTGATAGCTTACTATATAGGTTGTTAGTCTTCTTTTCTAGAGTTATTATGGTGAAGCCCAATGTCTTCCTTGTTTCCATCTAGTGTTTTTTGTGTTTATTGGGATATATTATACTCACACTGATTTATAAAGTGCCATAGGGGTTTATTTATTGAGCCTTGTCTACCTTCATGTATTTGTGTGCTCCATTCTACACACCTTTTTCATTTCATCAACTGCTTGTCTCTTCATGTAATTATTGTGGTGAATCCTAGTGTCATCTTATCTTCTTTGACAATTCAATAATCTTATTCAGAATGACATGGAACTATTCTGGTGTATATAGTGTTAACTTGTTGGGTGTTCGAGTAGTGGATTCAGACCACTCGTATAAACCTTTTTCATCTACTTCACCCATTCAACAGTATGGGTGTGTGTGTGGTATACATTATGCTTCTTAGGTGTTGATTATTCCTTACACATGTATTAATATTTTATACTTTAATCACCACTAATAGTCTTCTTGATTGAAGCTATTCTAGTGAAGCCTAGTGTCATTTGTTTTTGTGATTGAGTAGTGGATTCAAACCACTTGTGTCGATTGAAATCTTTCATGACTTTCAAGTACTTGGAGTATAGACTTCTTCAGCATCATCTTTTTGGGGATTTTTATCTCTATCTTCTTCTTTTCTCTCTTTTAGAGGAGAGTTTTTCCTATAGGTTTTCTCTCTTTCTTCCACTTTACGAGATTTATATGTATTTTGCATTTTTGAGTGTTTTCTAGATTCCTTCTTTGTACATGGATATCTTATTTAGGTATTTTGTTTGTTAGAACCCATGTGAAGATGTGGTCATATAAAATGTCCAAATTGGTAGCTTGAGTGTAGCTTGTGACACCTAACCCATAGGTCCTTTTTGCATGCTCTTATGACCCTCCTAGACACCTTTTTGCTCATTTTCAGTCATTTATAGCCTTTCAAATGATCATTCTAGCTCAGATAGAATCTATTTCTCAAGCCAATCCTATCCCCCCAAGTCTCAAACCTATAGGACAGGAGTGTCAAACCTGGACTATAGTGTTGCACCCTAGGGTGTCCCATTTTTTATGCTCCTATCTAATCACATTTTGAGCCCAAATGGTCATTTCCATCTGATTCTTATCCTTCATCTTGTCGACCTAGTGTGAATACATTTAACCCATGACCAATTACTCCCTATAAAATTCCATTCAAATTTAATTTGCAAAGAAGGTGACAAATCGTACAAAGAAAGCAAGAATACAAATAAACCACTAAGGCAAATTTCTCTAATCTCTACATACAGTCACACCAGTCCCTAGCTACCTCATTCACTCTCAATTTGACATTTTTTCATCCTCACTATATTATTTCATAAAGCACATCAAGTGGGAGAACTACATATGGCTTGATCCCTATTCAAAGTCTTGGTATGTAGGTAGCGAAGGGGTGTGGATACACCTTTAGTGCATCTTACACACACTAACCCCCCTCTTTCTCAAATTTTATTCAAGCACAATGAAGGTCTAGGGTTTGAAGATTAAATTAGATCTACAAGGAGCTCCGTTGCTATTCAACACTTAAGATTTTACAGGTAGACTCATATAGGGACAATGAATAAAACTCATAAAAATCAGATCTCTGTGACCAGTTTGGATAATGGTAGGGGTGGACTATAACGTCAGACCCTAAAGTGTCCTATTTTTTATGCTCTTATCCTTTCATCAAATGAAAGCCAAATTCTAATTTGTGACACTGTCCCAGTCCTACACAACTAGTTTTAACCTTTGTCTCAGTCATCTCAGTCCAATTTTAAGTTAAGTTGTATTTCTTCTCTTTCATTACTATTTTTAGAAAGCTAACAAAGACAAATAATAAATAGAAATCAATACTATAATTATTGAAATATTATTTACTAATTTATTATTCTATACCTTTAACTAAAATAGGAATAAGACTCCAATATTCTCAAAAAAGTTAAATCATTTGGTGAACCCAACTTACTTTGTTTATGCATAAAAACCCTAAAAACCCTAGGGTAACTTCCTTGCTAATTTTTCTAGTATATTTATGATTTTTTCTACATATTTAAATCAAAATTTCACATTAAATTTTTAAAATTTACCTTAGTAATTTTAAAAATAATTTCTTTCAAACCCTAGTTAAACTTACTAGGTCCCTTTGCTTCTTGAGATATCACCTTATAGATTTTACATAAAATTACAAATGGATCTTACTCATTTCAAAACATTTTTTACAAACAATAAGGAGTCCATACTTGGTCTTATCATGTATATGAATGATGAAGTTTACTGTATGTTAATGTAAAGATTCAGTTTCTCCCTTTCATGTTTACTTTTCATAATATGGGATGATATTAAGAAATTTATTGCTAAACATGTTAATAGAACTTTCCCTTGAAGCAATGTTTATTTTTCTTTAATACAAGGTTTCATTACATACTTTCTCTCTCTCTCATGTGGAATAATTTTCAACTCTATCTTGCTAAACATGTTATAAATGTCATGTTATAAGTCAAAGCTTTTAATGCATTAGTGCAAAGTTCAATGCTCTCTATCCCTTGTTTGTTATTTCTCATGCAAAATAATCTTCAACTCTATCTTGCTAAATATGTTAGAAATGTCATGTTATAAGTCAAAGCTTCTTATAAATTAGTGCAAAGTTCCATACTCTCTATCTCTTGTTTGTTATCTTTCATGTGGAATGTATTTTATAATCATATTGTTATACAACTTATAACTCCAATTACATGCATTTCATCCCATATACATGATTTCTACCTAGATGTATCTAACTCTTTGGCTACTCTTGAGTATCTCCCTATCACTATTAGACACAAGAAAACACTAGCGGTTATATCTATCCCTCCTCCCTTCAAACTCGATACATCTACCTTTTATCTCACACCTGCTACCAACTCTATGCCTATAGTAGATCATCTAGTACATGTCATCACCCAAATTTAGGAAGATAGGCAGGTTGATTACACCCATGGCTATAGCTTTATCACTCAGGTTAGCACCCCTTCTGATACACTTTCATCTCCTCCACTAGTTATAGTTCTTCCTTTAGTTTAGATTCAGCCATAGTCAAGGCCTTCCTCACCAGCACAAAGAATTCATGCACTTCCACAGAGGCATCTTTTAGAGCAATCATAGTTTCAGTACTCTAGATAGTTTCTAGCTACAATATTCACACCTAGGGAAATGTCATTAAGGTCTCATACCTTTACACACATAGCACATATTCAGATAACTTCTCCTACAACCAGATGGGTCCCTAAGATCCCCATAGTTACATCCACTTTTTAGAGTTACAGGGGGGCCCCATAGTCGGTTTTCACTATAGAGATTTCAGAGCACTTACAACATACATAGCTTTTAAAGTCACAGTCTCAACCTTTCTGTCATGCTTCATGATCATGCACGATCCCTCTCCTTGATACAAGACAACATGATAGGGAGTCTCTTATGAGACTCGTCAATTAGTATCATTTCTTATTAATCTTTATTGTACATAGCTTCTTTTCAATTTCTTGTATATAGCTTATTTTCAATTACTTGTACATAGTCTCCTCATGATTGATTGTACATAGCTTATATCAAAAATCCAAAAACATTCAAAAATTTCAAAATACCAAAAACATTCAAGATTTCAAAATACTAAACATTCAAATAATTCAAAACATGAAAAACATTTCAATTATATGCATCATCCATGCTTTACATTTCTACTACTATGTTAGACTCACATTTGTTGTTCTATGTTATTGTTTTTCAATTTATGTACATTACCATGCTTCACTTGATCTTTTTTGAGTGTGTACAGTGACATCTAGATCCTTGATTGCTTCACTTTACTCATTAATGGGGCATCTTACTTCTACATTCGAGACATACATTGATATATCTACCCATCAAGGGCATCTTTTACATGACTACACCGGCTAGGTTATGTCATTCCTACACAACACACTCTAGTTATCATGTTGATGTACATTAGTTACTACCTTACACAGATTACTCTATTGACATTCACTAGTATATAGCAGTTATGTATTTTTTAGCATCTACCTAGTCTTGTACTCCATGTTTTGCATACTTTCACTTCTTGCTTTGATTAGTTAGATGTGATTATATTACCAGCATTTACATGATTTCCTTCCTTGCTTTGCATATCTAGATGTGATTGCATTTCTTAATTCCTATTTTATCTCTTGTGTGTGCCTTAGGACATTTGCAAATGTCCTTTGCTTCTATTCTTATGTATGCTTTAGGACACTTGCCAATGTCCTTTACTTGTACTCTTTTATGTGATTATGGCCCTCATGCCAACCTTGCTTATTTTCAATTATATGTGTATGTGGAATTTTAACATGCTTTGTATGTTTACTTTTGAGGTTGACTGACATGTGCATATGCCCCTTGTTTGCTTGGCCCCTTGGCCACTCTTGTAAGCTTCTTGCCTTGTGTGCTTGTTGTTTGTTTACTTCTTACTATTTGTAATGCCATGATCCACGTCATGCATTATCTTGATTTCTTAGATGCCATGATGGACATCATGCTCCATCCCTCCTTGACATCTAACAGCTAACAACTAACTAAACTTTTCAAGTTTCAATTCAATACTACACATGTTATTACATTATTACATCTATCTAGGCATATCCCTGTTGATCTATCAATCTTAAAAAATAAACTATGCTATATCTTGAGACTTCTTTTTGATTATCATTGTTATATCATATATTTCAAAGCATAACACACTTACAGAGCTCTTTCTTCTAAGGTAAATCATTATAGGGTCTTCATTCCTATCCTCAAAAGAGGGGGCAACAATTAAAGGTTTTATCACAAAGATCAGAGCCTCCTACTAGTCAAAAATCAGTTTTCATAACACTCAGAACAACAATCAGAGATCAAACCAAGAAAAATAGTGATGATTACATAACAGTGATCAAATTTAGCAAAAGACAAGAGCACCAGACTTGGACAACAATGTCGGATAGTAGGGTGTCATGTTTTTAGCACTTCTATCCAAACATAAAAAAACCTAGATTTTTGAGAAACAGGCAGAAAGGTAAGTTTAGTTACAGTTTTGTCAACAATAGTTTAGTTCAAAATCAGTAGTTTTAGTATATTTTTTCTCAGAGAATCCATATATAGGGGACATCATGCATAACATGATGGCTCTTACTTCTAGTTTCAGATAGGGTAGTTGGTATAGCTTCTAGATCAGAATCCATGTTATAGACACCAGTTATTTGGGGCAATATGTGTGACACATTTGACTTCTTTTCTTTTTGATTTTAGTATATTACACAAACATTCTTAGAAGTTGCATGCCTTATTCCATCTATAGGTTGTTGGCATCATTCTTGAATGGCTTCAACATAAGCCTAGTTCTCAGTTTCAAACTGGATTTCATACAAGCCTAATCTCCACCTTTTAGAATGGCCAAGATTGGCCTAGTTTCTAGTACACATTTGACTATCCATGCCACATTATCATATTTTATAGCATTCATGGGATTCAAGAGTTATCTCATACAACACACATTCATACCAATATAAGTTTATAGCTTCACTTAATAGGCAATGATGGAGCCAAAGGACTAGCTCATCTTTGTATTCTTGAGCCACATACTCAAAGGGATTGGACACACAGTCCAAACATTGATTAGCACACACATGAACACATAGCTTCACTTAATGGGCAATAATGGAACCAAAGGGCCAGCCTTTACATTCTTGAGTCACTCTCAGTGAATTGAGTACTCAACTCCGTTCGTGATATTAATTTTGGTATAACACATATCCAACATTATTCAACATCACTTAAAATCACTCAACAACACAATAGGTTTTGTATTGGTCCACGTACTCAATGAGGTGTATTTATTCCTTTCTCTTTCTCTTTCTCTCTCTCTCTTACCTAACTTTTATACATTCTTATTTTAGGTATAGCATATCTAGTAAGAAATGATCTACTCTTTATTTTTCTCTTACAGATTTACACTTCACGATGTACTCTCTCTACGCACACTCAGCATCACATAGCTTCATGGGCTTCACCCTTATAGGTAAGTTTACGTACTTTCTTTTTATCTTAGTATTTCACTTTGTTGCATCACTAGAATAAAGCGGGGGCAAATGTAGTCATATAAAATGTCCAAATTGGTAGCTTGAGCATGGATTATGACACCCAACCCATAGGTCCTTCTTGCATGCTCTTGTGACCCTTATAGACACCTTTTTTTTCATTAATAGTCATTTATATCCTTCCAAACAGTCATTCCAACTCAGCTAGACTCTATTTCCTAGGCCAATCTTATCCCCTTAGGTCCCGAGCCTGTAGGATAGGAGAATTGAACCCTAAGGTATCCCATTTTTGGTGCTCTTGTCTAATCACATTTCAAGCCCAAATGGTCATTTCCATATAATTCATATCCTTCATCTTATTGGCCTAACATGAATACATTTAACCTATGACCAATTACTCCCTATAAAAGTCCATTCAAAGTTCATTTACAAAAGAGGTGATAAATCTTACAAAGTAAGCAAGAATACAAACAAAACACTAAGGAAAATTTCTCTATTCTCTACATACAGTCACCCAACATAGTTGCAAACATATTCAAACCCTCACACCAATCCCTAACCACCTCAAGCACTCTCAATTTGGCATTTTTGTATCTTCATTACATTATCACACAAAGCACATCAAGTGGGAGAACTACATATGGCTTGATCCCTCTTCAAAGTATTGGTATGTAGGCAGCATGCCCATATAAAGGGTATGGATACACGTTCAGTGCATCTTACACACACTAAACCCCCCTCTTTCTCAATCTTTATTTAAGCATAATGAAGGTTTAGGGTTTAAAGATTAAATCAACTCTATAATGAAATCCATTGACATTCAACACTTAAGATTTCATAGGCAGACCCATACATGGACAACAAACAAAACTCAAAAAACTCATATCTCTATGATCAGTTTAGACAACAACGGTAGGGGTGAACTATAGTGCCCAACCCTAAAGTGTCTTATTTTTGGTGTTCCTATCCTTTCATCGAATGAAAGCCATATTCTAATTTATAACACTATCCTAGTCTTGCACAACAATTTTAGCCTTTGTCTTAGCCATCTCAGTCTAGTTTTAAGTTAAGTTGTATTTCTCTTATTTCATTACTATTTTTAGAAAGCTATGAAAGGCAAATAATATATACAAATAAATATTATAATTATTGTAATATTATTTACTAATTTATTATTTCAGACCCTTAACTAAAATAGGAATAAGACTCTAATATTCCAAAAAAAGTTAAATTAGAAGATCACTACTTAACTCCATGGCCTTCTTGGTGATTCTTATAGTGACACCAGTGTGATATCCCCACCAGTAACACCAATGTGACATCTCCACCAGTCTTTGTGCTCACTTCTCACCATCTTGTTGGAGGGTATTTAAGCAATGCTTTCTTGGATTTATAATTTTATCAAGTACTTAACAACACAATATTTGTATTCAATGATCCTCGTATTCAACACCATTCTTATTTTCACTTGGTAGTTATAGTGACTCAACATCCATGTACTCTAGTCAGATGGATTGGCATCCATGGGGACACATGAATTCACATTTCATCCTCTATTTTTATCCCCTAGATTCACTTAAGGGGGGGTGTTAGAGTATCTTATTACTCATGCTTGCTAGGTTGTAGTTAGGTTATTAGTATTTACCTAGTTTTGTCTTATGTGGGGATTTATCTCATATTGCCTAGTTTAGCTTGCATCTTATTGTGCCTTACCTATTTAAACAAGGGATATACATTGTAATATACATGATTTATGATGTTTTTGTATATCCTTTTTAGATCTCTTTTATGAATAACAATTATTTTGTTTTCAATTGGTTTATTCTCTTGTGTATGGTGAAGCATCTATGATTGTAGTAATGAGCTCTTAGAGATATCTTGGCTAAAGAGTTTTGATAACTCTTTCAAAATAGGTTCAAGCAACTCAAATTATCCTTAATTGCCTTCTTAATTGGACCCTAACCCCTATACCCTAAATTGTAAACCCTAAGCCATAAACCCTAAACTTTAAGCCCTAATCCCTAAACCCGAATCCATAAAAACCCTAAACCATAAATTGTTAACTCTTAAAACCCTAAACCAATCATTTAAGCCCTAATTACCATAATTTAAACTAATAATTAGCTTCACAAGGATAAATTTGGCCCAAATTGCACCACTAACTACCCCAATTGACTAATTTTCTCAATCCATGATGACATGGGGATTAGTACAACCCAAAAACACTATTTTTGCTCACAAATAGGTTTAAGCAACTCAAATTATCCTTGATTGCCTTCGTGTTTGGACCATAAACCTTACACCTTATACCATAAACCTTAAACCCTAAGCCCTAAACCATAAACCCTAAATTATAAACCTAATCCCTAAACCCTTAAACCCTATATACACTAACTTCTTTAATCCCTAATCCCTAAACTTGAAGTCATATAAACCCTAAACCATAAATCATAAACTTAAGTAAAACCCTAAACTAATCATTTGAGCCTTGATTCCCATTATTTAGACTAAAAATTAGGTTCATAGGGATAAATTTGACCAAAATTGTAATACTAACTGACCCAATTGACTAATATTTTCTATCTATGATGACATCCAAGGCTAATTAAACCCAAAAACACATTATGTGCTCACAAATAGGTTTAAGCAACTCAAATTATCCTCAATTACCTTCACGATTGGACCCTAAACCTTGTAGCACCATATACCTTAAACCTTAAACCCTAAGCCCCAAACCCTAAACCCTAAATTATAAACCATAATCCCTATACCTTAACCCTATACCCTATGTATCCTAAAACTTAAACCCTAATCCCTAAACCCTAAGCCCTATAAACTATAAATCATAAACTCTTAAAACCCTAAACCAATCATTTGAGCCATGATTACCATCATTTAGACTAATAATCAAGTTCACATGAATAAATTTGCCTCAAATCACACCACTAACTTTCCCTAATTGACGAATTCACTTAATTTGTGATGACATTGGGGCTAATCAAACATATTATGTGCTCACAAATAGTTTCAAGAAACTCAAATTATCCTCATTTAGATTTGCATTTAGACCCTGAACCTTAAACCTTAAGACCTAAACCATAAACCCTAAATTATAAACCCTAAGCTAGAAACCCTAAACCTTAAACCCTAAACCTTAAACCCTAAGCCATATAAAAACCCTAAATCATATACTCTTAAAACCTTAAACCAATCATTTGAGCCCCAATAACCATTGAATTTAGACTAAGAATTAGGGTCATGTGGCTCGATTTGGTCCAAATCACACAACTAATTGCCCTAATTGATTAATTCTCTTAATGTGTGATGACATGGGGCTAATTGAACCCAAAACACATCCAATGGTCACAAATAGGTTCAAAAAACTCAAATTATCCTTAATTGCTTTCATAACTAGACCATAAACCCTAAACCAATTGATTTAGTCTCAATTAACATTCTTTAAAGTAAGAATTAGGTTCACAGGGCTTAATTTGGTCCAAATCACATCACTCATTACCCCAATTAACTAATTGGCTAAATCTATGATGACGTGGGGGCCAATTGAGTCCAAAATCACATTATATAGTAAAAAATGGGTTTAAAAAGCTCAATTTATCCCTAATTACCTTTATTATTAGACCTTATACTATAAAACCTAAAACCAGGGCTATATACCCTAAGCCCTAAATACTAAACACTAAACCCTAAATTGTAAACCCAAAACCTTAAACCAATTGATTTAACCCCACTTAACATCCTTTGGAGTAATAACTATGTTCAATTAGGGCTCAATTCAATGTAAATTACATTACTTATTGGCCCAAATGACTGACTGGCTCAATTTGTGATGATGTTAGGGCTAATTTTGCCCAAAATCACATTCTGTAGTCACAAATAAGTTCAAATATCTCAAATTATCCTCAATTTTTTTGTGATTGGACCCTAAACCATAAACCCTATACCTTAAACCCTAAACCAATTGATTTGTCCCCAATTAATATCATTTAGAGTAAGAATTAGGTTCACAGGACTCAATTTAGCCCAAAATGCATCACTCATTGGCCTAATTGATTAACAGACTCAATTTATGATGATGTAGGGGCTAATTAATCCCAAAAGCATATTCTATTATCACAAATAGGTTCAATGAGATTAATTTGGCCCTAATTGCCTTCGTAATTAGACCTTATATACCCTAAAACATAAACCCCATGTTGTAATCCCTAAATCATAAATCGTAAACTCTTAAAACTCTAAACCAATCACTTTAGGCCCAATAAAACAACATTTAGACTAATAAAATTAGGTTCACATTGCTTCATTTTCCATGCATGTAATATCCCCAACACCAACTCATAAGATTGTTATTAAAATTGTAGGTCATAAGGTACAACCAACACTGAAAATAATTAAAATCATAACTCCTGAAAGGCAGCTCTGTAATTCAAATTGAAATCACCAAAGAGAAAACACCAAGGGTAGATCACCAAATAATATTTGTAATTCCTTTGAATTTAATCATCAAAGACCAACAATGAAGCACATACCCATTTCCAATAAATAACAACACTATAAATTGTAGTCTTGCAAAAGGAGCATCCACCACTTCTAGCAAATATCACAACAATGGGGATAAGTGCCCAGAATAAAACAACATTAATTTTTATTTATTAATTAATTACTTTGTTAACAAGCATTCATTTAAATGAAGGGGCACCACCTTTGGAAGAGTCACCTCTTTCAATGGAAGGGTGAATATATAAATAATCCATCATAAGAATGGAAGAAGGAATCCAATTATGAATTCAAATATTTAATCATGTATAAGCAACTGCTTACAAGTGCATTTAAGGATGAAACCCTTTAAACTACGTAATCTAGATATAAGGATGGAAACCCTTGTAATTAAACCAAAGGATGAAATGTCTTATGGTGTAAATTTGTAATATTTAAAATAAACAATTAATCCAATTAGACTTTATTATTATTATTTAAATTATTATTTTATAAAATATTATTTAAAGGAATTCCGTAAAATCCAAATTAATGTAAAATATTCCAATTTAGAATATTACATGCATGTGAAATGCACATTATTCTGTGTATGCGATAATTTTTCATACATGGTAGTTCCACATATGTGGTCTATTTGCATATGTGGTTTGCATATTTCACATTTCAAACACATGCTTGAAGGCTCAAGAATGACTTGGATTCCCGAGTCTGAGGCATGGACTTGCAAACACATAGTCAAATGCATTATTTTAACTAAAAACAACAAAATATAACTTCGGCCATGCTAAACACTATGAATTTGATCATTTTTTCTTGAAAATATTACTACAACATCGAATATACTCTCCTCTTTCTAAAGATACATATTTTTTATATTTTTATTACTTTAAGGTTGTTGTCTATATTTATTTCTAAGTATGTCTTTTTTTAGCACTATATGTTGTAATTATACATGTTCATTTTTGTTTATGTATATTTTAAATCATTGATTCAAACCAAAAAAAATTATATGGTTGTAAACTAGGCCTAATTTTATACATATTAAAAAAAAAACTATTTTTCAATATTTTTTGAGGTAGTTAGGGGGGATCCAACGATCGGCTATACATTATTGATCATATTTCAGGGTCTATTGACTTGTGAAATTAGTAAAAAAATAAATATTCATTAATTAATTTTAAAAATATATAGGTTGAAAACTAGATGATCGTATCTAACTTTCCGCCAAAGGATTTTAAAAAAAACTAAACATTGCTAAAAAAATGATAGGCCACATGAAAAGCTATCTGCTCTGATTTTTTTTTAAAAAGTACTACCTCTTCAAATTTTTAATGTTTGACCTACTTATACTTGACCATTTCAAAAAAAAATAGTAGTTTAGAAACTAAACTCAAAATGTTACAATTCATGTTCCTATGACATCTTCAAATGTTGAGTTTAGGTGTCTCAAATAATTCATACAAGTTAAAGTTTCTTATTTTTTAGGAAAAACATGTCCACTTAAGATCCCCTTTTGGCCCCCCAATTCCATGCACCTACCCTCTTTTGAAATAAAAATAAACATATATATACATAGATATGTATATAAATAGATACATATGTATATGTATACAAATAAATACATTTGGCCCTATGTAAATATGTGATCATATTGTATATTCTGGTGAATTGACTAAGCTATAAATTTTAAATTAGTTCATTTACAATTATAGGAAATTAACATAACCTTTGGTGGTGTTATTAGTATTGGCCTACATGCAAAATGGATATATTTAGTTATGAATGAAAAGCAAGGGTTAAGCAAACACTGAGATATTAAACTTGAGCAAGTATTGGTTTCTTTTTGGATAAATTTGTAAAGTCGTAGGTTATAATCAAAAAATTTGGGTTTAAATAAACAAGTTACAATAACCAATTTCAGTTTATTAACGGTCTGGACACTTAGGTTGATTGTTAAGTTATGAAAGGGTAATAAAAAGACATTGTTTTGTATGGAACCTAAAAATAAAATTATTGTATGATGGATTTACTTTTATATGTGTTTATATAATGGAAAATTGAAGACTTGTAGCTATATATTTTAGACATATAGATTTGGTTAAGACATTCGAGCTTAAGACAAATTTTAAACAAGTTATTGTGTGTGTGTGTGTGAGGCTTTTGATGGATCTGTATGTTATTAATTCAAATGATAAAGAGACTTACCTTATTTGTATGCATAAATGAATGTATATGTATATATATTTATATATACATATAAAGATGATTACAATCAACTATGTATACAAATGTGTAGTCAACTAATATTGAGGTATTAATCTTGAACATGTGTTTATCTCCTTTTTGGATGATTGTGAGTAGTTGTAGATTATGATAGGAAATTATGAGTATGAATTGTATCAATGATTGTGTTTATTGATGAGAATGATTGTCCATGGGTTGTATGAATAGTAATAAGATCTTAAAAAAGTAAAATTGTGATGAGCACTTATGTATATTAGATATACATTCTCAGATGTTACATTATTGTAATGGTTTATTTTTATATAAATTAAGTATGATAGAACTAGTATATAGAACATATACATGTTGTATTGGTATATTAGGTAAAAATGTGATAATTTTTTGTATTAAGAAAATGACGAAACAAATTTGGAATGGATGAATTTGTTAAGGAAGTATAAAATAAGTTTATGATACATTATTTGTATTTTATGAACTATTTTTGAGACTCATTAGTTATATAGTTGACTGAGTTTTATACCATTCAATATATATGAATGGTGTTTAAAGAGAGATATGTTGTATGGATATAGTGTTCTTGAATTCTTGTTTTAGCCTATATACATTTCTGGTTTGCATATAGAAGAACCTATTTATGACTTTCATGAGTTGAAACCAAAGAATTATTGAATAATGTTTGTTGGTACCTTTCAATGCATAATTACTTGAATTGATAAATGCTAAAATCTATATTATTGTACCATTATTTATTTATGAGAAATCATTGACATGTTTTATATGATAAATGGTAATAGATATATGTGGGTGTTGTCTTGAAACTCATATATATACCCCTTGATATAATCTAATAGTTTATGATTTATTAGCAGAGAGTTGTGCGTGTGGAATTGACTCAAATCCATGTGAGATATGATTTCTATAATGAAATTTTGGGCTAAAGTAATTGTCATTCCACTATACTTTTATAGTTTACATATTTATGTTGACGTCATATTAGATAGATGATTGATTTCCATGGTCTATGTAACTGTTGCATGTATTCATGATTATACACACATAGTTTCTAATTCATTTTTTGATATCCACATTATCTTATTTGTCCCTCTATGAAGGGAAGGGACACTCCTAGTGTGGAAGTGTGTGGGAGACTAACAATTTTCGGTTGGAGGTAAAACGCTCAAATGATGCTCTCCCTCTATTCATCTATTCAACCATTTGGGATCATATTCATGATTATATATACAGATCGTTGAGTTATTTGTGAGGTTTATTTATATTGTTGGACATGTTATATTGTATATTTGACTTTTTATTAAAATGTAATATGTAGTACATTATTATATATGATGGCTATTCAACATGATAATGGTTATAAGATTTGTAATTGAATATGAAAATTGTGACAACGGTGGCTGTATACTTTTTTTTAGTTATATAGTGGATTATATCAGTGATTTAATGTAGTTGACTCTTTCCACTATTCATTTTATTGGAAATATTTATTTTAAAATATGTTATAAATTGTTTAAAAACTAAATGAATCATTTTATTAACTAGTGGGTTGATACATTTCTGTATTTACTATATTTGATATATTTATTAGTCAAACAATGATTTTGTAGATAGTTAAGTGGATGATTTTGTAAGTAAATCATTTGGACATTTTTTTTACAACTTTTGAGTAACCTAATGGGATTTTAACAGTCTGTGATACCCGTTGGAGATTAATCTTATTTGAGTTCATCTTTCTTAAGTCTTTTAGACTAATTAGGGTTACCCTAAGTCTAGTTTTAGTTGTATATTTCTTATTATAGGAAACCCACTTTATCCCATATTTATAAGGTGTCACACCTCTTTTGGGGAATCTTGGAGTTGCATTCACATGTAACACCCCCCCACACTTGTCACATACATCTCTTTCACCTATAAGTGCATGATAGACATTTGACACACATATGAGGTTGTGTAAGTAACTTGTTTTTCCTCCTAACTCTATTTATTGAGCTTTCCTCTCTCATTCTTCTCATCATCTTGCTCTAGCTATCTTGAGATGCCTCTTTTGGCTTGAGGTCATTCTTTTATCTCTTTCTCTTGGCTTCTATTTGATATTGTACTTGGAAATCAATGTTTTACAAGCCTTCTAATAGATGTTGGGTTTTTATCAATTTGATGATTTCCCCACTTGCCAATTTTTGTCTTTCACATTTTGTGGTTTACTTACTTTTTAGGGTAACATTAATCCTTTAAGCATTCTCATTGCTTGTATTCAACGTTAATAATTTGTCTTGTCATAAATCATACTATTGTATCAAAGTTAGAGTTTGTTTAATGTTGAATTATTTACAGTTTTGAAAAAGGAAAAAGAAGCATTTTAAAAAACTTTCTGTTGTGTTCATTACAAGAATTTATACACATATATATAAGCATTTCAAGTATGCATTATGGTTATTCTTGAACACTAAATATTGATGGTTTTTGGCATTGTAATTACATTAAAAATTTTCATGCATTGTGTTATTCTATTTTTCAAGTTATTTTTATAATCATTTCAAATTAAATCAATAATCTTCATTGGTGCTCTGGTTGGCAATGTTTTGATCCACATTTCTCCTTGATTGGTGATCTGTTTGCTTTGTTTTTTATGATCTTTTCAAGCTTTCGCATTTACTTGGTGTGTCATCCTTTTTATTGGCTTTCTATTAAACAAGTTTTTATTCATTTAAGCCTTTATCTCGATGCCACATATTTACGTATTTGTGTAGCACATTTATTCTTTTCATGTTATAAGCTTTGCACCTTATTCATATTTGGTTTGTTGTTCCTCCTTCCCAAGTCCGAGTTGTTCTTTTCTTGGCATTTTATCTCTTTGTATGTTGAGTGCTATTCTTGTTTGATGCATTTTTTATTCTATGTACTTGGAGTATGATGTTGGATTTGTTTTGGGTATGTATTTAACCTTTTTTAGCATCTTCATATTAAGCGTTGCACCTTTCTTACTTTTGTGCTTCACTTACCTTCCTTTAGCTGTGTGTTATACTCTTGTATGCTTCTATCTAAGTGTGGTAGTACTTTTTTATTATTCTTTTAGAGTTATTTGGTTGTTAAGCATGGCAGAATAGTAACACTATTTTATGCTAAGCATGATACTTAGCATAGATATTATCAATGTGCTTTCTTCTATTTATTTTATATTTAGACAAAAGCTTCACTTAAGTTGGTACACCACATCTTTTTACATAGTCTTGGATTTTACTCAGTCCATTTCCCAGACTTTCCTTTGTTTTAAGTAATGGCAAGCTAGACACATAGTGTTGTACTAAAGTTTTTCTTAAGTAATGATTATAATCTAAGCCATGTTATTTTTGTTCTATTTCAAAAGAAGATTTGATTTCTATGATGCATTAAAGCAAAAGTATAATAAACTCAAAGCTTTTTATTATTTATTTATCACCATAAATAAATTCTTAGTTATCAACATAACTTGTAAAATAAGTTTTGCCCTTCTTTAATTTGTGATGTTTTGGTGTGGACTTATTTTTTTTCAAGTCAATTAAATTGAGGCGATTCTTTTAAAGTCCTAAATTCTTATATTCAAAGGAAGTTTTTTAATCACACCATGTATTTAGCTTTCAAGTTTTTTTAAGGCTTTCACTTAAACTTGTTATATTTACCTCTTTAACATTAAATCAATCTTCTATTGTTTTTTTACAATGGCTCTCAAACTAGCCATATTTATCAAATTCAAGAATTTTAAGGAAAAAATTACTATTCAACATGATGAAATCTCTATTCTTAAATATCAACTGTAATGTCAAACTATAACTCGTAATGCACTTCAAAACTCTTTTCATGAGCAAATAGAGACTATGCAAACTTATTTTGATGTTCTCGATACAAAAATTATGTCTTTTGACCTTCATAATGCCTTTAATATTGATGATCAACGTGCTTCTACCGAATATTACACTCATTCACATCATACTTTTTCTAAATCCAGTTTGCACATTATGCACTCTATGGGTTATTCAGACGGTGGTCTTGGCAAACATAAAAATGACATTATTGAACATATTTTACTTAAATCTAACACATCTTGTGTAAGGCTCAGGTATAATGTTTCTTAAAGTAATTTAAAGTCATATCATACCCCTCACCAAAGGACTTTACACGATAGTGCTCCCCAATATTATACGATTTCTTTTGATTATAATGTTTGTCATACTCATTTTTTGGTTTAAAATGGTAAAATTTATGAGCATTGTGGTACACATGAGCATTATATCTTTACATTTTAGAAATTACATCCATGCAAATCTTGTGATAAATCAACTTATGATACTTTGCATTGTTGGAAAACCACTAAAACACCTAATTCTAAAGTTAAAACAATTAGGATCCTAAAACCTATTGTATCTTTTGGAGACTTTGATGTGTCTTCTTGTGATAATTCTTCAATTGCTTCATATAGAATATATTTTACAAGTGACACATACTTTTGTCTCCCTTTGGATAAACTCAAACTTTTTTATGTATTCCTTACTTTTATCTTGCAAAGGACATATGCTTTGATTAGAGCTCATTATTTTCATTAACTTCTTTTTCGTGTAGGATTTCATATTTTGTGATAGAAACTGTCTTTTGCTCCATTTTCCCTTTTAGACTTATTTTTATTACATTCAATGTATGTAAGTCATATTTTTATGAGCATATTATTTACTTAACATGAAATTTTGTGTTAGCTTATTTGTTTTGTAGGTGTAGTGAATCATCTTTGCCATCTCATTTTGCTGGTCCTTCTTCTATTTTAGATTGACCATCTTGTCTGAAGAGGCTTCTTAGAGATTGCTGATGATCACACTTTTACGACTTTTGGTGACATCTTCTCTTCTTATTTATTCTCTCAAAACTATTGTAATTCTTCTTGAATGAAGTTTCCCTTAAGGAAGAGTATTATGTAATGTCAACTCCCTTATTTGTAAAAGGTTTTATCTAAATTTTTATAACCCTAAATTAAGCTTAAGGGGAGGGGGAGTGTTGGAGATTAATCTTATTTGAATTAATATTTCCTAAGTCTTTTGGCTAATTAGGCTTATCATAAGTATAGTTTTAGTTGTGCATTTCTTATTATAAGAAATCCTCTTTATCCTAGATTTATGTGGTGTCACACATCTTTTGGATAATCTTGGAGTCACATTCCCCCTACACTTGTCACACATCCCCATCACCCATAAGGGGGCTAGGGACATATGACACACACATGAAGGTTGTGTAAATAACTCATTTTTCCTTTTACCTCTATTTATTGAGCTTTCCTCTACATCATTCTTCATCATTTTGCATTAGCTATCTTGCGATGTCTCTTTTGCCTTGAGGCCATTCTTCTATATTTTTTTCCTTGGCTTCTATTTGATATTGTACTTGGATATCAATGTTTTTAAAGCTTTTAATAGATGTAGGGTTTTTTTTGGTTTGACGGTTTTCCCACTTACTAATTCTTGTTTCTCGCATTTTGTGGTTTGTTTGCTTTTCAAGGTAACATTATTTATTTAAGTATTTTCATTGCTTATTTTCAATGTTAATATTTTGATCTTGACATACATCATAATAAGACCCAAGAATATATGGGGCCATAATTTGTTACATTTACCTCAATTACTTGATTGTGCACAAATTGAAGGATATATTATTTCTTTAAGAAGGTTGTTTGTTATCCTATTGATTTATGTCAATAGCTCCCCTAAATATTTTATTCTTGTCACTTTAAATAGCTCCAATATGACATCCACTTTTAATATTTCTATGTACCTAAAGCAGATATCATTATAGGCTAAACATTTTAGGATTAAGTGCTTTTTTATTTCTATTGCCCTTGTGGTGCATAATAAACATATCATTTGCTCTCATTCTTCCTTAGAGTTCACCCATATACTTATCTCATATTTTAATATGTGGGAACTAGGTCATATCTAAATTACACGTATATTTGCCCTGTACATTTTATTTCAGTCTTTATGTATACTTTTTCATGATACTCATAGGCCGAGTTAAATTCTATAAGATAGTGTTACAATTTCATGCGTGTTTTCTTTCTTCACATTACTTTTCTAATTTTTTTATTCACATAAGTTTTTATTTATTTGTTAAGGTTTGAACATTTATTTATGTAAATATGCCATCTACTCATTCATTTATGATTTTTTTTATCAATGTGCTTTTCTCCCCATATAATTATTCTTCCTTTGGTGTTTTATGGTACTTATTATTTTCCATGTTTATTTTTTAAATTTTTTTCAAGTATCATAATATCATGATTATAAATGTTACCTTTAAAGGGAAAGCACATGCTACCTCTTTTAGGCTAATTGGGCTTATCCTAGGTCTAGTTTTAGTTATGTATTTCTTATTATAATAAATTTGTTTTATCTCAGATTTATGAGACGTCACACTTCTTTTGAGGAATCTTGGTGTAACTCTCCCCACACTTGTCACACACATCCTCTTCACCCATAAGGGGATTATGAACATTTGGCATACACATGAAGATTGTGTAAGTAACTCTTTTTTCTTTTTATCTCTATTTATTGAGTTTTCCTTTCTCGTTCTTGATCATCTTACTCTAGCTATTTTGAGATGCTTCTTTTAACTTGAGGCTATTTTTTTTAATCTCTTTCTCTTAGATTCTATTTGATATTGTACTTGGAGGTCAATGCTTTGCAATCCTTCTAATAGATGTGGGGTTTTTCTCTGTTTGACAGTTTCACCACTTGTCAATTCTTGTCTCTCTAATTTATGGTTTGCTTACTTTTCAAGGTAACATTGTTCCTTTAAGCATTTATATTGCTTATTTTCAATATTAATCTTTTGATCTTGGCATAAATCCTAATAAGACTCAAAGATATATGGGGGCATAATTTGTGATAGTTGTTTTAGTTCCTAATTATGCATAAATTGAGGTATATATTATTTATTTAAGATGACGGTTCTTTCTCCTATTGATTTATGTCAATAGCTCCCCCAACGCTTTAAGGATTAAGTGCTTCTTTATTTTTTTTGCCTAGTTGGTGCAAACAAAACACATCGTTTGCTCCCATTCTTCCTTAGAGTTCACCCATCTACTTGTCTCATATTTGAATTCGTGAGAACTAAGTCTTAGCTAAACTATGAGTATCTTTTCCCTCTATTTGATTTCAATCCCTATGTATACTTTTTCATGATGCTCATAGGTCAAATTAAATTCTATAAAATAGTGTTGTCATTTCATGCTTGTTTTCTTTCTTCACATTATTCTTCTTATTTTTTCATCCACATAAGTTTTTATTTCTTTATTAAAGTTTGAACATTTATTTATGTTACTATGCCATCTACTCATTCATTCATGATTTTATTTTAATAATGTGCTCTTTTCCCCATATAAATCTTCTTCCTTTGGTATTTGAGGGTAATTATTTTCCATTTTTTTTTTTTTTTTTCAAGTAGCATAATACCCTGATTATAGATGTTACATCTAAAGAGAAAGCACATGCATCTACAAGGAGTATTTCATAAGGAATTGAAGACTTGATTTTGAAGATATTTGTAATTAACAACTTTTGTGTCTATTTTATTTGTCTCCATTTCAAATATGAAGTGTTATTGCCCCATATCTCACACCCATAAAGGGCCATTAGGGTGACAACTAACTCGAATAAAATTCTGATCGTATTTCAATCCCACAAATTTATATTCTTGCACCTATTTTGTAGTGCGTACAAAGCTTTCCATCTACTTTTTACTCTTTGCATTCTACATGTGTCCCAATTAAATTTATTGTGAAAGTCTAGACCAAAATACTTGTATTTTGATGCCACTTCAAACATGGCCTCTTCGAACTTGAAGTTGAGATGTTTCTTTTTTCTTTTTAGAGAGAATAGCAATATCTTAGTTATGCTGGTGTTAACCTCCATCTCTACCTCTTTAGATAAGCATTCTAAAAGTTGTAAGTGGTCTCTTGTAGTTATGTTGGTGTTAACCTCCATTTCTACCTCTTTAGATAAACATTCTAAGAGTTGTAAGTGGTCTCTCATAATTATGTTGGTGTTAACCTCCATCTCTACCTCTTCAGATAAACATTCTAAGAGTTGTAAGTGGACTCTCAAGTCTTGGGTTATTTCTACAATTCAAATTAGATCATAAATATATAAGAAGAGTTTCCCCAAATATTTGGTCAAATGAATCCCTTTACTTTTATACTTATTTATCCATTCTTCGAACTTATTAGTATATAACTCAAATAAAGTACACAAAAAAAACTACATTGTTTGACACTTATATTGCTTCCAAAATCACACTCAAATCAACAACTTAAACTTTTAAAAAAGATTTAACACATTTACACCTTTCTAAAGTAAAGATGGAATTCCAAGACAAAATGATGAAACATAACGAATAATAATTGATTTATAAATGGGCTTACATATGAGGATGAAGTTATCTTCCCTAATTATGGGGGCATAATAAGACCTAACGATATATGGGGGCATAATTTGTTACAACTATCTTAGTTGCCTGATTATGCATAAATTGAGGTATATATTATTTCTTTAAGAAGATTGTTCTTTCTCCTATTGATTTGTCTCAATAGCTCCCCCAACACTTTTATTCTTGTCAGCTTAAATAGCTCCAATGTGATATCTACTTTTGAAATATTTCTATGTACCTGAAACATATATCATTATCATTACAGGGTAAACATTTTAGGATTAAGTGCTTCTTTGTTTCTATTACCCATGTGGTGTAGAACAAACATATCCTTTGTTCCCATTATTCCTTAGAGTTCACCCATCTACTTGTTTCGTATTTGAATATGTGGGAACTAGATCTTATCTAAACTATGAGTATCTTTTTCCCTGTGTATACTTTTTCGCGATGTTCATAAGCCGAGTTAAATTCTATAAAATAGTGTTGCCATTTCCTACTTGTTTTATTTCTTCACATTATTCTTCTAAAATTTTCATTCACACAAGTTTTTATTTCTTTGTTAAGGTTCAAACATTTATTTATATTAATATGCCATCTACTCATTCATTTATGATTTTCTTTTATCAATATTATTTTCCCTTCATATAACTCTTCTTCCTTTGGTGTTTCACGGTACTTATTATTTTCCATATTTTTTTATTTTTTTCAAGTGGCATATTAATTTGATCACAGATGTTACATCTAAAGGAAAAACACATGCATCTACAAGGAATATTTCATAAGGAATTGAAGTCTTGATTTTGAAGGTATTTGTAATTAAGCATTTTTGCGTCTGTTCTATTTTTTTCAATTTCAAATATGAAGTGTCATTGGTCCATATCTCACACCCATAAAGGACTACTAGGGTGACAAGTAACTCGAGTAAATCCTGGTTGTATTTCAATCCCATAAATTTATATTCTTGCACCTATTTTGTAGTGCGTACAAAGCTTTCCATCTACTTTTTACTTGTTTCATTCTACATGTGTCCCAATTGAATTTGTTGTGAAAGTTTAGACCAAAATACTTGTATTTTGATGCCACTTCAAACATGGCCTCTTTGCACTTGAAGTTGAGACGTTTCTTTTTTCTTTTTGGAGAGTATACCAATATCTTAGTTACGCTGATGTTAACCTCCATCTCTACTTCTTTACCTAAACATTTTAAGAGGAGTTAGTGGTCTTTCAAGTCTTAGGTTGTCTCTACAATTCAAATTAAATCATAAATATATAAAAAAAATTTCATCACATATTTAATCGAATGAACCACTTCACTCTTATACTTATTTATCCATTCTTCAAACTTATCAATTTATAACTCAAATAAAATAGGAAAAAAATACCTACATTGTTTGAGGCTTATATTACTCCCAAAACCACACTCGAATCAACCGCCTTAAGCTTTAAAAAAGATCGAACACATCTACACCTTTACATTGTTTTAGTGAATTATTTGAGGAGGAAAGGCTACACAACACAGCCTGGCTGTTGGTAAAGATTCATAGGAAGCGAGATGACTTCGAAAAGAATATGAAGAATCTCTAATGACCTTGACACTTGGTCCCATTGACTATTTGGACTCGTAGACGTCATTAAAACTCATTTCATTTCATTTCAAGATAAGATGAAATTCCAAGACAAAATGAAAGAAACTTAACGAAGAATTATTGATTTGTAAATGGGCTTTTAATTAAATACGAGGATGAAGTTATCTTCCCATACCGAACCAAGTCCGCGGGACATGTTTAGCCTCCATTTCACGCAAGCACTTTCTCCCCTATTCAACGGCCCAGATTCCTCTTACGACAGCCTCAGCTGCACGATCATCCGAACCAGCGCAATTTATAGTCGCAAAAACTCTACCGACCCAAATCCTAAACATTGAAACGCAGAAGGAAAAAAAACACAAGTCAGCCGTTACAATAAAACGCAGATTCTTCGCTGCAATTGCAATCTACTAAAACGAATGTCTTCTCTCTCCGATGTTTTCTGTTAAACAGGTTTTACGTCAATTGGCGCCATGGCATCAGCCGCAGCGAAACGCGCAGATGGAGCCGAAGCCGAGCCCGATCCGAACAATTGTTCTCTACAGAAATTTAAACTCTACGAAACACGCGCGGTACGATAAATTTTTTATTCATCCTCTCTATTTTTTGCCGTAAAATTTCGCTTCTTTTGATGTTAAATTTAGCTGAATTTTGGTTTCGAATTATTGCTTGTTTGTCCTGCAGAGGTTTTATTTAATAGGGAGCGATAAGTACAAGAGGCATTTCAGAGTGTTGAAGATTGACAGGTCGGAGGCGTCGGAGCTTAATATAAGCGAAGATCCCGTGCTTTACACGCAGCAGGAGGTTAACAATTTGCTGCAGAGGATCGGCGAGGGCAATCGTTCCACCGGTGGGCTTAATTGCGTTACTAAGGCTTACGGCATTGCAGGTTAGAAATTTATATTTAGAATGTTCATATTGATCCAATGCCCTAAAGGGAGTTTTTGAATTTAGACTTAAATGTTCAAAACAAAACTGTCGGCACAGTGGAATCGAGATAAAACCAAATGTTTGTGGAACGCTCAATTTCTTATTATTTGATTTAGTAAATTCTCCCCTTTGGGGCAACATTCAGCTTATTTGCCATGATACTCTTTATTTTTTGGATTTGGTGAATTCTCGTGGTTTGGGGTAATCTTAGGTTTAGTTTCCGCGACTCTCTTCTGTCAAATTCACAATGCACATGATCTTGTTTGTTAGGGTACGCCTCACCCAGCATATTGGATGCTTGTTTGAAACTGGGGCTCTGCTTTGGAAGCCCATTTGAATTTACCACTTGAGCAAATCCATCTCAAGGATAGATTTAATGTTATCTTTATGTTTATTATGGAACAAAATTATGTAGAGCGTATTTTTTTTGGGTTTTGATTTAAAGTTTGCAGAACAAAATGGTTAAATTAATTGCTCTTTACTTGCATGCTAGGTTTTTTATTCCGTGTTTCTAATTGATCTATTTCAAATGTCTTACGTAGAAAAATTGTCCTAATTATTTTAATCCGATTTGTGGTATGTTTTTTTTGTTTGTTCTGTTTTATTTTCTGAGAAGAAACTGATTAAATTAATTGTTCTTTATTCACATATTTCCTTTTTAGTGTTATTAATTGATTTACTTTAAATGCTTATTATGGCAAGTTTTCCCTAAAATCCTTAATCCAAGAAAAATTATGGTGACCGGTTATTCAAATGCAAACACAGTTTTGCCACCTATAATCATTTGCTTCCTTTAAAAACACAAATTGGTCAATACTAGCCAGAATTTGTTTTGGTTTGAAGATCAATCCATTAACTCGTTATTGTATCTGAGTCCAAACTCGGTATTTCTGCACCTTTAGGTTGAGGACTTACCTACTGTTGCATTTATGCACTGTCCCGTTAGGTTGTGGTCCCACATGCACTCAATCAACATGCTTTTATGCTTTATGCAATTCAGTCTACATCATAGCCATCATAGGGCTTGACCACCTAGGCATTTAGCTTGCCCTTTAGGCCAAGGTCATTTATACACCTGGCCAACATGTTTTTAATCTTTATGCAATTTATTCTGTAAAGAGATCACAAGGCTTGACCACCTTAAGATTTATGTGATTGCTCTTAGGCCGAGGTCATTTATGTGTTTGACAAACAAATTTTTATTCTTTATGTAAATCATTCTATATGATAGAGATAATAGGGCCTGACCACTGAGGCTGGTCATTCATGTGTCATTGACCTTACTTTGGTAGTTACGTGGTAGTTGCTTTTGGACATTTTTTGAACCATTTTCTAGGTTTAAATGTGCTTGGATATAGATATAAATGTTTGTAAAGGTTGAGGGTAGAGATTTTATGGGCTCGAATAAAGAAGTGGAATGTTGAGAAATCCTAAAATATAAGAAACTGAAAAATTGTATTTTTGATAGTTAAACATACAAAAGGGCCACGGTGCCCAGCTATAGATTGTTGTTAATTAACAAGAAGATCATCATATCACATCTTAGACAGTCTCCATACGATAGAAATATACAATAGAGGACTATCATCTGATCAGAGCAGGCCACTACAGGGATCAAATGAGGCCCTTGAAAGCTTGAGACAGAGGGGGAAGCACCTGGAATAACAGACACCCCCCCACCCCGAAGCATAAGCCAGTTGCAACTACCATAAAGCTTAGTTAATCCAAAGATTCTCCATTTGAATTGTAAAAAGACCATTCCATTAGCATCCTGTTGCTATTAACATAAGATCTTCACTTGCTATCAAGAATGCAACACCGAACTGAACCAGAAGCCAAAAGCAGACTATATACTGCTGTAGTATATATACATATATAATCTACGACCCCAAACATAACAACAGCCAATTGCTCATAATTAAAATCAGAGTCACAGACAAAAATACTTTCACCCAGTTCGTAAGTGGAATTAGCCTGGACAGAACTGGCTTGGGTGCACCCGGCACGCCTTCATATTACTTATTTACAGTACTGTCTACCTGAACAGGAATTATAATAGGATTATAAAATATCATCTTTGATGACTTTGGCAAGTAGGGGGTCATTGAATAGAGATTTAATGACAATAGATTGAGTTCTATCATTTGTCATGAGGCCAAACCCCAAATTGGGCAATAAGTCCAACCCATTTGCCAACCTGCCTAATATGCATTATTTGAGCATGTGGAAAGTATTTAAGTAATTCAATGATATCAGGCAGCGCATCATTAAGTCTACAATTTTGTCAGCCCCTAGATTTTATAGCTTCCTTTATTAGCTTGGAATCACCTTTGATTTTTAGTTTTTGTCATCTGTTTTCCATGGCCAAATGAAGGCTGGTTAGTAGTGCTCTGTCTTCTGCCATGCTGTTAGTGCTCCTGTCATGGTTGTCTTTATAAACCATGAAGGTGGAACCAAGGTGATCCCAAAAGACTCCACCACCACCTGCTGGACCGGGGTTCCACTCTGCAGCCCCCATCAAAATTTAACTTGCTGTTATCCATAGCAGGATTTTGCCACTTTACCATACCAATGGTGGTAGTGTTTTTTAGCCACCCTTTGTCAGAATCAGACTCTGACAAGCATATGAGCATCTGGAAGGGCCCACCCATTCTCTCATGGCGAGATGAACCTAAGTGAGAATTGTTTTTCTGCTGGCCAACCATAAAAAGGCTACTGCTTTTAGAAGGCCTCCTTTCATCCAAATTTGATTTTTGGGATAAGAAGATAGATGTTTGCCCGCCTTTTATATCACTATAATACAACTGCAAGATTTAGAGCCATTCCATTTGTGTCCATCTGATTTCTAACTCTAGCTGAGCCTCCAGTAAATTTATCCAAGATTTCATTGAGGAGTTCTGATCGATATAGTCTTTAATCTTTGTTCCAAATTTCTGACACAATTGAACTTTTAATGGTCTAAAATCTTCAATCTTGTTTATCTAGCTGCCAGGCTTCCTCCCAAAAGCTAAATTCTGAGGTTTTCCAGACATGCCAGTGAAGAAATGTCTGATAAAATCAGCAGAACTTGTTCTGAAATTCCATATAGCACAGCCTCTTTTCAACAGAGGAATTGTGAAGAGGTGACTCCATGGAATCAAGGTACTGGCTCTCAAGGTTTTACTCTGCAGTCTGTTGTTATTTTGATAAATCTTCCAGAATAGTATTATCACCGAAGGCCTTATTCATCTAGTTTATATTCCTTAAGTTTGTGCCACACCATTCTTTTGGTAAATAGACATTGCCCTAGCTTAATAAAAGAATTTTCTGTTCATCTCCAACCCCACATCAGAGGAAATATCTCTGGATTTGATTGATTATCATGGCTACTTTTGGAGGTAATTTTAGGCTTTAGCATAGACATCAGATATGTTGGCGTTGCTTGAAGAGTAGTCTTAAGTAATTGAATATTTCTGATTAACCATATACATTTTCATCCAAGCTAGCTTAACTTGGAATTTGTCAATCAATTGCTTCCATATGGATTCTGAATTGTGGCCAGAGAAGAGGGGTATGCCAACATAAGAGCAAGGGAGGGTACCTGGATTAATGGCAATAATTCTGCATAAGCACACCTGTGTTCCATCCTTTGTGTTGGAAAAGTATACTCTTAAATTTCTCCAGGTTTATGAGCCGCCCGACCACTTTCTCATATTTCTGAATTATGCTCTTAAAGGCATTAGCCTCCTGAATTGTAGCCTCTCCTGCCAGTAGCACGTCATCAATAAAATTGTAGTTATGAAATAATGGAGATTCCTGGAGATTGATACACCTTTTATCCTACCTTCCACTTTGGCAGCAAATGATTTCTCTACTCAAGGTCTTAGCCACCAGAAAGGGTGAAATAGGGTCGCCCTGTCTGAGTCCTTTGGATGATTTGAAAAACCCTGCTGGAACACCATTGACGAGAACTGAGATTACAGGTGCAATAGCACTTCCATAACCATGCTCTCCGTTCTTCCTTGAAGTCAAACTTTTCTAGGTCTATGTAGAAAGTAGAAACTGCTACTTGACTTTCTCATATGCTTTATTCATTATCCAATTTGATGACCATACTTGCTTTCTTCCTATTTTTTGGAGTGTTTAGAGTTTCATGTGCTTAACACTAACTCATCAATGATTTTTCTGTTTTGAACAAAGCTCCCTTGCTCTTCTGAAATGATAGCTGGTAGAACTGTCTAATTTGCTGGAAATTATTTTGGATACTATTATGTAGGACATGTTACACAGGGAGATCGACCAATAGGAATCCAAGTATTGAGCATTATGTTTGTTAGCGATTGAGGCAAGGAAGGTGGTATTCAGTTCCTTAAAGATAGAATGACTTTCTTGAGATTCTTGAACTTTATTATTGCCTCCTTTACAATTTTTCAGTATTCCTCTTTTATTACTACCGCAATAATCATATCATTATCCTCATTTAAGACTTGTTGGGGGATATTCTCGAGCAAGGAAGCTTGAGCTTCAGACTTATCTGGCTCAGCTAATGATCAACTACTTGATTAGAAATTTTCTACATTCCTAATAGGGCCTGAAATGGATGTTCCATTAGGGGTAACTAGTTTACATACCTTGTGATTTCTTCTTATGATTGTGGATAGGTAGTGTTGTCCCCCAAAAATATCAGCTCATTTTTGGGACAACATTTGAACTATTTTGGTCTTACAGACCAAAATTATCTCTTCTCTTTTCAAAATTTGTCTTGGGCATTCAAATTCTTTAGTTTTCAAGCTTTTCTTGAATCTACGGACTCTGCAGGCTTGAATCTACGGACTCAGCAGGCTTCAATCTACGGACTCAGCAGGAAGAAAAATCTACGGACTGTGCAGGAAAAGGAAAATCTACGGACTCTGCAGGCAGGTTCATTTTTACAGGTTCAAAGGCTTCTGCAGGTGGCTTTAGTCAAAAGAATCAGTTTTTCAACACTTAGTCATTTTTCGGGACTGTTTTAGTGCCTTGGTTCAAACAGAAATCTCCATCGGCAAATACCAGCAGCAGGTTCAACGGGTTCAAGGTTCAACAGCGGGTTCAACCAAAGGAACGGTTCAATGGCTCGGTTCAACCAAGCAGTTCAACGCTTTATTTCACTCGGGTGGTTCATTCCCTTTGTTTCAGCGTCTTTTGGTTCAATACTTAGTTCATCGGCTTGGTGCATTCAATTAAACCATCGGCTTGAACCATTTTTGGTTCAACCGATTGGTTCAACGTCTTGGTTCAATGAAAAGGTTCAACGTTTTGGTTCAAAGACATGTTTCAAAGGCAAGTTCAATGTTTGGTTCAATACTTAGTTCATCGGCTTGGTTCATTCAATTGAACCATCGGCTTGAACCATTTTTGGTTCAACCGATTGGTTCAACAAAATGGTTCATCGCCAAAGTTCAAAGGGGCGATTCAATGCAAAAGGAAGCTTCTTGAAGGACAAGTGCCCTTGCGGAGGACACTTAATCGACAAAAGCACCCTTTGGAAGGGTTGTTTTCAAGGAAGCCGAAAGGTAATTCTTTTAGATTTGTTTAAGGCATTTAAAATTGGCTAAGACATAATTCTTTCGGATTTTTGTCCGAAGGAATTCCTTCGGACAAAAACTCTGAAAGAAATCAAAGAAGTGAATGCAGGCAAAAAACCCGAAGACTTGTTCAAAGACTTGGTGGAACAAATTTCCGCGGACTTTTTGTCCGCGGGAATTTTCCCCGGGGAAAATGTCCGCAGGAAATGTCCACGGGGAATAGCCCGGGGAAAAGCCGGGGGGGAATTTGCGAAGGACCCCGAAGGGCTGGTGCCCTTGCGGGGGACTCTCGGATGCCAATTTGAAGACACTTCTTGAAGCCAAAGGGTCGCCCGAAGAAGCCTGAAGGCCATTTAAAGACTGCCCAAAAGATAGATACCCTTGCGGGAGGCAATAAACTCAAAACGGGTTATTTCTCAAGGCCCGAAAGGGCAAGCCCAATCTGGAAAAGTGCCAAGTGGAAAGCCGAAAGAAGACCAAGGGGTGACGCGCCCGAAGACGTCAAATTCAACACAGTTGACTAGCCGTTGGAAACATAGTGACGGGCGCGCGAACGTCAAATTGAAGACAACAAAATAACTGTTGATCCTTTGAACATACAGACCATAATACATTCACAGATTTCAAGGCCAAGACCAGCAGAAAGCGGGGAAGGAACAGAACAACAAATTGAATCCAGGACCCGATTCAATTAACCAGAAAAGGAGGAACGATGAAGATAAGATCAGATCGCCAGGTGGACATTGAAAGTTGCAAACTTTCAATAAGCGCGACTTGTTTCCCTGCATTGATAAAATCAAATGGGTAAAACGCCCCTAAGTTCCAGCCTGTCTTCTTAACAGATTCCAACGCAACGTGATGTATTACTGTTCTCGAGTCCTTCTTGAAGAGGCTATATAAGGGACTCTCTTCTATTGTAATAAAGATCTCTTTTTTGACAATGAGAACGAAACTCTGCCCAAATTGTAAGGCATTACTGAGACTTTGAGCTCAGATTGCTGATCATATTTTGTTACTGGAATAAGAAAGCAAGTGACTTTTTCAGACTTTGTGCTGTAATATCTTTGTTGTTGAGGAAACTGTTCTTATGTCTTTTTTCTTCAATATATTTTCTGTTCCTTTAATTCAACAAGCAGAATTAGTGACATCAGTCAGGAAGGTGTCCTGAAGAGTCAAGTGTGGAGAGACTTTGTGCCCCCATAATTGCCTTTAGTGTGTTTTCTTTTCATTTCTGTGTAAAGGACTTTGGGGCGACTTTGTGCCCTCATTTTCCTTCGTATCTTACTCTTGAGCAATCCAGGTGAAGACTTTGTGCTGCATCTCGATTTGCTGGTTATTACATCCTTTGCTACATTTTGTTGTTACTACTAGGAGTATTCTTGTGGTTTGCTGAATAGTACTTCTGAAAGAAGAGGAGTGCTGTCTGTCATTTTTCTTGAGTTTTTCCTTTGATCCGCACGCATCATCTTTGAAAAAAGAGAGATGGATGGTTTGTCCTACCCCTGAGTATTACTTTCTGTTTATATATATATATATATATATATATATATATAGCTTATCTATAGGGAACCTCCCCTTGATGAGAGGAGAGATCAGTCCCTTTTTGATGTGGTAAACCTGCACATTTGGATGACTAATCTTCATACTTTGGCTGATCAGACCTATTTTGTTTATCAGTACGTTGATCGACAAAATATTCAACCAACAGTTTTTGGCGACTCTGCTGGGGATATACATAATATTGTGCAATTTGGAATCTCAAGTTTCAGATTGAAACATCACCTATATAACCCATTATCATTATAACCTTATCCATCACAGACTCTGGCGACTCCGTTTCATGTCTTACCCATTTTCCATTTATAGCCTTACCATTTTCATCCATCTCCATTATATTATCTAGTTTGCAAAACCAAAGCTGCTGGGAAAGAAAGCGCAGTTTGAAGCCTCAAGCTTTAAGCTGAAGCAGGGCCAGTTTCTTTTCCATTTTTGTCCTATAATCTGGCAACTCCACTTAGATGTGTTATCCCTATTGTTCATAATCCAATTATGGCAGTTCGAGGCCCCTGGGGTAACTCTTTTGGTCCACTTAATCTAACTCCACCCCTGCATGAGCTACCACTCAGTTCAAGGAAGAATTTTCCCAAATTTTTTGGTGATGGAAAAGTCTATCATGATGAACACATTGTAGCTTTCACCATAGCATGTGGTGTGATAGGGGTGGAATTTGAAGACGTGGTAGTCAGGCTTTTTGTGGAGACTCTACAAAGTGCTGCTGCAGATTGGTTCTACCATCTGCAAGTTGGATCAGTGACTGACTGGGATACTCTCAAAGCTAAGTCTGAAGCCAGGTTCAAGCCTGCAGAAGATGCGCATGCCTTGCTAGCCCAGCTCACTCAGATGAAGAAAGAGCCCCATGAACCTATGATGGACTTCATTGCCAGATTCAACAAGCTGAGGCACAGGATTCCCATGGTCGCCCAGTCGACACCTCAGAATCTCATGTGTTTTTTCATCAACTCACAGCTGCCTGAAGTGAGTTTTCTGTTGAGACGGGCTAGACACATAGACCTTAAGGTTGCTTAAGACTTGGCTACTGAGCTAGAAGATGACCTTATCTTGGCAGGAAAGATAAGGAGAGATCCTAACAGAAATAGAGCTTCATCATCTTTTGAATATTCATCTACAAGCACCACTGATCCAATGGTGCAAAAGCTGGCAAATGAATTGCTAGCCTTGAAAAGGCAAATGGCACAAAGTATGTCTTTTGCTCCTCTATATAAAGATATACCAAGGAGGACATTCCCTAATCAGGGATATCAAGGCAACGCTGCCAGAAGTCAAGGGCAACCAAATCGTCTTCTTCCTCCACAGAGGAATCCTGGCCTTGAAGCACCTCCAACAAACTCGGTAGTTGGATATCTGGAAACAGAGTATGTTTCCTATTTCCAACTTGAGTTAGAGCAAGAAAATGACGCTGATCTCTTCAGGGAGGATCTAGAAGAATCAGCTGGCGACTCCCACATTGGTTTCCTGAATTACCAGGATGAACCCAGAAGTGAAGGTGAAGCAGTCAAAGGATCATACACCGTATTCACCAGGTCCGAGAATCAGTCAATATAGCAAGCTAACAAAGAAAAGACAAACGAGCGACCCCAACCAATAATTTCAATTGCTGAGCAGAGAACCCCTCTTCCTTTTTAGTCAAAGGACCCGGTGATTACCAAAGAAGTACATCGAACATCTCTGCACCGTCTACTTCAACTTCGCAGATTAGTCCTCCCCCTCCCGAAAATCAAAAGGATGAACTCCCATCCTATCTTCCATGTCCATTCCAGTCATTTGACATGATTGATCATGTCAAAGAATCCAAAATTCAAATGACTGAGTTTGAATCCCTGCAAGTCAATCCTGAGCAATTGGACATTGATGGAGAACCAAGTATAGACCTATTTGAGGCAAAAATTGTGGTCACCCAAACGTCGGCCCCTGCAACTCAAATTCTTTTTAAGCCTTCAGGCAAGGGTAATTACTTCTTAACCACGGGTGATGCTCTTGTCTCAGCTGATGAAAGCCCTGTAGCTGGCAATCTAGGATTCAATTCAAACAAGGCATCAAAAGAATTAGTAGGGTGTAGTACAAATCAAGAAAGATCTTCCATCTCTAATGAAGAGAAATCTGATAGAAGATCAGCTTCTGATGATGCTTGGATCTTGGAATCCGACGGTAGCATTTCTTCCACAACTGGATACAGATCTCTGTTGCTCGGATTGAACACTGCTCAGGGTGAAGAGGTCAAACTCCTTCACATCAATGGAGATGTTGAACTGATGGTTTGTCAGGTGTCTGAAACTGACAATCAAAGCATGTGCTGGACTGGACCAACAAAACAACAAGTTATGATGGTGGACCATGCTGCTGCAAATCAAAATCAGGCAAAGGAACCCTTCGCAGGGAGAGCAAAGAGTTATGGTTTTCAGTTTGAAGACCACGTCCTGCCACAGAGCAAAAAGAAGGAAAGACCAAGAGGAAGACGCAGAAAATTGGTTTCTGGTGGAGACTTCCATTCGCCCGTCATTGTTTCTGGGGACAAAATGTCTTCTTGCTGGTTTACCAAGATGGCGCACTATTTTCACTGTCTCTCAAGAAGCAGCATTTGAAATACTTCAATTCTTGAAGTATCAGATCATTGCACATGTATATATGTATATTTGTACAGTTTTTAATTCTGTTTTGTTTTGTCTGTTTCCGTTTTTGATGCCTTCCATTTCTGGGTAGCATGACTCTGTAACCCAATTGTATACATGAAGACACTGGAGATTCTGGATTCTACTCCTTTCAATTCCTTTTGAAATTGACAGAAGTTCCCCAACTGGAGCCAGCTGTTGTCCCCCAAAAATATCAACTCATTTTTGGGACAACATTTGAACAGACCAAAATTATCTCTTCTCTTTTCAAAATTTGTCTTGGGCATTCAAATTCTTCAATTTTCAAGATTTTCTTGAATCTACGGACTCTGCAGGCTTGAATCTACGAACTCTGTAGGCTTGAATCTACAGATTCAGCAGGAAGAAAAATCTACGGACTGTGCAGGAAAGGAAAATCTACGGACTCTGCAGGCAGGTTCATTTTTACAGGTTCAAAGGCTTCTACAGGTGGTTTCAGTCAAAAGAATCAGTTTTTCAACACTTAGTCATTTTTCGGGACTGTTTCAGTGCCTTGGTTCAAACAGAGATCTCCATCAGCAAACACCAGCAGCAGGTTCAACGGGTTCAAGGTTCAACGGCGGGTTCAACCAAAGGAACGGTTCAACCAAGTGGTTCAGTGCTTTATTTCACTCGGGTGGTTCATTTCCTTTGTTTCAGCGTCTTTTGGTTCAATACTTAGTTCATCGGCTTGGTTCATTCAATTGAACCATCGGCTTGAACCATTTTTGGTTCAATCGATTGTTTCAACGTCTTTGTTCAACGAAAAGGTTCAACCTTTTGGTTCAAAGACATGGTTCAAAGGCAAGTTCAATGTTTGGTTCAATACTTAGTTCATCGGCTTGGTTCATTCAATTGAACCATCGGCTTGAACCATTTTTGGTTCAACCGATTGGTTCAACAGAATGGTTCATCGCCAAAGTTCAAAGGGGCGATTCAATGCAAAAGGAAGCTACCTGAAGGACAAGTGCCCTTGCGGAGGACACTTAATCGACAAAAGCACCCTTCGGAAGGGTCGTTTTCAAGGAAGCTGAAAGGTAATTCTTTTAGATTTGTTTAAGGCATTTAAAATTGGCTAAGACATAATTCTTTCGGATTTTTGTCCGAAGGAATTCCTTCGGACAAAAAGTCCGAAAGAAATCAAAGAAGTGAATGTGGGCAAAAAATCCGAAAACTTGTTCAAAGATTTGGTGGAACAAATTTCCACGGACTTTTCATCCGCGGGAATTTTCCCCGGACTTTTTGTCCGCGGGAATTTTCCCCGGGGAAAATGTCCGCAGGAAATGTCCACGGGGAATAGCCTGGGGGGAATTTGCGAAGGGCCGCCGAAGGACCCCGAAGGGCCGGTGCCCTTGCGGGGGACTCTCGGCTGCCAATTTGAAGACACTTCTTGAAGCCGAAGGGTCGCCCGAAGAAGCCCAAAGGCCATTTAAAGACTGCCCAAAAGATAGATATCCTTGCGGGAGGCAATAAACTCAAAACGGGTTATTTCTCAAGGCCCGAAAGGGCAAGCCCAATCTGGAAAAGTGCCAAGAAGAATGCCGAAAGAAGACCAAGGGGTGACGCGCCCGAAGACGTCAAATTCAACACAGCCAACTAGCCGTTGGAAACATAGTGACGGGCGCGCGAACGTCAAATTGAAGACAACAAAATAACTGTTGATCCTTTGAACATACAGACCATAATACATTCACAGATTTCAAGGCCAAGACCAACAGAAAGCAGGGAAGGAACAAAACAACAAACTGAATCCAGGACCCGATTCAATTAACCAGAAAAAGAGGAACGATGAAGATAAGATCAGATCGCCAGGTGGACATTGAAAGTAGCAAACTTTCAATAAGCGCGACTTGTTTCCCTGCATTGATAAAATCAAATGGGTAAAACGCCCCTAAGTTCCAGCCTGTCTTCTTAATAGATTCCAACGCAACATGATGTATTACTGTTCCCGAGTCCTTCTTGAAGAGGCTATATAAGGGACTCTCTTCTATTGTAATAAAGATCTTTTTTTTGACAATGAGAACAAAACTCTGCCCAAATTGTAAGGCATTACTGAGACTTTGAGCTCAGATTGCTGATCATATTTTGTTACTGGAATAATAAAGCAAGTGACTTTTCAGACTTTGTGCTGTAATATCTTTGTTGTTGAGGAAACTGTTCTTATGTCTTTTTCTTCAATATATTTTCTGTTCCTTTAATTCAACAAGCAGAATTAGTGACATCAGTCAGGAAGGTGTCCTGAAGAGTCAAGTGTGGAGAGACTTTGTGCCCCCATAATTGCCTTTAGTGTGTTTTCTTTTTATTTCCGTGTAAAGGACTTTGGGGCGACTTTGTGCCCTCATTTTCCTTCGTATCTCACTCTTGAGCAATCCAGGGGAAGACTTTGTGCTGCATCTCGATTTGCTGGTTATTACATCATTTGCTACATTTTGCTGTTACTACTAGGAGTATTCTTGTGGTTTGCTGAATAGTACTTCTGAAAGAAGAGGAGTGCTGTTTGTCATTTCCCTTGAGTTTTTCCTTTGATCCGCACGCATCATCTTTGAAAAAAGAGAGATGGATGGTTTGTCCTACCCCTGAGTATTATTTTCTGTTTATATATATATATAGCTTATCTATAGGGAACCTCCCCTTGATGAGAGGAGAGATCAGTCCCCTTTTGATGTGGTAAACCTACACATTTGGATGACTAATCTTCCTACTTTGGCTGATCAGACCTATTTTGTTTATCAGTACGCTGATCGACAAAATATTCAACCAACAGGTAGAAAAATTTGGTGTTCATGTCACCTTACTTGAGCCAGGTGTTGTGTGATTTCTGTTTCTAAAATTTATTTTACTGGAGAACTTTATTTAGTTCCATCATTTCAAAACTTTCTGCAGGTTCTATGCCACCACTCTGGACCTGCCATTGAGCCTGCTCCAGTTTATCTTGAATGCCTTTCTTCTTTTAAAAGATTTCTCCAAAATTATCCTCATTCCATTTTCTTTTTCCTTTTGACAATTTTTAGTTTCTGAGCTATAATGTTGGGTCCTTCACCCTAGGGGGACCAGTCCTGGTACGGTGTGTACCAGGTACTGATCCCGGTCCGATACCGCCTTCAGTCATGCCCGGGTATGCTTGAGCATGTCCAAGGATGAAGATGGGTACCCGGCCCTGCTGGGATGTACCTGGGCAGGACCCAACCAGAACCCACAGTGTAAACTGCATAAAAATGGTTTTTTTCTCAATTATTAATTATTAATTTTTCTTTTAACCTAAAAAAAGTCAACTTGGAATTTGATAAACAAATAAAAAGTATGGGGAAATTTTCAAAAGCACTCTCACATGAATTTTGTCAAAGCAAACAACAACAGCATCATGCTTACCTCTCATTGCATATTTAAATCGTGACATTTGTAATTGAATTATCAGTGGTGTTTTCAACTGTTTTGTGGTTGTTTAACTTATTTTGTTTACTCTATGCATATTATGTGGTTAATTTTGCTTATTTAGTTATATTTTTAATAGTGTTTTCATATATTTTGTGGTTATTTAACTTATTTTGTTTACTCTGTATGCATATTATTTAGTTAATTTTGCTTAGTTGGCTATATTTTTAATATTTAATATTTTTTTTATATGGTCGTACCCAAGCCATACCCAGGGCTGAAAAATTTCCGTACTGGTGTATCTGTACCTGTACCAGTACTAGGATCGGCTACTTAGCTTCTGAGGTAGCTGATACATATATGACCCCTCTTACATTGGTGGCCCACCATTCTTCTATTTTGCTTCTTAAATTTTCATCCAAGTAGCTGCGTTCACCCCTTCTTGGGCCCAAGTACCACTCTGGGTCTGGGTCCTGTTTGACCCTGGGCACAGCTAAGCCGACCTGGGTATGCACAGCCCCTTCTGCTGAAGGACCTGGGCTGGCTTGGGCATACCCGAGGCAAACCCACAGGCATAAAACCTGCTTTTAAATTTTTTTTTTCACTGCTTTGATTTTGACTAATGACTTGAAAACCAAAACATAAAAAAATCCCTATACTGTTATTTGCTGTTTTCATCATTTCTGGGTTATTATAATCCAATTCACAGGACATGATGCTTCCAAGTTCCAAAAAAGATTATGTTACGTAAAAGACTGTCACTACATGCATGACTCGAATATAAATCTTAATAGCAGAACCACTAAATTATGCTTGCTTGCCTTCCTAGTTTTATAGTAGTTCAGATCAGTCTTTTAAAAATTCCTTTCTAATATTAACTGGAAGTTAATAATCCTTCTTTGACAATAAACTATCATTTCTATGATAGTTACAGAGTTCTACTATCATTTGTCGTAGTAGTTTGAAAGCCTTCTAGTGTTAGTTATTCAAAATGGCCACGAACTGAAATGATACATAAAATCTAGATTGCATTTTCTTTCAAGTATGAGGTTCTGTGTAGTTGTATCTAATTTTTGGTTCTCATTTTCATTTAATAAATTAATAATTAATATTTATAGTGACATTTGGCATTCAGTTATCATTATTAATTTATTAATAGTGTTTTGTGTTATTTTGTTTATTCTATGTATGTATATTATGTGGTTAATTCCTATTTTTTAGGTTAGAATATTTATTTTTTAATATTTTTAATATTTTTTTGTACGACCGACCCAAGCCATACCCGTTGCAAAAAAAAAATTGTGTACCTGATTTGCTGTACCTGAACCGAACTGTTAACTTATATTTTCATCTTTTGTCCATATCAGCTCCAATTCAGAAGGGCAATTGCTAGGAGGTTTATCCAGATTGAGCGACAGAGAAAGGGCCAGTGATCTGAACCAGATGTATGCTGTATTCCAATTTCCATTGTAAATTCTTCATCTATCCACTTGGAACTAGCCATAAATCTGTGAAATCGTTTTGCTATAAATTCTGTACCCACTCTCCTATTGTTCCATTTATACTTACTGTTTTTGGGCTCGATGTTTGACAAATTGACGTCAAAACTTAAGTTTTTGGAAGTCCAAGATAGACTGGGAAGAGCCCACCACTCCCATTGACTTCTCTGCTGGCTTGAGGTACTCGGTTATTGAGCAAAGAGGAAGGCAAGGCAGTTCCTTCCATAAGTAAGATCGTTTGAGTTGCAGGTTGTTGCAAGTTCAGGGGAGATCTACTTGGAGTGCGTGGAGCACTTGTGGAGTGCGTGGAGCACTGGAGTACTGGCAGTAGTGGATACTGACTGGTTGGAGGTGAACACCAACTCTGTGTTTGAGTTGTGTGTTGGGACCGTAAGAGAGAGAGCTTTGAGGGAAGAATTACTCTTTATGCCCTAGAGGTGTGGGAGCCCAAGAGGTGTGTGAAATCTTCTTTGTTGTATTTCCTTCTGGAAGAGTATTAATACAATTGTGTATTGTCTCTCATATTCTGTGTTGTTTCTGAATTCTAGTTACTTGTGATTCTGGTTTAATTCCGCATGTAAGTTGCTTGTATTTGGTAATCAATTGTGTGCTTCCGTATTTCCCAACACAGGCTCTTAAAATTTTATAGACCATCCCAACACAACTTCTACCTTCTCTTGAAGTTGGACCATATACATTGGAGACGATATACTCCCGAACATTTATTGAGCTGCTTGAAATGCAAAACTAGATGCTTAAAGCTAGAAAGTATGGTCTTACTAGAGAATCTTTGGATTCCATCCAGTGGCAATTTATCTAGATGCTCCATTGCAACTGACTGCCTCAACTACGCTCCTCCAAGCTGAGTGAATGACCATGTGTGCTGCATCCCTGTTTGATTTAGATTCATCTAGCAGGATAATATCTGGCTTGATCCCTGCTAGTCAATGCCATTTCAACAACTTTTTCATAGGGTCTTTTAATGCCCCTAACATTCCAAGGAATTATTAACAATTTCAAGATCTTGTAGAATGATTGATGTCTTCTGAGATATTAGACCATCAATAACAGCATACACAAAATAGTAATTCGAACAATAGCAGCTTGTATTCATAAAAGATAAGTCTCAATACAATTCGCATAGTACAGGGAGGGCCTGATACAAGCACCCTTACCCCAATGTATTTTTTGCTATATATAAGACAAATGACATGATTGGCGGTTGACGCAACCGTCAACACACGAACATAACCAACAAGAGTCATTACAAACTACTTAAGTCCAACAATACGACAACATAACTCGCCGGCTTTGAAAATATGTAATAATGATGATAATCATGACAATATGAATGTTGCCGTCTGCATTATCCCCCTCCTTTAAACAAGTTGGAGTCTCTTCTGACACAAATCGTCTAAAACATGATAAAAATTAGAATGAAAAGAGAATAGAGAAGTCATTCTGGTAGAACTGTTGTTGATGTAAAAAGTTTGCAACCTTTCTGGAGGCAAGGAAAAGCATGTTTCACCTGGCACGATTCTCAACTGTTTTTTTTTTTCACTTGGAAAAGCAAAGCAGGAGTCGGGGTGGCCCCTAGCTGGGTTGAGGGGTAGTGCCCCTCGCAGGTCTGGGGGCAGCTGGTCTTGTAACCTTTGAAAAGCCATGATGACAACCTAATTTTTTGAAAAATTGCTGCTTTTGAAAGCACCTGATTTTTTTTCTACAATTTCTGTATGTAGGCAAGCTCAGCAACTTAAACAGTGGAAATGGGGGCTGCTGGTCTGAAAACTCAGGTTTTAAAGTGCCGTATGGTATTGCTTGCTTGACGGGGCTCATACTTGACACATTGCTGTATGATACAGGGTGTATGGGCAGAACAAAGCACATGGTGGAGCAGTTGCCTAGGCTGTATGGTGGATGACCTAGTTCAAAGTATGGTGGGTGTACTGCATGGGATACTGAGAGGACGTACAGTATGGGATGCTAGAGAGGGATTTATGTTCAGAAATGTACGGCTGCAGCAAGGCTTAATGGAAGGAGAGGATGCACAACACGGAATAGAAGAGACAATATGGTGAGCAGTGTCACAGTCTGATGTATGGTTAGAAGGTGATTTAAAATTGAATGTACTCTTAGGCAAGTCAACAAGGTACAGTGGAGGACGGATTTGCAGGCCATATGGTGGAATTTGATTGGGTAGGCCGTATAGTGGGCTTTGAATGAGCATACTCTATGGAAGGTGTTGGTTGAGGTCATATGGTGGGTTTTTGCTGATTATGTGTTTCACAAGACCAAGGGAGGTGTATGACTGGGAGTGAAGTGTGCAATTAGATTTCCTTTGTGAGTCTTTTGCCTTGCATTCATCGTAACTTTATTTTTAATGGCGGGCCCTTCTTTCAAGTCTTTACTTCACTCAATGTCAATTAGATTGATATTTTCCATCCTTATTTTATATAATTTTAATTTAGAACCATTCATTGTGCCTGTGACTGTCCTCCAGTTCTAGTTTTCCATTGACTCCACCATTCTCCACGATTTCTATAATTTTAAATGGTCCAAGTTGAAACACTTTGAACTTACTCAACTTAGTTTCGTGCCACTTGCTATATCTCAGTATAGAGCTCTACTTGAAAGTTGAAAGTTCCTGCTTTAAAAGTGTTTATCGTGCCAATACTTCCTTCTTTTTTTGCATGACTTTAGTTGTGTGATGTGCCATCACACATTCATCCTGTTCAAGCATATCAGTCGTATTTGATTATACTTCAAAAATAGATCGTACTTCAGGGGGTTCAACCTCTCCTATTAACTTTTTTTTCCTTGGACACCTCATTCATGCTCATTGAAGTCGGCTCTTTAGAATGCATGTTGGCTAACTGTTCCAATTGGTGGGCCAAATTTTCATTAAATGTTGCACCCTTGACGTTGTCTTTGTTGAACTATAGTGGGTGAGCCAATTGTGACAGTTTAGAAGGACTTAGCATTACTGACATGTGCTTCCCGTCATCTTACTGCAAGTCTGGGCCTTCATCAATCTCCATAATCTCCATGTTATTAAAATCAAACGCTTCGTAGTCTTCCATCTGCCAGTGGAACAGACCATTGAAGGAGTTTGTCTTATCTTCAAAGCACGATTGTCTCTCCAAGATCCCTTCATCGTTTGGCTTCATCGTACCTTGGTTCCCATCAACCAACATTCCTCTTGAGAATATAAATCTTATGAGTCTGATGAGGCTGCTTCCTCACCAATTGCCTGATTATTCAAACCTATCGCATACTTCCTTTTTTCCTAGTAGAGATCAAATTCCTTTTCGAGTTATGATTTATGTTGGCGGCTATCAACCAGCCACGACCCAATAGTGCATCATATGCCTTATTTGCAATGAGATGACCACAAAATTCAACAAAAAGGGTTACGTTTTGTCCCATCAATACACCCAATACCTTAATGCTATTTTGATCTGTTCCTACTAGTTAGAATGTCAGAGGCCACATAGTTCGATTCCCAAGACTCTTCCAAGTGTCCTCTGGAAAAACATTCATGCTAGAACCACTGTTGACGATGGTGTTTGTCAAATTCCTACCCAAAATTTAAATATGCACCATTGCTAGTTGACAAGCTAGGCTCATCGTCAAGATCATAGGATCTATTACTTGGTCACATGACAAGGAGGGGCTCGACTATGGGTTCATTCTTGTGTTTAGTGCTCTCCCCATCACTTGCGATTAGGCGCACCATTATATGCTACATGTTCGGGCCAATGTCATGTATGGTAGTAGTTAGAGCATTCTTGAGTTCTTGAATGCTTTGCAATAACTCAATGAACTTCATAAGTATAGTGGTCTGAAAGACATGTCATGTAAGAGCTTTGTCAGCTTCTAGTCTGCCTGTTATTGTACTTATATGTTCATTTGAGTGAGGTTGTTCTTCGACCATGGCCCTTCTTGACTTCCACCCTTGCTTAGCCAACCTTTCCTTTTCCATAGGTGGGTCAGAGTAATTGGCCTTTCTTCACTTGTGCTTTGTTAATTGCCATAACTTCCTTGCTCTCGGCTACGCCAATCATATTGACATTGTGTTGGCAAGATTGGCCAACCTTTCCTTCTCCATACATGAGGTTGGGTTAATTGGCTTTCTTCCCTTGTGCTCTGGTAATTGCTATAACTTCCTTGCCTTTGGCTACACCAATCTTATTGACATTGTGTTGGCAAGATTTTATGTTTCAGTGCTTTCTTTGTTTATCTCATGGACTCACCCAATGGGCATTGGCATAAAATCTGCAACATTGGAGAAATCATTGTGAGATGGGTGATTTTTCTATGCGTTTGAGAGGGGCAGCTCCCTCATATGATGGGGGTTTTGGGGTTTTCTAGTACCTTTAACTTGGAAGTACAAAAAGAAAACAAAAACGAAAATCGAAGAAGAATAAGAGATGGAAAGGAGAATGAGAAACCCACAGCGGAATAAACACATATCACCCAAAAAACTCGGATTTGAATTAAATGGGCTGGAATCTCTTCCTCAACATGTGAATGGAAATACGGAGCAGCAGATATGATGAGAATAAAAATAATTTCTTTGGAGCACAAAGTCTCCACCTGGATCGAATTATGTGTGTTTGGTACAAAGTCCACCCTTAGGGGTTTCAACACAAAGTTTGTAGATACCGAGGGTTGACACATAATCCAAAATTTATAGGATTTTAATGGTTTCTCATTCTATGAACAACAATGCATGATTTCAGAAAATAAAAAACTTTAAAACCCATGAAGCAGAAATTGATCTCACACCTTTTCTTGTATTATTTACAAACTGTGGGAAATAATTAGCTGTACACAAAGTTGCAGGAAGCCCACTCCTAGGGCTGGGAGAAAGGAACCTGGGCCTTTTGAAAATTAAGCTTTTTATAAAAATTTGTCCCAAAAGGTAGTCGAGAAACTACCTTACGACCTAACTCAATCTAAAGACCAAAACCAGCTTGAATTTGAGTTTGCCCATTTTTCATTATTTTATATTTGGGTATTCTTTTCAAAAGGCTTTACATAATAGCAATGTTAACTTGCTTTTTGTGATTTTTTTACATACCCATATGACTTTGCATGTGAAAAATAATAATAAATTTAAGATGAACTCATTAAATGCACTTTGCAAGTCACTTCGGACCTACACACTATTATCCATTTTGACACATTTGATTTGTTCACTTTCGGGGATTTTACATGGATGTTTTACATGTGAAATAAATATAAAGTGACTTTAATTTAGAAATCACTTAATCCGGAAAGGATAAATATGAATTATTACTGATAAGTCATTTACCGTTCAATTTGGATCAAGAGCCATTTGCTCCTTTGACTTATTTCAAACGCTGGCGTGCCCTTTCATGAACATTTCAATTTGAGGTACTTGTGAGAACAATGAATCAATTTGTGACAAGTAGCATCCCTGAGACAACTTAGTATGTCTGATGGGATCGATTTGATGTCAAATAAGTCTTGGCGCTAACTACGTAACATTGACGTTAATTTTATGAGTTTGACTTTTTGACTTAAGTTCAGACTCACAAGCATTATCTTTTGGCTGCGTGATCTTGACTTTCTTTCCACCTTGATATTTAGTTAAGCTAACACCAAACACTTAAACTCATTTCGCCATTAAATCATTTTAGTGCCAAATAAAATATTTAAATAAGTGCTAGATCGGATCAAATAAGCGCTGGATGCAACAAGTGTTAGATTGGATTTAACAAGCGCGAGATCAAATAAATGCCAAATTAAATAAGTGCCAAAGACACCTAATGTCAAATGCTTGACATTGACATTGATTTTCTTGTTGTCACATTCACGAGCATCTGTACCTGATAGCATGAATAAATGTTCTTGTGATCTTTCTTGCAAACCAAACTTGCTCACTTGTCATGATCTTGAATAAAATCAATTAATTTCAAGAGAATTAATATGATTTAATATCACAAAATCACACAAATTTGGTTCTAGACCATGAATGCCAGTTTTTGAATATTCTCCATGCAGAATTTCCTCTTGTGGATTTGCTTGGGTACAACACACTAAATGGGTTTGTCAAGCCTTGTCCATTGGGCGATAAAGTCAACATCCTCATTTTGTGATTTCTTGATTGTCACTGTCCTCGATTTACCTCCAATCTCCTATTAGGAGCGCAAGTGGGGATGTTATCTCGAAGTTCAAAAAATGGGGGATAACAATGGCTCTAACTGTTGGACCACATTCCTTGGCAGAATGCAAGATAACACCATATTCTTTGGTGGCCAGTGCCTTATCCACCTTGTGGATTCCTATAGATAGAACGTAGCACACACTCGCATGTCCCAATCTAGCCAACTAACAGCCAACCTATCCCAATTGTATGAAAAATGAACACGCTCTGTTGAGCCAGATCATCTATTTCAACAATTCTACATACTTGCCTGCTTACTTGTTTGCTTGAGAAAGCACATTGAAAGATTTTCTTGTTAATGTTGACCTTTGAGTGGTAGACATTGCTTACTACGTGGTAGTTCGTTGAAAGAGCTTTCCAATGCTTTAAATGGGAACCAAAATGGACTCCAGATGTGGAAGATGTAGCCGAAATAGTGCACATCACTAGGTAGCCCTTGCATAGAAATTTTGATTGATTTAAATAAAACAATAAAATAAATAAAAGCTTGTGTCTTAGAATTCGAGTCAAACTTCTGAGATGGGGTTCACATGCATTTTCGGAGATCTTGAATGATATGTCAGAACTTTTCAACCTGATTGGACTTTTTGACTTGTTACACTTTTGGATCATGGCGGTTTAGCAACACGATCACGAGAAGATCGATGCTTGACTTGAATTTTTTTCAAAACTTGTTTAAGCACCTTGGAAAACAGGAACATATTTGAGCGGGACATACATGTATTTTGAGGAAATTAGTGGGAGAGATGGGCACATTATCAATGCTTAGCCAAATTTTTACAGGCGAAGGGAGACTTGACATTAAGGCACTTAATAGACTTCCTTTTATGTTTAAAAACACTTGTTGCGGGGGTGTTCTCATCAACGTTGTTCAGAGTCAGAGCACTTTCTTCTGTGACATTAACACTTATGTATACTTCGCAATAATGAACCAGAATTTGGAGGAACATTTTGTATTCAGGTGTCCAGTGTGTGATGAGATTTGTGGAAGCTTTCACTATCTCTTTAGAGGAAAGCAAGGCTTGCCACGAGATTTTATTCATATTGAGGATCAAGGAACTATAGCTCTATTCATTAGAGAGATGACCTTTTAAGAGCCGTTAGCACAGCCCTTTGTTTCATGGTTCAACTTCAAACTCATTCCTTCAACTTCAATTTCAGAGGCGCCAAGGGACCCACTGTCTTACTTGACATTCATCAGTTGCCAAGAAAAAGATCTCATCATCTTAGCTCTTCATGTTTTTGTTTGATCCCTTTCTCACTTGAATGCTCTTATCAACCCATCATGATTACTATTTTACCTTTGTGATAAATTCATATAGGCTAAAAGTATCCGAGGACATTTTAACCTTATCCTACAATTATTATATTCCATGAGAATACCTTTTTGTTTATTTTTATAAAAGCTTTTCCGTGATAAAGTTTAGAACTCCCTCTGGTTCGGTCAAGAAGGTCAACCATGCAGATATAATGGTCTACGGGTCTGCCATCTTCACTGCTTCCTTGGTAACGAAAGAGGTTTTGTATTTGGTACGTTTCCTTTTTGTTGATGCTCCCACTTTCTCTTCGTCTCTTACATATATATTTTATTTGCCGGGGATTCTCATGTGGCATTAACCTCGTGTTTTATCTCCACTTAATTGATACTCCAGATGGGATGGGCGAACTATTGTTGTTGGGATTGGGAGGTTGAAAGAATACAAAAACCAATTTTGGTAATGTTGTTGCTCATGCAGTTGGACTTCATTGCCACATACAAATGACTGTAATATTTCTTTGCTGACACCGCTTATCAAGAATTTAAGAAACTATGTTGCATTTGTGACTTGCTTCAGCATTCACCAACCTTTTCTTTGCTGATGCCAACTTCACGCACAATATCCTATCTCCGTTCGAAACACCATGACTCACTTTGAGCTCACCTTACACGCATTTTTGTGTCGTTCGGGCACTTTGGGCACCTCTGGCACTGTCTTTACATCAGCGGCATACCTGAGTTTGTCTTCAATCTACTTTTATCTCTGCCATTGTCTTCACGTCTCATGCGTTATTCGCATATTTGTGGCACGATAGGCACACTTAATTTCTTGCAGTGGACCTGAGATTAAATCTAAAACAGGTTTATCGGCTGTTTCCTTTGCGTGGATCATGCTTCTCAGTTGATTTAGACATCTCGTGTTTTATGAGTACCTCTAGCTCTTACGTCAATGCTCTCAAGGATGTGATTTGAATTCAAATTAGTTTTCCTTTGCAGGCTTCGTGTTTAGTAAGTGTTGATCAATGTATATAGGCAGTGATGCACATTGCATGCCATTCATTTGATTTAATGAAGTCAACATCATGGTTTAGATCTTCGAACTCTTTTGGAAGAACGTTTCTTAGAATTTAAAAATAAAACTTAGTGTCTTCCTTATCACTTCAGGTCTGACATGGTGCACCTTACTATGGTGTAAGCTCACGTTATACATTGCTTCCATCATTCTCACCATCCAGCTTTGATTCTAATGAACATTTTTCCCCAGTTTCACCGTGTTCAATTTCATTGTGTTCAGTTTCATCATTAGTCTTTGCTTCAGATGCACTCTCTTCACTAAAATCATGAGGAGCAAGTAGACTACTATCAAGAATTAACAATGACACTTGTAAATGACAAGCAAGGGGTTCTACTAATCGTTCTCTATATAGTTCCATTCCCTACATGCTCTAGAGTAAGATCTTGCAACTCGAAGAGCTCAAATGTTTGCCATATATTTGATGCAAATTTGTGACGTTTCAAGCATGCAATTGCACATTCCAATAATATATCTTTAGTATGTGCCTCCATAAGGAATGGAAATGTTTCGCAGGATACGTTGACCACCTTCCAGGGTACCAGTTTTTGCATCTATTCATACCAAAAATTTGTCTTTGTAGATACTGAGACTGTTTCTAGCTTTCTATTTTCAGAAATCATCCTTTGAATTTCAAGCCACTCTTGCTGTTCTTGTTCCTTACAACGAGCATGATCTTTGAACTCTAAAATAGGAGCCTTGTATTTCTTGATTTCTTTTTTTTCAATAGCTTTGTTAGCAACCTCTTTGTTTTTATCATGATCCCCACCATCCTGAAGGAGTTCTCACTCTTCTTGCTGCACTTATTGAGACAACACACGCACACAAAAGGCGGAAAATTACATCGTTGCACTTATTGAGACAACACACACACAAAAAGCGGAAAATCACAGGAAAGGAAACAAGCCAAAATGGAGAAAGCAAAATTATTTACAAGGAACCAAATAGAAAAACAAAACTATGAGATCGAATGAGAGAGCTTCGCATGAGCAGGCAAGATGAGGATTTTGACACAGTTCAAGGTGAGACACAATGTTGATCACATTTTGAATTTTTGGATTGTGACCATATGGCAAAGCTCTCTCCAGGAAAAGGAGAATGACAAATAAAATTCTTGTGACACGCAAGTGAATAGGGAAAAAACTCAGTAGACTGCTTCCCATTTGGAATGGGGAATGTGATTGAAGTTGAGTGCCATAACAAAACTGTGGGAATTGGCACAAAGAAATCTTCAAAACAAACGTTTCAAAAATAAGATCATTTCCAACCTTTTCCTGTAAAGTTTCATCATCTTCACTTTTTTTGAGAACCTTGAATGTCTCGTATTCAGGTTGCATGTATGTCGGGATAAGAATTTATTCTGGTTCATCTCCATACTCTTCAGATAGCCAAGGATACATTTGTAGTATGAAGCAATCAGCATCAATTTGGTCCTCTATTTTTCTTTCCATTGTATTGTTCATTGGGTGTTCTTTATGCACATAGTCTTCGCCTCTGTTCATTATTGATTCCTCTATTTTGGTGTGTTTCTCATCAAGCTCCAAGGTGAAAGTTTCCACTTCCGAGAGCAAGCATATGTAAGAGGAGTCAAAACTTCGAAGATCATCTTCAAGCTCTTTTGTGAAGTGCTGTATTTGCGGGAGAGAAAAGCATGTTGGCGGAGAACCAAGTTTGTTATTTTCTTTGCAAGAGATGCTGTTGGGAGATTTTTTAAATGTTGCAATTGAAGAAACGAGGCATGCCATCAGATTTTCTGATTGAATACATCAGGGATCAGTGTGTTTACAGGGAGTTGAAAGAGTGTTAATATCTTCTTCGTAGAGTGATATTTTCTTCGTCATCACTGTTTCCACACTACAAGTGATACACTTCAGTAACTTCTCCATCTTGCGGTTCAATCAAGGGTTCCATAGACAAATCTTGTTCAGTCAAGGCTGTAAAAGTGAAACAATTAAGAGACAATAGCAGCATTTTCGTTTCTTCACTTTTAGAAATCTCCTGTGCATGATTAGGAATTTTTTATTGAAGTGTCTTTTGTGGAGGATGTGAAGTCTTCATGATAGATTTTGGTTTCATTATGTCAGGCCCTATTGTGCATTCACAATTTGCAGTGTTTGAAAGAGATTTTAAAGCATGTCTCTTTACTTTTCCAGACAGGATTAGATCATCTTCAATCTCAACCGCTTGCTTTTGTGCATCTTCCACATCACATGCTCTGCTGCTTGTCAAGATGAAACGGATTTCTGGATGAAGGGCAGCAGTAAAGAGACAATTGATTGTTGGGGCTTGGTTGATCAGCATGAGGAAATCAACCTTAGCAATTTGTTGAAACGTGCCACAAATTATCTCATGTTCTCTTCTTCTTTCTTCTGAATTTGGAAAAGCTGGTACAACAACTCACATACATCTATGGCTGGTCTGAATCTATTTATGAATTTGTTTTTCAAAGTGTTCCAATCAACGATGCATCCATCTTTCAGGTGTTGAAACCACTCAGCAGCAGGCCCAATGAGGGTTTGAACAAAAAGTCTCATAGAGATGTTTTCTTCAGCAATTGACTGGATGCCATAGGCCATGATGAAAGCGCGGATGTGATCATCCACATTTTGAGAAGCTTCCCCAGAAAACTTTTGGAAGTTCTTTCTTGAACCCAAAGGCAAGGTAGTGTATTGAGCCAAAGCCGAAGGCCCAAAGCAATTTCCCCATGGGATGGGGAGAACAATAGGGTTGGGTGGATCCAACGCCATTTCTTGAATTACAAAGATGAAGACACCAGGTACCTCATTTCAACAGAGTTGCCAACTTTCATTCGAGGAGAGGTTCCTTGAAATTTCTAGAAATCGAGTGCACAAGGCACTTCAATCCTTAGTAGAGTTGCAAAAAGCACTTGACAAGATTTTATATCACAGTGCTTTCTTTGTTTATTTCATGGACTCACCCAATTGTGAGGGGTGATTTTCCTTTGTATTTGAGAGGGGCAGCTCCCTTGTAAGATGGGCGTTTTTGAGTGGTTACAAAAATAAAACAAAATTAGAAATGGAGAAAGCTGGAAATGGAAGGAGAATGAGAGGAGATGGAAAGAAGAATGAGAAACCTATAGCAGATTAAACACAAAAGACTGCTCGGATAACTTGGATCTGAATTAAATGGGCTGGAATCTCTTTCCCAACATGTGAATGCAAATATAGAGAAACATATATGATGAGAGTAAAAATAGTTGCCTAGGAGCGCAAAATCTCCTTCAGGATTAGATTATGCATGTTTGGCACAAAGTTAACCTACAATGGTTTCAACACAAAGCTTGTAAACACTGAGGGTTCGCACACAATTGAGAAATTACATGATGTTATTGGTTTCTCAATCTATGAACAACAAATCCCTGATTTCAAAAAATAAAGAACATTGAAAACCATTATGCACAAATTGATCTCACACCTTTTCTTTTATTGCATTAACAAACTCTATGAAATAACAAGTTGTACACAAAGTTGTAGCAAGTCCTCTCCTAAGGCTAGGAGAAAAGAACCTCAGAATTTTGAAAATTAAGTTTTTAATACATATGTGCTCCCTCAAGGTAGTTGAGAAACTTTATTTTGACCTAACTCAATCTAAGAGCAAAACCAACCTTAACTTGAGTTTGCCCATCTTTCATTATTCTTTATTCAAGCACTCTTTTCAAAAGGCTTTACATAATAACAATGTTAAATTATTTTTTGTAATTTTTTTACATATCCATACAACTTTATATGTGAAAAATAATAATTAATTCAAGATGAACTAATTAAATGCCCTTTGCAAGTCACTTTGGATCTACGCATTATTACCCATTTTGACACATTTGATTTTTTCACTTTCAGGGGTTTTACATGGATGTTTTATGAGTGAAATATATGTAAAGTGACTTGAGTATAGAAATCAATTAATTTGGAAAGGATAAATATTATTTAATACTTTGAAGTCATTTAGCATTCAATTTGGATCAAGAACCTTTTTCTCCTCTGACTTATTTCAAATGTCGGCATGCCCTTTCATGAACATTGCATTTTGAGGCACTTGTGAGAACAACAAATCAATTTTTGACAAGTAGCATCCCTGAAGCAACTTAGTACGCCGAAAAGGATCAATTTGATGTCAAATTAGTCTTGGCACTAAATGCCTAACACTGATGTTAATTTGATGATTTTTACTTAAGCTTAGACTCACAAACATTAGCTCCTAGAAGCTTGATCTTGACTTTATTTCCACCTTGATGCTGAATCAAACTAACATCAAACTTCAATTTGATGCTTAAAATCGTTTTGCTATTAAATGATTTTAGCACTAAATCAAACAAGTGCTAGATCATATCAAACAAGCATTGCAGGAAACAAGTGTCAGATCAATCAAGTGTCAGATGAAACAAGCCCTTGATCAAACAAGTGCTAGGTCAAACAAGTGCTAAGTTGAATAAACTCCAAATCCAATAAGCGCCAAATTGAATAAGCGCCAAATACAACTAATGTCAAATACCTGATGGTGGCGTTGATTTTCTTGTTGTCACCTTTACGAGCATCTATATTTGATAGCATTAATAAGTGCTTTTGCAATTCTTTTTGCAAACCCAACCCGCTCACTTGTCATGAACTTGAATGAAAATTAATTAATTCCAAGAGAATTAATATGATTTAATATCACAAAATGACTTCAATTTTGTTCTAGTCCATGAACATCTTTTCTTGAATTTTCTCCATGTAGAGTTTCCACCTTTTGTTTATCCCGAGTACGACATTGTGAATGGATTTGTCAAGCCTTGTCCATTGGGAGATAGAGTTAGCATCCTCATCTTGCTATTTCGTGATTGTCCCTATACTCGATTTACCTCCAATTGCCCATTAGGAGTGCTATTGGTGGTGTAATCCCTATGTTCAAAATGGGGGATAACATGTTGGTTTGCTTTGGACAATTGCCATCATTATGGTTCTCGTGTCCACGCCATCTATAGAGAAGTCCAGTGTCATTTTGGCTAGGGCAATCTTTTGTGAAATAGCCCCACTCATTGCTTTCTCCCCTCCAAAAAGCTCTTGATATTTTTTGTTGTGTCAAACAGCCAACTTTTTTTTATGATTCCTCATTACTGATTGTTTGCTTAGGTTTTCTACTGGGTTTTTGTCGTTAGAGTTGATAGCACTCTGATCATTCCTTCTCCCTCACACAATGCATTAATATATTTAGTAGAATTAATTTGTTTTTCAGTCAAATCTACCTTCTTTGCATTTGTCGTTGCCACACATTCTTCCTTAGTTTCTTCTCCAGCTTCATCTTTTGAATATTCCCTTTCTAGATGAGTTTACTCCACTATATCCATAGATTCTACTTTGTCTTTGCTATTTGGGAAGCTTCTTTATTGTCATTTTACTTTGGTGTCTTGCTGTTTTTACCTATTGCTAAGATTCTTAGGGCGTCTTCCATTACTATCTTTTCTTGTTCTTTCCCTATTTTCATTTAGTTTTTTTTGGGTTTGGGCTGACCTTGGATGTAAATTACTGATTTTGGGATGTTTTCCAGTCCAATTTGATCCAATCAAACACATCCTATCATAGATGCCCAGTCTGCTTCGAGGTTGTACAATTTCATTTACAACATATGTATTCTCCTAGGCTATCTCCAACCATTTTTAACACATTCTTTTCAAAATTATTGTGTTAAGCCTTGAGTCCTAACCCCACAGGTACATTCACCCTTTAAGCAGGGTCCTCAGAAATGACTAGGAAATTCCTAGTGTTTCTTCGAGTTGTGAGACAAGCAAATGGGGACAGCAAAAAATTTCTTGGATTTTGGAGACGGTGGGGGATGACTACTAAATATATATATATACACATATATGAAATTCCTAGTGTTTCTTCGAGTTTTGAGACAAGCAAATGGGGACAGCAAAAAATTTCTTGGATTTTGGAGATGGCGTGGGATGACTACTATATATATATATATATAATATTTGAAATTTAAATAATAAAAAATAAGACTATAATCAAATTGAAAGAAGGTGAAATTAAATAACATGATCATAGTTATCAAGTTCAAAAATACGGATCTGTTCGGGAGGGCAAAAAGATCCGAAATCCGGAATTCTTGAAAAAGATCAAAATAATCCAATCTAGAATATATACATATACATATACATATACATATATGTATGTGAGCATAGTTTTATAGATATGCAAAATTGACAAATACAATGAAAAACATTAATAAAGTAATACAAAATGTTAATATTATATAATTTCTAAGGTTCTTGGGCATTTTTCTATAGAAAACTTAAAAACTAAAAAAATAAAAAAATTTAATATTTTGAAGAAAAAAAGCCAACCTTGACGAACTTATCTGGGCTGGCCCAAAAATTTGGATCTAGTTGGATTTTGTGAAGACAAAATCCAGTCGGATTTGGTAACTATGAACATGATACATCCATGATCCAACATTGAATGACATTGTCACATTACCCACTATTAATAGCATTTATTACAAAGGGCTGAAGTAGCCATGACAACCCATCATCAACTACAATTAGAACTTAAAATAAGGTAGAACCACCGCTTCGTTGTAGAACCATCACTGACGCATACACAACCACCGCAACACATGCAACTGCCCCTGATACATGCACGACCTCCCTTGACACATGCACAACCGCTGCTTAGTTGCTGAATCATTTGCGACATGTGCAACCACCCCATCACTTAGTCGCTGACATATGGGCAACTGACACTTTCAATGAATCGATTGTTTTTCCATGTACAAACAATACTTTGCGGGTCTGTTTCGGCTGAATTCATGGTTGTTTATGAAGATTTTTTGGTTAATCCTTATGGATCATACTTCCCCTTTTCAAGAGGCTTTTGGTCTGACAAAAGCTTAGTGGTTTAGGATATATGGGGAGAGGTCTCCCACTTTCTCCTTGAGGTACCATCTTGCTTGCCTTAGTGTTTTTCCTTTGCTGCCAATCTGTGAAGGCTCTTATGGCCCTCCCTTAGTCTCTCTTGTAGATTGTCTTTCTTCATAAATGTAATTGTTGTTTTGACTTTGTTATGTTGTTGCTTGTCGACATCAGGTAGTAACGATCTTGATGATCGATTGAACGATTGTGTCAACTGCTACCTATTGCAACATTCAAATAGCATGTTACATGTAAAGGTAGAGGTGTGCTAGGTACTTGGGGATATTAAATATTAATGTATAAGGATTGATGGAGATGCTGACATGTGGCACACATCCCCCTTAGTTATATGGGTCCAATATTTTAGGATAAATGGGTAACTTGTGGAATTAGTACATTGGGTAATGGTTGTACTAGGAGGTTATCCATCCATTGTTAGTTATATAGAGGTCTATATAAAGGAGATGAATACCATTGTAAAGGAGATCAATCAAGTGTTGAGTCTTCTATTGTTAGAAGGATATTGGAGGTTGTCCTCAAATCGGCATTGTGGAGTTATTCTTTCCTAAAGGAGTACAATATGGTGTTGCCCTACTTTAAGGGTATTATATTATTTATGCATATATTAAATATTTGGGCATTTTGGTCCACCAATATCTATTGTGTTGCATTGATTTACATTATATTCTGCATAATTCAAATATTACATGTGTGGATCATAACAAGTGGTATCAAAGCATTGATTTGGGCAAATATTGTGGGTGAAACCCTAATTTTGAAGAATTGCTAATATCTTGAAATTTGTTACGAATTTGTCTACAAATTTTTTACTGGAGTTTGAGAATATTTCAAGGAAGTCACAATAAAAAAATCGAGGTTTGATGATTAGTTTTGAGGGAGATATTTCTATTTTAGGGTTATTAATAAATTTGTCATATAAGTTGCAAATTCAATAAGTATTCTGCGAATTTTTTACTGAATAGTATCATCATACAAGAAAATTATGGTAAATTTTTTGGATTTTGTTGATAAGTTTTGAGTGAGTTATTGTGATTTTATGGTTTTTCATAGATTCACTCTATAAGCCGAAATTTTCGGAAGTTTCCACCAAATTTTCACTAAAGTTGCACTATCATACATGGAAGCTACAATAAAAATTATGCATTGTTTTGATTAGTTTGACACGAGTTATTGAAAATTTAGGGTTTTTTTCATTAACCGTAGTTTTTGTGGGATCATGGAGTTAGATTTTTTCTAGAGAGGATATTGATGCCAAAGAATAGTGGCTCCTTTTTAATGAGTAGAATGTTAAAAGAATTTGGTGGCACAAAGTTTGTCACATTTTTTCAAGGGTCTTGCATTACTTTGGTGGGTTGAGTTGGGAGTAAAACAATGAAAGTTTTTGTGGGAAGAAATGGAACAGGTTTTCCTAGATCGATGGGACAAAGAAGCACAAGATAATGAAAAAGAAGAGGACGAAAATAATGATGATGATAATGAAGAAGATATTGTAGATAAAGAAGAAAAAGAAGAGGAAGAAACTAAGGATGATGATGGTAGTGAGGAAGAGAATGAAGGTGATGAAGAAGAAACATAAAAGCAGCATAATGATGGTGCAAAAGGAAAGGTAGAGGATCTTGAAGAGGAAGAAGAAGAATTGGATGATAAGAGTTCAAACGGTTTAGTTTCAAAGAAATCAGAGACAATATTTCAATTTCATGGATGCATTTAAAAGGTCATTATGTCCATAAACCCTGCATCAAGTATAAATTCATCAACAAAGATGTGGCTCAACATTTACATGTTCAAGCAAAGAATATCAAGGAGACTCAAATAGATGGTAATAATTTGAAGATATGAAGCTCACTATGGACAAATATGTTTTGCATTCAAATTTTTATGCTTTGGATATAGAGGGTGTGGATATGGTTCTTGGATATCCATGGTAAGAGACTTTGTGAACAATCAATATTAATGTGTAGAAGATGTTCATGAAGTTTTGGTATAGGAAAAAGGTCACTTTACAGGATATCACAATTGGCAAGGCACAAAGAAAGTTCAGGGAAGGGCATGAGGAAGAAGTTGAAGATGGTGAATAAGAGCATGAGGAAGATTCAGATGAAGACATGGATAAATAAATAGTACAAGCAAAGAAGATTCTTTTTCTACTCAAGAGACAATGGCACAACCACATGAAAAGGTGGACAAGGTAGAAGAAAAGGATGCCACATCATTATTAGAGGAAAAGTCCATATGGCTACACTTGGAAGCCAAAGAATAACTACTATGGATATACATGGAATCAGAATAGTGCAACAGAATATGGAACATAGAATCAATGGGGAATCACTATGACTATGCATGGAAGCCACATAATAACTATTATGGTCATGCATGGAATTAGTGGGGAATCGTTATGAATATGCATGGCAGCCGCATAATAACTATTATGGTCATGCATGGAATCAAAGTAGCGCAATGGAATACGGAACATGGTGTAATATCCCTAATAAAATCACTGACTCAATCTTTGACTAGAATCCCCAACAATAAGACAGCCCTTAAATTAAACAACTCAGCACCACACTATGAAGAAATCACCAACATCACTTTGCTAATATACTTAGCAATCATGGAGATCGCAGATTATGAGGACTTGCAGGTTATGAGATCACAGGACATGAAATTGCCAATGATCTGCAGCATTGAAGATGAAGCGCCATTAATTAAAATAAAACAATAGTTATTAATAAATGAAATCGCAGCCCATTATGGGGAGCGCCAAACACCGACAGTCATTAATTAATTTATAAAACCCCATTCAACAAAAGGAAGTATTAAAAGACATCCCTTGGGGAAAAGACATTTGGGAGAAGAGATGTCTTTTGATGGAAGGATTTGAAGATATAAATCACCAGCCAATGATATGGAATAAATCATTCAATCATATACATTCAAACATTCAACTTTATACAAGCATCATGCTTTACAACCACTTTTAAGGACAAATTCTCTTAATCATGTAATCTGATTACAAGGACGAAAACCCTTGCAATCATTATAACCCAAGGACGAAACCCCTTGAGGATTTATATTCTATTATTAATACAATTACATTTTTTAATTTAAAGTATTATTCTAAGGACAAGTTTACATTTATAAAATAATTTTTCAAGGAATTTCCGAGCAAACTAAATTCTTGTATAATATTCCGATTATGAATATTACAGTGGTATCAGAGCTTTTTTCTTGTCAGCTTGTGAACCATGGGGTCACTACACAAGGATATTGTGCCCAGTTTTGATCAGTACAAAAATCTTTCAACAAAGATTCAAAAAGAAATCTCTTTTCAGACTTTATGGAGTTGAGTGAGTCACGGAATAGAACAGGGCACTATGAAGAAGTGTGGTCGAATGAAGGGAAGAAGACTTCAAGGTTGTCTGACTTACCAACATGTAAAGTCGATTTCAATCAAATTTTGGGTCCTTTGAAAGGTGCTTTTGAGAGCAAAGCATTTGCAGTACTCGACTCAAGGCCTACAAAGAAAATAAAAGCAAATAATGAAGAATGGAAACATGAGAGTGTAGCAGCAGAAATATCCAGCTATTCAACTCTTTTTGAAGAGCGGTGTAAGAGGGTTCGAGAAATGTTATCAAAGAGCGGCAAAGAGCCAAAATCATTGCATGATAGACCTTTGATAACCCCTCCAGCTTTACTAGAAGCTTCAGTCTTGCTTTTACTAGGTTCAATGAGGAGATAAATCTTTATCTAAGTGACTTCAGTTCTCCAAGCATTAAGAAAGGCATGTTGAGCTCTCTAGGTTCCTTACATATGTCGGGCTTTGATTTCATAAAGATAAAGAAATCCAACGTTGAAGTAAAAGAATGTCCACACACGCTTATCCAAGAGGGAGTGGATATTTGTGGAGACTCTTCTATTAGGAAGAATGACATGAAAAATATGGATATTAGAGATGAACACGAGTTGTTTATTGAAAGCACTGATGATGATGATGATATGTGCTGTCTACATCAGAGTGAAGACAAACTTTTGTGTGTGCAAGAGAGAGGTCTTGAGGATTGTTCCCCGAACACAAGTTCTAAATTAGATAAACCAGCTGGTTGCCATATTAATGCACACTGTCAACCAGATATAATGGGCTACAGTCTTAAAAATAAACAAGATGGAGAGCTAGTTAAAATGATTGATGGAATATGGTAAAATCAGGAGTTGGAGTCATAGAATATTGAAACAGAAAAGTTTATGAAGGATATTAATAAGAAGCTTAATTTTAAAGGTGGATTCAATATATTAGTAGATACTGTAAAAGTCTTGCAATATCTTTCAAAGGACAACAAAAATTATGCTCTGCAAAACACAGAAAAGTTCCCTGAGTAGAAAACTAAAGAACCTAAAAAAATTGCAGTTGAAAAAGCTGTGGAGATTGATGTTTTAGATTATGCAGAAATAGAATTACAGCGGGAGAAAGAGATGCAAAATGAAAGTGATGAAGAAGACAATAACGAGATCTCATTATTGTGGAAACAAATGTCATTATCTTTCAAATGTTCCCATAATACGGCAAATCGAGACATGGATTCTACTTATGACAAGGATGATATAGAAGATTGCCTTCATAACTTCATTCTAGAAGATGATCTTGGCAAAGTTTGCACCTTGTGTGGCTTTATTTGACAGAGTATTGAAACAATCTTTGACATCCAATGCGCAAAGGCTCAAAAGGGTACAAAATATTCAAGGCATGTCCCTAACAGAGACCTGGAGACTGTTTTAGGTATCGATAATCAGACATTTTCCAAGAGGTCAGAGTAGAAAGGTCTTGTATTGAAATTTGTGGTTCACTCTCTTCAAAAGCAAAAGAACCTTGTAACAGAAGAATTTGACGGTTACATTTTGGCACATGCACCAGGAGATACAATGTGGAAAGGAGGTTTAATTCTTGAACACCTCAATTTACAATTGCTTGAGGATGAGCAATTTGAGGGAGAGAGGTTTGTAATATCACTAATAAAATTATTGACTCAGTCTTTGACTAGAATCCCCAACAATAAGACAACCCTTAAATTAAACAACTCAGCGCTGCACTATGAAGAAATCACCAACATCACTTCTTTAATGTACTCAACAATCATGGAGATTGCAGATTATGAGGACTTGCAGGGTATGAGATCACTAGACATGAAATCGCCAATGATCCGCAACATTGAAGATGAAGCACCATTAATTAAAATAAAACAACAGCTATTAATAAATGAAATCGTAGCCCATTATGGGGAGCGTGAAGCACCGACAGTCATTAATTAATTAATAAAACACCATTCAACAAAAGGAAGTATTAAAAGACATATTCCTTGGGGAAAAGACATTTGGGAGAAGACATGTCTTTCGATGGAAGGATTTGAAGATATAAATAACCAGCCAATGATATGGAAGAAATCATTCAATCATATACATTCAAACATTCAACTTTCTACAAGCATCATGCCTTACAACCACTTTTAAGGATGAAATCTCTTAATCGTGTAATCTGATTACAAGGACGAAAACCCTTGTAATCATTATAACCCAAGGACGAAACCCCTTGAGGATTTATATTTTTATTATTAATACAATTACATTTTTTAATTTAAAGTATTATTCTAAGTACAAGTTTACAATTAAAAAATATTACATCAAGGAATTTCCGAGCAAACCAAATTCTTGTATAATATTCCAATTAGGATTACACATGGAATCGGAGTAGCGCAATGGAATATGGAACATGGAATCAGAGGAGGAATCATTATGTATGGACACCAAGGAGGTATAGTTATGCTCATGAATGGAATCAAAGTAGCACAATGGAATTTGGAAACATGGTTCGATGGCTATCACCTACCAAGATTACATATGGGTGGTTAGATGATCGAGCACAAAGACAAGTGTACAATGATTTGAAGCACACTCATTATTTGGTTTCTTCTTATGTTTCGGGGATGAAACATGTCGAGGGAAGGAATGTTATGTACCTAGGGATATGATATATTAATGTATAGGGGTTGATGGAGATGTTGATATGTGGCTCACATCCCCTTTAGCTAGTTACATGGGTCCAATATATTAGGATAAATGAATAACTTGCGGAATTAGTACATTGGGTAATGGTCGACCTACATTGGGATTAGGAGGTTACCCATCAATTGTTAGTTAAATAGAGGTCTATATAAAGGAGATGAATGTCATTGTAAAGGAAATCAATCAAGTATTGAGTTTTCTATTTGGTAGAAGGATATTGGAGGTTGTCCCTTCGAAGTGGCATTGTGGAGTTATTCCTTCTTAAAATAGAAGTAAATGGGGTTGACCTACCATAAGGGTATTATTCTATTTCTGCATAACTTGAATATTTGAGCATCTTGGCCTACCAATATCTATTGTGTCGCGTTGATCTACATTATATTCTGTATATTTCAAATATTATAAGTGTGAATCATAACAAACTAAGGGGATGTGTGTCACATTTCGGCATCTCTATCAAGCCACATATATTAATTTATCATATCCCTAGATACATAGTAGGGTGCTTGTATCAGGATCTCCTTGTATTGCACTAATTGTACTAAGCACTACCTCTTGTTAATGAAAAGCTGTTGGCACTCTCATTCTTTTCTCTACTTTATGATATGCACTATTTTTGTGATTGTTCTTGGTATTGTAGTTTCATTGTAAACATTTTGACGCCCTGCCTCTAAAGAACAACGGGTCAAGTTTAATTGGCCTCATTGACGACAACACATGGCATGGAAGCTTAATGGGTCAACTAGTCTAAGAAGTCGTTGAAATAAAAACAAACAAAGAGAGGATGACCTCGCAAGGGACTTTAAGTTGTTGTGGGATCTATTTGTATGAGTACTATTTGTGAGTATGTCAAGTAAGACTCGGAAAGCACCCATGTATTAACAAACTGTTTTGGAAACTTGGTGGCAACTAAAGAGGTCGATCGATTACTTGACCAATTACCAAGACTTCTCAGTGGCCACAATTTGTTTTAGAAGACCTTTTGGCCAAACGTGATCATGAATGATGACAACAAAAAAATCAACAATATGAGGAAAGGTGTCGTTGTGAAGACAGAAGGATCTAAAGATCATTGCTGAACCTAAAGGAATTAGTGCCATTGAGCCCAAATAAAGGGTGGGAGAAGAAGGTATTGTGGTAAGGGAGACAAAGAAATTCAATGGTCTACCAAGCTTTTGGAGCAACAAGAGCGAATATAGGGGTTGTGACAAGCAGCCACCTCTAAGAAACCCTCAAGACAAGTACGAGACAATAGTGGAAGCCGAAGCCAAAGCATGAACTGAAGTCAACGCCGAAGTGTGAGCTGAAGCCGGAAACAAAGGAAGGGTTCAGCTTCTATCGAAATATTGTACACCACTCACAAGTATACAACAGGTGGAGATTATTAGGCAACTATCCCTTCTAGAGGAAGGAAATGATGACCTTGTTGACCAAATACAGTTTGTAAGATTGCAGAAAATCCATGAAATATCCCACTAAATTGAAACTCACTTCTGATAATCAAAGATAGATTTTTTAACAATCTTAAAGCAAATTCAAGATTAAATTGAATTCTAGTACAGCCTGAATAGGTACAGCAGTACCAAATGTTTGCAGCGATAATTTAATTGAATAAACCAGTCAAACCCTAACCTAAAATTAGTAAACACTAAAGATGGGACCTTGATGATCATCAAAGCTAAGCCTGCTAACTTCGTCCACGCAGCCCAGAATTGTATGGCAACAACACATGACACTTCGGCAGGGTTTGCAGAGGTGGTACGGTCTGATAAATCACAGAACATTGCCTGCTTTTGCTGCTGTTGGAGCGATCTGCCCACAAATACACAGCCATTTACCCTAGCAGAGGTATGGCCTGCCACAGAATGCAAAAGTCTGCCTGAAAGTCTCCAAAACTTGCAGCGATTGGATCCTTTATTTTCGGCGATTGAGTTCAGGGTTTATTGGCTGACTAAAACCCCTTTAAATTCCCACGATCAGGTACAACTGTCTTGATAAGTGCCAAAAGTAGGGTTTTCAGCTGTACTGCCTGCAATAGAATTCTATTTCTGCCCTAAATTTCCTTCAATATGCAGCGATTGGGTTTCCTGTTGGTAGGTGCTGCAAACCCTAGTTTTCCCCCACTCAAAACTGCCCTTAAATTTGCAGAAGTTCCCTTTCCCAAGGATGGTGCTGAAACCCTAGTTGGCTCCAGTCAAAACCTAACTGAAATTGATTTTTCTTCTAAATTGAAAGCATAGATGTAATCCCTGGATGGGATTACCAAATGGGTATGAAGGGTTTCGTCTTCATACCTGCAAATTCAAGGATTTTCATCCTTCGAATATTTTTAGAAGCTGCAAGCTTTTCCTCTGGAAAAAGGGTTGTGTTTTTGTTCAAATGATTTCAATAATCTTTTTCTTTTTCACCCAATTATTTTATCATTCACTTTTCCATTCCAACCCTAAAAAAAATAAATATTTCTTTTGATTTAATATTCACCTTTTTCCAATTAATGAATATTAATTGCTTTTGGCCATGTATGTATTAATTACTTTTGGCCCCATTCAATAATAATGAATAGGTGTTCTTTTCCAAAGTTATAACTTAAAGTACCTTTTGGACAACTTAACGAATTATTATTAGATTATTTCCCTTTTAAACCCCCTTTTGTTAGCCTACGGGAAATAAATATAGGCTACGGGTCCTCTGATTTCATTAATTCAAGGAAGGGGACATTACAATCCACAAAATCCAAAAAGGATTCAATATAGCACCTCCTTTTGAGGGAAATTTGTGGTTGAAACGGAATTTGTGGTTTGAAACGGAATTTGATAATTACTTCATTATAGAAGCATAGTGAGGCATTTAAAACAAGTTTCTACAGGATAGAATATCTCTAGATGACGATAGAGAGCCAATTACACCACAACAACTTGAATTGTAAATTAGAGGGAGTAGCATTGAAAGGTGGCGTGACGGTAGGCAAGATAGTCTACCTATCCTCGTAGGAGGGGTGGAGCATAGGGACGTGTCTGAGAGTGCAAAGGAACGCCCAACACAAACCTTCTCGATGACGAGAAACATATTTCAAGAATCCCATCACAAGCAACCCGTAACTAGAACCACGGTTACCCCATCAAGTCCATCTCTAGAAAAGCAAAAGTTTTTGAAGTTCATTGGTGACGGATTGGAGGATTGCAAATAGCAGTGTCAGACATGTATTACTATCTGAGAAAAAAAGGGCACACAGATGAATGGTTGTGGTTGTGGTGCTTCCTCGCCACACTTCGAGGAATGGGCATGGACTGGAACATGGATGCCCCAACCATCGATAAATGTTCATGGGATAAACTTAGGAAAGTCTTTGAGAAGTAATTTTGATTCCCGAGAGAAGACAATGAGATTGTAGTTGAGAATTATAATAGTTGTTAGGGGAAGCATAAGAATGCTCGAGCATACAATTGGAGGCTCAAAGAGATGTTGGGAAAGCTCGAAAAAGAACCAGCAAATGGGTTGACGAAGAGATGGTTCTTCGAAGGATTGGTACTCTCATTGCAAAAGAAGACGAAGGTGGTCCCACCTTCTTCCTATGATGACCAATAGAGCCACAAACACAGAAAGTGAAAACAAGACATCCTCACTCAAGGAGGAGCGAAGATGAAGACTCCGATTCAAGTGATAACAGTGAACCTGGATTGGTTAAGCCTCTTCAGAGAGACATACTTTACTAAAGGAACAAAAAAGAGACACCAAGGAAGAAGGAAAGGACCTATGGTGCATGAACCCTTAATTGGAAGGCCAACAAAGGAAAATGTTTTGTGAAAAATGCCAAGTTATGGGCCATAGAGTCAGGGATTGCCCATTCAATTTAAAGCATAAAGGTGCATAGATACTCTTCACTCAAGGTGAGCCATTGGCACCACCTACCATTCCAACAAAGAATCAAATGATCAAGGGTGTGTCTCTTGGTGCATCCCTAGGTGGGTACTAGAACCAAAGAAATAATAATAGTTATAACATACACCAGAACAATATGGGTGGAAGTGATTGTGGCATCCAATGGGATGACCAAAGTCGACTAAATCATAAAATGTCAAAACTGCAATGAGTGGGGCCATTTTCGCCAAAGATTGCCATAATAATCAAAACAACACTAGACTTATTTGTAGATGGTGTGGGCTCAAATACCATAACAATGGTAACTGTCCAAAGGAAGCAAACGTGAACATCATTGATATAGCAGGGGAGGAGGTTATGGCCATCACTAGAGCTCAAAAAAAAAAAGCTAACTATCCAAACTCATGTATGGAGAAATAAAGATTGGCTGAAGCAATAGTGGAAGTTGAGAAGGCAATGGGTGAAGAATGAAAACACTTGCAAGAATATGCAAGTGCAATGACAAGCAAACTCTGATGTGATAAAAGTATTGCAAGACAGGTCTTATAGGCTATTGTCCCAGTGAAGATAGCTGACCTATTGCAAACCATTCCAGAAATCAAGAATGTCATCATGGCTAATGTGCAACACATTGGCCTAGACATGGAGAACACAGTGGTGCACCTAGTGTTAAGAGGTTGTAGTATTTGGGGACTCGGAGAGCAAGAAGCACATCCATGAACCCATAGTCGAGCCCCACACTCGGGTGACCAAGTGATTGATCCTATGCTCCTAACAATGAATCTAGCCGCCAACCAATAGTCTTGAATATGTAAATCTTGGGAAGAAATCTCACAAATACAATTGTGGATGTTGGGTTCGGTGTGAACATTCTTCTAGAGGAGACTTGGAAAGTCCACTATATGGCTGTCGACTTTCCAGTTTGTGGGAGCAAACCAACAAGGAATAAAAGTATTGGGGGTTCTTATGGCTCAAAAGGTAAATTTTGGCACCCAACCTTTTATTCTAAATTTCATAGTTATCTCATTGGGAAAAAATTGCCTACAATGCATTATTGGGTTGGGAATGGCTGAGAGTAGCCAAAATCGACCATAGCTAGAAAACAATTCTCATCTCATCTAAGAATAAAGGCCAAAAATATACCAGACTTAAAGAATTAGGGGGTTAGAGAAGAAGCAACCTTGTTACACCCATCGGGTTTGGTATTTGAATAGGAACACTTGGGAGAAGGGGACTGAGGTCAAATAAAGCCAAACGATGAAGGGGTGTTGGAGCTGTAGTCATGTGTGAAGGATGAGACAAACTCCCTCATTGGTTTATTCCATTGGTAGATGGAAGATTATGAGTTGTTTTAGAATGACTGCAATTTTGTTGAAATCATGGAGATTGAATAAGACCTGAAGCAAGATGACTACAAGGAGAAGTCGGCAAGGGAGGATCCTTTCAAGGCAATATTTGTACAACATGACATTTAGAACTGAAGTCGGTAATTCCAAGTTTGATATAACTGTCATCCTCACACTTGACTTATCCTCCAAACATCGTTGAATATAAAGTGGGGGATGCAAGGTTAGATGAGAGGCCGACTCTTTAGTTTGGGAGCATCGATGATATAAAGTACAAAGAGCCTAACACAGTCAAGGTAAGATTGGGAGCAAAAGGAGATACCAAGATGATCATTGTTGGTGATGAGTGGGACCTAGTATTGAAGTTAGTAGTGTTTCGGATATTCATTGACTACAAGGACATGTTTTCCTTGACATACAAATATGTAAAAGGGGTACGACTTGAAATGTGTGTACACAAAATCCCTTTAGTACCAGGAGCACGACCAATAAGTAGGAAAGCTTACAAAATGAATAAGATTTATGCTACTAAGGCACAAGAGGAGATTGATAAAATGCTAGAGGCAAGTACCTTTTTTAAAGTGGAAACAAGTGAATGGGTGTCCCCAATAGTGATTACCTTGAAAAAGTAGTTGGCACAAATAAGAATGTGTGGAATTCAAAAGCCTAAACTTAGTCACTATCAAGTACTCGTTTCCTATCCCAAATAAATATTCTATACTTGAGGAAGTTGTCAGGCAAGAAATGCATATCTTAATGAATGTGTTCTCTTGGTACAACCAAATCAACATAGTTGAAGAAGATAAAATGAAAACCACTTTCATAGTGGAAGATGTAGTTTATGCCTACAACTAGATGCCATTTGGACTATGCAATGCCTTGACTAGCTTCCAACTAATTTCATAGTTACCCAAGTCTCGAGAACAGGGGGATGGGGTTTCTGCGATGGCAAAAAATTCTCTAGATTTTGGGAATGGTGGGGGTATGGCTATTAAACTACTAAATAAAATTCAATATTTAAATATTTCAATTTTATTCAATGAAAATTAGGGGTTTAAAGTTTATTTAATGTTTTTCAAGGTTCAGGATGAGGGTTCAATATTTTCGTAAAAATAACGACTTTTTTGGGGGGGTTTTGTTTTAAAGTAAAAGCGTTTGAAAACTTAAAAAATTAAGAAAAGCTAACCGCTCCGAGTTCTCGAGTCCCTGAAATGCCTAAGACATCATGGAAATCTAAAGGACATATCCCCACATAACATTGACAAATTATCTTGCACATCTTTGACAAAATGGTTGTTGGCAACTTCAAAGCCTTCTTGGATGATTGGTCCATATACAACGATCAAGGTACCACCTCTAAGCCCCGACAGAGTTTATGCAATAGTGAAATTGTCTCTAAACTCAGAAGTGCAAATTCATGGTCCCTCAAGGTAAACTTCTTGGCCATATTGTCTATAAAGGTGGAATAAAAATTGACCTTGACAAGATACAGGTAATGGTTGAAATGGAAGCTAGAAATGTCATAGCGGTAAAATCCTTCTTGGGCCACATTGGATGTTGCCAACGCTTCGTCAAAATTTTTGCCTAATTTTGTCGTTCTCTCAACACACTGACAAGAAAAGGAGCTCTGTTTGTGTGGTCCAATGAACAAGAGCAAGCTTTTAAGGAACTAAAGGTGCTTTTGATCACTTTACCCATCCTTGTCTATCTAGATTGGGACAAAGAGTTCCATGTGCACATCGATGCTACCAACTATGCTATTGGTGCGACCTTGACACAAGTAGGAACTCACGTGTTAGACCAACCCGTGTTCTTTGCGAGCTGACTATTGTCCAATGTTGAGAAAAATTATAGCACCACCAAATGAGAAAATCTTATCATGGTCTATGCAGTGTAGAAGTTATGGCATTACCCATTGGAAACTCCCTTCACATTCTATATGGATCACCAAACACACCTCTACTTGTTCAACAAGCCCATAATCTAAGGGTAGATAAGCAGATGGTTGATGTTGCTGCAAGAATTTACATTTAAGATCACTGTCTAGCCTGGAAAGAAGAAAGATATTCAATTAATGTCCATGATTGACCAAAATTAGGTCAATGGGACATGAGACTACATCCAATTACAATAGAAAGTGCTAGGGCAAAAGGACCCTAGGACAAAGACCAACTAAATAAAAATAAAAAACGTTAGTAGTGATAATAAATGAGGGGTAAACCCAAAGCAATAAAGCCCAAACCCATGTGGTTAAGGATCAATACAAACATCCATGTCAGGGGAGTAAGAACCCCCAAAGAGCAAGATCTAATGAAAGTTGGAAAGATTGATGCTCATCCCATCAAACATATTTGACCATGCCCGGGACAAAGGAATCATATAACATTGTTTATCATTGTGAAAAGGTCAATGCGGGATCTAATAATGCTCATCAAAGAGCATCTAAGGTTGAGGGGGCTACGCTAGGTAATCCTAGGAGGAAGCAAAACACTCCCCCAAGAATCCCTTCTAATATCCAAGGCTAAAGAAACACCTGTGGCAGTGAAGAAATTCATAATGTGTGCTTGTCGTTGTAGCTCGGGAAGTAGTCGAGGAGTAGTTGTTCCACTATGTCGAGGAGCAAATCCATTACATTGAGATTGAGAAAATCCACGTTGCTGAGAGATAGTGTGTTGGGGCACCTTAGTATTAGTGATGTGCAAGGATGAGCGTCGCCTCATTGACCTACACCCCTTAGTGTGTGAAGTAACAATATCCAAAGGGAATTAAATGTTGCCAACCTCCATGATGGGCCGAAGGAAAGAGGTGATCAACGTGGGTGCTCTAGGGGCTTCGTGTAGGTATTTGTGTCAAAGAGTGACAAACTCACAAACCCATACAAAACCGTATGCTTGATGATTGTATCTAAGAGGCACATCTTCGAATGGATATACTGGAAGTGTATGTAAATTTTTTGACACTCCAAGACAAAAAATGAGGCTTGTCCCTTGCAAAGGCATGACTGAGAGGCAAGCTTCATACTAAAGACGGTTTAGAAAACTGGACCCCCAAGTAATTGTAGGCTGATGTGATGTCCAAATGTTCCCCTTTGTAGAGGAATTGGAATTGAGAAAGAGAATGTTTGGAGGTGTTGAATATCTTGACCTTAACTTTTCTAAGGTTGACCACCGGCTAACGAAGCTCACAAAAATGAGCAAAGGCATCAAGTTGTCTCTATAAACCATCAACAAAGTGAGAGAAGAGAACAATGTCATCAACATAAATAAGCATAGCTATCACTAGATCATGTAAACTGCAACCAAGATCTACATGGATATGTTGTCAAAGAAAATCCTCTAGCTCATCAGTGTAAATGTTAAAGAGGGTTGGTTAGAGAGGGCGTCCTTGCTTGACCCCAACTGTACTCTTCATAAAGCTAAAAAGACCGTGAGAAGTACAAGATTGTTTGACAATTGCCTCATAGAGCCTCGAAATGAATGTAATGAGAGAATTTGGAATGCTGACATAATGCAACTTCTAGAAAAGTATATGTCTCATATTTGAGTCAAAGCCCTTTGGGAAGTCTACAAAACAACAAAAAACTTTAGAAGACTGATGATGAGCCTCCTCAATAATAGCTGAGAGTGTAAAGATGTGGTCAATAGTTTGGTATTCTTTCTTGAAGCCGGCTTGCCTCCTTGCTCTAAGATTATCTCTCTCCAAGTCCTCCAAAAGTTGCATGTCTAACACCATGGCATAAGGTTTTGTAAACGTGTGCCTACTTATATTGGTCCTGTAGTTGCTAGGGTTGGAGCTATCACTGGGATTACAAATGTGATGGATTATGTGTTGGGACCAATAACGCTGAAAACCCAAGCAAACAACCTCATTAAATAGCTTTGCCAATGGTGATGCAAGGGAATCCACACCATATTTGAGGAATTCAACGTTGAGGCCCTCGTAATCCACTGCTTTGTTGGTACATAACTTATGAATAACCCCTTGATGGTACCGATGGAGAAAACAATAGAAGATGGTGGTAAGGTGGAGACAATGACAATATGCTGGCTTGGGATGTCGTAAAGAGAACTAGCATAGGAAACCCATGCTTGGGGGTCAATGTCAGAAGTGGGTTTTTTCCTTTGGAGGACAATGTGCCAAAAGGTCTTAGGGGAATGGTGGAGGGCAGCAAGGAGAGTAAGTCTTCTTGACGTAAGAAACTCATGTTCATGTTCTTTCGTCAAATAAGACATCGATAATCTCCACAAGTGGAGGGTATGGAAGGAGGGTCATGGGCTAGGGCTAAATGAAGTCTCCATTGTAGGGATGATGAGTCATGTGGTTGTGGACCTTTCTTGGATAACGTCAATTGAATCCCTTGAAGTTGTTGACAAGGATTTTCTAGATACCCACTTATTCCAAATTGCTGTATCATATTATGAGAGTATTGGTGATTATTTATCTATTGCCTCTTTCCCCAGGGACATGCAACCTATTGAGTGGAGGAAATTGGCTTTGAAGGCTTAAACATTCCAATTGGTCCATGGACTTTTGTACAAGATGGGCCCTGATTAGGTCATGCGAATATGTGTAGTGAAGGAAGATATCTGGGATGTACTCGTGGAAGTGCATGAAAGTCTAACTGGAGACCACATGGGTCTTGATGCTATGACACAGAAGGGATTCCTTGCAGGACTGTGGTGGTCGATGTTGCATCACGACACCAAAGAATGGGTTTTGGGATGTGATACTTGCCAAAGAACTGGGAAGCCACTTGAAAGTGACTTCATTCCCCTATGGCTGTAATAGCCCCAAGAGCTTTTTGAACAGTGGGGTTTGGATTTCATTGGACCATTAAAGGTAATGAGGTCCACCATTGCAAGTTTATTGTGGCTGCCACAAAATATATAACTAAGTGGGTAGAAGCCAAATGTTCTCTGACAATTTTGCCTTAAGTACGGCAAAATTTATCTATGAGAAAGTGGTAACTAGATTCAGAATTCGGACGCAGATCACCATCAACAGAGGTGGGCATTTTGTCAATCATGTAATTCCACTGATGACTTCGGAATTTTGAATCTTCCATTCTCTCTCAAGTCCATACAACCCAAGTGCGAATGGTCAAGCAAAGGTTGTTAACAAGGTTTTAATATCGGTAGTCTAGAAGTTGTGTAGAATCGAGGGTGCAGAATTGGAAAACCACTTAACTATAGTTTTTTGGGCCTATTGTACTACCTATAAAGTTACTACCAACCATACACCCTTCTAACGTATGTATGGTCAGGTGGTAGCAGTTCTGATGGAATGTTTGGTGCCAAACATAAGGGTAGTGGTTAGAACTGACTCGTTGATGGCAAGAGCCTTGTAGAACAACTTATCCAGTTGAATAAACTAGATGAACATCGTGTAATGGTGCAATGGGCTATTGAAGGCATGCATGAAAGACGAAAGTACTAGCATTATAAGCACCTTTGACGAATGAAATTCAAAGCAAGAGCTCTAGTCCTAAGGTATAATGGTAGCCGAGAAATTAAGCTTAGTAAGTGTAAGGTAATATTGCTGGGCCTCTCAAGAATATTTGATATCTTCAAGAGTGGAGTTTGGTTAGAGAACTTGAATGGAATGTTAGTCAAAGACATAGTTAACGACTCTAAATTAAAGTTGTATAGCGTAAGGACCAAAATATAAATATGATTCACATCGCACTTCCATGTATGGGTGATAAAATGTTAAAGTTGTCGGGGACCACCGAACCTAAATAAGGTATAGACAAAAGTGAAAATGAGAAAGGATTAAAAAGGAACCATATGACTAGTATGAGCTTTCATCTTCGTACGACCATCGTACGACCATCAAATGACAAAGGGACGTCCACCGATAGGAAATAATGTTCAACCAACACTGGACAATCAAAAAGTACACATCGTACGACTATCACCATATGATCAACAAGTAAATCTACCTTGTGGCCATTCCTACTTACTCCCAGGAAACCCCTGTATGCCCAACAAACTTGCCCTTAGTCGTATGGCTGCAATAAGGTCCTCTTTGGCCGTAATTGGTAACAACCTTGTCATTTTCATTTCCGGATTTGCAAAATCACTTACCCTTGCCATATGAAGACATTATATTGGTAGATTCATAATTTTTATTTTGTCATAAGAAGGAAGTTCGACAAATCAACTTTAGTTGTAGCCTTGGCTCCAGAAAGTAGCACAAGTATAGGGTTAAGAGACGTTACCAAATTTCAAAGGCCAAAATCAATTTTCAACAAATAGCAACAAGGGGTTTTAGCAAATGTGCCTTTATTGGAAATTCTAGGTTTTCTACAGTAGTAATGACAAAAGAAAACACAAACCCTCCTTTAGTCGTAGCACCAATAGTACAACAGAAGAATGGCTTGCAGCTTCTTGCCATTGAAAAATTTGGCATGACAAGGGGATGTCATTTGGTGCCTCAACAAAACCCTACTTCAAATCTGAAGATGGTGCAAACCTCGTTGGTAGCAACTCCGAGCAAGGGTCAACAAAATGTAGTAAAAACCAAAATGCTAGTGAACCACAAAAAGTGAAATCTAAGGTGTTGTCCACTCTTGAGATGCTTGGTTGGGAAAGCTTTATGACTGCGAAATCCCACACACGTTGGGTGAGTAAACTAGAGACCTATGAGGTAAAAGCAGTATTACACAATGTTGGCATGGATAGAATCCTAAAGATTCCATACTTTAGTGCTTGGGATTTCGAGCCCTACTTGGTTTGGATGGTTTCCAGCTATAATAGGGACACCAAATGCTCATTTGTCTATTACATGGACAAAGAGATCCGAAGTACCTACACTCCAAAGGATTTCACACCACTATTTGGCGTGCCTTCAAATGAGTTGTTTGTTTGCAAACTGGTTGGCAACTTGTTGGCCATTTTTTGGCCTACATAGCAAAATTTTGCCTAAGTGTGAGAGGGTGGGCATGCAAGCAAGACTTCGGGTTTTACACAACAAAAGAGTTCGGGTTTTTGGAAGAAGTCTTCGGGTTTTACAAGAGACAACTTATTTCACTTTATGAGTAATCAACAGTTGAAACCCCTCAACAGAAGTAATCTGGGTTGGAAAACCCGAATTACTCTTGACAGTGCACATCGGGTTTTGAGAAATGCTTTGCTTATGAAAGTTTTATCAACAGAAGTAATCCAGGTTGGAAAACCCAAATTACTCTTGACAGTGCAAATCGGGTTTTGAGAAGTGCTTTGCTTATGAAAGTTTTATCAGAAGTAATTCGGGTTTAGAAACCCGAATTACTCAGGATAGTGCATTTCGGGTTTCTCAGGGTGAATGACTTATCTCTTTTTATAAGTAACAAGCAATGAAGAATCTGAAGTAGGTAACAGTGAAGAGTTCGAAGTTGCAGACATTGAAGAACAAGCAAATAGACTCGGACAAAAAGCCCGAAGGAATTCCTTTGGGCAATTTGTCTGAAGGAATTGCTTGGGAAAAGTTCAAAAGACAAGTTAAAATATTCGAAGGACACTTCCATAAAAGCCGAAGGGCCGTTGACAAAAAACTTGAAGGGTAGGTACCCTTCGGGAAGGTTCATTTTAGGATCGGAAGGGACGTTTACAAAAAACCCGAAGAGCACTTGCCCTTCGGGAAGGTTCATCTCACGATTTTAAGGGCTTTACAAAAGCCAGGGCACCTGCCCTTCGAGAAAAAACCATGACAGGATTTCTGAAGTGCTGTTTTTAAGGCCAAGGGACAATTCCCATGGACTTTTGTCCGTGGGAAGTTGAACACAAAAAGCCCGAGGGAATAAAATATAAACAAGGCAAAGAAAGAAGGAAAGATATCCTTTGTAAAAATTGGCAGACAAAAAAAATCCAAAGGGAACTAAGGGGCAAAACAAAAGATCCGAAGAAAAGCTAGCCCAAGAGAAAGCCTGCAGGGAATGAAATCCGCGGGAGATAAAACCAAGGGGAAGCCAAAAAGTCCAAAAGAAATGGATATCCTTCAGACAAATTGTCCGAAGGATTCCTTTGGAAAGCTTGGTCAAAGAAGGGAAAGTCTGAGGGCAGAGAGACAAAAGCGAAGTTCGAAAAGAATGAACATAATCCACGGGAAAATGACTTAGCAAATAGCCCAATGGATTATTCGAAGAAATAAAACAAAAGGGAGAGGTTCGAGATAATAAAGACCCGAAGAGAATGATCATTAGGCCAAAGGAATAAGTAAGAAGGGAAAGTCCATGGAAAGATAAATACAGACAGAGGTCAAGAAGCAGAATTCTAAATTTAGCCAAGAGAAATCACGAACAGTTGGGCTAAGAGAAACCCATGCACAAACAAAATACGAAGTCAATGTGGAATTCCATGCAAGCAAAAGCTAATTACAGTTGACTAGTCAAGGCTTCAGTTGATTGGTTGTTGAAGTCAAGTTTATCTCCAAGGTCAACTCAGCCTTTCAAGCGTTCCAACTCGGCTCCCAACGGATCAAGTTGGAGTTTTAAAATTGGCATTGTCGTTAGATTTCATGCAGCTATTGTCATCTCATACTTTCAAACGTTCCAGCAGCTCATGAAGAATGCCAAATTTGGAAGTGGGCATAGCATTATTGCATGATAGAGAGGTTTAGCAGCCCAAAATTAGCCACTGTCCACTTCAACGCCAAGGATTCTTCATGCAAGACAAAAGACAAGAAAAGACAAATTTGGAAGACTCATGCAACGCAATTTGGACTTGGGCTAGTGAAGAGTTAACTTCCTCTCCTATTTTCAAAGCCATCTCTTGGCTATTGTATTTTTCTATAAGTTGGCTTTCAGCCTTAGATTAAATCATCCATTTTTTGGCAAGAAAACTTCTGCCAAAGATTGTGCTGTAAATTTTTTCAGAATCAATAAGAAAAGGATTGTGTTTTTTCAATTTTCAGTAGTTGGTATAGTGTACTTTTGTTATAGATTTGCCTAAGTGATAGATTTTCTTTCTTCCTTGTGAAATCTGGATTCGTACCTAGTTACTAGCTGGTCATTTATGCAGGTCACGTTTTGTGTTTGAATGTCTTTTGCTGAGTTTATAGTGGATATTAGTCGCTGTTTAGTGCCTTTCATCAGGGCTATTTTTTCCATTTCCCTCAAGCTTAGATCATTAGATTAAACTTTTTTCGTGAAATACTTGTGTATTGATCAATTGGAGTTGAAGTTCTGCCTCTTCCTTGTCTAAATCAGTGTTCTCAAAAATTCGATTTGAATGGATCAAACAAATTAGGTGTATCATCATTTTAGCTAGGATTTCCTTTCAAGTTCTTCCTTCCCTTTTCCCCAGGCAGTTTGTAGCATAGAATTTGAAATCCTCATAGATACATCTTACAGGAACTAGCTTTCTCTGGAGGTTTTTCTCATCATTGAAGCACCCACCCTTGTGAGAAGATCCCATTGTTTCAATTGGAGCGAGGATTAGCCATTTTAGCACGTCTTCGATTAGGGTGCAACTCCAGGTTGACAACACAACTTTCATATGGCATTGGCTCAAAAGGACTCTGCAATGCAACACCTTTGTATGAAGGATTTGACTAAGTGTTGGGTTGCAATTGGGTAAAGGGGAATCATGGCATCAAGAAAATAGTATTAGGCTTCCGAGGAGTGGCAATGTATTTTTGGATGTAATTCGATGTTGGGTTGTAGGTACCGCTCGCTTTTTTGATATTGTATCTTGGATGACAAATTACATGCTTAGTTTATGATGGGAGAGGTTTACAATTGGGGAGAGTTTTGTCGACTCGTATTCATGACCTCCTGTCCTTGATATGCAAGGGTTCTTTTTGGATGTTGTGTACTCATAGGCCACATTGGGAACAAAATCCATTTCAAATACTTATGAGTTATGACCCAAGTTGGCAATCATTTTTTTGATGGAGATATCTTACTATACCACTAGTTGAGGGGAACCATGGTAACAAGAGAAAAAATAGGAGACTGTGAGTTGAGATAGCCGCTTTGGACGAAGATGAGGGAGAAGGCTCTGACACAAATGAGGAGGATGAGGATGATGGTCCACACATGGTTGGGCCACCAAAATATTCTCAATCTAGGTTGCCTCCTTTCTCTTTAAAAGCACCACAACAATTTGGACATGCTAGCTCAGATTACTTGTGAGGAGCAGCAGATAGAGAATTGGTTGAACTAGTTAGGGGAACCAATTAATCCTATACCGGAGGTTCTGAGTAATGCCTTACCATCCCTAGAGCCTATTGAGCAAGAACATGATCTCCTTGGGGTTGATACAAAGGTAACTTTAGAGGCTGGGCGCTCTAAGACAAGACCTGCAATTTTTTAGGGTCCTAAGGATGAGCTTGTTCTTGTCTTGTTTCTCAGCCCAAACACTGCCAATCCCTATGCAATCTTGTTTCAGTTTTTGAAGGCTATGGGACCCATGGTCCAAGCCCTTCAGGGCATTACTAGTGGGGTCAGGCATTTGGATGTGGCACAAGGACTATCATAGATACAAATGATTTTGGATGAGGTCGCTCGCATCTTGAAGTTTGCGTAGGAAGATTGCCACTCAAAATTCACACGGATTTATGTTAGCAAAGGGTGGCACAAACAAAGCACTCTAGAGATGCATGAGCAGTGGATTCCCATCCCCGTTCCTCACAATATTATTTCTCTAGTGCAAAGCATATTGAAGTTGCTACGGGGTATTGAGCTTACCTTTTGATTTCAGTACGTACATCTGCAATTCTACATGTGTGTGCAAAAGTAAGTTGGAAGAGGAGATGGACACTGCTACAAGTGAGATTGCCTCGCTGTGGATTCAACTCGAAGATCAAAATAGCTGCTTCCATGTTCAGCTTGCTCAACAAACTCAACACACCCAGGTTTAGGCACACACAGTTACTGAGTATGAGGAAGTTAAAACAAAACAATTTCTGGTAAAACTGCGTAAATGTTTTTTACACAGTTTAAAAGTCTTTACACACTTTTACCAGAAATAGTTTTCGTTTACGTCATGGATTGTGGAAACACTCTCTCTCTAATATGAGAAAGTTGTTCATGAACTCAATGGAAAGCTTTTAGGAGCTAAGCACTAGATCAACCAACCCAAAGGGAACTTGCAGGAAAGTATGCAGATGATAAAGGTTTCACGAGAGTGTGAACATATGGCAGTCAAGTGTCTCCATCAACACACCACTAAGGTTTATGCCCTTCCGGCTGAACTTCAGCAACTAAAATCAGATTGGACAACAACTTCTGGTTCCTTTCAAGCTTGAGCTTGATGACCTCTAGAGATGTCTTCCTCTTTCCCCCCTCATTTCTTTTCTTGAACTGGTTTCGTATGGGTATTGTTGGATGGGAATCTGACTCATCTAAAGGAAGGAAGGAAGGGGGGGGGACGAGGGAGGATAATGTAGACCGTCTTTCTCAATAAATGTAATTGTTGTTCTGATTTTTTCATGTTGTTAGTTGTCGGCATTAGGCACTAACTAACTTGATGTTCGGTTAAATGGTTATGTCAACTGCTAACTGTTGCATTTTGGCATTCAAATAGGATGTTGCATGTAAGGGTAAGGGTGCTTGTATCAGATCCTCCCCATATTGCATTAATTGTAATGAGCACTACCTTATGCTAATGAAAAGCTACTGTTAATCATTCTCTTCTTCACTTTATGATATTCACTATTGTTTGTAACTGTTCTTGGTAGTGTAATTTACCTATAAACATTTCTGAATTTTCTCTGCAACACCACATCCACGTCCAACTCTCCTTGTGCATCCAAGATGAAGTTTTAAATAGAGGGTAGCAATTGCCCTTCATCTTTATCATCCAACATGGATGGCTCATATATGTGCAAGATCTCACAATTTACTACCGAGTGCATCCTTGTGAATGAAGGCAAGTTAATCTTGAAAGCATTCTCTCCAGCATGCTCGAAGATGGTGAATGGTCCATTTCTTAGATGTTTGAGTTTCCTAGCTTGTCCTTGGAGTCTCGCCTTACTCAAGTAAAGCCAAACCTTGTCTCCCACCGTGAATGTATGTTCTTAATGGTGCTGCTCACGGCTAGCCTTATACTTGGTTTGAGACTTTTCTAGTTGTTCTTTCACTTTGAGATGGTTTTCTTTAATCCTCTCAATGATTTTTTCTAGTCACCTTTGAATCTAGTTCTTCCCCTTCTCTTTGCTGTCCCAATGCGACATCAAGTGGGTTAGTGGGAAAGTAAGCCAATCTTGCTTTGAAAGGCGACTTCTTAGTGGATGTATGCTTTGTCCAATTGTAAGAATGCTGAATGTATGCCAATGATTTGTACCAAGATCTTGGATGCTTGCTATTATAGCCCCTTATCAACTGAACAAAAGTCCTATTAACATATTTTGTTTGCACATCGGTTTGAGGATGGAAGCATGTGCTTCTTTGTAGTTTGTTGTCCATCTTGATCTTTAAGATGGTCCAAAATTTTCCCAAAAATTTTGAATCCCTGTTTGATACAATAGATTTAGAAACAGAAAAATGCACCCATAGTTTAGAAAGGAACAATTCAGCTGCTTCATGCCTTTTTATTGTCTTCTTACATGGAGTTAAAACACACATCTTACTGAATCTAGCTACTACAACATACAAGTAGTTATTCTCATACATAGGCAAACTTCTCGCAACACCCATATAGCTACTTTCCCATGGTCTAGTAGGCATATGTAGAAGCATGTACAACTCTTTTTTTCTAACTTAAGGCTGGCATGTGCAACAGAGTTTACATCCTCTTATGAATTTAGAGATTCACTCTCCCCTTGATTCTTGTAATAAAATAGAGTCAAGACAACATCGCTAATAATGTTAAAGACAATGCTTAAAATAAAGCTGAACTGGAGTCAATGCCAATGATGGTTGGTCAGTGCCTATCAATGCATAAGAGCATGATGCCAAGAGCAACCCTAAGAAACCATGCTGTGTGAGGCAACAAGTGTGTCAGAGAAACTTGAACCAAAGGCAGTGCAAAGGGAATTAGTCCCCAATCAGCACCAAAAGTGGCACAATAGAAAAAGGCCCAACCACACGTGAGAGGGACTTGTGCCCAATTTGTGCCTGGACAATTGTGACACCAAGGGTTTCTCTAACTCAGGGAGAAGCTTTTGCCAAACACATTGTGTCTGCCTAGCACAACGGCAGGCATGAAACAAGACACTCGAGTACAAAGGACTTAGCCAGCCAATGAACTTCCAAATGCCACAGGCAACAAGAAAAAATCATTCAATATGTATTAATATGTGGTCTTCATTATTGGTAATGAGGAAGTCTGAATAAGGTTGTTGCGTTGCTGATCCAGGCATAATGCTACCTTAGTATTCCATTCTTGATGTTAACATGCTCTACTTATGAACAGGTTTAGAAATTTTCATATTTCATCATAGTAATTTAAAAAAATTCAAGTTGCTTCTTTTGTCAAAATTTTGTCTACCATTTCCAATGCATTGCTATTATCCAAATTACCTCGTCTCCACCATTTTTTCCTTGCCTCCAATTTCATTTTCCTTTCTGCTCTTGTTAACCTGCAATGAGGGCATGGAAAAATCTAAAGAAAGAAGTCATCCTCTAGATAAAGGCTCCCAACCTCCTGAAATTCACTCTGATTCTTTGTTGCCTTTTGTGTATGTTTCCTGCTCTCTATAGGGTCTTTGTGGTCATTAATGATGCGATGTTTCTTCATTGCCCATGCATTGCCCTCTACATGCATAGCTCCAGCCATGTGACATTGGCATGAGTAGTTTTTTCTATTTTTGTTTGTCTAATATAATTATTAATAGAAGATATATGAAGAAGATAGGATCTCTAAGTGACATTGATATAGAACAAGAGTATACGATTTATAGAATAAATGCTTATATGGTCATAGAACGAAAGCCTCCAACTAGATATTATATTTTAGAAATTGTCTTATAAGTACCCAAATCAACCGAAAGAAATCATGGAAAGCAAGCTTTGATGATGGCTTCATTAGCACATGGCATATCAAACATGGACTAACATTCACCAGCATCAACCATATTGCCAACCACACTCCCTAGAGATGTGATAAAACACATGGATGTGGATAAACCAAGTAATAATCATTTTAAAGCAAATTTACTGCAGACTAAAGAAAAAGAAGTACATGGAAAAATAGTAGCACATACTGAAAAGCATATGACTAGATATTATTTTTCAGAAACTGTCTTAGAAACAAACCAACCAACTGAAAGAAATCATGGAAAACAAGCCATGATGATGGCTCTACTAGCACATGGCATATCATACATGGACTAACATTTGCCATTATCAAACATATTGCCATGTTGCCATATTGCCAACCATGGTAGCCCGAGATGGGATAAACACATGGATGTGAATAAACCAAGGAATAATTGTAGTCAAGGATAGGTGGTCCAAAGAAGGACAGCCTTGTCCTTGCAACCATTAAGCTCCCCAAACACAATACGAGATTGGAATCAAAACTAACACTTTTATCAATCTTTCTTGAGGAAATATAAAGCTTACACTCACCACACCCCCACTCCTCTTTTTGATTACAACACAAGAGATGAGTTATATGCACATGGTAGTCCCTAAACAGACTGCACTCTACTTTCTGTTCCTTTGTGCCCCCACCCAAGCACTCCTAGCAAGTGTCTTCTAACTCCATTCTACCATCTTTGTATCCTTCTCGTTTCTTTTGTGCCTCATGGAGTGACTATTGGAATCCCTTCATGTTGGAAAACACTCAAAATAAGCAATCAATTTTTTTTTGTGTTGTTACCCATTTTTTGTAATTGCCACTGGCGAAACTGCCACTTAATGTAGAGCGGCAGTGTCGAAACTGACTCGACCGTCCGTTAACGCAGACCTGTGTTAACTGGCAGTTTCGTCATGAGACATGGAACTCTCTATCTCCATGACTGAAACCGTTCTTTCCCTCTTCGAGGAGCCTGTTGAAGTGCTAATGATCTGCATGGGTTGTCTTCTTATTTCCAATTTGACCTAGAGGGTCACAAATATAGAGGATCTCTTTTTGGATGATGCAAGCTTACTTGATTGCTCTGATGTTCCTGCATTAGACTTCTAGGGTAAGAGTTTGTGAGCATAATGCTCACAAATTTGGGCTAGGTTATAGAACCACCCTTTTGACTTTGTAACTAAAGCCATAGTGCACCCTTCCACCATGTGAGGTATTTCCCTCTTTTCCAGCCGCCTGTTGGACCAAAGACTGTCGTCCTCCTCCAATAAATTTCTATTCTCTCTTTCCATCCTCTTGTGGGTTTCTGCCTACCACTATCTGTACACTTCCACAAAGTGTCTTCTAAACCATTTTTCACATTCACTTTTCTTCCAAGAGTAAACCTCAGCGACTGCCTTTGCTGCAGCATCATCTTTCCCTCTTATTTAAGTCTTCAAGATGTCTTCAAAAAGTGCATCTATCTTCTTTTGGAATGTTGTCCCTTCTACCCTTTCTTCACCGTATTCATCACTTGTTGAAATCTCATCCTCTTTTTCACTTGCTTAGGCTGATAACTTTTTTCTTCCCGAACTTTTATGGGGGCTGCTCCCACATATGCAACACCTTGCACTGCTCCCATTGCTCCTTGTAGAAACACATCCACCACCTCCAATTCATATTTTGCCTCTATGCCACATGGGTGACACTTTTCATCCTTCCTTGTTCAAACGCCTTTTGGATCAACCAACAAACTCTGACTTTATCTGTTACAACTTCATCAATCCCTATTGCTGTCCTATCACCATTCTTCACTTGTTCACTCTATGCTTCCACTCCTTGCCCCTTCTTGGAAACCACTACAAGACCATATTCTTCAAGCACTCCCTCGTTATCTTCGTTCTCTCTATCTCTACCCTTTCTTAATATGGTTTCTTATTTCTCTTTCTCTTTCTAAACTACTATACTTTCTCCACTTCCTGCAACAAAATCAACACACAAGACGTTATTGGAATCAAGCGTTGCCTCAATCATCCTCATCTCTTTTTCAAGTAAGGGATGATCCTTTACTCCTTTGTCAAATATGGGACATTCATGAATCATCTTCTTAGCTGCCACATCTGGTCTTGCTACAATTTCCTGATCTTCCTTTAATGAAAGTTCTTCCTCTCCACTCAATGCTCCTTCAATATCGGCATCAAATGCATTCACTTGAACTTCCTTCACCCCCACCTTCATGCCCTCTAAAAGACATGCTTTTGTTGCTCCTTTTTCCACTAGGGCTTCCTCAATCAGCTTCAAGGTTCCCTTATTCCAACGAAGCTTCCTCTTCTTCATTCTTGCAATGCACAGTGTGATCCCTGCTCTCTTCCTTCTTTCTTTTGCCACACCTACAATGACAATTTCCTCTCCAATGATGTCTAGCATGGCTTGCGCAATCAATAACTCCTCCTCCACCTCTTCAATCTTTGACATGAGTTGTATAGAACCACCCTTTCTTTTCCTCTTTTCCTCATCTTCCACGTGGGCTTGCATTTACCTTACCACAACTTTTAACTCGGCCACTTGGGCCACGCACTTCTTATCCATCTCTCTTACTTTCCTCACTCACATCAAACCCACTGCTGCAACCTTTCTATTGCAATCCTACGTAAGTTATACACCTCTCTAGACCTCTCTCGTAACTTTTTGTTCTCTACCCACCTAACAAGACAGAGAACACCTCTCTTTTCACCACACTCTAGCCCTTATTCTTTTTTTTAAATAGAGGACAAACTCTCGTGCTTTCTTACTAAGCCCAGAGTTATTACCGGCTTTGATGCTAGTTGATGCAGTCAAGAATAGGAGTCTAATGAAGGACAACCTTGTCCTTGCAACCTTTAATCTCCACACACACAATATGAGATTGGAAATCAAAACAAATTCTTCCATTCATCTTTCTTGAGGAAATACAGATCTTACTCACACCACACACCCACTTCTTTCTTTGATTACAACACGAGAATGAGTCACACACTCATAGCAGTCCCTAAATAGACTGAACTCTTCTCTCTGCTCTTCTGTGCTCCCACCCAAGCACCTCCGCTCTCCCAGCAAGTCTCCTCTAACTCCAGCCTTCCTTATCCGAATCCTTCCCATCTCTTTTGTGCCCCATGGAGTGACTCTTGGAATCCCTTCATGTTGGACGATGCCCAAAATGAGCAATCAAAAATTTATGGGTTGTTTCCTAACTTGTGCAACTGCCATGGAGGAAACCTCTGCTTAATGCAGAGCAGCAGTTTCCTAATCGCCAGTTAACACAGACCTGCGTTGACCGGCAGTTTCATCATGAGAAAAATAACTCTGTCCCCATGACTGAAACTGTTCTTTCCCTCTTCTGGAAGCCTGCTGAAGTGCTAATGATCCATATAGGTCATCTTCATGTTGCCAATAGGACTCAGATGCGCGCAAATACAAAGGATCTCTTTTTGGGTGATGCAATTTTGCTTGATTGCACGGATGCACCTGCATCAATAATCATCTTAAAGCAACAATAGGACCCAGATGCATGCAAATACAAAAGATATCTTTTTGGGTGATGCAAGATTGCTTGATTGCACAGATGCGCCTGCATCAATAATAATCTTAAAGCAACTATACTGCAGATTAAAACAAAATAAGTACTTAGTCAAACAGTAGCACCTACCAAATAAAGAAGCATAATGGGTAAACCAAACTCCCTTTTTCAGAACCTTTTCTCTATTTATGGTTTTTGGACACAGCATTTCAAGAAGGAAGAATATGACAAAAGTCATTTTCTACTACTAAAGGATCTGCAGGCTATAGCTCTCGAGTTTAAAAAAATTAACCAATTTATTGTAAATCTGATTGCAGTTCGTATTTACAACATTTTTAATTATGTATTAATAATTAATCACTTGTTCCTAGGATAGTTCATTTCATAGCCTATAGTGATCTTCCTTGACTTGTAAATGTCTAGAATGGGAGTGTAATTTCACTGAAAAAATAGGGATGATTTGTGACAGTGAGAGATAAGCAGAAGAGTTTTTTTTAGTAGACTATCAGAATTAAACTGTAACAATTGATGGTAGATGAAATGGTGAAGAGAAGATATGACGGTTATGATAGTGACAAAAGAGTATTATAAAAAGTTAATGGATGTATAAGAAGGGTGTGGCAGGAAAGGGAAAAATCATCTAAATATGCTTCATATACAGAAGTTTGGCACCTTTGATATGCCTTGTTGTGACCCTATTTTATACATTTCCTCATGTTGATATGTCTACTCTCCACATGTCTTTATTTCGAAGATGACTTTTCCATAAATGCCACAATTTGAAGCTCAAAGTAAAGTAATATTGTATGTGGGTGCTGATCTAAGACAATATTATGGCACACATTTATATCATGTATCCTACATTGTCATACGTCCTTATTGCTGCAACAAAAAAATAAAACCTTTTAGTTTTAATTACCATATAGGGACTCAACTCTATTTGTATAATATCTATTTTGGAAGGGCTGAAAACCATAAAGAAGCCAAGCTGCTTCCATGTGTGTTTTGGAGGGGATTCCTTGTTCGGGTGCTACAAAGGTTAGGGAGTAGAACATTAGGAACCAAGAGAATGACTCTTATTTGATAATACTCTTGATTCCATGAATAAGTATAAATGAGTGACAACTATATACAATTGGGAAAATGGTGCCAAAAGAAGGCAGCATGTGGAAATTATATTTTGCTGAGAAAAAATGATCTGCATGTAAAATAATTCCACACATCAAAAAAATTAAGTGAAGAAAGGTGGCATTTGTCTATTTCATAAATATAACTGGTCAATGCAATGCACCATGTCATTTGGAGAGCTGTTTGAGTAATGTCTTATGATGAAATGTTCCAGAATATGGTTAGGGAAACCACCTCAGATTGAATTGAATGTTCATACCAGTCACAAATTTACTACTGTACTTTATCAAATCGAACTGGGAAAACAGTTGATGAGTCAGTAGTTATGGAAAACTATCTCAATTCCTGCATGAGTTATTGGAGATTGATATTGGCTAAGAAATCTATAGTTGAACTAATATGTGCTTTGCCAGTGGTATATGCATGATCTATTTCTGTAAAATGGGAACTGCAAACCTATAGTTGAACTAGTATGTGCTTTTCTGGTGGTATATGCATGATATATTTTTGTAAAATGGGAACTGCTGATTTAAACAAATGTCTGTGGGCAGCATTTACTGTTGATTTGAATCTTGTGTCAGGTTTGTCAGGAGAAGATGTAAATAATGACTTGTACACTTTTGTTTTCAGATTATTTAGATACAGAAGTGAACTTCATGTAAAACGGGTGTATAAAATTTATAAGTTAATGCAAAGTATTTGTAATTTTGGCATTTCTTTCTTTGTGATCTCTATTCCTTTCGAAATGCTTCTTGCTCCAAACATTGTGGTTCAGTATTGATTTCTTCGTAATTTTATCCATTTGCATGGAAGATTTATATCAAATCAGTCTGATGACCTCGCCATTTACTAAATATAATAAGCTTCTCCTGCAGGATGTATCAAGTTTCTGGAGTCATATTATCTCATTCTTGTGACAAAGCGTCGTCAGATAGGCAGTATCTGTGGACATGCCATTTATGGCATTGAAGAGTCTCAACTAATAACTATCCCCCATAGTTCAGTGCAGACTGACTTGGCACATTCGAAGACGGAACTAAGGTTCATTTCTTCAAATTTTCTACTCAAGAATCTCAATGATATTCCAGATAAACCTTAATGAAATGAGATGAAGTTGGAATCAACATATTTTGTGTTGAATTAACATCGATGGCTACTTCCTTTAGAAAGAAAAACATAATTGCTGTTTTTTTTTTTTGTCTTTTTAATTGTGGTGGAAAAGAGGAAATTTATATAAATATTGGATATACTATATGAAAAATATTATGATTCCACATGGTTGGATACTATACACCCTGAAAAAGCCTAGGTGAGTTGATCGTTCTTGTCTGGTCCATTTCCCACCAGGCATCCAATTTACTACTCCTAAGGACTTTGCTTTATAGCTTGCTCATCTGGTATCGGTTTGTCCAGCAATTGACTGTTGATGATTTGAGCAGACTTGTCTGATCCCTTCAAATCTCACCTCGTCTCTACAACAGGTCATAGAAACGTTCTGAGCTCTCGATTTTTCTACCCTTGCCCATAGAGGGACCAAATGGAAACTCTGAAATCTGTTTCTCAAGGGTTAAATTGTTTTAGTGCAACAGTGCCAAAAGCTGCATGAGATAAAACAGTGTCATAAGAAAATCCCTAAGAGTAATAATTAAGTTTAAGGATTCACTTGATCATAGAAGTGTTATTTAAATTTATAGTTAATTAATATTGACTTGCTTCCTTGTGGTTGATGCTGTGATTCAAAGTATATATAAGCGAGTGTAAAATATGTAAAGGAATGATTTTTCTGGTGTATTTTGTCACTATGTAATGGAATTTTAAAAAAAAAAAAAAAAAAAAAAAATCTTTTCTTTGTTAGTTTCTTCCCTCTAAAAAGTAAATCGCCACAGTATAGTAGATGATAGGATCACAGGAGAACTCTCTTGACTATTCTCAAATTTCAGAGCCCTGCATTGATTTATTACTGCAAAGCTTCTCTGTATCTCTGCTTTGATTAATTTTATCTGGGACTCTGCCATATAAATTGTTTCTGCATTGTATCCCACCATATGTCGAATTGGTGACTACCTCTAACTCTTCCCTTTCATAAGATATCATTTAAAATTGTATTCGTTTTGATTTGAAGGGAAGACTTTGGCCTTCATCTACGTGAGTTTTTAAAGGACACCTCTGTGTTCTTGTAAGCTTGTATCATTAAGTTTGGGTGTCACCTCACCCATGTTGGAGGTTAATTTGCTTAGCTTGACTTTCAAACGAATCTTTAAAATGTCAAACTCTGAAGTGCACACTAATTTCTTCTTGCTCTGCAGATACAAGAAGCTGCTTTCTAGTGTTGATCTCACAAAGGACTTCTTTTATAGTTACACATATCCAATTATGCAAAATCTACAAAAAAATGTTCTTGCTGCTGAAAGAGAAGGGATGCCATATGAGAATTTATTTGTCTGGAATGCTTTTCTGACTCGCACAATTCGCCAAAAATGCAATAATACACGATGGACTGTTGCCCTGGTTCATGGAAACTTTAGACAGGTACAGAGCACAAAATATTCTGTAGCTCTCTCTATGACAATATGTATATCTGGTTAAATGTGGCCTCTTTGTGATAAAGGAATTAAACTACAAAAATTTGACTGTGTTCTTTTCAGTATTGTAAACTAGTTTTATATTGACTTTCAGAATGTCTTGGTTGTCATGTTACTGTTTTCACACGATCTCTTGGTTATCTATTACTATGTTCTCGGAACATATGTTTCTATTTGTGTTCCTGATCTGCATCCACAGACAATAATTCAAACAGCCTGGCAGTTTTGAAGAGCAAATGCCTAGGATCACTTTTATAGCGCTTGTTGTGCCCATGCCAATGACATCTACAATCAATCTTTGTACATTAATATTACAGTAACCCTGATCCATGGCATAAATAACAATTATCTCATGTTGTGAGAAACATAAAGGTATCCCAAAGTGGTATGCTGTTCCACATCAATCATTTTAAGGAATAAAGAAATAAAATTTTTAGTTTAATTTCCACGAGCGACTGAAATAGGTTGGTGGACTCAAACGCATATCAAATTATAATAAAAAAATACTGGGGTAAAAAGAATGCGAAGATCTAAAAAGTAACTAACTGAAGCAAGGTAAATGTAATTAGACATGTAAATCCAAAGCATGTAAAGCCCAACATTGTTATACAAGTACAAATACAAATAGCCATGTGAGGGGGAGACCCCTAAATGGAAACAAGGATCTGATGAAGGCCAAAGCTGGAGACTAAGGCCAGGGATAGCTCACATTTGTATCAATGCTCAAAGCAAATGAACTGTCATCATCGCCATCCACCACCATAGACCATAGAGTATGTCTAGGGCTAAGGGCTAGGTTGCATGGTACTTCATGTAGAACTTCTCCCACAACCAATGCCCATTGACCACTAGAGGTAGAGAGAAAATTGGTGACACATGCTTATCCTTGTGCTTTGAGTTGTGGACCAATAGAACAAGATGCCCGTTGATGCCGAGTAGGAGCACATCCATGATCACTCGTATGCAAGTGGACTGGGATATCCTAGTAGCGTACAGAGGAAGATGTTGTATTGAAGACCTATTATCATCTCAGTATTGAGGAGGTGCGTCTGAGCAATGCTTGGTAGGGTCCCAACATATAGGATATATGATGAAAGGAGATAATCAGCTTGGTAGCCCTAGTGGTCCGCTACAATGCCTTATGGTTGACAGTGACAACCTCTCGAAGGAAAGGTTAAATTTATATATATGAATGAGATAAGTACAATGAAGGATGATTGCAAGGAAACAGATCATCCAAAAACAGACCCATAGGAGAGCACAATGAACAAAGACAACAAAAGCACTATGTGTTATAATGCATCGTAATTACAGCAACCAAGGACAAAAAAGACCAACCGTATAGTAAGAAGAGAGATCAGTTATCATGAGGTAAAAAGCCCAATTGGAAAATGTAAAAAGCATGTAAAGTTTAAATGAGGATGAGATGGTGATAGTGAATTGTATGTGGGAATTGCCACATCTTTGAGCGTAGTAAAAAGCAGTTATTACAATTCGTTCATGGGGTGCGCAACTTGGATTCAGCCATCCTGACTGTGGGCACTAGGTATAATGGCATTGTAGCCATGAAAAGCTTAGCTTTTCAGAGCATTTTGGTCAATGTCTGAAGAATTTGTGTGCATTATTTGACTTTGTGGAAGCTCAGAGACACTGAAGGATTGGCAGAGCAACTGTAGAACATTTGTTTATGGGCTCAGTGATGTGCAGGCCCATTAATTATTTGTCAAAGGAGGAAGATGGAGCATTCTTGACTGGCCCGGGATGTTGTTATTAAATACCAACCCCTCTTTCTAGGCATTTGGAGTCCCTTAACTCCAGGTGCTCTGAGCTGAAATCACTCCTTTGTATGATCTTTCATGTCGTTTTTTATTTTTATACAATATTCTTCATTGTTCCAAACTTCCACTCATACTATTTTGTTTTTATTCTGTCTTCAAAGCATGATTAACTGTCTAGAATCTCTAGAATTTGTATATGCATGTCAATGTGGCTAGACATTGAACATCATTGTGCATTTTAGTTTATAAAATTTTACTTTCAGCAATATTTTTTCTTCATTTATTGTAACAAAATAGCAGGACTAAGATCTTGTTCCATTGGCAGGTCAAATTGTCAGTCTTTGGCCGTGTATTTGTTGTTATACTCATTTCAAGACGTTCACGGCACTTTGCAGGAACAAGGTGCATTTCATATCCCATACATGAAAAGAATATTCATTTACAACAGTTTTCTCCGTCCAGTTATATACCCCTAGCATGTTTTTACTGAGAAATTATGAAATTCAAGGAATATTTTTTCTTGCTTGCCCCTGACCCTCTTGTATAGATGCATTTCTATGTTTGCAAATTGTGCGAATCCGAGGATAAAAATGATTGAAATAAACATTTCTTTGTTTGCAGCTCTCTTTCTACATTGAACTTTTTATTATCCATATGATTGAAATAAACATTTCTTTGTTTGCAGCTCTCTTTCTACATTGACCTTTTTATTATCCATTATGTATTATCCTTCATAGATATGGATTAGCAAGCTGGTATATATTTCAATTTCATCTATTATAAATTTAGTTTATGTATGAAAAGTTATTTCTCATTGCATTTGAACCTATTAACCAAAGATGATACAACTTCTTTGCTGTTGCTGTTACATGGGTACTCTCAGCTCGGTCATAAGGATGGACAAATGAATACATGCCAGTCCTGGGTACTGTCATCTTAGTATTGTAAGCACCCTGTAACTTTGTTCCATGACTGTAACATATACACCGTTCTCACATGATCTGGTGGTCTCCCTAAACCAAAAACATAAAGATAGTTACACAAGTAAGAGAAGAGAAGGAAACACAAAAAAATAGAAGACTATGAAACTTAAATAAGACTCTAATGCCTTCCAACACTGGTTTAAAAGTGAAAAGGAAACCATAATTTTGAGTACTTATTTTGCAAACTCCTACACTGCTGTATCCAGATTATGGAGTGTCTTATGTGACTATTTATTCTACTTTGTGAAACACTAAACCTTCCCTTGATCTAAACTGCTTATGAAAACCTTGCCTTTTTCAATAGGATATAAACTGTCTACATTAACGCCACATATTTTGCTTCTAAATTGCTTACTTGTATTAGAGTTTAAATAGTTGAAATTTAGATTATGTACTGCATTCTTCTCTCTAATATCACCTCCGTTGATACAAGAATTAGAAATGGGGATGGGAAACCAAGGAAATACAAGCATCGGATATGGGTATGCTAACTTCAAGATATGGAAAAAAATCTTTAGCAGATGCATTTATGGGAAATAGCATAAGATTGCATTGGGAATAGTATTAAAAATTATACTAATGCCCATGAATTATCAAAAGTAGGTCAATATTAATTGAGAATACATCCAATTATAATGAAGAGTGCTAGCGTATAAGGACCTTAGGATTAAAAACTAATTGAATATAAAGAACTAAAGCACTGAAAATAAATGAGGGTTAAAGACAATGGTCTCTCCCCCAAATCTTATAGTAAATGGGACATCTGAAAATTAAATTCTCCTCAGTATCCACCTCTTGGAGGGAGAAAAGATGACGGATTCACACCCCATGTGGAATATGACAATCAATCTCAACCCACAACTAGTGGGAGCACACAACTGGCTGAAGGGAAACCTCAATCCATGTGACCAATGGATCTGGAGATAGCCAGGCTGATGGATGACACCATCCACTGTGTGCAAGAAATGCTCAGCATAAAGGGAAAAACATAAAATTGATAAAGATTTCCCACATAAATGTTAAAGCAAAGATGGATAAATTGTTTCAAGCATTTTATACTTTCAAAAAACATAATGATCAATAGTGCAATATTGATGCTTCAAACTTATAAATTTAATTATCAATTTTTGTACTTCATTAATGTCAAATGGCAATTCATTATTATAATGCCGAGTGTTGATAATGCTAAAATATGTAGTGCCAATACAAAGTTGAAAAGGAGAGAACTTCAAACCATAGCTTGCAATACTTGGCGAGTACTTGCTTAGTGGACGAATATTCACAAGAAATTGTGCATGACGAATACTTGCCGGTTTAACTCGCAGGGTTATTTTTTTGTAAATGCTCGCGAGTATTTACACAGTACTCTTGATTACTCACAAGTACTTGCGAATACTTGGCGAATACTGTGTAAATACTCGCAAAAAATGTGTACAAAAGGTAAAAAACACATCTAAAAGGCCAAAAAACGCATCCAAAAGGTCAAAAATGCATCCAAAACACTCCAAAAACGTAGAAAAAACACATAAATTTGTCCTTTTTAACTTGCTGAGTGTTGGAGAGTTGTCAATGATGTCATGGAGGTGTCCAGGTGAGGGGATGAAGTGTCTTGATAGTCTATGTGTCAATGACAAAGTGTGCAAAGTGCTTGTCTTAGTATGCTTGAAAGTGGCTTGGTTGATCTTTAGTTTTGGCATGGTTAGAGATGATCAGGGTTGAGTATGGTGATTTGAGGATGTGCAAGGGGTCCTATCAGAGGTTAAAAATGATTGGAGTGCTTGTGTGTATGAGTGGAATTCATCCAGTTCTTCATTATGTTCATCTAGGCATAATTGTCTCTGTGACAGATAAATCTAGGGAGGCATTTTAATGTCGTTATATCTCACTTGTGTGACGGTTCCAAGAGCATATTGATATATGGTTGGATTCTCCTATGTGAGGAGATCATATGGTCCAAATTTCAGATCATGGGATTTAGCACAACAAAAGATATGTGGGTGCAAAGTTGGTCCCTCAGACAAAAGTGCACCAAGTTTCAACACTTAGCCAAATTTGTAAAGACGATTTAACAGTCCGCGTTTCATCGCATTGAAGATCGACGACGCGAAATGAATTCGAGTTCAAATACGTTACCTGTCTAAGTACAAGAAAGAGTATAGTAAGCAGTTTGGTGATGGCATATCTCGCACACATGGACGTTTCAGGGGGAAATGGTCATATGGGTTTGTTTAATATTTTGCCTAGTTTCTATAGTTCAAATTTGAGAACATGCGAATGAGTGAGGTAAAAGATATAACTGTGCAATTTTGGCCTTCCAAGCAGATTGCAATGGTCTCCATAATCATTTTTGCACAATGTTAAAGATCAGGACCAGATGGAGATCCAACAGTTCACGGGAGTTTGTACATCTAGATCTACGGTGCGTAGTAAGTCAAATGGGTCAAAGTGTTCGATACTTAAACTGGGTAAAGAGCGAGCTCCTTACAAAAAGATCAACGGAGCGTGTTTGTTCCAAGGTGTCCAATGAGATGAGGACAAGTGTTCAATGTTTAACATTGAGCAGAGGTAAAAACCAAGCTTCTTCAGAAGATCAACGGTGAGCGGGTGTTTGTACTAAACAAGATCAATGGTGCGTATTAAAGTTAAGAGGTCAAAATGACAGAGGTTTAACAAGGTAAAGGTCGAGCTCCTTACAATAAGATCGACGGTGCGTATGTGGTCAAGATTGCACAAGATGAGATCAACTGTTCGAAGTTTAACGTTTAGGCAGTGACGCATTTTGAGTTAAAGTTCGAAGAAGATCGACTGTGCGTATTTAATCTTAAGATGTGAGGGCACGAGATGTGTTTTAAGTGACCGAAGTTTAATTGTGACCGTTTGAATTCAAATATTTGAATTTAATAAAGAAAAGACCAGTGTCTAGTTTTTGGGCCATATCTTTTGATCCAAGCATAATTTAATCATGGTGTAAAAAGCGAATTTGTAGAGGACTCCAAGGTGCATCGGCAATATTAATTTGAAGATCTGAAAATGTGTACAATCAAAGTTATGAAGGTTCAAAGTTGACTGTGTTTTCATGTTTGCTCTGCAAGTAACCCGAGAAGGGTATTTGAGTTGTGCTTGTTGGTAATTCGATGTTTTTTGATGAACTATTGATCGGGGAGTGTTGTAGACTCCATGAGGACCATCTGTGTGCATTTTGAAGGTTTGATCAATCATATCCAATATGAACAAATGTTTAGAAGCTGACTGTGTGCTCGCTTACAATGGTTGTTGTACAGAATGTTGTTTGAGTAAATCGTGCTTAAGCAGAAGGGTATTGTGATGGATGTTGGCACTTAAGGGGGACCTATAGATCATGTGGCATGGGTCCATGAGTTGGAAAGTGTTCCTGTGTTCTTAGTTTACTTGGAGAAGTGTCAAAGAGGTGAATGGGTCATCATAGGACCTAAAAGGTGATTTAGGCCTATTTGAAACTGTGTTGTGCTTAAGTGTGACCCATGTTAGATGCTTTAAGGGTGAAGGCATATGTTTTGGCCGATAGGAAATATTGTGATTTGATAATCATGATAACTCTATAAATGGTAAAACCAAATGTGTTGGTTTCTAGAGATTTTGAGAGAAGACGCTATATGAGAGACTTGTGAGTAGGTGCTCGAAGTAGAGGCTTGTGTGGACTGGTGGAGTATGTGTTAAGAGTGTAATAGAGACTTGTTGGAGCAGAGTGAAGAAGAGACATGTGTGAACAGAGCATGTGTTGAAGAGTGCAAAAGATAGAGGAAAGACACAGGTCAGAGTGAGGACTGTGTTTATGACCATTTTGACATGTTGCTAGTGTTGTGATAGAACTGTTGAAGGTTGATAAGCATGAGAAGTGTGGAGTGATCTAGAAGGTGGTTTTTGGATGCATTGTGAGTGTGTGAAGAAGTGAAGGAAGCGGTGTTATCAGAGGTCCATCATTAGGTGTTGAAGACATCAGTTCAAAGGTGGAGGTGTTCATCTCATAGGAGGTCAGAAGGACATGATCTTTCTTAGGGGCAGGTGCTCCTTGATAAACAGGGGTTTCACTAAAGGCATTAAGTCAGAAAGATGTGATCAAGATTGCTGGTCACAAGGACTTGATCATCTTAGGGGCAGATGCTCCTTGTGAAATTGATGTTTCACTAAATCTTGGTCAGAAGGACTTGATCAATCTCTTGTTTGTAATCTCTTATAGGACAAGTAGTCCATGTGTTGCAGGTTTGAGAGTGGGTTTTATTCCCCATGAAGATTTCCCACAGGAGCTATGTGTTGTGTGTCTGATCTTGTGTATGCATTGAATGAATGAGCTCTCTTGTTAATGTTGCTTGATGAAGTTGATATATGCTGATTGTTTAAGAGTTTGACACGATTGGAATTGAAATTGAAATATCTGGGCTCATTGATTCAGCGCCCCTCTCAGTGATTGTACCTCTAACAATTGGTATCAGAGCAGGTCGTTTGCGAAAGGCTTGACAGCTTGAAGGTGATTCAAGGTACAATATGGGTAGACATTAAGGAGGTTTCTCTACTAAGCAAGCATCGATGTTCAATGGATTCAATTATGCTTTTTGGAGTGCAAGGATGAGGACCTACATCATGTTTCTAGGGTTTGACATTTGGCAATCTATTGTGTATGGTTATTTTGCACCTACTATTCCTCCATCCAGTGTTGCAGATAAGAAGTTGTTCGAGAACAATTCTAAGGCAATGAATGCTATCACTTGTGGTATTTCAGAGACTGAATACACCAAGGTAATTCATTCTACATCTACCAAGGAAATGTGGGATAATTGAAGACTATTTATGAAAGATATGTAAAGGTTAAGTTGGCAAAGTTGCAGACTCACTGAAGACAATTTGAGTCTTAAGATGAAGGAAGAAGATTTTGTGGCATCCTTTTTGCAGAGAGGTGATGAGATTCTGAACATCATTAGAGGTATTGGAGAGAAGCTTGAAGAAACTACTGTAGTTCAAAAGGTATTAAGTTCCCTCTCTCTCAAGTTTGATCCTAAAGTATCTGTTGTAGAAAAATTCATGATCTTGCTCTGCTGAAGATGAATGAATTGCATGGCATCCTTACTGCCTATGAGATGAGGAAGAGTGATGATATACCACCAAAGAAGGAAGCAACATTCAAGACAGAAATGAAGCCAAAGAAGAAATTTCAAGGTAAGAAGCCCAAAGAAGATGACACATCTGATATTGATGAAGATGAACTGATTGCTTTATTTACAAGGAAATTGAAAACAAGGTCAGGCAAGTATAAGGGTAAGCCGCCCTTCAAATGCTTCAATTATGGTGAGATAGGACATTTTGCTAACAAGTGCCCTCATAAGCATAAGAAGAATGATGATGAAGAGCATGATGAAGACCAAGATGAAGACAAGAAGACATACAGGTCTGATAAGAGGAAGAAAGGTTTCAAAAAGTATGACAACAAGAAGTTATTGAAGAACAAGAAGAGTCTCTACACCAATAAAGGCTACAACTCATCAGATGAGAATGAAGACAATGACTCAGAGTGTGATCATGAAGATGATGGTCTTGTTGAAGATGAAGCCCTCTTCATCGCTGAGGAAGTTGTTCACATCAAAAGGAGTCTACTTGGAGTGATTCAGATGATGATGACGATGAGGTGGACTGTGAGACTGAATTGATGAATGCCCTTGAAGAACTGAAGATTGAGAAGAAGATTAACAAGAAGATTAGTCACAAATCAAGGACTATGAGGAGCAATTCAGTGTGTATGAAGCAAAAATGAATGAAGACACCAAGGAGTATGAAGATATGGTCAAGCATCTTAGTTGTCAATTGAAAACCCTGTCTACAAGCCTAAAAGCTAAAGAAGATGAATGTTCAAGGTATGTAATTGAAAATGAGTCATTGAAATCTGAGTTAGAGAAGACATCTAGTAAGGTGAAGTCTTTTGTGAGATTCGAAAAGAGCTCAAGTGATCTAAATAATATTCTAAATGATCAAAGCATGCAAGTGATAGAACTGGTCTTGGATACAAAGAAGAACTAGAGAATGCAACTCAAGACAAGATGAAGACTAATATGAATAAGAACAATCTGACTTTGAAGACAAATCATCAGACAAGGAATGAAGGTGTTGGCAGATTGAAGACAAATCATATCAGACAACCAAATGCAATGAGGGATGCAAGTTTCAATGGTTATTGTTACACATGCAATCAGTTTGGACATAGAGCTAGAGAATGCAAGAGACTTGTTAAAAATGAGTTTGCATGGAACTATGATGGGGGTCATCAGTCAAAAGGTGTGAACAAAGTCAAGTGCTTCATCTGTCTTGATGAGGGACACTTTGCTAAGTAGTGTCCAAATAAGGTAAGGCAAGGTGAGTCTTTTTCAAAAGAAAGAGTTTGTTTCAGTTGTTATGACATAGGACACATTGCAAAATTTTGTCCATATCAGGTAGGGCAAGTTGAGTTCACTTCAAAAAGAATGGTTTGCTACAACTGTGAGAAGATTGATCACATTGCTAGATTCTGCAAGCAAAGGCCATCAAGTCAAAATGAGTTTAATCAGGGTCCTAGAGTGCAAGGAAGAAGGCGAGTTAACTCATGGAAACCAAAGGTGGTAAGTATGAGTCATGATGGGTTTGCCGGTCCAAGCAATCTGTTTACTATGGTGGAGAATGCTACAGAAGTTAAAAGTGTGTCAAGGGCTCTCATTGTCTACTCATGTTGTGGATAAAGAGAGCAAGCTCAAGGAGAGGACCAAGGTATTGGTTGAGGCTAGTTCTGAGGTGTGTAGGGATCCAAGTGAACATTCAGTTGTTGCTGAGCAAGTTTCATACAAAGAAAAATAGTTGTCTGTGCCTAGTGATGAGATTCCAAACTACAAGATGGATTCTTCAAATGAAAAGTTATGCCATGAATCTATGTTGTCTCCATGTATTTTTCTTGATATGTTTCATCAGATTTCAGTACTTTTGTGTATTCTTTCTTCATTGGTTGCAGTGCTTGGTTGAAGAGTGTTGACATGTGGCAAGGGGAATTTGACAAGGCAAATAAAAGGTAGGCTCAAGGTAAGGGGCAGTTTGTATCATCTTTCTAAGGTGGTCCTCTCCTATTGATGGTCTTTTCAGGTCCTCAGGATCAGTTGGTGCCCACTTTGTCATTGTGTCAAAGGGGGAGAAGATTCCTATTGTGAGAATGCTTGAAGAGAGAGAAGGAAGGTGAGCTGTATATTGTTTCATAATGGGTGTTGACATCAATGACAAAGGAGGAGATTGTTGGAGAGTTGTCAAAGATGTCATAGTGATGTCATGGAGGTGTCCAGGTGAGTGGATGAAGTGTCTTGATAGTCTATGTGTTAATGATAGTGTGCAAAGTGCTTGTCCTAGTATGCTTGAAGGTGGCTTGGTTGATCTTCAGTTTTGGCATGGTTAGAGATGATCAGGGATGAGTATGGTGATTTGAGGATGTGCAAGGGGTTCTATCAAAGGTCAAGAATGATTGGAGTGCTTGTGTGCATGAGTGGAATTCATCCGGTTCTTCATTATGTTCATCTAGGCATAATTGGCTCTATGACAGATAAATCTAAGGAGGCATTTTAATGTCGGTATATCTCACATGTGTGAGGGTTCCAAGAGCGGATTGATATATGGTTGGATTCTCCTATGTGAGGAGATCATATGATCCAAATTTCAGATCATGTGATTTAGTGTAGCAAAAGATATGTGGGTGCAAAGTTGGTCCCTCAGATAGAAGTGCACTAAGTTTCAACACTTGGCCAAATTTGTAAAGAAGATCTAACGGTCTGCGTTTCATCGCATCGAAGATCGACGACACAAAATGAATCTGAGCTCAAATACGTTATTTGTCTAAGTACAAGAAAGAGTCGAGTAAGCAGTATGGTGATGGTATATCTCGCACATGTGGACGTTTCAGGAGGAAATGGTCATATGGGTTTGTTCAATATTTTGCCTAGTTTTTATGGTTCAAATTTGAGAATATGGGAGTGAGCGAGGTAAAATCTATAACTGTGCAAAGTTGGCCTTCCAGGTAGATTGCAATGGTCCCCATAGTCATTTTTGCACGATGTTAAAAATCAAGACCAGATGGAGATCCAACGGTTTGCGGGAGTTCGTACATCTATAACTACGATGCGTAGTAAGCCAAATGGGTCAAAGTGTTCGATACTTAAACTGGGTAAAGAGCGAGCTCCTTACAAAAAGATCAACGGAGCGTGTTTGTTCCAATGTGTCAGGAAGCAACGAGATGAGGACAAGTGTTCGATGTTTAACGTTGAGCAGAGGTAAAGACCAAGCTTCTTCAGAAGATCAACGGTGAGCTGGTGTTCGTACTAATCAAGATCAACAGTGCGTATTAAAGTCAACAGGTCAAAGTGACAGAGGTTTAACAAGGTAAAGGTCGAGCTCCTTACAATAAGATCGATGGTGCATATGTGGTCAAGACTGCAAGATTGCACAAGATGAGGTCAATTGTTCGAAGTTTAACGTTTGGGCAGTGGCGCACTATGAGTTAAAGTTCGAAGAAGATCGACGGTGTGTATTTAATCTAAGATGCGAGGGCATGAGATGTGTTTTAAGTGACCGAAGTTTAACTTTGATTGTTTGAATTCAAATATTTGAATTTAACAAAGAAAAGACCAATGTCTGGGTTGTGGGCCATATCTTTTGATCCAGGCAGAATTTAATCATGATGTAAAAAGCGAATTTGTAGAGAACTCCAAGGCGCATCTAGGAATATTAATTTGAAGATCTGAAAGTGTGTATAGTCAAAGTTATGAAGGTTCAATGTTGACTGTGTTTTTGTGTTTGCTCTGCAAGTAACCCGAGAAGGGTATTTGAGTTGTGCTTGTTGGTAATTCGATGTTTTTTGATGAACTATTGATTGAGGAGTGTTGTAGACTCCATGAGGACCATGTGTGTGCATTTTGAAGGTTGATCAATCATATCCAGTATGAACAAAGGTTTAGAAGCTGATTGTGTGTTCGCTCATAATGGTTGCTGTACAAAATGTTGTTTGAGCAAATTGTGCTTAAGCAGAAGGGCACTATGATGGATGTTGGCACATAAGGGGGACCTATAGATCATGTGGCATGGGTCCATGTGTTGGAAAGTGTTCCTGGGTTCTTAGTTTGCTCGGAGAAGTGTCAAAAAGGTGAATGGGTCATCATAGGACCTAAAAGGTGACTTAGGCCTATTTGAAAGTGTGTTGTGCTTAAGTGTGACCCATGTTAGATGCCTTCACGGTGAAGGCATGTGTTGTGGACGACAGGAAATATTGTGATCTTGATAATCATGATAGCTCTATAAATGGTGAAACCAAATGTGTTGGTTTCTAGATATCTTGAGAGAAGACATTTTATGCGAGACTTGTGAGTAGGTGCTCAAAGTGGAGGCTTGTGTAGACTGGTGGAGTATGTGTTAAGAGTGTAATAGAGACCTGTTGGCGCAGAGTGAAAAGAGACATGTGTGAACAGAGCATTTGTTGAAGAGTGCAAAAGATAGAGGAAAGACAGGTTAGAGTGAGGACTGTGTGTATGACCATTTAGTCATGTTGCTAGTGTTGTGATAGAACTGTTGCAGGTTGATAAGCATGAGAAGTGTGGAGTGATCCAGAAGGTGGTTTTTGGATGCATTGTGAGTGTGTGAAGAAGTGAAGGAGGCTGTGTTATCAGAGGTCCATCATCAGTTGTTGAAGACATTAGTTCAAAGGTGGAGGTGTTCATCTCATAGGAGGTCAGAAGGACATGATCTTCCTTAGGGGTAGGTGCTCCTTGTGAAACATGGGTTTCACTAAAGGTCTTAGGTCAGAAGGTCTTGACCAAGGTTGCTGGTTAGAAGGACTTGACCAAAAGGTTGTCAGAAGGACTTGATCATCTTAGGGGTAGATGCTCCTTGTGAAATTGATGTTTCACTAAATCTTGGTCAGAAGGACTTGATCAGTCTCTTGTTTGTAATCTTTTATAGAACAATTAGTCCATGTGTTGTAGGCTTGAGAGTGGGTTTTATTCCCCGTGAGGGTTTCCCACAGGAACTATGTGTTGTGTGTTTGATCTTGTGTATGCATTGAATGAATGAGCTTTCTTGTTAATGTTGCCTGATCAAGTTGATATATGCTGATTGTTTAATAGTTTCAAAGGATTGGAATTGAAATTGAAATATCTGGGCTCACTGATTCACTCCCCCTCTCAGTGATTGTACCTCTAACACCGAGTATTGGCGAGCATTTTTCCAAGTATTTGTTGAGTAAAATTTTTGGGGGTGGGCGAGTACTCACCAAGTATGGGTGTGCAAACTATGCTTCAATCAAGCTTGTGGTGATCAATCCTCTCTCTTTTACTATTCTCAAGTGCATGTATACTCTTAGGTGATCCATAATCAACTATCCTATGGATTATCTCAATTCATCAAGCATATCTTTTTGTTTTTCACAAATGAAGAAAAATCACAAATTGTATGGCCTATAAAACTATAATAATTAACTTTTTGCGTGCAAGAAAACAACTACAAGAAATACTAATAGTAGCTTAAGTAATCAAACTTTAACAGGTGTGAAAAACTCTATGAGTGAAATCGGGGACGTTTTCGTTCCCTGTGGAACACTTGAATACAGTGGTATAGAATGACTACAATGGTTTCCTCTAATTTTGACATCATTACCTATGTCTTTAGGAAGGATTCTGAGGCCTTTTTGAAATTGCTTCTCCTTCACTTCTTTGGAAGGAGACACATTCTATCGGTTACATAGCCTTCTTGTCTTCTCCCAAATGTGGTGGTGCATAAAGGATATGTCAGTTGGTGCTATAGCCTTCTTGTCTTGTCCCAAATGTGGTGGTGCATAAAGGATTTACCAATTGGTGCACCATTTTTTTTGACCTATTGATGAACGTTGGCCACACTTTATTTAGCTTGTTTCTACTTGTTTTCCCCATGGGACATATCCAATTCTTGCTTTTCTCAACCCAAGGCATGCAGATCTGTAATGTCCTAATGAAAGAATTTGCATAGGCCTTAAACTAGTTGGAGACATATCGTATAATATATATTAAAACCATAGTTCAAAATCTCGGCAAATCTCATGAGATGACTGCAAAATGAGAAACAACAGGGTTCATTGCGAGACAATATCCTTCAATTTCTTGGCAATTTCTCGGCAATTTCTCAGCAGGGTCGACTGTGTTAACTCTATATACTGCGGTTTGGTAACTGTTATTAATTTCTCATGTCATTTAATGAAAATTAATAGAAAATATACTTATGTCATTCTCTGCATTCATTTCTCATGTCATTTAACAATGTTTTACATTTAATTTAAGTTTTTTTTCGAATTTATATGTTTTTTAAAGTAGTGATAAAGTTGCCAAGAAATGTCGAGAAATTTTGCCCTGCCTAGAACAAGATTTTGAACTATGATCAAAACAATTGGCTCAGAGTGAACCTTCCAAGAGAAATCTGCAAACACCACTTTGCCTTTTCAGCCTTAGTCAAAAACTGAAAATTCTGCTCTTAGGTACCCAAAAAATGGGAAACAAGCTTGCGTATACTTGGAGCACCTTTTTCAGGTTTTTATCGATGATCCATTTTGGATCATGTAGGTAATGTCTAAATCATTGTTGTCATCATATATAAAGTTCAAAGTTTTCTCCTCATCTACTAATGGGTTATCCATATCTGACAGCCCATCCCAAGCTTCTTAGTATCATCAACAATTTGTTTTCTATCATCCACATTCACATCCCAACAAACTGCAACCTTTGGTGTCTTTCGTTGTAGAAGTCAAAAGTTACTGTGCATATGAGCCAAGTTTTTGCCTTTTACAACTAGCGTATTCCTTTTCATTGGGTGAATAGAAGAGTATGTGCTTCATTATTTTCACAAGCAAATGAGCTGGAAATCAAGGACAAGACTTCAATAGCGCCAACTGGTGAATTTATAGAGGCGTATAACCATGCATCGTCTACCAACCAGTTGGATCTTGTTGAGCTAACCTTCATGTATCCTCTCTTACTAATGGGGTTCCAAAAATCATTTCTCAATAGATCAAATGAAAGGTATTGTGATTTGATGATGCTTGTCCGTTCTAAGGAATACATTTTTGACATGGCTTGCATGAATCTTTCCTTCATCTCTGCATCCTCCAATGGTGAAAGCCTACTAGGTAGAATCTTGTACCATTGTGGGTTCAAGGCACACTTTTCCATATGTAATCTAGAATTTATCTTACGCCATCATCTTTGAACAATATCTAAAATCATTTTCTTAAAGATTTCCTTATGCCAGTATCATGTAGCTTTTCATTATATAAAGCATTTGAAAATGAGATTTCTGGATTCATCATGTTGGTAGAAACAAAGTCCGATGTTTCGAGTACTATATGTGTACCCATCGTTAGGGTGAAAAGAACATGAAGTTTCATGTTCTTTTCTCCCTGATGATGGGTACACACAACGTACTCGAAACATCGTGTTTCGATTCTACCAACATGGTGAATCCAAAAATCTCATTTTTAAAATTTCCTTATGCCTTTTAATTGCCTTTTAACGAATCCTCAATCATGCTGTCTGTTGTTTCATAAACCTCTCCTAACGAACAGGAATATATGTCTAACCAACAATCTCCATTTTGGGCTTCATGAAGGCTATCAAATATTATAGATCCCCCCCGCAGTCAATGTCACACATTTGCAGTTTTTTTCCATCTATTTTTTTTAGAACCAGTCTATCTATTCCATTCATTACAGATAACAACAATATGGATTAATTCTTACATCCAACCTTGATATGTACCGGTTTAGCAATGCAAACTGTGCATGTGACGTGTATATGGCAAGTGAAGTATTATGATTAGAAATACAATATTGCACACGCCTGGGCTACAAACTGAATTATCCCCACATCTTCTGTTATTCATTGCACAAGGGTACGTAACACATGTCGATGATTATCCTGCACTATAAATCTTGTAGCTTGGCACGTAAGCACACTTTCCCACATATGAGGATCCAACCTGAGCATCATCTATTAATAAATCTGTATTAAAGTGTGGCATCTTGTTACATTCTAAAATGGTCTATCGCCTTCCAGAAGTAAGGTCATTGAGAAGAATGAGCAATTTTGTGTGATGACTTGTATATTTACAATCATCAATGACAATGGAACAACTAAACCCAACTTTGCTTATGGTTTCCATTTTGCTTTCATTCTGGTCATGGCCTTGTCTATTGAGGTCGTTCCTAGCATGTTGTGGTCAGGTGCTTTATAACTTTATGGAGCTCTCATGTTAGATTTGACCATTGTCATAATAAGAAATAACTCAGCGTGTTTCCCAAAAATAATTCACTTGAAACCCTTTGTATTGTTTACTGTTGTCCAATGGACTGTGACTTAAGATTAGTGTTAACAGTGCAGGAAGCCTATGAACTTGTGGTTTCCCTCTGCTTTTGGGAGGGGTGGCATCCTCATTGGATTTTGATATTTTTGAATTTTATTTGCTTTTACCTGAAAGTGAGAAAGGTGTTGGGAATTAGTATTTACATTGAGTAAATAATGTTAACTTATTTGTAATTACTGTATGGTTAATACGGTAAGTTATTAATATTATTGGTTAGTTGTATATATTGTTATAACAAATAATAAATTACGCATAGGTTATTACTGGTTAAACGTAATATTGTTATAAACAATAGTACGTTAATAGGTTTGAGTATTATTAGGAGATATTACAGGTAGAAGGATTTCCATGAATATAGGAAAAACTTTCTTATATATAATTGTATTACCCAGTTATTTTCATAGTGTGTAATAGTGTGTGAAGTATAATATTACCATCATGCGATTAAATATTATTCTTTGTGTTCTGAGTTTATCAAATTCATGTTTTATATTGATTAAACCACTGCATAATCTCTTGAGATTGTTAACAGTGGTATCAGAGCGGTGTATAATCCAAGAAACAAAAATGAATTGTTTTTGATAGGTGCAGTCATATTTTGACCTCAGAGCGTGGAAAGCTTGTTCAGCGTCAATGTTGTGTTCATTGCCATACTATCTACGCTTGAGTCTATGATCTTCTTACTGTTTCTCTTAAACCGTGAAGCAAGACTGTCTAGAGAATAGGAGTTCGATTCTCGTTATTCATACCTGATGCCCATGGATTCATGCCCATGTCTGACTGTTTAGATATTTGGAGAGAGATACAGTGATCGAACATGGATGGTATACCTGTGAAGCAAAATCTCTGTTTGTTTATGTGACTGCATCCATATTTCATTAGAAATCTGTAGCTGTAGAGATCTCCACATGTTCCTTGGGCGTCATCAAAGGTAGTTTCTTGTTGTCATATGTTTCTTTCGTACTGCAAGATCAAGATTCCATTTGTCACATATAAGTCAAATGTCAAACAAGTTTTCATTATGAGTTTATAGATAGTAGGTTCTAGTTTGGTAATTTTTTTTTTATGTTTTGTTAAATGGTCAAGAGTGTGTCGAGTTTATTCAAATAAGCTCTTTAGTTTTAGATGTTTATATCAGGGCAATGGATTATCATAAGTGTTTAGGTGTAAAATAGATTTATAGTTAATTTCTATAATCTATTTTCAAGTATTAAATGTATAATGTCAATTTGTTATTAGCAGTCCATTATTAGGTTTTAAATAGGGGTCATATTTATTCTAAATTTTGTACATAGTTTGGTTTAAGTCTTTTTATCAAGAGTTAAGTCTTTGTATTAGTTTGTTAAGTCCTTTTATCAAAATGTTAAAAATAGTCAAAAAGTCATTGTTTGGAATAGACGTATTTTTGGTAGAAACCGATGTCCAATGTATGTAGTATCAAGAAAACAAAATTCAGATTTTTTTTGAAACATGATCTGAGGCGGACATTGAACTTGAGAAGGCTCGATCACAAAAACATCAATGCTTGACAACACGCCAATACATAAGACACTTAACTAGTTTCACATTGCAGGGGGGAAGTTATGATAATAAACCCAATGTGGAAACTATTGAGCTTCCATTGCCAATCCACTGAGTAAGCAACGACATGGAGGTTGGAGGCAACAGAGGAAGGTGGCGTTTTAGCGACCTCTCGTTAGTCATCAACGATGGGGTCGCACTTCTGGTATGGTGACTTGTTTTTTCAATTGTGTGATGTGATGCATGTCTTTTTGAGTGGTGTGAAAAATAAGAACATATGTAGTATGTCCTTGTTCACTTGGGAGTATTCTCTATGTAATCTCTTTTGTAAAAGCATTGTAGAATGTTGATCAAAATATTTTGTAGCAATCATGATGGAAAGGTTATTGGTAAACTTGTAAAACCATTTGTGCAAGGTTATTGGTGAATCTGAAAAACTACTTGGAAAGGTTATTGGTAAACCTGTAAAATCATTTGTGAAGGGTTATTGGTGATCTTGGAAAACCATTTGTAAGGTTGTTGGTCGAAGCCTAGAAAACCATCAGTATACAGGTGTGGAGGTTGAATAGAAGCATGGGTGCCCATTCATACTTGGATGGTCACTATATACATCCACGAAAGCCATTTGTGAAGATACAACTTGTTTGGTGTTTTGTGCAAGCCCGATGCAACACAATTGAGAAGTTCTCTAGCACATAGAGTTGATACGCTACAATCGGAGAACAAGATATGTTTTACCATGTTAAAACTAAGTGAGGGAGTGTTGGGAATTAGTAAATACATTGGGTAAATAATGTTTACTTATTTGTAATTCCCGTATGGTTAATACGGTAAGTTATTAATATTACTGGTTAGTTGGTTAGTCGTATTTATTGTTATAACAAACAAGATATTACATATAGGTTATTATTGGTTAAACGTAATATTGTTATAAACAATAGTACGTTAATAGGTTTGAGTATTATTAGGAAATATTAAGGGTAGAAGGATCTCAATGAATATAAGAAAAGCTTTCTTATATATAATTGTATCCCCTGAATGATTTTCATAGTGTGTGAAGTATAATATTATCATCATGTGATTAAATATTATTCTTTGTGTTCTGAGTTTATCAAATTCATGTTTTATATTGATTAAACCACTGCATAATGTCCTCAGATTGTTAACAAAAGGGACAAAAATGGTCGATAAGACTGGAAATGGTGAAAGAGGTAGTCATGAAGCAATATTGTGACTGAGAATGGCCCCAAGTAATCAAAGAGAAAGTGAAAAAATGAGATGGCCCTTTTCCTTAGATGAAATGTGCAGAAAGAAATATGGGTGATGAAATTTGTATGGTGCAGATAGCTGAAAACCCTTGTAAGTCTCAAAGTTCCCCTGGACTGACTAAAGATGCATACATATGGTTCAGAGCCCACCTCAGAAGCTCTATTGACATACAGTCGAGAAAAGCTACTATATTTATATACAATTAAGACTGATCTTATTCATTAACACTGAAGACATACAATTGATCCAAAGTACACTCTTTTAAACCCTCTTGACACCGTCCAGCAAAATCACATAACTCATTTGCAATCAGCATTAACTTCATATATTATCCATAGATCTCACTTAACAGCCACACTAGATTCAACAAAAATAACAAACAATATTCATCTGCGATAAAAATAATCTACACATACAATGGATGCATTGTCAGTTGAGCAAACCTTAGCTTCAAATTATAATACATACAATTATAACTTCACCTTCATTTGCTAAAATTGGGAATATGTAAATTCATGGAGAAAACAGCATGGTATTTATAGGTCTGCCAAATAGTGTGGAGGGAGAAGAATCCTTTATTATCGAAAATATAAGTATTTATACAGTGTTACATTTCAGTGTTAGGTGCATAGTTACTTTTCAACTGCCATATTTGACCTATCTACCTCTTCCTTGATTATACGCCCGAAGGTATGGAACACCAACCTCCCTTTGCTTTATTTTTCTCAAAGGTCTCAAATCATTGCCCATCAATCCCGCTAGGGGTTGTCGTCCTCAGACCTCTGCTTTGCTTTTCCCAGAAGGAAAAAAAAGGTGGTTGAGAATCATGTCGAGTGAAACATGTTTTTTCTTGCCTCCAACAATGTTGCAATTTTGTTACAACAACATCTCCACTAGCATGTCTTATATTTTCCCTTTTCATTCTATTTTTTACATCAGTTCTATGACTTGTGTTGGAAGGGACTCCGACTTGTTGGGGGGTCGGGTCAGGCAAGCAGCGGCGTGAATGAGGAGGGTAATGCAAATAGTCAATCATGAAAACATGTATTGTTAGAGTTGACATTGTTTTGTTAGTATTTTGTCAGCATTCAGTTAATGAAATAGCAAGACCCTTAATTATGTCGGCTGTAATAGTTGGGTTAACTAACAACCATTGGTTCTTCTCTTTCAAATAACATATTGTATGTTGGGATAGGGGCGCTTGTTTCAAGTCATCTCTGTACTCTATGGATTGTACTGAGACTTATCTTTTATTAATAAAAGTTGCTATTGTTTGGATTTCTATTTTGTGTATATGCTGCTAAGCCGTTGTATACGTTAAAATCAATTGATCAAATCTGTCATGAATCTTGCTGAAAAAGGCATTATCTCTTGATCTTGCACTACACCAAAATCGTCTGCATGATTCTCAAAATGTGTTCTGGGCAGATAAATTTGATGAATAACACTATCCTAATTAATTTCAATAGCTTTCTCATCCCTGCATTTGACCAATGATTCATGGTAAACTTATGAATATAGACATCAATTGAAAATCTATCATGAACTTCTATAGTGAGAGCTTCTTCAAGATTGAACGCTGCTTGCAAATGGAAATTATATCTATTTCTGATTTTCCAAAGGATTGCACTTGAAATGTATCCATACCAAGATTTAACAAGTAACTCAATTATATGATTTGGAAAGATACTCCAAATATTTGAATCCATGTCTTCAAACATAATACTTGATAGTACAAACAAACTGAAGCTTGATCCATTGTTTCCCAACGAATTACAGCTGCTGGCTTGTGAAATTATGCTATTCATCATACAAGCTGCGATTTCTCATGTCAAAGCATATGGAAGGCTATTTTCCTTTCTTGGAATATATTGCACCGAATATTGATATTGTGCAAGTATCTGTTGCCACCAGGCATACCTACCTTGACACAGTTGAGAAGAAACTGACTTAGGCATGAACCGTTTAATTTTTTTGCTCTCAGTTTTTATAACAAACTCCTCTGGTAGATGCAGGCTTCTCCATTTTTCCATTGCTTTGATAATTGCCAAGATTTCTTTTTCAGCCTGCCAATAATTAAGTTCATGTTGCTAAAATTGACCAGAATTATACATAGATAATTTTTATATACCATCTCTTTCTACCATCAAAATCGCAGCCCAAGAATATTGTGCCTCATCTGTTTTCACAATGAATGGTCATTGCAAGCTTGATTCTAAAGTAGGGATTGTTTACAAACATTTTTTAAATTTTGAACAGCTGTATTAACTTTGTCAATCCAAGTAAATGGTTTTGTCTTCATACATTCTCTTATTGCCTTAGTTTTTGCAGATAGTCTGTCAATATATTTATGGACATAGTTTAAACATGTAATAAACCTTTGGCAATGTTCTAGATTTTGCAACTTATCTGGGGATAACTGAATTTTCTCAATGACATGAGGTTGCATTTTAATTTTACCATTTTTTAGCAAAATTCAAATAAATTTGATCTCTTGTTGGACCAACTGCTTTTAGGGTCACTGGATTACCCAATACCATGTCTTTCTACAAGATCTACAAAAATTTCAAGATGATGGCAATGCTCTTCATATGTATCAGAGAAAATTAAGAAGTCATCTTAGCAAGACAATGATAATATGGTGCAAAGATTGAATCCATGCGTTGTTGGAACCGAGAAGGTGCCTTTTTCAAGCCAAATGGCATAATTAGCCATTCAAATTAGCCGATAGGCGTGGAGAAGGCTGTTTTATAAACATCTTCCTTTAAGATCTCTACCTGACGATAACCAAGTTTGCAATTAAATTTTGAGAATATTCTTCCTTGAGGCGCTCTCTGTATTAACTATTCCTTGTCTAGAAGAGGGCATTTGATATCTATAGGGATAGCGTTTAGGGGAATATGATTTTTTACCATCCTTGTATCACCTCTTCTTATTTCTGAATGATTCCTTACTATAAAGCAAGCATAGGAGTACTGAGATGATGATGGCTAAGTCAATCCTTTTCCTAGCAATTCTTGGACTGGCATTCTAACTTGTTCATCATCTTGTTTGTTTAAAACTATCTTCTTCCTTGGTACTGGCCTATCGTGAAGGGTTGGTATCTCAGCTTCTGGACTATCTTTATCCCAAAATTGTAATAGATGATCAATGCAATGTTCGTTAAGCCGATCATCAATTCTAGCTATCCTTTTTTCTAGTTCAGGAGGAGCTGAATAGTAAAAGGCATGTAAGATATGTCTGACAAATTTTGCTTTTTGTATCCTTTTCTTCTGATTGATTTACTTTTGTGAGTGAAAGCTCTTGTCATTGAGCTTTCAGTTTTTGATGGACAATAGCTTTCTGTAGTCTAGGCACAGTGACTTTATATCCTGAAATATTCATTATTATGCAATTTTCTCAAACTGTATAAGGACCAAGTGAATCCATGAAAGGACCACCAATACCAATATCATAACTTTATCTTCTATCTGAGAAAAAGAAGTATATTCAAGACTTCTCCCAATATATACAGAGACTGATTTAATAAAACACTGAATTTGCCTAGATCCATTCATGGTATTTACAGTTTGGGCTTTGGATGACAAACACAATTTTTAAAAACCTTTGGATGAGCAAAATTCAAACTGGAACCTGCATCAAACTTTCAAAAACCAACATATTTATCTGCAGCAATCTTCACAGGCATATACACAAGCATGGGCTTTTGTCAATGCATGAATCTGGTGCTGGTCAGGTTTTGAAGCAATAGGTTTCACTGTGAATCCTGACTTTGAAACAATGGTGGTATACTAACTGTTTTCTTGTAAGGTGCAGAGACTTTGAATCCTCAAGAGGATTATAAATATTGACCTTAACTTGTTTCCATTCATTATCATCATATTCAGATGAAGTGTTTTCAGAACCAGATTCATTTTCAGAGATTTCTTATTTAGATTCAATCTCTGAATTATTTTCAGATTGGCTCTCTGTTTCATATTTTTCAAAAGCATTTTCAAGCTCATGCATGTCAGGATCCCTTTTGGCAATACTGATTATAACTCAAATCTTAATAAGCAGCATTTTCTTCTTCTGTATCAATGTCTGAACCACCTTTCATCACATTTATAGCTGAAAAATATATTTCATCACAGGAAGATTCGTCATTATCAACATTTTCAACTTCTTCTGATTCTTCAAAATTAGCATAGATTCCAACAGAGTTGTTCATACAATCATTCACATCATTTTCATTTTCAACAAGATCCCACCAATCAGCAATATTTTCATTAGTGAATAGTTCCTTAACTTGATGAGGGGCTTTACTAGGACATGAGTGTGCATAATGTCCTTTCTTTTTGCATGCATAACAAAACACATCCTTCAGATCTCTTCTAGGTCTTTTATCAGTTCTTCTTTTGAAGAATTTGTAAGGTCTGAACCTTCTTCGTCTAGCCTTCCTAAAACTGATCTTTCGGCCTAGGACCTATATTTGTTTTGTTTTCTAAAGCACCCATATTGTTTTGCACCATCTATTGCTTACCATTGTTTTGATGAGATTTTAGGCAGAAAAGTTTGGACGGAAGCATGTAAACATATTCTTCTTATTTCTGCCCTTGCTGCCTCTATAAGATTCACAAAATACATTTGTGCTATATATGTTCCTTGATTTGCTAATCTATCCAAGACCATCTGACCAATTTGTTTCAGCAAAGCTTCCAATAACTGTACTTCGTTCCAAATTTAAAGAGTAGAGCTTCCTTTGATATTTCATAGAAAATTTATCAAACATTGAGATATCAGATTACCTCATTTTAGCCAGTAACAGTTGGTCTTATTTTTTCTTAGAGGCCATTGGGACAAATTATGTAAGCAAAGATGTTAGCAGTCCATGTAACCCTTTTTTAACGAAATCCTCTTTTGATTCTTTGGAAAAATTATTCCACCAGTGAAAAGCAATTTCGGTAAGATTTCCAGTAGCCATATCTACTCTTGCAAGATTTGTCCAGCTGTTTGACTGTTGTAAAGTAAAATAATGAGCTATCCAGGTATAAATGGTATCCTGGGGATTTGGATTCCATCAATGATTAATTTTATCAGATAATTTGATGCATAGGCATGAATGTTTTGTTTTAGTGGACCCATTCCTGGATTTTCAACACAAGACACCATTTTATTTGCTTCAAACATATTGACCGTTCCTTCAGATTTTGAAGTTGCTAATTCTTTTTTCTTTTCAAAAGTTTGGCTGCTTCTTTTTTCTTTTCAGCAGTTTGGCTTCTGCTTGCTTATTTTCTTTGGCAACTTTACTCTTCTTAGAGCTCTGGACAACATGACACTACTCAATTTTGTTGCAGTAAGATTAATTGGAAGGCTACTAGGAGGAAGATATGAAGACAATCTATCTATCTCCTTTGTTTTTTGTATTGTTGCTTTTCTTTTCTTCTTACTTTTTTCTTTTTGTTTCTCAAAGAACTTAGTAAGCTCCTTCAGATTTTCTCCTATAGCTTGTAGTTTTCTAGATATGACATCAAGATTTTCAGATTGGGCATCTATATTAGCTTCAGCATACTGAGTCCAGTTATTTGGATAATTCAACTGTCTCATCCTTTTAAACATCAACAAATTTGGCTGAATGTTGAGATGAAAAGATATATCTGCTCTAGTGGTTGGCGTGTCAGAGTCTTGCACCGAGGTACTAAAGGCTTGTTTCAGTGGCCAATGACCTCTTTTATAAAACCAGTAGTATCTATACTACGTCCACAATCAGACAAATGTTTTGATCCTTTTGGATACGATACTCCTTGAGGAAGATTAGATGGGGCACGTACAATATTTATCAATTGGATAATACTCCTACCACCTACAGTGTAGTAGACAGATCCTTCTATTAATCTCTATGCATAACATCAAAGCATTGCATATATGTCTGTTAGCTAGAGCAAGTGTAAAATTTGGACAAATACAACAAATAGCATCATATTGTAGTTCTCCCTTAAACTGTGCTATCTTTGCTTGTTCCCAAGTAGTAGCATGCATATCAAGCAAAGTGGACAAAAACTTTGCATCTAAGCCATCATTAAAATTTGGATGAATTACGATATCAATCTCTGCGACATGCATATGAAAATATTTTTGTTCTTGCCATTTAAGTACTTCAATAGGGTCAACAATAGGTAGAAAAACAAGAAATTCCATTTCCAAAAACCATTATATTAACTTCATGTTGTTTTATTGCATTCAACATCTTAGACAGAAACCCAAATTCTTATTATAAATCTTCTTTACTTATTTTTGGATATTCAGAAGTTCCATTCTCATCAACTAGGGATGTTCTTTCAAGCATATGATCATGGATAGATTGGACATTACCCGAAAATATTGGTCTATATGAAACAGATCAATCATATTCTGCTTCATTAATGGTACTTTCAAGACTGTGAGGTGATCTCCCACTTCAAGATAGTCAACAACCGTGGGTTGCCTCGAATGTCAGATCCTGCTCTTCCACAGTTTTTTTACATTTACACCACAGCGTACCGAAGAAAGAAACCACGAATACAGGGCCTAATACTAGAGGCGTTTGTTATAATAACTGACAACACAAATTTTAAATGGTTCCTGACTAAGCCAGTTTCATCTCAATTATGTTGTGGTAGGTATGCTTGGTGGCAATAGATACGTGCACAATATCAATATTCTATGCAATATATTCTAGGAAAGGAAAATAGCCTTCCAAACGCTTTGACGTGAGAAATGTCAACTTGTTGCATGATGAGTAGTAGAACATCCCAAACAAGCAATGATAGTTCGTGAGGAAACAATGGACCAAGTTTCAGTTTGTTTGCACTGTCAAGTATTATGTCTAAAGACATGGATTCAAATATTTGGAGTAACTTGCCAAATTATATAATTGAGTTACTTGTTAAATCTTGGTATGCTAATAGGGGGTTGCGGGGAATAAAGGATATCATTCTAAGCACAAGCGATTACATTTCTGGGAATTCTATAAAATTGAAATGCAACCTCATGTTATCAAGAAAATTTAGATATTCCTTGATAAGTTCAAAATCTAGAACAATGCCAAAGGATTACTGGATGCACTTTAAACTATGTCTAGAAATATATTGATTGACTATTTGCAAAAATTGAGGCAATAAGATAATGTATTGTTAGGTATTGTAGGAGTTGATACAAAGATTTAACTCATGCAAGACATAGTGAATCCATACACAAAAATATTTTGATCACACAATAATATTGTAATTCTCACACTATGAATATTTCCTATTACAAATTCATACGAAAAAATACAATTATATAGGATAGCATATCCTATTATCTAGGAGATTCTACTACCCATAATATCTCCCAAATAATCTCTCTAACAATACGAAGCTATATACGTAACTATTGTTGTTATTCACAACATTATTACTTGTATATAATCTAACAACTAACCAAATATACATTATTGTTATATAACAACAATGTTACTAATTTACTTCATTGTAAGTAATATTTACTATATGGCAAAACAAACTACTAATTTACCCAATGTAAATACTAATCCTCAATATTCCCCCCCTTAGTTTTTACATGGTAAAACATATCTTGTTCTTCAATTAGAGCATGCCACCTCTGTGTGCTCATGATCAACTCTTCAACTCTAACATTGGGCTTGCACAAAACTTCAACACACTTTATTTTTACAAGTGGATTTCATGGATGGATACAACTACCACCCAGGCATGAACAAAGACATACGCTTTTGTTCATCCTCCACACTTGTCCTCTCATGGTTTTAACCAACTTCGACCAACAACATTACTCAATTGGTTTTGCAGGTGTACCAAGAACCTTTCACAAATGGTTTTGCAAGTTCACCATAAACCTTACACAATTGGTTTTATAGGTTCACCAATAACCTTAACACAAATTGTTTTTCACATGTTTACCAATAGCTTTTACATCATGATTGCTACAATACATTTTGATCAACATTCTATAATGCTTCTGTAAAAGGGGTTACATGGGGAATGCTCATAAGTGAACATGATTGAACCTTTGTTCTTATTACAAAACACATTGAAAAAGGAAATGTATCTACCACACCACACAACTGAAAAACATATGCCACTAAAACAAAAGCAGCCCCATCGCTAGTGGCTAACGAGAGGCTTGAATGGCATCCATCTTCCAATGCCTCCTCCTTCATAAGAAGCTGCTTACTCAACACATTTCGCTTTGAGGCTCAACCTTTGCATGTCATTTTTGAAGACAAGACCCCCTCATAATTTGGACATATGACTTAAAAATTAGATGTTAGGGTCGTCTGAAATTGCATCCATTACAAAAACAAAATTTTGACTTTGACAATTTCAACACTCTTAAAAATGACTCTTTTGACATTTTATAATGACTTATTGACATGAACTTGACTAAACTTATTATGCTTTTGATGACCAAACAATTAATGATCAAAAAGGACTTTGACAAATATAGACAATGACCCATATCTATTTTGTCCTTGTATTTTATGACCTTTATATATTTTTTTGGCATAGACCAAAATACTAAACCTAAAAACTTCTAAATAAATGATATTGATACTTTTATTAAAAGAAATCCTGCTATTAAACTCTTAAGACTCAAATCACTATAATGTAAATTAATCGACTCTATCAAAACACATACCTAAAAAACCGAAATCTAAAAACTTGTTGATTTATAAAAGACCAAAGACTAAAGCTAAAGACCAAATTTTGTTGAACAAGTTTGTCATTGATGACAATTTGGCTTATTAAGAGAATTGGAATGAAAGAAGCGCTGCTGATTAGTCATCAGATTGTCACTGTTTTCACTTTAAATTTCAAATTTCAAACTGAGGTGTCTAATTGCTTGCTTGAGTTGTTTGAGCTACTTGGAGGTTCAGCTGGCTGGTTGTTTGGTAACCCTTTACGTCAGCATTTGAAATATCAAATGTCTGTCAGCAAGTGTTCTGTCAAATTTTTCCTTATTGGCTTTTTTGGAGAATGTTTTCTTTAAGATTGGTGGGGCCCATTTTTATTCATTGTTGTTTCTTCATTGTATCACTTGAATATTTTTTTGTGGCAGTGATTATGGCATTAACTAGTTTTAAGAAGGGTCATGGGTGGCAAAAGTATCTAACTATTCTCTCCATTTCTTCTCTAACCGTCCCTTCCATTGCTGTCTACGTGGCATATTCCCCTTCGTTTTAATGAAATACCTCGTGGTTCCTTAAATGGACAGGCCACTCACTTTTGTGCGAATTGATTATTGTTTTTTTTGGCTCGATGTGAGGCTTTAACGCCTTTCGAAGTGGGGTGGGCAGCACCAATTTTTTTTTTTAATTATAATTGCTTCCTCTTAGAATGATATACTATGACTTCTCTTTTAAGAGAGTTTTTAGTGTGAAGAATTATGAGTTTGCAAGAATATAGTGCAGCGTGTTCAACGGTGGATGAGTGAACGTTTTAAGACCTTTGTGCAAATAAAAAAATAAAACAAAGGGAGATGTAAGTTTTTTTGGTAGTAGTTATTGAATTTGATAGGGGGCACGATGGAGTAGAAGAGGTTTTTAAAAGGTACAGAAGACTAAGTAGAAAATAAGAGTGTCTTCGTTTTAAAATCTGAGTGCAACACAGCAGTGGAATTTCATGTCAAATGGCAGCGAAATTTTTGTGATCATCAGTACAACAATATTATTGAAATTCAGTTTTCAAGAGAATTTTTTGGCAGAAAACATTCTAATTTTAGTGCTCAGAAATTTGATCCAATTGAGTTGAAGGCTTATGATGGCAATTATTTAGAGTTGGTGCTCTTGCTGAAGTAGGTGCTTCACGCATTCGGAGTTGGTGCTCTTACTGGAGTAGGTACTCTAATCATTTGGAGTTGGTGCTCTTGCTGAAGTAGGTGCTTCAAGCATTTGGAGTTGGTGCTCTCAGTGAGTTGGTGCTCATTTTGTAACCTGGGTTGGTGCCCATTGGTGAAAATAAAAGCAATAATTTTGCCGTGGTTTTTTCCCGAAAAGGGTTTTCCACGTAATCTTGGTGTTCAGCCTGCCTATGGTGTTTCACTTTGTTGTTAATGCTTTGTTTTCTGTTAAATTGATTAAAGTTTTTGAAATACTGATTCACCCCCCCTCTCAGTATTTCCTGTGTGCACTCCAAATTTAAATATACTAAATGATAAAATACTACTCAAACAACCTGACCAGTTTTGTTAAAATGGTCGGCGAAGAAGTGGAGGGTGAATGGCATGGCAGAACTAAAGTGGATGGTGTATGTCTCGTTAGAATTTCCGCATGGCATAACTGATCCACAGATTCATGACAAGATATGACACGTAGAAAATAAACATGCAGGGAGTAAATGGTAGGCAGATCGGTAGATCCAACATGAAACAAAAAACTACGGCTATCTACTACTAGGCTTCGATCACACTTTTGCTATGCACTACCTGTTTCGACATAATTGAATCCTACCCAATTTATAGATGCGAACACATAAATGACAAAGACTATATATACCTAGAGATGAATGCAACGTGGATGGCAGATGGACATGAGAATCTAAACTTAGAGATTTTAGGGACCAAATCTGAATGCAAGTGTAATATCTCCAAACTCAGCCCCATTTAAGTGATCACTGCCAAGGAAGAGATCGCTACCAAGAAGAAGATCATTGCCAAGAGAGGAATCGTTGCAAGGGAATCGCTACAAGTAGACAACAACAATTATTTATTAAGGAACACAACGATTGCTTTAGGAGATTGCCACACTAAGGAGATCACCACACTTAGTTATTTAGGAGATCAAAACAACAACAATTAGTTATTTATTAATTATTAAATTAATAAATTGTTAATCAACATTCATAAGACAAAGGACGCCACCCTTGGGAATATACCTTTTGGGACAAGACATTTGGAAAAGTCATGTCTCTTCGATGAAAGGATTTGAAGATATAAATAATCAACCATTGGGATGGGAGCCATCATTAAATTATGCATGCAATCATCTAACTTCGTATAAGTGTCATGCTATACAACCACTCTCGAGGACGAAAACCCTTGTGATTATAACTCAAGGACTAAACCCCTTGTGGACTTATATTTTATTTAATTTATTATTTTAAATGCAATATTTATATTTATAAAAAATAGGATTTTCGAGAAAACCAAATTAATGTAAAATATTTCGATTTGGAATATTACAGTAGTATCAGAGCTGTTTTTCTTGCCAGCTTATGAACCATGGGGTCACTGTTATCACTCTGGAGTGCACTTTGTTTGAAGATGTGCAAGGCACACCTCTCCAGCTGATACAATTGGATCTTCTTAGAGTGTGGGTGACATTGTATTGAGAAGAACCTCCAGAGAGGGCGGATTCCCTTAAGATTTATCTTTAAAAGTAATCTACTTTGATTTTTGGGATGAAAAGGGAGAAGGAAACTGAATGAAAATTCTATCTAATGGGGTGATGCACCTGAATTGTTTGTACCCTCTGGAAGCTATTGAAACTAAGGCACACATATAAACCAATAAGAATTCTTCAGATTACTCCTAAATATAAATATTTCAGATGAAGGATTGAAAGGATTTTGGGTTGCAAAATTCAGTTTCTATCTCTTCAAATGACCTATAGAGGATGAGGTTTGAAACAATAGGTGAGGAAAGCACCTGCAAGAAGGGGATAATAATCCTACTTATATGCTGGTACACAGTCTAAATACACTCTATTATCTGTATCAACTCATATGCAAACAAAAAGCTCTCCTTTATTGATGTATGAGACCGAAAAATACAGTTCCTTCTCTAGCTCCAAGAATTAATCCAAAATGGCTTGAAAAAACCAATATATAAGTCAAAACTCTAACCTCCAACCAATGTGGCGTTGAAAGGGAAGAAGGATTAGTCTTGGTTAGTTAATTCAAGACTAACTCTTTTTACAATATTAAAATAATCATCAAAAATCCCAAAACTCCATGAAATTTGCATGGTCTTCAAACTTTGGTGTAGAAGCGAGATGGTGGGCCCATGGATAAGTCAAGATTCCTTCATGCATGAAACTACGCCAAAGTCCAAAAGGGAACTCCACTTGAAGTGCTTGAAAGTATTTGAAAGCTTGAATGACATGTCCATCTAGGAGAGATGCATGATATTTGTGAAAACTGAACTTGAAGCTTGATTGGTCAACTCAAATCAATTCCACCTTGCATGAAAAGGAACTTTGAAGAATGAGAAGAACATGAAAGCTCTATGGAACAACAACAAAGTAGCGTTGAAACTCAAATTGGGACTCCTTGAACAGTCATCCAACGCCAAACTTCAACTTGACTATTTGATCAACCAGGTCTATTAGGCCAAAAAGGCTTAAAAGCAAATCTGTGCATCTGAACTCCATTAAACCTACAACAAGAAGCCATGAAACCTACAAAAACAATGAATTAGCCCTGGAACAACTTTTCTCATCACAAGATATTTTGATGAGAAAACTCTCGTCGTTCAATCAATAGGGTTGATTAGGCCTATTTTGCTCCATTTTCCTATAGACTGGCCATTTTGATTGAGTTGGTAGGGACACTTCCGGGATGATTTTTGATCAACTGAAGATTTGAGGACGAAGAACAAGTCTTAGGCTTTAAACTTCATTGATTGGATTTCATTGAACTGTCCAGTACTTCATTTTACATGTTTTTTTCCACAAAAAACATGATTTTTGCCCTCATCTATACAACTCCATGCATAAAATTGACATTTTTGGAATCCTCTTTGAGTGTACTTAATGTTTGAAAAGGTTTCAGATTGATTATGATGCCCTGATGGTAAGAAAATTCACTTTTCACAAAATTGGTTTTTTGAGGGTTTAGGAGGGTTTTAAAGTTGAATCTTCAAATTGATGATTCATGAAGTACAAACTTCCAAATCCGAAACTCTTGTCATTGATGTTTAGCACACTAACCCCCCTAAGATCCCTGAAAATATTGGGCTCCTATGCAAAAGATACGAAAAGTTATCACGTGAAGGAATTTTGCTTGCATTCTAGGTTGTCTACGCTCTTAACGATTTTTCATAAAGCACAACCCCTCAACTGATTTCAATTGTTCATGAATTCTAAGTAAATAGGGGTCCTCAAAACATACTAATAACGTTTGGCCAAACTCTACACATGGCTTGGAAGGGTGTCTAGAACTGTAAAAGATGAAAAACTTCACCAAGATGAAAATGATTCTTCCCCTGCTTCAAAAACCCTGAAAACATCATTATAGGACCTATACTATGCTAACAATACACTTTGAAAGTACTTGCTTGAAAAATAAAAAAATGTCTTTTTGGCCTATATTCCTGTTTGCTTGCAAAAGTTTGAATGAGCATGGTTTGCATAAAATTTAGAGTCTTGACACTCTTTAATGGTTCTTTGATGATGTAAAACATCATCCCATGCTTGTCAAACTCTCACCTAGACTTAGAAACCTCTGTAGTACTCCAGAACGATGTCTGTTCCAATGGTGATCCCAAACGGACAAGTTGAGGTCTGAGACCAAACAACGAGTATCTCCACTTGTCCAGTGGCCATGAAACTTTGTCAGAAGGTTCTCCAACTCAAGATGACTTTGTGTACCAAATTTCAAGTCCTAATTCCACCTGTAGCTCCCAGAATCTTCAAATTTCCCTCAAATTTGATCTCTGTGCATGGAATGTCTACAAAATTGACCGAGTTCTGGATGTTTGAAAATGTTTTCATGATATTTGGAGGCTTTCTAGGTCAAAATCATCATTAGTTAGCATAACATCCTTTTCAGGAGTTTGGAAAACTCCTCTTCTCCTGTTTTAGAGCATACTTTGACCCTTCTAGCAAGGTTTTATGCCTCATACAGTCAAGTTCTGTACGATAGGCTTGTGCTATCACATTATAAGCTTGGAAATGCTTAATTAGCTTGATCAGGGTCTTGATAATGTGAACCTTTCATTGATTTGAATAGAAAAATCCATCCCAAACCACCTCCTAACCAAGAGAAACCTTGAATTATGATTGCAAATAGAAGATTGTGAGGGGCAAAAATGGCTGTAGGTGTCTTTTTTGATACTATAAGTGACTGTAGCCTTCCCCAATTTGTCAAATAGTATAATGAATAAACCTTATACCATCTTTGAAAATGTCTCTGTCTTTATGGTTCTGTAGAAATAGCCCACTTTTGACTGTGGCACTACTAGGGTTTGTTGTAGGTTTCTCTTTGAATTGACCTTATCTTGTCTTTTTCAATCCCATCTTGAGAATCAACTTCTAGGCATCTTTGCCTTTGAAATGACTTTAGGTTAGGATTTTAGGCCTTTTGTAGGTGCTCAGTCCGTACAATGCCTATAGGTCATCTTTACCCTTAAGTCCTGTCTTGAAACTCAAAAGTGCCTTATCCTTCCTCTGTCCTTATTGATAATGCATTAAGTGCCATATATGATGGCCTTCAAGCCCTTTATTGAGGCATGTTCCTATAGATTGGAAGGTCTGTTGGCAACAATAACCAAACCCTTGCAACTGTAGATGCATCCGTACAAGCTTGTAGGGTTACAATATGTATCATTAGCTCTAATCCAAGACTTGTATGAACTATAGGGTTTCCTTTCTAGCTTGATGATCATAATCTCAACACCTAAGCCTTCTTGAAGTGGTCAAAACGCTTTAAAACCCTTATAGTATCCTTATAGCATCAATGACCTATTACTTTGGTTTTCTTTCTAGTGGCAGCTGTAGGTCTTGATCTTGATGGCTGTAGGCTATCAAACTTGAATAAACTATCTTGAAACTTTTGATATGCCCTATCTTTCTTTGTTCATGTTAGATTGCCATATCCAAGCCTTGTGTGAGCTAAACTAGTCTCCTTGCCTTCAAAAGCCCACCTTACCTAGCTGTAGACCTCCTTTTGTGATTGTGACATAGACTGTAGGGTTCTTTTCTCCTCAAATAACCCTCCTTGAAGTTTATGGTGTATTTGAATATCCTCCTTCTTCTTAAGGTCATTAGTTACTATGTCTATGTCTTTATCAAATTAGTTCTATTGAGCTTTGAGAGTCCATGTTGACCACCAAGTAGGCTTTCCTCATCAGTGACAGGCCTGTAGGTGAAGTTTTGTACGAAAGGCGATTGAAATAGGTTTTGGAGAGGTCATCATGATGAACTAAATCATTGATAAGGTCTCCTACTTGCTTGATTAGGTCATTGGCAAACATGAACCATATGAGATATCTCACTGCCACCTTGACTTGATGCATATCATGAACAATATGACTGTATTCCTTTTTTTTTTTTTTGCTGTAGGCGATCTCCATGAATTGTGCCAATCTTCAGGGTCATGACACCTACCTTCATCATCATGCTTGTCTTTTACCCATATATGGGTTGCTCATGTATCCTCCTCATGATCATAAGTACTTGTCACTAAATCTTGATAAAGACCTTTCTTATCTCAACATATCATCCTTTGAACACACTTGACTGTGTAACCTTGCTGTAGGTCCTCATCATGACTGTATGGTGCTTGTTTGGCCCACAAACTACCCTTTCCATGCTTCCTTGTGATAGTTCTCTGTCAAACCTTTGCTCTTTGATGATGGAACTAGGAGATGGAGATGATGTGAGGGTGATAGGAGTGGAGTGACGTTGAAAACAAGATGGAGGGGAATGGAAAAAAGCAAGAAAACACAGTAAATCACTGTGTATGACAGTGAGGAGGGAAGGATGAGATGGGGGGTGGAAAAAAGAATGAGGGAAGCATGACAAAGCCAAAGTGAGGAGCCAGCTGCAATCATGAACATGCCATCACCTTACCACTTGAAATTGGAAACCATTGAAGGAGGGGAAGAAACTGAAATTGAAACCTGGTTTTCTCAAAAAACCTTAAAATTTACAAAAATTCTTAAAGAATGCTAAATAGGTGTAGAAACCCCTGTTTCCCCTGAATTTTGAAACTGTATGTTTTGGATTGTTTTTTGATGTGTTTTAATTTTTTTGGGTTTTTGCATGAATAAAAGAATGCGATTTTTGCAAGGAAAATTCGTATAAATTCAAATAAATAAATATTGGAGTAGTAAACCCTTTTTCTGGCTAAACTATATTCTTATTATTCTTCCCAGATGATTACAATATAAAATCTCTGTCATGCATATAAAAATAATATAAAATATTTTCCAAAAACCTGATTTTTCTGCAATCTGAAAAAAAACCTTAGATCTGGTACGGTTGGTACGACTGCAATAAATAAGCTTTTCTCCCTCCTGAAGATCCAGGATGATGCTAGATGAATAGGCGCTCCACTGGGTATCTGCAGACTGGTCAAAAAGAAAGCGATTTGCTCCAAAGAAAAAATACGCGCTTTTTCTGAAACTGTATGGCCTGGTACAGAACCGTACGGATTTCGTACAGCAACAAAATAAAACAGTACAGCCTGTATGCTGGGCGGCAGATCTCAATAAATATTGCGCCAATACTAGAAATATCTTTTTGGGTAATTTCTAGACCAAAACCCTGAAGATATTAACCTTTGTGAATCTGTGATAACTTCTGTATAAAGTTATCTCTCAAACTGGCAATAGATCAGCTAATATCTCACAACCTCTGAATTGCACACACTGAAGATTGCAAGTTCTCCAATGCAAATTGAATACTGGAACCCTTGGCTCTGTCTTCTGAGAAAATACTTAGCTAAAAAAATGGCTTCAATCATGAATGGCACAATTTCCAATGAGAAACCCTTATAATCTTCAAAAAGGTGCGATTGCCCTAATTAGGGTTTCATTAATTAAAAATTTGGATTTTTCTTTTAATTTTTCCATAGTCTAAAAAATCACATTTTTTTAATTATTAAAGACGGCCTCCTTCATAATGAGCGCCCCCTAGTCAAAACCCTTAAGTTATAATATTAAATATTATAACTTTATAATATAGCTCCGAATAATTAATATTTAATTAAATCAATTAAATATTAATATCTCCCTCAAAAAATAGCCGATTCTCAAACCGTCTGAAGCTGGTGGACAAGGGAGTGATTCCGCACATGACCAGACTATAACAGGGGTGCTCTGCTGAGTGCCAAAAATCCCTAAAAAATAGCAACTCAGGGAAACGGTGTTCGAAAGAGCCCGAACGAAAGCCAACTGGAAAAATTTTGATAGTCGAAGCCAAGCCAAACTCCGTCAAGACCCTCTATCCATCCTATCAGCCTACGAGGGTCGCATAATAGGCTAATCATCAGCTCTGAGAGATGTCAACTGGAAGGGGACATGACAATAGGTCCTCTGGAGACACCTTTAGAGCATGGAGATGGGCATTCTTAGCCATGAAACTAGAAGAATCTCTGAGATTTATGCATGGAAATCATGAAAACTTTATGTAAACCCTGCAAAACACAAATTCTTGACAATATGAGGCTGCCTTCCTCCTCTTGCTTGACTGTACAATTCACCCTTGCAAGCTTGCCAACTGCAGATTTGGACTGGCTGAGTTTGTGACCTTTTTTTGACCTTGAATTGGATAAAGAACCCCTGAAGGAGGCCATGGAAAGGTAGAACAAGTTCTCAAGATTCTTGGACAAGTTGAATTTCCTTCAAACTCTACCGAGGTGAGGAGAAATTAGAGAAAACCGGTTGCCTACATGGATGCAAGGCAGCAGAAATTGACCTGTCTTCAACTGAATGGTTCATGAGCCTAGAGAATCCAATTGAGGTGCCACTTAGACCATCAAGAAGCCCTCTGAGTCTACTTTTTTTACCCTAAATTTGAGAGCTGTACCTCTCCTCAGCAGTCCATGCCACTAGAAAACCTACAGACAGGTCTATTTGTGCCAACAAGCAAGTAACAAAAAAAGACTGGTTTAGGCCCTGTATGGCCATGAATCATCATGGAATTGCTGTTGAAGCTTGGATATCGCCTGAATTTAATCTTCCCTGACCTGGACTGTACAGATTCCGTACTCCTCTTGCAACATGAAGGAAAAGAGAGCTTTTCTTGCCTTTTAAAAGCCATTTTCAAGATTCCACCGCTTGGAAAAGAAGGTTTGAGAAGCACTACGTGATACATCATGCAAAAATACAAATTTTAACCCTTTTTGCTATTTTAAACATAGAGATGGGCACATGTGGGTTAATTTAGGGGCTTTTAGGCTTATAAGACATATGAAAACACCTTTTCATGACCTAAAACTTTAGACTTAAAATATTTTCATACCTTTGAAAATATTCAAAGCTCTTTTGAGATAATAATGATTCCTTTTAATCTCAATTTATGCCCTTTTTGATCAAAAATTGCGTTTTTAGGCCACAATTGATCAGTTTGACCAACTGAAAAGGGCTAAGGACTAGATACTTTGAAAGTTTAGAATAATAGGGGGTAGTAATTGGACCTTGATAGGTCAAATTACTAACTGTCACTACATAAGGAAATTATGAACAATTACAAGTCGTACATTTCAACAGAGATTCGAAAATAATTTTTTCTCAAACTATTTGGATTTAAAAGAGTCATGGAATGGAAACAAGCACTATGAAGAAGACGAGTTTGTGAATCATGGTAATGGCAGTGTTGAATATGAAGAGAAATTCAATTTTCAAGAAGTCCCAGAAGAAAGGACGATGACAAATTCCAACACTGACTTCCCTATCCAAGAGCAAACGAATGACGCATCCAACGTTGAACTAAGGGAATGCCCAAACATACTTATCCTAGAAGAAGTTGATATTTATGGAGACTTATCTATTGGGAAGAATGGCGTAAAAACTCTAGATATTAGAGATGAACACAAGTTATCTATCCAAAACACTAATGATGATGTTGATATGTGTTGTCTACGTCAGAGTGAAGATAAACTTTAGTGTGTGCAAGAGAGAGGTCTTGAGGATTGTTCCCTGAACACAAGTTCTAAGTTTAATAAACCAATTGATTGTCTAATTAATGCACACTATCAACAAGATATCGTAGGCTACGGTCTTAAAAATAAACAAGATGGAGAGCCAACCAAAATAATTGATAGAATATAGAAAAAATGTCCACCAGATAACCTTTATACCTTGGAAGACGGACAATCATTAAATGCACCTCACTTGTTGAAGGATACTGAAGAGACTTCCAGTGATATTATGAATAACAAACAAGACTTTACATGTGCACCTTTTCTTTTAGATTTGCCTGGCTATCTTGGAGTAATAGGAAATTCACATGTTGAACATGGAGAGTCCTTAGAGGTGTGCTTAAAACATTCAGAAATCGATAAAGACAATCAAGCTGTAGCTGTTAATCTTGGAAATGCTACACTTGAGGGCTGTGACTTAGAGATAAATTACACACAACCATCCACAACAAAAGATGAATGAGAAGCTGATTCCATGCCTTCTTCTTTAGTAGGAGGGGCTCAAGTGATATTGAAAGAGATAAAACATGATGATGGGCTATTAAAGGATGTTGATGAATGGCATGCCAAGGAGGTTGTGAACCTAACAACCGGACTAAAAAGTCCAAATTTGTTCATATTAAATATAAGGGTTGTGTATCCATACATCAAGCTATTAGAGGATGTAGGTCCTCAAGTGTGGAATTTTAAGGAGCTTGAAGTTATCAATAATTCAAAATTCATATTTCCGAAGTTACAATATTGTGAGTCTCAACAGTTTGAACTGGGCTTTGCATCTAAAATGGTTAAACCTTCGTTAGTGTATAGGGAAGAAGACATTCTTCATGGGAAGTTTGTATTCAAAACATGGGACCCAAACTTGATGTTAGAAAGTTTAAGTTTCTCAAAGCCACATGAACCATGGTTTGGTGCCCCTTACCTTGTTGATGACATTCCATTTCCTATTTTAGAGGAAAGGAAAAGGCCTTTATTGAGAGACTCTACTCTACATCTGCCACTTAAATGTAATTATATTCCGGAGCACTATTGTATAACAAACTTAATTGGCTTGAAGAATTTCGAACAAAACCTGGAAAATCCCAAATGTGTAGTAGATGATCACTTGATCAAAGTATGGCCTGAACAGCAAGAGATTGCAGTTTCCTCAAGTGATTTTCTAGAGACAAATTTGAACAAAGTAGATGAACATAATGGCAATCGTACTATTGTTAAAGATGAAGACAAAGCTATTCAACCTATTCGTGACATTTTTCGAAACGGTGGTATTGGAACTGATGGATTGTTACATACAATTGCGCCTATTGACGAAACCACAAACATTTTTTTTGGCCTTTTGATTTCCTTGGAAAATTGGATGAAGGGTTTCAAGAATTGGTTTACAAAGATGGGTATTGGATTAATTGTGAAGTTGGTTATACCATGGCTGCGGAGGGATTGTTGATCTTATAGTCTCAATGAAGCTAAGTTATCTGCAGAAGACCCTTCAGATATAATATTACTTCCACACCAAATCATCATCTATGTGTTGTTTATACATAGATCCTCATTTTGTATACTAAAGTACACTAATAAGTTGAATGTGCAGGAGTGTCTTTATGCATTTGTAATTTTCCATTAATTAGAATGAGAGAACAACTTGGATCAATGCAGGGCCACTAAAGAATCTATGTTTGCATTCCATGGAAATTCTACATGTACTTGGTACTCTATCATATGGAATAGCTTAAAGGGTTTGCGTAAGATAAAGTACATGTCTGCTGGAAATGTTTGCACCCACCTCTCAATTGACAAGAGCTATTCATATTTTTTCTGCTATCCTTCGCTGTTGAGTGAAAACAAGAAACCTAAAGATTATAGAGTGTTGGTTATTTGTAAGATCTTCTCATGGAAAAAGTATGCAAAACCTCCTGACATTTTGGTGGTTCCCGCTTAGACTGTTGTCTTATGGTATTTGATCGCATTTGTGAGATTGCCAATCGAAGAGACAATGAGGGAAGGAGCATTAATTCTTGAACACCTCAATTTACACTTGCTAGAGGACAAACAATTTGAGGAAGGGAGGTCTGTAATATTCCCAAACTCAGCGTCAATTAAGAGATCACTGCCAAGGAAGAGATTGTTGCAAGGAAGAGATCGCTGCCAAGAAGAAGACCATTGCCAAGCGGGAAATCGCTGCAAGAGAATCGCTACCATTAGACAACAACAATTATTTATTAAGGAACAACAACGATTACTTTAGGAGATCGCCACATTAAGGAGATCACCACACTTAGTTATTTAGGAGATCAGAACAACAAAAATTAGTTATTAATTATTTAATTAATAAATTGTTAACCAACATTCATTAAGACAAATGACGCCACCCTTGGGAATATACTTCATGGGACAAAACATTTGGAAAAGTCATGTCTCTTCGATGGAAGGATTTGAAGATATAAATAATCAGCCATTGGGATGGGAGACATCATTAAATTATGCATTCAATCATCTAACTTCGTATAAGTGTCATGCTATACAACCACTCTCAAGGATGAAAACCCTTGTGATTATAACAGTTTAAGGACAAAACCTCTTGTGGACTTATATTTTATTTAATTTATTATTTTAAATGCAATATTTATATTTATAAAAAATAGGATTTCCGAGAAAACCAAATTAATGCTAAATATTCCGATTTGGGTTTTTACAAGGCATAAATAAACTTAGATTTGAATGCAGGGAAGAAAAACTGAATCTGAACACAAGATTGACGTTGATGCAACATTGAGGATACACACTCAGCTTGATACTTCTACGCAGATTGTTTGCTTTAGAGCGCCTTTTCCAAGAGAAAAAATGTTGCTCCACTATGATTTGTAATGCCTTGCAATAAGAACTTATATTCTCAACTTAGAAGCTTTGAAGGGCGTTGCCTTTAGGGATAATAATTTTAGATAGACAATTAATGGTAGAAACACACAGATCAAACCATTGAAAACTAATCAATATTCTTACAAAATTAATTCTCTGTTCATTAGCCAGGTCAACCAAGAACCATAGTGGCTCCTCCTCGTACAACACCTCATAGCTCCATTAAAGAACTTGATCACCTGCTCTAATACCAATGTTAGGTGTTGTAGGAGCTAATACAAAGATTAAACTCATGCAAGACACACTGAAGCCATACACAAAAATATTTTGAGCACACAATAATATTATAATTCTCACACTACGAATATTTCCTATTACAAATTCATCGGAAACAATACAATTATATAGGATAGCATATCCTATTATCTAGGAGATTCTACTACCCATAATATCTCCCAAATAATCTCTCTAACAATACCAAGCTATATACGTAACTATTGTAGTTATTCACAACAATATTACTCGTATATAATAGATTCTAACATTCTAACAACTAACCAAATATACATTATTGTTATATAACAATAATGGTACTAATTTACCACATCATAAGTAATATATACCATACGGTAAATTACAAATTACTAATTTACCCAATATAAATACTAAACCTCAAGATGTATGAAGGCAAAATCTTTTACCAGGACTAGTGAAGCTACCAAAGTTCAAAATTTAAAGAAGGCAATAAGAGAATTGCCTGCTTTAGAACCAAGCTTGCAAGGACCATTCATTGTGCAAACAGACGCGTCAAAGGATACTTGACTTGTAATTTTGATGGTAGAAAGAACTGGTATAGAAAAATTATCCATGTATAATTTTGGTCAATTTCAGCATCATGAACTTAATTATTGACCAGCTTTAAAAGAAATTTTGGCAATTATTGAAGCATTGGAAAAATGGAGAAAATGCTTCTACTAGAGGAGTCTGTTAAAAGAATTGACAGCAAAAAATTTAAATGGTTCATGTAAGGCAATTTCTTCTCAACTATGTCGTGGTAGTTATGCTTGGTGGCAACAAATACTTGCACGATATCAATATTCTGTGCAATATATTCCATGAAAGAAAAAAAGCCTTCTGGACGCTTTGATGTGAGAAATGGCAACTTGTTGCATGATGAATAGGAGAACTTCCCAAGCCAGAAGCAGTAATTCGTTGGGAAACACTATACCAAGTTTCAGTTTGTTTGTACTGTCAAGTATTATGTCTGAAGACACGGATTCAAATATTTGGAGTAACTTGCCAAATCATATAATTGAGTTACTTGTTAAATCTTGGTATGCTAACAGGGGGTTGCAAATTATAAAGGATATCATTCTAAGCACAAGCCTTCGGCAAATGAGAAATCAAATATAATTTCCTACTCCAAACAGTGCTCAATCTTGAAGAGGAACCTCTCATCATAGAAGTTCATGGTAGATTTTCAATTGATATCTAATTCATAAGTTTACCATGAATCATTGGTCAAATGCAGATTTGAGAATGCTGTTGAAATTAATCAAGACAGGTGTCAATCAAATTTGTCTACCCATAACACATTTTTAGAATCATGCAGATGATTTTGGTGCGGTGCTAGATCAAGAGATGCAAGCCTTTTTCAGAAAGATTTATGGCAGATTTGATCCGTTGATTTTAAGGTATATGACTTATTATATTATTGACCCTGATTATTATGGATTACCTCAAGTGGATTTTCACAACTACACGCGTAGGAATTGGCAAGCTGAGGTCAGAATCCTTAATGGACAGGTTTACCATTCAAAATGCGAAGATTTTTGGATGGAATGTTTATGATCATGTGATTGATGGAACGATTGTTCATAGGGAAGACATGTGGCCCTTGTACCATATGGAGAATAATATCGGAACACCAAACTCTGACATTAGTGATCATGAAAATACACCATCAGACCCTAATGATGATGAAAGTGGCACACCAGTGCCATTGGAATAATTGTACTCTTGAATGATGCTCTTTGACACTAATAGAAAAAAAAAAAAAAAAATTGTTTTGACCAAAGCATTATTCATTTTTACTGTTTGTGTCATGTGCATTATAATTGTAAAGCATGTTAGACACTGACAAGATGCCCATCTTGTTAAGACTCATGCTATCCGGTTTTTTTGAGCATGCATCTTGTTTTAGGATTTTGTGATTACTTTTCTTAATGCACATTTTATTAATGGCAGTGTGCAATGTATGATGTGTATTCCCAGAGACTTCACTCCCATTTTATTTATTGCCTTTAGAGCTCATTGTAAGCATGCGAGAAAATATAAGTTTTCTATATTTGTAAACATTTGTTTGGAAATGATAGCGAAGCCTCTTAATGCCATTTGTCCAAGCACAATTGTTTATCCTTGTCTAAGACACTCTACCTCTTGTCTGTAACTTTCAAGAGCTTGTCATTTAGCTTGGATATAAAAGCTATTTTTTAGTTGAATGATTTTCAATGTGAAGATCATTCAGTCCTTTTTTGTGTGAAAAGTCCTATCTATTAGAACTTTGTGTGTCCTCTCATTAAAATGCAACAAAGTTGTGAAAAGAGATGTGACTCGAAATGTGATATGGGAAACTCCGTGATTCTAGCACTTGATCTTAAAGACTTTGTTAGTTTCGGAAATTTTCCTTGAGACACTTTATTTAGAGCTAACCAAAGCTTACTTGTTTTTGGCAATGCAAGATTGCCCATACGACTTAGATGCTCTTACATCAGACACCCGATGTATTTAAGATGTGAGTTTCTACTCATATAGATGGATTAAGTGGTAAAATGATTCTTTTAGCCACTCAGATCGATGACCCTGACATTCCCTTCGAGCACACCAAATACCTCAGTTGATTGCTACGTTTTATTTTTCGCTTCCATTTCCAGCTTCTTGCTAGCTTCCAATATGTTCTCTTCTACTTATCTTTGCTCACTCTTCCTCTTTTATGGGATTAGACCCACCATAAACCTTTCATTTCTGTTAAAGGAATCTTGTCTTTTTACCCATTGTCAGGGATGTGTCGTCCACTTCCACCAAATGGTTCTCTTCTTCCTCCATCTACTTGTGGGATTAAACCCACCTTTGTCTGACCACCTCCACCAAGATGCTTGTTCTTGCATCTTATGTCCTCTTGTGGGCTTAAACCCATTGCCGTTGTTTGTACACCACCACCAAAAGCCTTCTTGGCTTTGTTCACTCACTATCCAGCCTACTATTGGATTCTTTCTTTAGTCACTCCTCTATTTGCAACTCTTCTTTTCTCATGGCTGCCATATCTTCCTCTGCGGCCTTTATAAGAGTCTTAAAAGGCTCTTCTTCTTCCTCTGTTTCATTTATAAGAGTCTTAAAAGGCTCTTCTTCTTCTTCCTTAGCTTCTTCATATGTCTTGGCTGATATACGAATCAGCTGCTGCTGCTCACTTTCTTGCTTGAGTGCATAATTTTACACTTTTGGGTTTACCTCTTCACCTTGGAAGGCCTTTTGGAATGCCTTCTTTCTCTCCATCATTGCACCTGCACACTAATTACAATCACAAATTAGTTTAAATATGTGAGACTTTATAGTCCCCATATTCGCTTCCTCCATTTTCACACTATTAATTTCATTTCTGCCAAGCACGGGCTCCTCAAAGCCTCTTTCAGTATTCATCTGCTTTTGTGACAGTTCCTCTTTCTCTTTTCCTTCACTTCTCATCTTATTTGTATCAGCTCCAGGCTGATTGTATTTTCCTTCTCCTCCTTTGCCTCTATTCTACATGAGTGACATTCTTGACCTTTTTAATCTCTTCCCATCTCTCTTGTGAGAACCTTCTCTCCCACATCTAACTTCTGCAGGTGAAATCTCTCTTGTTCCACTTCTCATTTCCTCTCATACATATGACATACTGGACTGAATTACAATTTGTCCTCTTCTTTGCTATCTCTGTCGTTGTTGGACTTGCACATAATCAGCCACATCAAGGGAATTAATAGCTCCCACAAACACTTTTTCCAGCTCCTTTTCATGCCTTCAAGACATGTCTTCCAACTCTTCTCTGCGACTTACATTTTCCTCACAATTTTCACTCTCATGATGGACTCCCAAAGGCCCATTTTCAACAACCCCCATGGCTGTTCTCTCTTTACTCTTCACTCCTCTTCCTCATATATATGTTCTACAATCATACTCTCCTTGTGTGCATAACTTGCACTTCCTCCACCTCTATTGTTTCCTTCATGGAAACCTGAAATTCTTCGTTTTTGTCCTCAGTGCATCTTCCCTACAAAAAAGAAACAACAAATATATTACATGTATCCTCCAAGGACAATTCAGCGTTTTCCCACTCATAGGATATCACAATCTTTCACCCATCACCCAATAATGGGCCTCCTCCTTTCGGTGAATAATTTATCACCTCCACGTCCTCTTCCATGGTTATTTCTCTCTATGGGCTGCTCACATCTTTCTCTCTCTTTGCTGTCCTTGCAAACAAACTTGAGCTTCTCACTTGGAGATCTTTCTTCCCCGTTGTTTTTCATGGAAATATTCTTCTCTTTACTCAAATCTTTCCCCTTGTTTTTCTCAGAATAGGTTTGAGCTGCTCACATGGAAACTTCTCTCTTATTGTATCTTAATAAAATCTTCTCCTCTCTCTCAAGTCTCAAGATTTGGAGCATTTTCCACCATTACTGCAATTTTAGGTCTATAACATGACCCATCAATTTGGAAACCATGCGTTCCCAACTACTCACTCACTTCGTGCCTTTTCTTTGTCTCTTCTCTTGGAGATATCTCTAAAACACAGCGGCATTTCCACAGCCTTTTGCTTGCAATATTTGTTCTCATTGGGTCTTCTATATTCTCCTCTTCAAATATGTTATCTAACTCAACCACCCACTTCATGAGCTTCGCTGGGCTCTCTTTACCACAAAACAAAACAACGTTGCAAGTGGACTTACCTCTTTCTTCCACCTTGACCTTTGTTTGTCTCCTTCCTCTACTGGGTTCTTCTCCTTTGCTTGCTTGGTCTCTCTCCAAAGCAACTTTGCTTGTAGGGATATTGACTTCTCCATCATGTTTTCTTCTATATCTTCACTCATGGCTGCAATATTTTCTCCACTTTGTGTAGTCTCCATCATACCCAATCTCGCTTGGATTTCCTTTAACACCTTGACCATATCTTCTACTCCTAGTGCTCTTCTAATTTTGTGTACCATTTCTTCTCCACGAACAACTTTTCTTCACAACTTATAATTGATTCAAGCAAGATTCTCTTTCACAACCTACATCCGATTCAACCAAGAGTCTCTCTCACTTTCTTTACACTTGTAGGATTTCTCACATACCTACAACAAACTTATCCTCTCTCTTTTGCAAGCTTCTCTTTCACAACTCACAAATGACTCAAGCAGGGTTCTCTTTCACAACTTGCATTAGACTCAAACAAGAGTCTCTCACACTTTTAACACAACTCTCTTCACTTGCAGGGCCTCTCTCTTAGTTGCAACAAACTCATCTTCACTCCAATGCAAACTTTTCTTTCACAACTTGCAAATGACAAAATATGAGTCTCACACTTTCACACGACTTTTCTTTACTTGTAGGACTTCTCTCCCACTTGCAACAAAATTTAATTGGACTACTCTAATACCAATTGATGCAATCACAGTAGGGGATTCCAGTGAAGGGATGCCCTTGGTTGTGCATACAGAGTCTACGTTACCGATATGGATACGGGTACGAGAATCAGTTACGGGGATTTTTTTTGGGGGTTTGGATACGGCTGTACAAAATATATACAAAAAATTTAAAATTTTAAAAATATAGCTTTATAAGCAAAATCAACCACATAATATGCATAGAGGAAACAATATAAGCTAAATAAAAACTTCAATATGACGTCCATAGCTATATTTTGAAGTGCAAGAGTGAACAAATGTGCAATGTGTTAGGAGGTGAAGTGAATATCCAGACTTCCAACAACTGTAATGGTGCGACATATTGTAATCTCCTTGGCAATATCATTTGTGGTACAACAGGCCATCCGACATGAGGGGGGTTGCGGGGGGCAGGGGGGCTGTTTAGGCCCCCCCTACCCGGGGGTTTAGTGGCAGAGCCCTAGAAAACAATTTCACACAGCTTTTGATAAAATGAGTGTGAATGCTAATTTTAGGGTCGGGAATCCACTTTAGTTTGTTTTTAATTGTATTTTGAAGTTCATGCTTGACTTGTCATGGGCGAAATTGAAAAAAATAAAAAAAAACGTTTTTGATGTCCAGGAGCATGGGGATACGCCCAAGGAGTGTCCCTGGGCTGTGGATGCGATCGGATACGTCTTCGAGCGTATCTGCAGTCTAGGGATGCTCCTTGGGTGTATCCCCTGCACTCCCCCCATGCTCCCGTATCCTGGGGCATATCCCTCGTGCTCCTAGGGCCAGGGGGCATGTCCGGTAACGTAGGCCAGAGTCACGCAATGAAAAACAAACATTATTCCTTTTTTATTAAATGAAAACAAGCCTTAATGACATCTACATTTATAGTGACTCTATTATCTAATCTATCTCCCTCAACCTCTTGGGCTTTACAATCATGATCTTTCAGTTGTAGACTCTGCAACTTTTCTTCTAAGATCTCTCTCTACTCTATGGCCTTCTCACTCATTTGTGTCGATTGCTCTCTTCAATATGTCAAGTATTCCCTTGATCTCTCACTCTCTTTGCCGACAGTTTCCTTTCAGAAGGAAAAATCCTCTTTAATTCTTGGCCTGAGATCTTTTAATTATCTTACTCATTAGCCTTCTTGAGTTCTCTATCAATTTGTCCACGATTCCAAGGGATTTTTTTGTAACAGTGACTACATGGAACTGTTGAACACACTATCTACTGAGAGGGGGGTGAATCAGTAGATGAGCTAAACCCTGGGTCTTAGAACTTTTAAACAAGATACTTAAAGTATATGCAAAGTAAAGAACAAAACAGAGATCACACACACACACAAGAATGCTCAACACCAGATTTTAACGTGAAAACCCAAAGGAAAAAACCACAGTGAGAAACGCTGCTAGAAGCTACTGTTCTAATCCAGCCTTACAGAAAAGAAGTCTCGGAGACAAACCTCACTGGTTACATTCAAGAGCATCCACTCTAAGGAAGCCTCAACTTCCTAACTGAGCACCAACTTAGTTTATCTGATGGCACCAACCTATCAGAGAAATGAAGCTGCAACTTAAAAATACAGAAGAGATTCAGAATGAATCTTGTTCACTTTTCTGTTACAAGTCTAGTCTGTAACTGCACCTTCGTTGTGTGTCTTCTCGACTTCTTTGTCTTTATCTCTTTATGTCTGGATATCTTCTACTTTGACACACCTTATTTTCTTTGCCTATTTCACACTGTCTGCATATGTTCTCACTCGACAATTTTGAGTTAACACTCTAATTATTATTGCAGCATCAGTAAAAAGATAGCACTTATCAAATGATCTGTTCGTAGCATATATAGATAGATGCATCTTAGGGTTGTCTATCGTAAAGTGTTCACACTTCAACTGTACTCAACCGGTTCAAGCTTTTGATCTGCATTCAATGTGACTTTGACTTTGTGTTTTGATTCATGCTTCAATCGACAACGTTCAAATTTCTTTACTGTCTTTGGCATCTGCACTTCTACTGCACTTAACTGCGTCGCTTCCTCGATCACTTCTGATCTGCATTCAATGTGACTCTGACTTCGTGTTTCGATTCATGCTTCAAACGACAACGTTCAAATTTCTTTACTTTGGCATCTTCACTTCTACTGCATTTAACTGCATCGCTTCCTCGATCACTTTTGATCTGCATTCAATGTGACTCTGACTTCGGGTCTCGATTCATGCTTCAAACGACAATGTTCAATGCCTTTACTATCTTTGGCATCTGCACTTCTACTTAATTGCGTCGCTTCCTCGATCACTTCGATTGAATTATCTCGAGCTCCGTGAAGATATATCGAGTTCATCACCAGTTCCAGTTGTTCCTTTACAGACAGTTGGAAGACATTGATTGTGGGCATTTTTAAATTTTTTTGTCGCGCCAAGTTCACATTTTTTTCTTTGACGGATCTTTCTTTATGACCTTTTGACACTTGTCAAATGCGCGTGCTCTCGGAGGATCATCTGAGTTTGCTTTGCACCATTGGATCTAATGCATCGATCAGACATGAGCCGTTGATCTTTTAACGCAACATTAGTTTTAATACTTGCTTTGCCATTAACCATCGAGCTCCTTTTCTTCCCTTTTTGTATTTCGCTACTTTCTATATCATGGGTTTGCTTCTGCTCCTTTCGATTATCCTCGATATACTTGATCTTTACCTTTTGTATTGAGCGTTAAACTTCGGCATGTTGGCGTGATCTTATTTTCTTCGACATTCTTGTAATGCTTTTGCACCGTTGATCCTTGTAGACTTGCTTGATCTTTAACATGCCTTGTCCCTTTGAGAATGACCTAGAAGACTTCCACACTTTATCTTTGGCAAGGTTGCAAGTGACCTTTTTCCTCGGACAATTTGTTGCGGGCTTTTTTGTCAAGGGCATTTCGAGACAATTTTCGTGGACTTTTTGTCCGGATTTATTCCGGCCTGAAGTGTCCTCGAATTTCTCCGAAAGAATTCGTCATTGACTTCTAATAGGAGATGTCCTTCGGAAATCTTTTCTTCGGACTTTTTGTCCATGAGACATTTCTTCAGACTCTTTGTCCGCAAGCCATTTCTTCGGACTTTTTGTCCGTGATGCATTTCTTCAGACTTTTTGTCCGCAAAGCATTTCTTAGGACTTTTTGTCTACAAGCCATTACTTCAGACTTTTTGTCCGTGTTATTTCTTCGGCTTTTCTGCAAGTGTCCACATGCCCTTTGAAACATTCAAAAGATACCCTTTGGACTTTTTGCAATCTACCCTTTGGCTTTTCTGCAAGTGTCCACATGCCCTTTGCAACGTTCAAAGATACCCTTCGGATTTTTTGCAATCCACTCTTCGGCTTTTCTGCAAGTGTCCACATGCTCTTTGCAACATTTAAAAGATACCCTTCGGACTTTTTGCAATGGTCCAATTGCCCTTCGGATTTTTTGAAAATGTCCACTTGCCCTTCGGAACGTTCAAAAGATACCCTTTGGACTTTTTGAAAATGTCCACTTGCCCTTCGGACTTTTTGAAAAGGTCCATTTGCCCTTCGGAACGTTCAAAAGATACTCTTCGGACATTTTGAAAAGTTCCGCTTGCCCTTCAAAACGTTCAAAAGATACCCTTCGGACTTTTTGAAAATGTCCACTTGCCCTTCGGACTTTTTGAAAAGGTCCATTTGCCCTTCGGAACATTCAAAAGATACACTTCGGACTTTTTGAAAAGGTCCACTTGCCCTGGAGAGACTTGACAATTTTTCCAAAAGAGTTGTCCTTTTTCGAAAGAATTCCTCCGAATGAATTCTTCAAGAATATTCTGGGTTTTCCATTCTTCTTGACTTATCTCGATTGCCTCTTCTAAGTAAGAGCACTTCACAAACGTGATTTACTTCACGAGTCTGCTCAACTCAACCTTTGGCATTAATGCATGATCAGTTTCAATCTCAGTGACATCAAGGACATTAACCTTTGACATCAATGACAATTCCATGTTGCCCTAGATGGAAATGATAACTGTTCAGTTATCAGACTGCTTTCTGTATCATGATATCAAAGCTGTCAACTGTCTCCTTGCTCAAATTTTCAACAGGGACAAATTGTAGTTGAACTACCACAAAATGGTTCTTGATTCTTTCTTTGCAAGCAATTAACCACATGGGGGATAAAATGACTTGTGGCCACTCCCAATCAAAAACTCTTATCAAGAGCTTTCCAATGAGACCAAAAATGCCTCATTTGGTGGTCTCTGGTGAAAGATGCGGCCTCCCAAAGTTCATTATGTTACTTTGTTGTGAACAATGTCTCTATGTATACTTGCGAGCCTGTGGATTTACCAAATCGACCTAAGAGTGGCTACGTGTCCGTTATTGTGGACTTTTTAATATTTGTAGATCCGTGAATTTATAAAATTTTCTTAAGTTAATCATGTGTCTACGTTGGTTTTGAGGCCTTTGAGATGACTTGGATTGAGATCTTTGTGAATCCGTGTCTTCATGTTCTGTGCACAAACTTTGAGAATTTTGTTATGTGATTTCATTCCATGATCTCTATTGGGTTGCAAACGGGTTAGACCATCCAATCCACTTGTAGGACTTGTTGGGTCCGATGTGGACTTTGTTGGCTTAAAGATTAAGTGTGAACACTTAGTGGATAATGTGGTCGCCGCGAAGCTTAGCGTATGTCTATATGTAACGTACCTACCTGCATACATACATACCTACATATGTACGTATTTACATATGTATGTATGTATGTACGTAGGTATGTATGTATGTACATAGGTAGGTATGTATGTACGTATGTACATATGTATGTATGCATGTATGCACATATGTATGTTTGTATGTAGGTAAGTATGTATGTACTTATATACAAATGTATATACATACGTATGTATGGATGGATGGATTGATGTGGCCTCTGCTAAACTTAGGAACTTTGCGTGGTTGTCGTTAGACTTAGAACTTTGTGTGGTCGCTCGTTAAAATGTAACTTACAGTTACAAAAAGAGATGAGACCTTTCAAACTTTGTGAGCCCAACATTTGATCTTAGAGACTCCATTAGACTTAGAAATTTGCCTTGGACTCTCTATTGAAACTGAATCAAATTCCTACCTGTTTTTGGCAACACAAAATTTCTTGTACACCTTGGATGCTTCTGCATCAAGAAGGCAAGTGGTTCCATTTCTTATGACTACCAAGTAGTCTCTGTCTTTTTCACTTTTATATTAATATTTACCAGCTATAATTTGAGGAGGCATGATAGTAGTCTTTTCGTTTATGCATTCAACCTTTCAGATCATTATATAGAACTTGCAAAATAAAATCTTGCATTATAGTTGGAGCATGTCATTCTCTAATTCTTGTATTCTCTTTGATTCAACACTTTTGAGTATTGTTGTTATTGCTCTCTATCATTCATAAATCGTTTTTGGACATAAAACATTGAATCTAATTAGCGTGATGTCTCCCAAATCACCCTCAAACCCCAGATTAGGTAGGGTACCCTATCACCACCACTAAATACTTGCATCTTTTCAGTCTGGTTAGATTCTTTTAAGGGCTTACGTATTCCAATCCCCATATCTCAAACAATTATTGATGCTGCATAGGATATAGGGTTATGAAAACCCTATTAAACAACTTCCCAATTCTTTGACATGTATTTCATTCCACTACCCATACCTTGGAATCTTTGGAAAGAGTGGACCTCCAAAGGTTTCCCAATAAAACCTTCCTAGTAAGAGGCATTTGGTTCCATGTGGCCTCCTAGCAATTATCCCTGGACTTCCATGATAAATCCTTTGACTTCCTTGTGAGACAACGTTACTTGGTTTGCTCCGATCTTATACAATAGCTCATTCATTAACTGAAATGTCTTGGAATTGGTTCTTATTTTCTTCTACTCTGTTTGGCTTGTACCTTTGAGAAAACTGGCCGTCAACAAGAAATTCCCAGTATTTTTGTGCTAAGATGGCAAAAATACTTATTTAAATAGTTGGACTTTAGGGAGGTTATCAAAGACTCCTCTTAAGAGCTTTCATGACTTTTTTTTTTACAACTAAACTGTTATTACATGATGCCTTTTGGGATCGACCATGATCTTAAAAATAAATTCTTGCAGCAGTGACAACCATTGAGTTACCAATCTATGGATTACTAGGTTGTGTTGACCATTTTTGCCCAACAGGCCAAAAATCGGTCCCCTTCTTCCCTTGCTATTCTAGGCCAATTCATTTTTTTATTTTGCATACATCTGGCAATTTCTACGAACTCTGCAGGGCCATTTCTACGGACTCTGCAGGTTTTCTTTCCGCAGTTGAAGAACCAGTCAAGAGAGCAAGATTTTACAAAGCTTCTTCGGATTTTCGTCTGAAGAAATTCACAAAGAAAGTTGGCATCATTGAACCATTGAACCGGTTCAACGCTTCGGTTCAACGCAGAGTTCAATCGGCAAAGTTCAACGGACTGGTTCAATGGTTTGGTTCAAGCCTTGGTTCAATCTTCAGTTCAATCGGCTTTGGTTCAATCAGCTAAGTTCAGCGCTTAGTTCATTGGAAAAGTTCAACAAAAAGTTCAAGCGGCTTCAGGTACAATGTTTAGTTCAAGGACTTGGCTCGGCGCTCAGTGTTGAACCGTTGAACCGGTTCAGCGGACTGGTTCAATGGTTTGGTTCAACAGACTGGTTCAATGGTTTAGTTCAATCGGCAGCTCAATCGGCCTTGGTTCAAGCCTTAACTCATCGTTTCAAGTTCATCGCTTGGTTTAACAAAGAGTTCAACGTCCTTGGCTCAACAGTCGTTTGAACCGTTGAACCGGTTCAACGGGTTGGTTCAACGTTTTGGTTCAAAGGCTTCAGTTCAAGACTTTGGTTCAACGCTTTGGTTCAATTGCTTCGGTTCAATGTACGGTTCAACAAAGGGACTCAGCGAATAGTTCAGGGGGGCTCGGCGCGCAACGATGAACCATTTTTTGGTTCAACGAATTGGTTCAAAGGCTTAGTTCAATGCAATCGGTTCATTGGCAAGTTCATCGGCTTGGTTCAACGGGCTCGGCGCGCAGCGTTGAACCAATTGAACCAAATTTGGTTCAATGGCTTGGTTCAACGGCTTGGTTCAAGGGTGTGTCCCAAAGTCGAAAGGCAGTTCAAGGTCCAAAAGCCCTTGCGGAGGGCAGTTAGAGTTTCAAAGGCAGCCGAAGGGGGCGTTTTTGCGGTTTTTTTTTAAAGTCAGAATTCTTTTGGACTTTTTGTCCGAAGGATTTCCTTCAGACAAAAGTTTGAAGATTTTCATCGAAAGGCCGCAACCAAGGAGACCGAAGGAAGAAGCCCGCCCGAAGGGTATGTTCCCTTGCAGAGGACTCTCGGCCAAAATGAAGGGACACTTTCCAAAGGCTGAAGGGCCACCTTCCCTTCGGAAAGGTGCCAAGAAGGGAGTCCGCAGAGAAGGGAAAGCAGGCAGTCGAAGGAAGAGCCCGACCAAGCAAGGCAAGAAACCCACGGGAAAAAAGCCCGCAGAAAAGACCCGACGGACTTTTGCCGAGGACGGTGACGTCCCGAAAGCCGTCAAATTTAAGCCAATAAAAAATCCGTTGGTTTTTAAATGCCCGAGCGCCAACCATGAAAGGAGCCCAAGGAATGCAGCGACCCTCCCAGAAATAGCCCCGAGGGCCGAAGGAGCCAGAAAGAGACAAGGCAGGGAAAAGACAACAGTGCCAAGTGTAGGAGAAGGCAGATGGTCCAAGTGGCGAAGGGAGACGTCGTTTCAAGAAGTTAATCCAACAGGTGATACAGTGTCTGCGAATTGACCATTAGAAGGCGCAAGTGGCCAACTGTGCGACCCGTTTTTCTTCATTTCACATTTATGAGCAGACAGACCGCGTAGGTGCCTTCAAGGAGCAGTCTCGGTTAATGGGGAAACGACGTGGCCTATGTCAAAAAAGGCCTAAACTCAGAGCCAGGGCCGACACAACATTTATGTTTGAGCGGCCTGCTCTTCCCAATGACCATAGCGCATATGGGACATTTGTAAAAGAGGCGCCAAAAGGCCATTTTCCTTCCCCTATATATTGGAGACTTGTCATTTTGAGAAACATCTTCCACATTTGTAAGGCGTAGCCCTGACAAATTTTCACCTGAATCAATAAACGCATTTTTTACCTCTATCCTGGTTAGATATCTCTGTGTATGTCTGAGTGTTAGTTTGTGTTTAGTCATTGCTTCTTGATGCTTCCACATGTTCAACACCAACATACCTGGTGTCTATAAGGTGCCATTTCTGCAGCTAACAAGGAGAGCTGTATTTGGAAGTGCAGAAACAGAAGAAGTTACTATATAGTGTGTCTTTACACAGCTCCTTTGGCGAGTCTCTGTTTTTTGTATATTCCATTAAAGCCTCCCTGCCAAGCTTCTTGCAGCCTGGTCCTTCGGCTAGTTTGAAGTGTATGTATGTGTTTGTCTGATTTCAAGTGTGTGTGAAAAGGTCGGTTCATTTTGGTGCATCACCTCCTTTAGAGTAGTTTGTTTTCCTGCAATCTTTCTCCCTTTTCATGCCCCCCCCATTATATATTTATATATATAGATATATATATGTTAGCACTTACTGTAACAAATCAGATGCATCAAAGGAAGCTAGCCCTTACCTAGAGACTCCCCTCTCTAGCTTCGCTAGTCCCACAGGGAAGAGGGGAGTTTCCATTGTTGCGTGTAGAAGGCAGGAGCTCAACCTCCTTGCCCCGGGTGCAATCCACTGCGTCAACAGTTTTTGGCACGCCCGGTGGGACACAGTCTTACGCTCAGTAAGGTTTCAGGGTTGATGCTGGTCCTGTTACAGCAAATCAACTATTTTCAGCATCTGGCGACTCCACTGGTAAGAACTTCATTTCCTAATCAAAGACCAGTCTGACTTCTTATGCCTAAAGTCACCACACGGTCTGCTTCTAAGGGTGTCCCTTTCGATTTTGTTGAGTTGCCTTTGAACTCAGCAAAAAGACTTGAGGTTTGAGAAGACCCGTCCTTATTCAACAAACCACCCTCCCAGACTTGTTGTAAGGAACGCATACGCAGCAAGGCTGCAGTTACATCCCATTCCAGCTATGGCATTACCCTTTGCGGCTTTTCATGGTCAGAGCCCCTTGAATCTCCCACGTTAGGACCCGATCCCAGGAGCAGCCCTAAAAAATGTGCCTTCTTTCGATGGAGAGGGGCCCATTACAGTCATCGAGCACATTAGAAATATTGCTAATCTCTGCAATATTCACAATGTCACCGAAAAAAATATCGCAATCAGAGTACTGGCATTGTCTCTCAAGAGCAAAGCTCTTGACTGGTATGGGACTTTGGCTATAAATTCAATCAGTTCTTGGAATGAATTGGGTACTCACTTGACAGACCGTTTTAGAGAAAAGAGCGACCACCTCTCGCTTGCTGAGCAATTGACTACCATGAAGAGAGCCCCACACGAATATATGTAGGATTTCAACATGCGGTTTCAGAAGACATGGGATAGAATCCCCGTTTTGGTAAGACCGACTGCTAGCTATGCTTTCCTGTATTATTTAAGAGCATTAAATAGTGATATTGTTGTGATGATACAATCCATGGGAGGGCATGTGCTGCCTGCTGCCTATGACATAGCCATAGCAGCTGAAAATTGCTTAGTACAAGATGGAAAAATAGCCCCTAGACTCCATATGCCACTTTTCCCAGAAATGCTACCGCCAATTCAAACCGTTGCTCCCACATTAGCTCCTCTGCCTAGCATAGAGAAACCAGTTGCTGCTCCATCCAATGAGCTTCATGAAGTTAAGAGTCTGTTGCAAAGTATGTCAAACGAACTTGTAGCTCTTAAAAGGCAACAAGCTCAAAGCAACATACCAAATCAGGGATACCAGCATTATGGTCAAGCCCCTAGACCCCCTTTCCAAAACTATAATCAAGGACAGGGTCAGCTTACTCAGACCAGACCGTTTCAAAGCTACAACACAGGCCCCCTTCATCATCTAAGGTCATGGTGCCCATTCAAAACAATCTGGTACAGGAACAACTAAGTTGTTCGACCATGGGATATGGTCAGGAACAGGCTGTTTATACAAATGAGATGACGGGTTATTACCCAAGTGTAGACAATCAGGCAGCCGCTCACCCCCAGCTCTTCGAGGCTCCAATGCAACCCAGCACAAGCAACAGTCAGAGTCAGCCTGACTCTACTCTTATGAACCACTTGAAAGGTGAGTTCTGTGCAATCAATTATGTGGGTGCTGTAGACAATCAAGCTCACTGTGTTGCAGCGAACACAATATTTAAAAGGAGAGCAATAGGAGAAACTTAGGCTGCTACACAAACATCAGCAATGCCTTCCTCATCACAGGAAAATCAGAGGGTCCCAAACTTCAGACCGCCATTTGTACCTTCAGCTCCTCAACGTGCACCTCAAGTTGGAATTAGCCCCAAAGAAAGTTTGAAGAGAGGCAGTCCTCAAGTCAATGTGGTGGACCAGATGAAGAAACTGCATACAAACATCTCCTTATGGGATTCATTGTCTCTACTAGGACAAAAAGACATGCTACAAAGGGAATTGCATGAGTTGGATCGACAAGCTGTCCTAGCAAGGACTGATAATGTCTTGGTGATGAATGGACAACCTTTCACTTCAGGCCAGGTCAAGAAAGAAGAGAAAATTCCCCCTTTCTATGTGTCCTTGGTCATAGGAGATTTCTTGGTGCACAACTACATCTTTGACAGTGGGGCTAGTACCTCAGTAATGCCCAAGTGTATTTCTGACAAGCTGGGATTGAAATATGAAGAGATGAATAAGGGAGTCCTGCAGTTGGATGGGACACCTGCAAAGACAGTTGGGATAATGAGGGGTTTGAGCTTGACATTACATGCTTGCCCGACTTTCTCAGTTCCCCATGATATAGTAGTGGCAGATGTTCTTCTTTATTTCGCCATTTGCTTATCCAGGGACTTCACATCAAAGATAGGTGGCTATCTAGCAACGAATTGGTCCTATCTGGTTTTTAGAACCAAGTATGGGACCAAGGTGAAGATTGAATCCGAGCCACTCCACAAGGACCATCTAGAATCATATTCGCTCAAGGCAACGAACTTCAGCTACGCCATTATCGACCCAGAAGAATCCCAAACAGACCAATCTCTGTTCTCTGCTCTTGAAGGAGTTGCAGACCTACTCTTGGATGAATGGGGAAGTGATAACTTCGAGCATGACCCTTACAAGTTCATAGAGGAGGCAGGCCTTGGAGTCTACTGCATACACGAAGAGGGTACCTTCATACCAAATATAATGAAGGCAAGCCAAGAGGACCTAGGTCTATGGCAACAATACTTTGATGGTTCCAGAAGTAGGTTGGGAGCTGGTGGTGGAGCGATGTTAGTCTCCCCTTCGAAGGAGAGATACTTTTCGGCCTTCCGTTTCCAATTTTCTTGCACAAGCAATGTTGCAGAATACGAGTCCCTAATCCATGGTCTGGAATGGGCAAGGAAAAGAGGAATCAAGGAGTTGCAAGTTTTGGGTGCAGCGAGCTGATTGTAAATCAGGTGAGAGGCTAGAATCTGACAAAAAATTCTTTGTTGAAGTCTTACAAGCATAGGGTCTGGGACTTGGTGGAAGATTTCCTTGCTTTCAATATCGCCTCCATTCCCAAAGAGCAGAACAAACAAGCGGATAGGCTAGCAGAAATTGGTGCTCAGTTCGATGTTTCCAGGGAGATAAGCCGAGACTGCGGTTCACGCTACTTGAAGGTGGTAGTTCGGCCCTCTGTCCCCGACAACATTACAAACTGGCAGGGCTTCAACAATGCCCAAAAAATAGCATTCTTCCTGCAGGAAGAAGTTGAGTTTGCTACAAAGAACCAAGCAAAGCTGCAACAACAATATGGCAACCAGATTGTTCAACTGAAGAACAATAAGCTCCCTAAAGGTTTGGTCACTCTAGAAAGTATCTTCAATGGAGATGACCAATTGAGAAGCGACAAGGCATGCATCACAACTAAGGAGGAGAATTACGAGAAGGTTGAGATCTTCAAGGATAAGCTGCTTGCACTTGGAAAAGTCTGCATGATTCAAGAAAGACGGACTTTCATTTTGTTGTGTCAGGAGTTTGCTGATGTTTTCGCTTGGGATTACAGTGATCTGAAGGGTTTCGACCCAAGACTCGCCCAACACACCATCGAATTAGAAGAAGGCGTCAGGGCAATCACGCAGAAGCAGAGACCTGTCAACCCAACGATTGAGCTTCTCATGCAGAGGGAACTGGCCAAATTGATTGAGTCCGGGATTATATTTCCAATCAAACATTCCTCCTGGCTGACCAATCTTGTTCCTGTCCGAAAGAAGAATGGGGAGATCAGGCTATGTGTTGATTTCAGAGACCTTAATAAAGTCTCTTTGAAAGACCATTACCCTCTCCCGAGCATGGAGTGAATCCTTCAGAAGGTAACGGGCAGCGAGCGTTTCTCCCTCCTGGATGGATATTCAAGATATAATCAGATTCTGGTGCAAGGCTGTGACCAGCACAAAACAACCTTCACTACTAAATGGGGAACGTTTGCCTACAAGAAGATGCCATTCGGGCTGTCTAATGCTGGTGCTACTTTTCAGCGAGCCATGGACATGGCTTTTCGAGGCTTGATAAACAACAATGTGCTGGTATACCTCGATGATGTGACGGTATTCTCCAAGGAAGCAAGCCAACACATGAAACACCTCAGGCAAATCTTCGAGAGGTGTAGAGAGTTCGGCATCTCTCTCAACCCGAAGAAATGCGTGTTTGCTGTTCACGAGTGGAAACTCCTTGGCCACATTGTGTCCAAGGAGGGCTTATCCATTGACCCCGAGAGAGTTTGCTCTATGCTGGAGATGTCTCCGCCTAAGCACAAGAAAGGCCTGCAGAGCTTCTTTGGCAGGATAAATTTCATTCGGAGATTCATCTCGAATTTCGCAGAGATAGTCAAGCCACTGACCTCTACGCTGAGGAAGGGTGAGGAGTTCAAGTGGACAACACAAAGGAAGGACAACTTTGAAGACATCAAGCAGGCCATAACCTGGGCTCCTACTTTGATCAGCCTCGACTTCAACAAAGATTTCAACCTCTACACTTTTGGCAATGAAGAGGTAATCTCCGCCATGCTTACCCAAGCAAATGGTGATGACTTTGAACAACCACTTGCATTTTTTAGCCAGGGGTTAGAGGATTTTGAAGTCAGATACACATATATAGAGAAGCAAGTCCTGCTAGTAATACGAAACCTGAAGAAATTCAGGCATATGCTGTCCAACAGCAGGATTCACCTCATGGTTCCACATCCTGGCGTCAAGGATTTCGTGACCAACCGAGACCTAAATGAAAAGAGAGCGGGGTGGATCACCAGGGTAATGGAGTATGACGGAGACATCAAGATCACCAAGCTGGTGAGGGGAAGAGGCTTGTGCGAACACCTTGCTGCGGACTTCAAGCAGAAAAGGGAAGACAACTTACTAATTCACAATGCAGCTACAGCAGAAGAACTAGCTGTCATGAAGGATTGGACATCGGACCTGAGGCGTTTTCTTCTCATTGGTGAGTGCCCGCAGGGTCTTGATAGTATCAAAAGAAGGTACTTCAGGCTCCAGTCTCTCCAGAAGAAGTTACTATACAATGTGTCTTTCCACAACACCTTTGGTGAGTCTCTGTTTTCTGTATATTCCATTAAAGCCTCCCTGCCAAGCTTCTTGCAGCCTAGTCCTTTGGCCAGTTTGAAGTGTATGTATGTGTTTGTCTGATTTCAAGTGTGAGTGTGAGAAGGTCGGATCATTTTGGTGCATCACCTCTTTTAGAGTAGTTTGTTTTCCTGCAATCTTTCTCCCTTTTCATTCCCCCCCATTATATATATATATATATGTTATCACTTACTAGAACAAATCAGCTCCATCAAAGGGAGCTAGCCCTTACCTAGAGACTCTCCCCTCCAGCTTTGCCAGTCCCACAGGCGAGAGGGGAGTTTCCATTGTTGCGTGTGGAAGGCAGGAGCTCAACCTCCTTGCCCCGGGTGCAATCCACTGCGTCAACAGGTTGTTCACCAAGTATAGCAAACCCTGAGGGCTAACATAGAAAACGAAAGGGGTGGCAAATAGGTAGTGTCTCAACTTATGGACTGAGTATGCCATTATCAGCCTCTCTCTTAGTTGTGATGTAGTTCACATCTGTTCTTGGTAGGAGTTTGCTTGCAAAATAGATAGGATGGCCCAACATGCAAGTTTCTTTTTGATCTAGTGTACATCCTATGGCATGCTTGAAAGTATCAACATGTGCATGAAATTCTTTATACCATTTTGGACAGGCCAGAATATGTATGCTAACGATTCATGATTCCAAGATTTAAAATTTAGTTTGCCATTCTTTCCTCCAAACAAATGGTACCCCCTTCCTAGTGAAAACATGAAAGGGATATGATATTTTTGCAAACATACATGCTAAACACAATTACCCCTTATGACCAATAAAATTCCTAAAAACACGTACGCCCTGGGGCACCTTTAAGGACCACCCTTGTATTGTTTGGGTCTGTCTTCAAAGCAACCTGACAGACTGGAATATAGATGTGACGTTCGGTTCCTCGCTAGCATTCTTCTCTGACATTTTACAAGTCAGTGTACTGTCATGCCAAGTTAATATAGTCATGATGTACATTGTCTCCAATATTGAGGCCTGATTGTCATTAGATATGACAATGGACTCAATTGCAGTGAACTTGGATCAACTTGATACAACACATATATATAGAAATAGAAGGGGTAGGTGTGATGGTTGGCCACATTGTTCAAAGTGTCAACTTTCCCCTTAACTCAAGTTCAATTAACTAATGGTTATCACATCATAATATATGAAAGTAGTCATTCCTTTATTAATGCACTTGTCTTATTATGGTATGTCAAAAGTGGGCTCTGCATTTGTTGTTAGGAAGATGTTGGTTTTCATATTACTCTGTTTCCATTCATGATGCAGATATCTGAAAAGGGGAGTTAATGATCTAGGTAGGGTAGCAAATGATGTGGAGACGGAGCAAATTGTTCTTGATGAGGATGCAGGGACAGGAAAAGGGAAAATGAGCTCTATCGTCCAGATGAGGGGATCAATACCACTTTTCTGGTCCCAAGAAGCTTCACGTCTGAGTCCAAAACCTGACATTATATGTAAGTGAATATGTTGAGGTTTGTCCTTTGAGAACTACATCGTTCACAACTTTTGAGTCCCCATCAGGGAATGTTAGAAGCATGAATTTCATATTCTTGTGTCTGGTAGACTGTTTAACTAAATGCTTTTTAATGCTACAGTACAGAGATACGATCCAACTTATCAGGCAACAAAGCTGCACTTTGAGGATCTTGCTAGGCGATATGGCAACCCAATAATTGTCTTGAACTTGATCAAGGTATATACTCTTGCTTTTGTCTATTTATTCAGACTGTTCTATATATTGGCTGATATTATTATCTCAATTTTTTCTTGAAAGTTTACTATGCTAATTTGACAATGAGACATTGGAGTTAGATCAAAAGATCATATTAGAAAATGTCAAGAGTGATTACCATTCTAATTTATGCTGAACACCATTTTTTGTTGTTGCAATGAATATTGAATTCGGATCAGTTACAATTGAAAACGATTTATTCCTTGTTTGTGCAACATTTCTTGAGATGTTTCAGTGCTAGTATATATGCATTCCACTGTACAAATGGAAAGTATCTTGTTACATTCACCAAAAGAACTTTTAGTCTCATCTCATTCATTCTCTACATCATATTCCTGGGTTAACCGCACAGGTTCACATCTTCAACCATGCCCAAAGTTTAGATTTCAGACTCATTGGGCATTCATACAGGGTGGTGCTGAAAAGTGTAATTTCAGTTAAACGACATTTAACACATGTTACACTTGATTATCAGAGCTTAATGTCCATAATCCCTGGAGATATATGTGCAAAAATTAGGCATTGCTTTATTTGAAGTACTTGTATTAGTTTGTGCCCTAAGTATTGCAATAGTATGGGCATGAAATCTCACAGATCGAGTTCTACAGATCTAAAAACAGTTTGTCTTCTCATGGCAAGTCTCATGATTTAACAAGCTACACTATCTTCTCGCCTTTCTCATTGATACCGAGGTTAGTAATTGATGCCAGCACCAGAGAAAAACCAAAGGAGATGGCAAACCCACACAGTCTGTTTTCGTGCTGATTAGTTCCACAGTTCAAAGTTTGTTGTGGGAAGGAATCTGATTTTAAAATGCAATGATTTGTCAGAGCTCACTTTTTGTGTTAGGCTTCATATAGGTTGTTTGAATGGATTTTACTACTCTAAAATTAAAACAGGGAATCTCTGCTGAGCACCATATTTTTGTTCCTTAGCTGTAAGAAGTTAATACTCGAGCTTTAAAGTTCACGAGACTTGACTATAACATTGCCAAATTGACATAGCAGGTGGTTTTGGACCTGGATGCATGTTGTAACTATGCATGGGAAGATGCTAGCATGCATTTGAAGAAAATTATTACATTAGCTTGTTTGAGTTTGTTCTGCTCTGTTTCTTAAAAATTTTATGCCATAATTTATGGTATGTGATTCTCTACAAATGTTTTATAGTTCAAATTTTATGAAGCATAAAGTTTACAGAAGTACATGATGTGGTTCAAGCAGCATGTTATGATAAATGTAATAAATCTTTAAAAGTAGACATCATGGCCACTCAGGTGTAGTTTCTGTGGCTATGCTTTTATCTCAAGTTTCTTAGACACTATATTGTATTGGCAGACAGTTGAGAAGAGGCCTCGGGAAATGATGCTACGTAGGGAATTTGCCAATGCTGTTGGATATCTGAACCAAATTCTTTTGGAAGAAAGTCGTCTCAAGTTTATCCACTGGGACTTTCATAAGTTTGCCAAAAGGTTTTTAATTGAACTAGTAGCTGCTATATAAATGTTGACCCTAGTTGCACATCTAATTAGCCCGCTACTAATTATTTTCTGTTACAGTAAATCTGCAAATGTACTTGCAGTTTTGGGTGGTGTGGCCAGTGAAGCACTTGAGTTGACAGGATTCTATTACAGTGGAAAGCCCTCTGGTACCAAGAGGAGACTAAATGGCAAGCCGCCTGCTATCAAACAGAGCGTGAATCAGCTAAACCGAACTAATACTACAAGGTTCTTAGCTCACACTTTCATTTTGTTCTGCAGAGGAAACTGTAGTTGACATATGTAAAAGTATGTTCACAATTGATGAGAATGATTGTTCATTTAGCAGACCAACATTTTTTCTTATAATTGTTTAAACTATGAGTGTAAGTGTGCTTTTGTGTTACATATTATTATTTCTGCTAAAAGTTTGTTATGTATCATTATTTCTGAAGATGGAAATCCAATAGTTAATCAAAGTTTGTGACTAGAAAAGACATTTTGATACAGACCCGAGCCATAACATGGAATGGAGATGGAGGTTCTTGATTAAAACTAAAATGGACCTATTCACTACATTCATCCCATTATACTGCTAAAAGTCAATGTTACATGGAGTTTTTAGAACCGGAGGATGTGGGGCAAGGAGATGTGTTCCCAAAATGTCTCAAAAAAGATAGGGAACTTTGGAGGGATATTTTACTTACTTTAATGACTAAACAGTAAATAGATAAAGATTATGAATAAATTTAACATAGAATAATCATTATAATATCATCCATTTAAAAACAGTAAAATTTAAATGCAATGAATTCCACTTTTAACTTCTCGATCTTATATTTGATATCAATTGATAATTCAAAAACTAAATGAAAATTAAAATGCAATGAATTATCAGAGAATATTTATTACTTGATATTTCATGAGATTGAAAGTCGAAACTTAAAAACAAGAATTCAAATTGATGTGAAAAGTTTAGAAATCGATATCATATATGTCTTGATAAAATCATATATCATAAAAAAAGAGTTCAAATCCCAAACATGAAAATTGTAGTAAGTTCTATAAACTAAATGCCAAATAGACAAAAATAGGAAGTCTGGAAAATAACAAAAAAACATGGAGTAAGCTTGGCTAATGGAATCATGTGTGTGCTACTGCTATTTATCTATCCTTAGCTTCCATAAGATCCAAACTTGCTTCAAGGCTCAGTATGCCAATATTATCATCACCCTTGAGATCCTTTGGCTGATCAAATATACCCTAACCCACCCTTGTTGAAGATCTACACCCTCCTTATCAACTTGTGTGGCATCCTTGGAATAACATCCCAACATGTGACCAAGTCACTACAAATACTTTGTAGTCTTCCTATGCTTAAGATGCAAATGATTATGAATGCCAATGAGCTTCTTTCCTGTCCTTGAGCGAAGTTAGTTTTTTCTAACGAAGTGTGTGATACTAAAGTAAGCTAGTTCCTCTCACGAGGTGGTTTGCAAGAATTTAAGTAAACAATCTGATATACTTGCCCAATAGAAGCACATGAAGTGGGAAACTGCAACACATCAACAATCTATCTAGAAACAAGTTGACGAACAAAAATCGTGGGTCCAAATGGCAAAAGGGAAGAGGGGTCCCCAATTGTTGAAATGGTTGTCCAATACAAATTTAATGAGGAGAGAGCATGACAAGCCAAGGCCCTTAACCTTCGAGTTTGTGGCCTCCTTAAGACTCCCAATCCCTTGCAAGTGATAAGGATTCATATGGTACAAGGTACTTTGAATAATTTTATATAATACAATTGGGGGTTTACTCTATAATAAGTAACATTTTGTCACTCCTAGTTGTTAGGTTGTTAGACCTAAGTTAGCTAGTTGTTTTTTTGTTAATTTGTGTTCCTACGTTGGATGCATCCAGCAAACTAGGAATCTATCAAATATTGTAAATCAGGCATAGTTAGGCCTATGAAAGCTTTGTAAGTTTTCCATACAAATTAATCAAGTTTGTAGTTTCTTATTTGCAGATATTTTTCTTGTCACACATCACTGTGTAGACCTTTGACTACTACTCTTCTTGATTTTGAGTGGAAAAATTCACATCATTGGTATTAGAGCCTTAATATTTTTCGTAGGTTTGGATTGTTTCCCATCCATTTTGGATATGGGTTTTTAGGCACATTTTGTCATTTTCCCTTTAGAGGCATTATGGGTTAAAACAAACACCAACGTCACAACTGAAGCATGTAAATTAGTGGGTGTAGCCTTTAGATTTGTCCTGAAACGGACCTGTGAAGTTCGTGGTATTGAGATTTTAGTTTCATAGGTAAAATACATGTGCATGCCTATTGCAGGTCTAGTATCTAAATGTACATGCATGGATATCAAAAAAGATTTTTCAGGAAACAAAACAAATAAATAAAATTGGTCAATAGGTCGTGTGCCTACTAGTCCTTGGTCTTGCCTTTGCATGAATCTACCTTCCATGTGTTAAACACCACAAACCCTGATGATGGCCGACAAGTGTTGTCACACCATACACGTTGATTGCGCTATTGTTGTTACCATTTGCCGTCGCATGTACCTAACTGCACTTGTACAACTTTTGACATACGCACTCACTGCATACATTGTCATGTCGTGCTCTTGCTACCATCTTTCACCAACCATTCTGCCATTTCCGACATGCACTTGAGTGTTTGTACCTTCCTTAGGTGCTATCCACCACACATGGACTCCTCCCATTTTCAGCCAATGCACCCACAAGTCTTCCTTCCCTGCCACTCCTACCAACGCTTAGATGTTTTTCGCCGTATTGTCTTCTTTCATCAACACCTACTGCCATCGTGCTTTCAACTTCCAATTTGATCCATTCATTGCCCTCTAGCCTACGACAGTTGTGCACTCCGCCAATCGTGACACCTAGGTCTGCTAGGTACAAGCTTTTTGAAAGCTTTTATTTGTCCTTACCAAGGCAGGACTAAAGGAATCGGTTTTCAATTAGTATAATTTGATTGAACCAATGAGAAATCATAGAAAACGTAATTTTTTAACAATTATGAAGATTAGTATATAGTTTCTATACAAATATTGGAATATTCCCCGAGTGTTATTAAAGCATATTCCTCTTAAAAAATTTCCAACTGTAATTATTGTGTAGAAAAAAGTTTAGATTAATTGCAAGTCCCTGTAATGACTTGATGAGTTATAAGGATATTAATTATTTTAAATGTGAGTGTGTGACACGTATAGAAACCCACATATTGCTATAAGCGTGGCATAAAAAGCGTTTGTTATGGTTCCCCACTATTTGCCACACATTCACACCACTTCCAACTCCACCAGGAGAGAGTAGAGAGTTGTCATTGGGCAATCATAGTTTATTTGTTTTTATACCTTAAAAAAGTCAAAATTTGTTATCATTTGTACCACTCAGAGTCTGTATAAATGATATCCATAATCATCTGTTGATAGTTATCAATTTAAATACCTCTAACCTTGGTGGAGTTGGACACCATGAAATTTCTCAACCTCTGTAATAAATAGTGGAATCCTGACCTCCAAGAAACTAGACATTAAAACTGCAAAGTGAAGACAAGGCAATCTGAGTGCAGTAGTATGCAACCTTCAAAGGAACAAATCTTTCCTCCAAAAGAATGTGTAAAGGCTCGGCAAAGGAGGATTAGATGCAATTATATATTAAAGTCTACAACCAAAGCGTCTAGGGATGAGGCATGTGGGAAGGTTGAGGAGGAAGTTGCTATGAAACTTCACTAGAAAAAATTTCACTCCCTTGTGCCTCAACTACCTCTATTGGTATATCTATTAAATAATGTAAATCCGTATAAATTGCAGTAATCTATATCAGGGAACAATGAGTTGTAGGGAGAGTTCGCAAATGCTAATTTATTCAATTCTATTACTTTATTATGCAAGTATCATCTTTGTTGTAGCATCATTGGAGCAAGAACTACAGATTTTAAAAGAACAAAACAAAAAAAAATCCGAAATTATATTACAAGAAATAAAATATTATCAATACAATGCCAAGCCATGATACTGATACTCCATGATCTGTCCTTAGACTTCCAACAACATAAGAAGGAAGAAAGAGAGCATATCATTAGTTTATACATCTAATGAAGTTAATTGAAGGATCTTTTCAATTTGATTACGCTTCTGCGGAGACCAAGTTAGGGGTATAGGACCAAAGTTGATCAAATTATGATGATCCAAAGCCCAATTAGCCAGTGCATCTACGACCTTATTCTGATCTCTAGGAACATTTTGAAATAAAAGGGCTTGAAATTGTGTAGCAATAACCCGAATATTATCCAAAATCCTGGTAATTCGCCAATTTTTTGAAGTATGTTGCTTGTTTGTTGAGAGAAGATGGATAATTACCTTGGCGTTAGATTCCACTATAATTCTAAGACATCCCAATTTAATTGCTTCCTGGAGAGCTCTCTGGATTGCCAAGATTTCAGCCACATTATTAGTGCAAAAACCTAATTGATGAGTAAAGAAGAAAAGGGGAGTTCCCAAAGAATCATGATCTATCCCTCCAATACTGGCTAGGCCCGGATTGCCTCTTGTTGCTCCATCTGTATTAAGCTTAACAAAATCAAAAGGAGGAGGCTGCCATTTTCTTAGAGCAGTGGGCACTGATAATCTAGTACTAGAAATAGATTTCAATTTATTTTCTTGCAAATTTAACTTGTGTAACATGCTTTTCCATTTGCCGGGTAAAGGAGAAGGGAGTTTCACATTATGTTCAATAGTTTCCACTATATTTCTGCAAGTTAATTCCTTGACATAGCAAATGTCTCTATTTTCAGATTTGAAAATACGCTTGTTTCGCTCCTTCCACACATTCCACAACATAAGAGAGATAGCAATCCAAACTCCTTTATAAAGATCCTGAGTATCAGAAATTGAACGCTTCCAAACTTCCACTAGATTCGTAGAAGGATTCCAATTCACAGATAGCCATTCAGCCAAAATAGTCCATAGGGACATAACAAAAGGGCATTGGAAAAAAAGGTGGATCAAAGTTTCATCCTCTTCTTTGCATAAAGGAAACCAAAAAGGGCCCACCATACCCCGCTTCATCAAATTGTCCCCAGTAAGAATCCACTTATATAAAAGAAGCCAGACAAAGAATCTAACCATAGGCCATAAAGCCGGCTGCCAAAGATCAACAAAAATATCTTTCCAAGGATGAGGCTGATCACCTGCCAAACTACCATATCCTTCAGCGACTGAATAACTCCCTTCTGAAGGTTTTCCCCAAGCAAGGGTATCAGAAGAGGAAGAAAGAGGAAGGATTCAATTGCGAAAGAGAGTTTGAAAAAATTGAATTTGGGCCATAGACAAGTTGACCTGCTAGGAAGAGGGAGAAATCGACTCAATCCCCTGAGATGATGTTTGCAAGTAATGGACAACCTTTTTCTTACCTTTACTATGAAGAGTATTCATAATACCGCTAAAATTCGGGTACTGCTTAATCAAAGGTGGGTACCCATCCCACGAATCAGTGTAGAAGTTAACCTGATCCCCTTTCCCAATTTTCCAAAAAATTTGTTTTGTAATAATTCCTTCACCAATTTTAAGAACTGATAAAATTGGAGATCCTCGAGAAGGTAAGGAATGACGAATCAACTCATGCGGCATCATTCCTTTTGCATATTTCGCTCTAATGTTGATGGCCCATAATTGGTGGGGATATTGCAACAATCTCCAATATAATTTTGCAGCCAAAGCCTTATTATTTAGCACACTTGATCTGAAACCCAAACCCCCTTCTTTCTTTGGCATACAGAGTGTTTTCCATTTCACAAGATGCCCTTTCCTAACTTGTTGAACCCCTGTCCATAAAAATCTATGGCTAATAGAACCCAACTGATGTAAATTTTTTGCAGGAATATTCAAAACGGCAGAAAAATAAATAGGAACAACTTGTAGGAAAACTTTAATCAAAGTGATCCATCCCCCTGAAGATAACCATCTCTGAGTCCATTTACTAAATTTATGAAGAATCCTCATTGGTAGTGAATTCCAATCAGGTTGTCTTGTAGTATTTAAAGGAATACCCAAATATTTTAGAGGTAACACTCCCTTTTGAAATCCTAATTTAACCAAAATATTTTGTTCCAGCCTAGGCAAGCAATGGAAGAAAATAATCTTTGACTTTTGCCTATTTATATCTTGGCCTGTAGCCGTTGAAAAGAGTTGCAAATTATTATGAATTTGGGTAGCTTCTTTTAAAGATGCTTCCCCCATAATGGAAGAATCATCTACAAACTGGAGATGAGACAAATGATCAACCTGAGTGGCCAATCTAATACCTTTTGATTTTTTCTGAGTTCTTTTCTTAGAAAGCAATCTGCCCAAAGATTCGGCAACAATAATGAAAAGAAAAGGCAATAAAGGATCCCCTTGCCTTATGCCACGAGAAACAAAAAATCTAGAAGTGGGAGACCCATTGACTAGAATAGAATAAGAAACTGTAGAAATACAAGCTTGTATCCATTGAACCCATTGGGGGGAGAATCCAAATTTCAACAAGATTTCAAGCAAGAAAGATCAATCCACCCTATCATAGGCTTTGGATAAATCCAGTCTCACAAACATAGCCGGTTTCTTTTGAATTCTCATAGAATGAAGAGCTACCTGAGCTGAAACAATATCATCATAAATCTGCGTATGGGCCCTTGTTTCGGAGATATTACTTTATGGATAATGGTCTTTAGCCTTTTAGCTATAACTTTGGTCATTTTATACAGAACGTTGCACAAAGCAATAGGACGATAATCAACTATGTTAGAAGCATCTTCTTTCTTAGGAATTAATGCAATATATGTTTGATTAATAATTTTGAGGATAGTCTTGGCTTGTCTGCATTCTCCCACCACGCCCAGAAGATCTTTTTTAATAATGTCCCAAAATTCTTGATAAAAGTCTATATGGATGCCATCAGGTCTTGGAGTTTTTCCTTTTTTCATAACCCATACAACTGTTGGAGTTCCTCCTCTGAAACCGGTTGCAATAGAAAATTATTGTCCTCATCAATTATCTTTGGAATAGTATCAAACCACTGGTGCTGAGTATTTCCATCTAAATTCGTCGCTGTGAAGAGTCCAGAGAAGTATTGGATTACTAAGTGTTGTATGTCTTCTTGCTTATTAGTCTGAATGCCATCGCCTTTATCCAAGTGAGCAATATGATTATAAGAGTGGTGAGCCAAAAGAGACTTATGGAAAAAAAGAAGTGTTTTTATCCCCTTCTTTCAACCATTGAATTCTGGACTTCTGTTTCCAGAAAATTTCTTCTCTTAAGTCCCATTCTGCCAATTCCTGCTTAAGGGAAATTTCCTTGGATTGTAGTTCTTTAGAGTATCCTTGCATTCTGACTTGATGGCTTACTTCTTGCAAAGATACCAAGATTTGCCGCTTTTTCCCATGAACATTCCCAAAATCAGATTTATTCCACTGTTTCAATTGATTAGTAACATGTTGTAGTCGTTTAATAAAACAAAACATTTTGGTACCATACCTAGGTTGACCCTCACCCCACCATGTCTTAATTAATGAGGGAAGTTTTTCATCTCTTAACCACATCAATTGGAATTTAAAATGAGCTTTAAAAGGTTTTGAGTTGCCCATTTCCAGCAAAACCGGCCAATGGTCCGATCCTGAATCATCCAAAACATTGGCAACAGGAATAATGCTCCTCTCTAACCACTCTTTTGAAACTAAAAATCTATCCAATCTTTCCAAGATACAAAGCTCTCCCACTCTCTTGTTGGACCATGTCATGAGTCCATTTTGGGTTTGGATATCAATCAAATGCATCTTTTGGATAAAATCTAACATATTCCTTGAAGAAGCATCAAGATTTGAGTTCCCTCGCTTTTCATGGGAGAATAATATTGTATTAAAATCACCGCCTTTAATCAGAGGTATTCCAGAATGAGTTGCAACAATATCAAAGATTACATTCCATTGGGCATTTTTTGCTTCAACCTGAAGTGGAGCATAGATATTCAATAATAAAACAGTCTGATTATCAGCCACATGTCTAACCACCATATAGAGAACACCATGATGTCCCCCACTAGCTTGACATTGCATATGTTGAGGATTCCAAATGCATGCCATGCCTCCCGAAGCCCCTTGTGAGCTTATAGAAACTACTTCAAGATTTTCTTAATATTAGGAATCACTGCTGCCATAAAATCTATTGATGATTTAGTTTCTTGGAGAAATAACATTTGTGGATGATGCTGGTTCAATATACGTCTAATCTCATTAATTTTAGAAGGGCTACCTTTTAGCCCTCGAACATTCCAAGTAAACAGCTTCATTGAGGAAGTTGTTCAAAGAGTGTCGCCAAATCAGGACCCACGTCTATATATTATCTTGATATAATCGTTCCACTTCTGTTAAGTAAGGAACTATATAGGTTTTCTAATATTTGCAATAGATACTCAATCTATAATCAGTTATCATGGTAACTAAGGAATTTAATTGTGGTGGGTTTAATCTGAATTTTATGGGAACAATCAGGACCCATCTTTTGTGTGGAGAATTGAAACGAAATCCTTGTTTTATTATTCTTATTCTCTGCTACACTAAATCTATCTGCTTGAATGTCTATAAGCCAACTAAAAGTTTGCCTTAGACTGTTGTGGATTCATCTCTTTCACCATCAACCTTGGAACTGAAAGTCCTCATAGATCTGGGGACAACCTTATTGATTTTTTTTTCACAATATTTGTGAAACTAATGAAGGGGATTTTTTGCAGTCAAACTGGGGCATAACCACATACTCTTTTCAAATTTATATACTTCACTGAAACCGCCTTCATATGCTAAATGCTAATGAATTTAATAATCTCTCTTCTAATCAGATTGTGTTTATGATATTTTCCTGCTTTTTTTTTTCTCATTTAACTATCCGTTTTAGTATTCTTCACATATTTTTGTTGTACATACTTTGGCATACTTTATAATGGCACTTCTCTACAAAATCAGAATACAAAGGAAGAAGGTTGTCTTAACCTTAATTTCTTAAGTTCTAACATTCTATACATATCTTTGAATGTTAGCCAATCAGTTTTTTAAGCAGCTGTGTCATTGGATACACAATTGTTTTCATTAAAAAAAAAAGAAAATAAAAATAATTTATATTATTCTCTGTTTTTTTTCACTGATTTAATGTTTATTTTTTATTTTTTATTTATTTTTATTTTTAATTTAAGTAAGGGGTTGTACCAAAATGAAGAGTCACCATGTGAATATCCAAGCTGTTGTAATGTTTGCAAAGATTGCCACCCAGTCAAGTGTCAAGACTATCTACATGGCAGTTGCAGTCCCAGTAGCAATCATTCGGTCAAAGTTTCATCTACATACATGGACTTACATTCAACTTTTATATCTTCACACTGTACCTTGTTTTTTATGGTATAAATTGTGAATTTGCCTCATGTTTGATATTATCTTTCATGGTATACTTGTACTCTTGTGAGCTTAGATATACATTTTGTGTTTCACCATGTTTCTGATTATCGTTATATGATATAATATTTTTTGATCTTAACCATACCTTTTGCCATTGTCCTTCAGTAAGCTTTGATCACATGTTCTATAAGGACCCAAATAAGTCTTGTTTATAAGATAGGACTACTCAATTTGATTCGTATAACTACGCATTCTCTATTTGATTTTGTTCATTTATTTCTAGAAAAATACATTTGGAGTGGATTGTTTGTTTCAAGATTAGTTGATTGATTTATTTTATTTCACAAAAACATGTACTAAAAGTGGAATAAATATTCCAGGATCAGTCAAATCCAATACTATAGATCAGGACCTTTAAAATACCAATCCAAAATAAAATAAAATAAAGCTACTTAGTTTACCAACTTTGTAATTCAAACTACCATCCCTTACATAGTTGTAGGTGTCTTTAGATAGAATCAATCAACTATGATAAATAGATAGCATCTCCCTGATCAACTATGCTAAATTGATAGCCTCTCCCCAACCTTGAATGTAGATTTGTGCATGAACAAATATTTTTTGGTCCAGTAACAAACTTAATTAAAACAAAAAATACTCACCCATGAATGATGTGATAGTTAAGGTGTTGCTCATTTTGTTTAACTAGTGACCAACAATATATCCAAAGTGCAAGGCGACCATTTGACTTCCCAACTTAATCTAATGCACTTATTCTATAATTTTATACTAAATTAAAAACTTAAAGTTGATTCTAGACTAGTTAAATTTTGCTTCTAAACTTTAAAAGTTTACAAAACATCTTCTTAGTTCCTTTGAAACTCCAACTAATAAAATTTTGGATCTAAATAATCATAATTAATACATGTGTATTATTTATTGTTGTGTTAAGCTTACATTGCAAATTAATATGTAAATTTAACCATAAACAATTTTCAATACAAAGGCAAAGACTAGCCGCTACATGACCCTTGTTTTATAAGCTTTAATAAAATTTATAAACTTCCATAAATTGTATGAAGTTTATTAGATTTTAGATAACGATTATAAACATCTCAAAGCAATTATTATTTTTATAATAATAATAAAAATAATAATTTAACAAAAAGAGGAAAAAATCACACAATGGTGAATCCTACAATTGCCGACAAAATGATTGAGCTTGTCATCATGGTCGCCAGTGTGCCAAACAAAATCAATGACATCTCGGTCTCGAAACTTGCCAACCATCACGCAAAGTGTGAAGTCAATAACTACAATGGCTCTCACAATCCCAAGGTGCTATCTAGTTCGATTCTTGACATGGAGGCTTTGTTCGAATATAGTTGAGTTGCTGAAATGGACAAAGTTCGTTTGTGAAGCTGAAGCTCTCAGGGGTTGCAAAAGTCTTGATTGCTGGTTGATAAGGTACTCAGAACCCTCTCAACACTTGGGAATAACTTTGCACAGCTCTTCGAGAGATTTTATATCCATCCAACCTAAGTCATAAGGTTCGCGTTCGTGTTCATGTTCAGTGATGATTAAATTCAAAACAAATTCATTGGCGGATAAAATTTGGATTAAAACTTTTTTTGATTAAATTTGAATAATATAAATATGTATTTATAATATTTTGATTTTTGAAATAAGAAATAAATGCACAAGATTGACAAATATATACACATTTAATTAAAATAAAAAAGAATTTAAATCTAATACTAATTAAATATTAAAAAAAATTTAAGGTAAAAACAAATCCTAAATATAAATATAAATAATAAGTACTATATTAATAGTAAGTTACTAAAATTAAATATTGTATTAAATTTTAAACTAAATTACTAATAAAAAAAAAAACCTATCTGAATTCATAATTAATAAAATTTTAAAAGGTAAAAACTAAAAACTAAAAGTAAAACCTGTAAAAAATATAAGAAATAAAAAATAAAATCAAAGCTATAACCTAGGTCCCATATTAACAAATATAATCAAAAGTTTTACAAAGGATTTCTCAATGGATGCAGCTACAGTTGCATTGACGATGGTCAACAATGATTCTTCACTCCCAATCCCACAAATGCTTCAGCACAAGTTTCTGACGGCAACATGTTTTACACATGCGGCACAAACAGTTTTGACAGCAATGCAAACAAACACAAATAGGTCTCTGATCAAGTTTACCCCTCTTTAAGCTAAAACATGAAACTTCTCTTCAATTAAGGTGTATTTTTGCAGCCCTAACTAAGCATAACCAACCCCAATGAACCCAAAATTTGACATTTTTTAGGATTTTAAATAAAATTATTTTTAAAAAAAAATTCTGTGTGAATTTCTTCATGATTTTTTGCCTTACTATTAAAATTGCCGGAATTATAATTTTTTCATTTGAAATCGGCGAACTCTGTGACTTGGCTTCGAACTATGAACAAGATTTGGGCATTAGATGGATTCGTTTATGTCAAAATATTTGTACAAGATTACATCTATCAGTTCAACTGCTTATTACAATCATGCTCAAGATGGACGATTACAGGAACCCTTGTTTCAAGAGTTGAAATATGCTAACATTGCATTCAATCTAATACAACTATGAGAAGGGAAATACGTTGCTAAGTCTAGAATCTCTAAGCCTTTTCTTCTGGAAATTCTAGATCGATGGCTTCACGGTTTGAATCACTACCTTCAATAGAGAAATGAACTCTCTTCTACATCTTCTCATAGTACTCATTTTCCTTCTCATGCCAAGAATCTGCCAATTTTTTGGGTAAAAACAATTCTGTGTTTTAAATTGAAGAAGACTTTGATTGTACAGTCTCTTGATGAGAAAGTGAAGAATGTTCCCATTGAAACTTCAAGTGATAATGGGACCTACGATGAATTGAAAGGGCAGTTCAGTAATGTCACTTTGATGCACCATCACACTAATCCAGTGGTCGTGTTATTTTTGTCACTCATGCTCACCTTACACATGAATTGTCAATTGATTATATTAATGAAAATTGCTTGTAGAAAAATTTGATTGTGAGATCCATTGTCGACAAATTGCACTTGTCGATGGACCCACATCCTCATCTATATGCACTTAGATGGAATTATAATGTTTCATCCACATTTATCGGACACATGCCCTGTGTCTTTTGCTTTTGGTCCCATGTTTGTTGATAAATGACCACCATGGACTATTGTGGCCTTTTGCTTGGAAAAACCTATCAATATGATACGAAAGCTCACTATAATGCATATAACACCTACATAGTGAAACAAGATAGAAAAGGTACCTAATCAGATGCACTACAAAAACAACATATTTATTACTTAGTTGCAAACAAGCATGAAAAGTAGTTATTCAAGCATTAAAAATTGCATTATTTTTCATAAGGCCACAATCTAATTCAAAGAAAGCAAAAGCAACTTTTTTCAATAAGTATGCAAGTCTTGATCAGTTATTGCAATCCTATTCAAATGTGTTTCGAGAGCCTAAGACACTCCCCCAGACAAAGCAATCAATCACATAATTGATCTTCTTCATGTTGTTCCTCTTCCTACAAAGTGGTGAAATCAAATGGCAAATTCAAGACTTGTTGGCCAAAGGTTTCATCCAACCAAGTATGTCACCTTGTGCTTCTCCAATTTTGCTTGTGCTCAAGAAAGATGAAACTTGCCGTCTTTGTATTGATTTTCGGGCATTAAACAAGATTACAATCAAGAATTCATATCCACTACCTCATGTTGATGACCTGCTAGATCAACTCCAAGGAGCAAAGTTCTTCTCCAAGATTGATCTTGAGAATGGTTTTCATCAGGTCAGAATTCAGGAAGAGGACACATGGAAGACAACTTTCAAGACAAAATGGGTCCTTTTGAGGGACTAGTGATGCCATTTGGGCTCAAAAATGCATCTACCACACTCATGAGATTGATGAATAATGTCTCAAGAGATTTCCTTGACCAGTTTGTAATCATCTGTTTAGTTGATATACTTTTCTTTTCTACTACTTGGAAGGTACATCTCGAGCATTTGGAATGTGTTCTTCGCATACATCAGCAGATCATGTTGTATGTCGATTTATCTTGGATTTTTCATTGATGCCCATGGAATTGGGGTGGATCTTGACAAAGAGGATATTATTCTCAAATGGCTGTCTCCTACCATCATAAAATTTCAGAGTTTTCTTGGTCTTGCAAACTTCCACCTCAAGTTCATCCTCAGTTATTCAAACATTGCCTCACCTTTGCACTAGTTGACGAAGACCAATGTTGTATTTTTGTGGACAAAGGACCATTCTCGTGCATTCAATGCATTAAAGAAAACACCGTGTTCTTCACCAGAACTTGTATTTCCCAGTCTGTCATAGCATTTTGACATCGAGATATATGATTTGCAATTTTCACTTGGAGCTATTTTGAAGTACAATGGTCATCACGTGGCTTATCATTCAGATACCTTCTTTGCAGCTAAATGGAACTACCCAACTTATGACAAAGAGTTGTATGCATTGGTCCCAAGCTATCGAATATTGGAGACATTGTCTTCTCGGCAAAGAAATTATTTTGCAGACCAATTGCTTACCTCTATGGTTTCTTCAATCTCAAAACAAAATTGAAGAAGCTAGGCATATGAAGTGGGTTTCGTATTTACAGCAGTTTCATCTGGTCATCAAGTACACAAAGGGGACTACCAAGACTATTGCAGATTGTTTGAGTTGTCTTCGTACAACTCACATCTTGACAGTTGTTACCGCTTCACATCTTGGATTTCAAACTTTGGCTTCTCACTATGCGAACAATCCAAACTTCAAGAGGGTTTTCAAAAGTCTCCAATATCTAACTTCTTCCAATCTAGCACTCTTGCAGGATTTCCACATCCAGGAAGGGTGGTTGTACAAAATTGAAAGATTGTGTGTGCCTCATGTTCGACACACTTCTCTTCTGAAGGAGGCACACTCTACTCTCTATGGTGGTCATTTTGGCAAGCAAAGGACACTCCATCATATACAACATTTCTTCCATTGGCCTTACATGTACCTTGATGTTCTTCACTTCTTAAGGCGTTGTGCAGTCTGTTGCCACTCCAAACTCGTTAACCAAAAGTTTGTTGGGTCGTTTTATCCAATTTCATTTACTTTATGTTTGTGTGTTAGTAATAGTGTTAGTACTATTATTAATGTTAGTAAATAAATGTTAGTTTGTAAATGTGGTTATCATACGAGTTGAACCCATGAGGTAGGTAGTCCTGTAGTAAAACCACTTTGCAAGCTTATAAAGCTAAGGTGCCTTGTAAATATGAAATCAATCAAATATTTTACCTTTTTGCTAAAGCCCTTTCGAATAATTTACAATGTAATCATTTACCTGTGCATTGTGGTCCTATCAATGGTAGTATCATAGCTGGTTTCTAATCCTTGTAAGTCCAAAATATCAGATTTTTATGATTTCTTTGTGCTTTCATATGCTCTAGAAATTAGCCCACATCATACCTATACGGCCCAAGATAATTCTTAGGAAACATTTTACACAATTCAAAAATGATTTATTGTGCCTCGAGAATATAGACTTGTATGACATTCCTCATCCAAAACTTGCAATGGCATGATTTTAATCACTCCAAGCCTTCAATCTATTGGTTATTTGTCATATAAACTCAGTTGTACGGCCTTTTAAAGCCCAAAAACCACTGTTTGTGAATAGTACATCCTTCAGAGCCTGCAAAAAATTAGCCATGATGTTTTGATGTGTTTTTGGAGCTTTTATCTGCATTAAATCGCATAGAAACTGATTAGCAAGTCTATTGAAACCCTTGCTTGCCCTGTACAACTTGCTCATGAACTTGTACGACCTCTACATGTAGTAATGGCGCCCCATCCTTTCCTGTACTGATCTGTGTGTTATTTTTTTCCTCTTGGAAGCAACAATCTACAAAAATTCTAGTTGTACAACCTTCTCCACGCCCTTGTGTGTTTGTAAGATGTTCTGAGCAGATCTACAGCACTGGTGTGGCACTTGAGCATGGATATGGCGCAAAAAAGCTTGGAAATTATATTTTGTTTAAAATCTAAAGTTTGAAAAGTGTTAGGGTTACATGGGACTCACACAAGGTTGAAGTAGCAATGCCCTTTTCTCTCACAATGTTCACAGGTGAAAATTAATTACATGAAAGTATTTTTTTTATTTCTCCACATAGAAAAATCAAGGTTAAATAGAATATTCTTTGCTTGTATTCTCAAATTGTTAGAAGCAAAGTTGGATAGTCAAGTTTTGTAAGACACATGTAAGTGGGGAGGTTACAAGTTCAAAAACCCTCCAACTATATTTTGGTCAATTTTTTTTAATCCAACTTAAAAGGAATATTTTTAGAATATTTTGTTTTGTACTTGGAGATACAAGGGTGTAAGTCACATAACTTTCGCGACACTTGTTAACTTTTGTGACCAGTCATTAGTTTGTGCTAAGATAGTCGTGTGACCAGTTGATTTCTACATTTTTGGACGTTCCGGATACATCAAAATGATTAATTATATATTTGAAGCTTCTTTATATGATTTTTACATCAAGTGTATTGAAAATGATATATCAAGGTGCATTTTTAGTAAAAATTGACACCTTCAAAATGAAAATTTTCATGATAACACCTTATGCTTATGTTTTCAAAGAACATATCATCCTTTATAGGTCCATTAGGATCCTTGTGATTGACAAAGTATGTGTCACAATAGAGGTTGAAGGATCCGTTGGAGGCTGGAGGACTATTTCCCTTCTCTAGTTAGTTGTTCACTCTGAGTTTGGGTCAAATGTTTGAATGACAGTTTTGGTAGCACTAGTGTGTTTATTTCAGTTTTGATTTTTTTCACTTCATTGATGTTCATAATGAGGAACAGAGAAAGTAGTTTTGATTTGGTTTTTTTGTTGCAAGGGCTTCTCACGTCTCGCATGATTGGGGGAAGATACTGCATGGCCTTTGATCAATCGTCGGTGACTGTATGAGTTGAGATAGGAATTGCTAGCACCATAGTGTTGACCAAAGATCGGTCAGAATTTGTTGGACACCAAGGAGATGTGCCATACATAGTATTGAATAGTCACTTAGATTGGTTTCTATGTGAGACTTTATGTGGATCGATGTGGTTGAACATGCCTTGATCTTGTTCTACTGCAGTACGGTATAGATGATCTCAAGAGATGAGTAGGCCTTGATCGTGTTCATCAACGTTTATGCCACAACTCACGGGGTGTGCTTCTGTATAGAGCGGCATTGGTTTTGATCAGTACCACGATGTACAGTGTGCTAGTTGTAGGTGTGGTGGATAATTTTGATGACTTTATAGTCATAGCTTTGGATTATCTTCTATAACCTTTTTTTGGATCAGGGGGTTTTGTTGGGTCAGTCGATCCAATTTCATTTACTTTATGTTTGTGTGGTAGTAATAGTGTTAATAATATTGTTAATGCTAGTAAATAAATGTTAGTTTGTATATGTGGTTATCATCTTGGTTGAACCCTTGAGGTAGTTGGACCTGTAGTGAAACCACCTTGCATGCTTATAAAGCTAAGGTGCCTTGTAAATATGAAATCAATCAAACATTTTACCTTTTTACTAAAGCTCTTTCGAATATTTTACAATCTAATCATTTACTTGTGCATTGCAGTCCAATCAAAATTGGCCTTGAGTGTTCCTTTGCCCATCCCTTCGTCCTTGGGAAAGCAGTTACATGGACTTGGCAAGTGGTTTTCCAATTACTATTCAAGGTAATGATTGTGCTTTTGTGGTTGCCGATCGCTTCAACAAATTGGATGAGTTCATTCCTTGGCGCAAGGCTAGTTCTGCAAGTGACTTAGTCCAATTGCTCTTTGACTTAGTTTGGCATTCCTTTGGTCTACCCACCAGTATTTTTTCTGACCACAACTTACGTTTTGTCAGCTATTTTTGGCATTTCTTGTGGAAACTTTTGAGAGTTTCCCTTGACTTTTCCACAAACTTTCACTCATAGTCAAATGGTTTGACCTAAGTTGTCAATTGCAGTCTCATGCAAAGTCTTAGGATACAACACCATATCTCTCCCACCAAGTGCAATCTAAGCCTAATCCACACTGAGCATCCCTGCAATCGAGCAGTCCACTCTTTTGCATCTCATTCATATTTCGAGGTCAGTCTTGTTTTTCAGCCTTTGCCTCCCTATGGCTCACCCTTATCCTTGCCTTTCCCTGCTACAAAGCACGTTTAGGAGGAGCAAGATAAGGTCAACTCTTTATCCAACATTTACTATGTCTTTAGTCCAAAATTGTTCACATTCTTTAGCAGACTCGAGAAGTAGAAGTAGCTTATGGATCGTCACCGCATACTTATCTTTTTCAAGTTAGGGACAAAGTTTGTTTACACTTGGACAAATGTTGCTTCAAGGAGAAGAGTACACGGTAAGGTCAAACCTCTTCGATATGGCCCTTTTACTATTCTATAGCATGTCAAAGAATGCATTTTGACTTGATCTTCCAACATAGTTTGGCATTCATGATGTTGTCAATGTTGATCTGCTCAAACACTACATGAATCGATATTGGAGTCCAGGCTTCCCATCAACCATCTGGCAAATGTGGTTCCATTTTTTTATCGTCCGCTAGATGAAGATTTAGTTTTTGACATGTAGACTAGCCAAATCCAACATGGTTCGACTATGTCATACATTGTTATCAAACAAGGTCAACTTTCGCATTAGACCCAATGGATTTATCGATAACAGATGTCTTAGTGTTTTCCTTCTCTTTTGAGAGCATTAGCATCCAATGCTTCCATTTTTGGGAGGAATGATGAGGACTCATATGCTAGATGAAGATTTAGTTTTTGACATGTAGACTAGCCAAATCCAACATGGTTCAACTATGCCATACATTGTTATCAAACAAGGTCAACTTTCGCAATAGACCCGATGGATTTATCGATAATAGATGTCTCAGTGTTTTCCTTCTCTTTTGAGAGCATTGGAGTCCAATGCTTCCATTTTTGGGAGGAATGATGAGAACTCATAGGGTATAGGTACTTACGATAATTTTATATTCTATTCTATAGTTTGGGTTTTACTTTACGTGGTAAGTGATATTTTCTCACTCCTAGTTAGGTTGTTAGACCTAAGTTAGCTAGTTGTCTATTTGTTTTCTATTTTATGTTCCTATGTTGGTTGCATCCAACAAATTAGGAATCTATCAAATCTTGTAAATTAGGCATAGTTGGGCCTATTAAATCTTTGTAAGTTTTCCATACAAATTAATCAACTTTGTAGCTTCTTCCTTGAAAAGATTTTTCTTGTCACACATCACTATGTAGACATTTGACTACTACTCTTCTTGATTATGAGTGGAGAAATCCACATTAGCAACACAAGCAGGGCTTTTTATAGGAGTCCCTAGACTTAAATGCCATCTCCCTCAACCAGACATGGACGACTCCCGATAACACTCTTAGTATCAAGTTTTGATCAATAGAGGATTGTTTAAGAGCTTTGAAGTCTAAATGGAAGGGATTTTCCTCCCAAATAAAGTTTACTTAGAGGCTAAGTGGAACAACTTTAGAAGGCTCGGGCCTTGGTTGTTGCCAAGAAAGAAAACAAATGGGTGGTCACTTGGGATTGCAAGGTTGTGATTCATGCTTCCCCACCCCCTATATAGTCACATCCTTTAACATCTAAATGATGGTGTGTTGGGGTCTCATATAATGATTCTGGCATCTCCATTACTTATGGAACTACAATTGTGTTGTGGTCTTCTCTAGGCACCTTCCAATATGTGGTTGCATTGTTGGATCTCATCTTCCTTACTGAGACCCATGCGAGCCCACAATAGTCCCTTTATCTAGCCATGTGTTACTTTTGGATCTCACCCTGTTGGTGTGAGACTCACAGATCTGCTGATGTGTCTGGTTCAAGTGGAGTGGCTTGCCTCATTCATGATAGCCTCAAGTTTAGAGTATCGTTGGTAGCTTTTGTTGTTTATTCCATATACATGGTTGGATATTCAAAGGGACTCACTACCTCTTTGTGATGTCTTCATTACAGTATGCTATTTCCCCCTAATTCATCACCCTTGTGCACATTGATGGGGATTCATACCTTTAATTTTATCTAGATATTTCCCATTATTCCTTAGTTCGTGATGTTATTCAATTGGACTTCAATGCTAGTATTGGGACCCACCAAATACGTATTCATGATCATGCTTAGGACAAGATATGCCTTTAGGAGTGTTGGATTTAGATGAGTTTGATATATATAGAGAGAATCAACGAATATGAATACTCATGTCCTAACCTATGGGAGGTAACTTTTTTTAGATGAGGCAATCTCAGAGGCTCCACATTCTCAGTGGACTTCCTTGTTTCCTTGATTCTAGTAGATTCACTTGTTTTCCCCGTGGGGGGAGCGAGCATAGTGGATTATGCTCTCACTAGAAAATCCCTCGTCACTCACATGTAGGAGTCTTATTTCCCATCAGCTCCCACTTGCCAACCATGTTGCCTTGAATTTCACCCTCCATGTTGCTTCTCTTCCACTCCCTCCCATCCCACCATTCCCCCCAACACTTGCCCCACGACGATCCTCTTTGATGTTGAGTACACCATTGACTATGCTGCCCAACTTTTCCAACTTATATTCGACTATTATTGCCTTCTTCTTGCCATTGCAGAGTCCATGTACGAGTTCTTACATCATGCCTTCTAGGATGCAACCCTTGACTCCGCACCCCACACTGTGCAATACTCTAGACCACCTTCTCCCCTTGGGTATTGCATTATGAACCGTTAATAGAGTGATGAATGTAAGTCCATGCATTGGAGATTTCCCTGATCCATGACCCTCCCTCCATGATCATACCCTCTACCCATAGAGATTATTATCGTCTTATCAGATGAAAGAATTGAGAGTTTCTTACGTCTAGATGACTTGTCCATGTTGCCCTCTATTCCCCCATGACCTTTTGGTGCATTCTCCTCCTGAGAACAACCCCTACTTTAGACATTGACCCCTAGACCTGGGTCTTCTAGGGTAACATCCCAAGCTAGCCTATTGTCAATATATCCATACCACCGCCATCTTTTGATATCCCTACAAGTACAGTCAGGAGGACTATTTGGAGGTCGTGTACCAATGAAGCAATGGATTGTAAGGGCCTCTAGGTTGTGTTCCTCAAATATGGTGAGGATTCCCTTGCCTCACAATTAACAAATCTCTTTTATTAGGGATTTTTGCTCTAGTTTTTCTCGTTCTTTGTCCCAACACATAAACCATCCCATTCATAAGTCCGGGGATTATTCCAACCCTAGCAACTGCATGACCATTATGATTGTTCATACATTTGTCAAACTTTATGCCACAATGTTAGACATACAACTTTTTGAGCACTTGGAGGGAGGTAATATTAGAGATGGGGGCAAGCCGACTTCAAGAGTGAATACCAAACCGTTGGCCACATCTTTACACTCCACAAGCTATTATTGAAGAGGCTTGCCATTGGTCTTCCAAAGTCTTTTGTTGTTTTGTTGACTTTAAAAAGGCCTTTGACTTGGTTCTAAGACATCTGCTCTTCCAGAAGCTGTGTGATGTTCACATTCTTGATTCTCTCATTACCGCCGCCTAGAGGCTCTATGAGACTATTGTTGGACAGTTTCGTACTTCTCACAGTGTTTCCGGATTTTGTGAAGATTATGATTGGGGTCAAGCAAGGATGCCCTCTCTCATTGATCCTCTCCAACATTTACATTGATGAATTAGAGGTTTTTCTTCAATAACATACCCATGCTAATGATGGTTGCATTTTACATAATATGGTGATAGCCGCCATACTTATTTTTTTCGATGTTATCGTTCTCCTTTCTTGTTATACAAGTGGTTTATAGAGACATCTTGATGTCCTATCTTGTTTGTATGAACTTCATCATCAAGTGGTCAACCTTAGAAAAACAGAGGCATGATATTCATCGCCTCCAAAGGTTCTCTTTCCCAAATCCAATTCTTCTATAGAGGGGAACCGTTAGAGATTGCATCAGCCTACACTTATTTGGGGTCTATTTATTTGAGCCATCTTCTAGTATGAAGCTTGCCTCCCAGTCATGCCTTTGCAAGGGATATAAATCCCTTTATGTTTTGGAGCGCCAATGTTTTGAGATCTACTTCCAAATTATCCCTTCAAAGATTGCACCTCTTTGATATGGTCATCAAGGCTACAATTTTGTATGGGTCCAAGGTTTGGCGACTTAGTTTGGGGTCCATTGATTCAAATCGTATTGAGAGGGATCATATTCTCATGATTTAGCATATGATCCATTGAAAACAAACTCTTCCTCAGTGCATCATCCAAGTTGTGTTTTCTGCCCAGCCTTTAAGCCTTAAGACTATCTTCAAGCTTACTTTTTTACATTCACAGACTCTAAACCATGTGGGATTCAATGTCATGCCATGAGAGGTATACATACTTAGTCATCTGTTCTTCAGAGTGTATAGCATTATTGGATCCCAATAGATGTCAATGTTGTTGCTAATCTAAAACTAGTTTTCTCCTTCAGTCTATCAATATCTCTATTTATAGACTACCTCCTTTCAGGTACTCCTTAGATGCCCTTCATAGTACATTCAAATCACTTGAACCTTTCCTCATTCGCCGCCCAGTCCCAAGCATACCTTTTACTTTGAGCATTTCTTATAGACGGCAGATGGTGTCATTATTTGGCTTCAAGTTTCCCCTTAGTGCACGTTGAGGGTGTGCTCCCACCAGTTGCGGTTTGAGATTCATCATCATATTCCATGTAGGGACTAGATATAACGTCTTTGCTCTCTCCATGAGGTGGAGACTGAGGCATATTTGATTTTCAAATGCCCCATTTATTATGAGATTTGGGGGAGATACCACTATCTTTACAAAGAGTTGGGCTACTCTCTATCCACTTTTTTTTGGTTTCCAGATCATCAATGTGTGGCTCTCATATTTGAGATATTTTCATCCTTAGATGGAAGCCCCTACAAGAGGCCCCTAGAGCTCCCAGGCGGATCACCTCTTTCTTTAGTGCATCATGGAGGTTGGCGCTATTAAGCACCATTTGGATACAACTGCTTCACACTTAGGTTGGGATAAGTCTGAGGTGACACACATCTTTGCATACTAATACCACTAGGGTGCCTCAACACACTCTTTTCATCATGGGTCTATTGCTTGACATCAAGGGCACATTAATCCCCCATCCTTGGTTCCTAGGCCACCGGGGCAGGCGCACATTACGAGTTTCCTTGCTTCTATTGAAGTCTCTTTTGCCTTGGATTTTAGGAGAGGTTCTAGGCGAAGCGCTTTGCTTCCTCTTAGGATTACTTAGCATGGCTCTCTTAGCTATGGATACTCCCCAATGCGCATTATCATGACCTACATTGGCCCTTTCTGTAATGTCCCTTTCTGTAATGTCCTCATTTTCGGTTCACAAGTAAACATGTATTGAATACCTTTAGTCTACTTTTCGCCATAGACTAAGGGATAAATTTTGGGGATTTTATTTTATTAATTGAATAAGATTGCCCGAATAGTGGTTTTGATCATTTGATCATATAAGGCAATTTTAGTTAGTTAATAAAATATTATTAAAAAGTGGTTTTTACCACTAAAGCATTCTATAAAAGTGATTTTAACCACTATTGCACTTGAGAGTTCGAATAATATTTGGAGAAGGTATTTTAATTAATTGTTTGCCCAAAAGTGATTTAATCACTCTTGTAAATTGGGTAAATTAATTAATTATTTATTAAATTATTGCGTTAGAGTAATTTTAATTACTAATTCTATTTTGGCAATTAATTTAATATTATAAGTGGGAAAAAGAGTAAATGTTGGCTTGGAGGGAAAATAAAAGAAGAAAAAATATTATGAAAATTGGTTGACTGATTTTAAAAAGATATTTTGCCTCCAAAACTAGTTCGCCCCCATTTTGAAGGTTATATATGGACATGAGGGCTTCTATTTTGGATATGCTAATTTGATATATTGAATTTTCATTTTTGAAAAAGGATTGGGATGTGAATACCCAAGGTGGTTGTTGCTGATTGAAGAGTGCTTTCACCCATAAATCACATTGAAGACATTCTGTGTTTTTGGAGGTTGCTGATTTGAAGAAATACTTCTAGTTTTTTTGCATTTTAGGTCTATTTTTAAAGGCAAGTGAGTAAAGACATCAGATCTGAAGCGAGTGATCAGATTGAAGACATTTTTGAGGGCTCTAAGGTGGAACGAACCCCTCTAGGAGTGCGACGTGACACTCCCTAAATGTGATTTCACCTTTGGTACTGTAATTTCCACTTTTTGGGAACATTTTTTGTTTAGAAAATTCTGAAATTAAGGTCATTGGATTCCTCCTATTTTTGTGGTTGTTTTGGTATATCATTTGTGTTAATTGGCTGAGTATTTTTGGAGCAATTAATTTTATAAGTTTCTGCTGTATTTTGCCTATAAAAATTCCAAAATTGATGATGTGCCAAAACTAATTGGAGAATCTGATTTAAATATTCATTTATCACTTGCAAACCAAATTACATGATATTTGGAGTTGTTTAAGGGCAGAAAAAACATTTTTTACCAAATCGCTGACCTAGGGCAGCAATCTAGTCTTTCTGACAATTTATTCAGATTTTGGCATTTTAATAGTGCGACGTCACACTCCCTAAATGTGATGTCACTTTTGGTACTGTGATTTCCACTTTTTGTGGACATTTTTTGCTTAGAAAATTCTAAAATTAAGATCATTGGATTCATCTTATTTTTGTGGTCGTTTTGGTATATCATTTGTGTTGATTGGCTGAGTATTTTTGGAGCAATTAACTTAATAAGTTTCTGCTGTATTTTGCCTATAAAAATTCCAAAATTGATGATGTGCCAAAACTAATTGGAGAATCTGATCTGAATATTCATTTAGCACTTGCAAACCAAATTTCATGATATTTGGAGCTGTTCAAGGGTGGAAAAAACATTTTTTACCAAATCGCTGACCTAGGGCAGCAATTTAGTTATTCTGACAATTTATTCAGATTTTGGCATTTTAATATTGTGACTTTTCCTTTTGAAGATAAGTGAGATTTGTGGATTTTCTGTACTTTTTTCTTTGGCCCTATAAGGGGACATTACACTTTCACAACGACAGACGATGACACAGATGATTCCTATGGCTCAAGCCTTGACAAAGATAATTGATGGGACTGGCATCCAATCTTTTTGACTTTGACCTACCCATGCGCTTTGAGGGGTCTTGCTGCCCCTACGTGGCTATTTGTATTGGTACCTTAACCACATGGTTTGGGGCTCTATTGTTTTGGGTTTATCTCCCCCTCTTTTACTTCCATTGCTTCAGTTCTTTATATTAGTTAGTCTTTTATCCTAGTGTCATTTTACCCTTGCACTTTCTATTGTAATTGGATGTATTCCTAAGTCCTGTCATTCCATTTTTTGTCATTTGTGGACATTAATGTAATTTCATTCTTTCTTTGTCAGTCACAAAGGAACTAGCAGTCTAAGAGAGCAACCGAATAACAAGTTGCCTACGCTTTGGGATTTTTTTCTCATGCATCCTCCACCATTCAATTGGGTTCCTTTATGTCAATTTTGATACATCTTCAGCTGTGCTGAGTTTGCTTAAAGGGCCATTGGGTTCTGCAAATTGAAGAAATTGCTCCAAAAGCTTCATGAACAACTACACAAAAACCTCGATTTACTTCATCATCATAAACAGGAGTCATTCTTCCAAGCCTATCGATATACATGTTTGGGTTCAATGCAGAGGTTTCCATGTGCAAGGGTGTTCTCATATGATCACACCCATGTTGAATGATTGATCTAATCCTATTGTGATAGAGTTACATTCTAGGATCTCTCTCATAAAACTTATCCCTCACTTGGCCCAACACGTTATCAAATGTCTCATATATTTCTCCTATAGTAGAAATGTTTGTTTTTGCATAATATATCACCTAGGCTATGGGGTAAATAAATGAGACAACATATCTACAATCTTCCTACCAATCATCATTCAACAATTGAGCCTTCATCTTTTTGCCCTCAACTGACTTGAAATCTCGTCGCTTGGACCTTTTACTGCTCACAACCATAATTTGCAAAGGTTGTTCCTCAAGCATCCTCTACAATAAAAGGAAGTGGATAACATTTCTAGTGTTATTTGGCTCGATAAATTCCTATAAACGGCCAAGGATATATGGTGGTTGCAAATAAACATCCGCAAATCCGTAGCCATCTTTATCAATTTTGCATTCCACTATGTTCTCAATGCCCTTAAATCCATTGTTTAGCGCATGTGTGGTCTGAAATATGTTCTTGTAGTTACCTTGCACTACTGAACCAACTGATCTACAAATGACAGCTGAATCAGTCACAACTTGGACCACATTGGAGGGCCAAAACTCCATAGCATTCTTAATAAACTCAAATAAGAAATCAATGTCCTTGCACGTCCTTGAACAATCAAGAGGTACCCTGCACTAATGAATCAACTGATTTACAAACGACAGTTGCATCAGTCACAACTTGGACCACAATGGGGGGCCAAAACTCAATAGCATTCTTTATAAACTCGATTAAGAAACCAATGTCCTTGCACTTCCTTGAACAATCTAGCCTTAAGGAACAAGGGAAACTTTGGACATGTCATGATGACATTTTCGAGTGGCCACTTGACAATATCTATTCACCCATCTCAATGGAGCATCACGTCCTAATCCAACTTTCTGTCATCTCTCTCAGAAAGTTGGATTAGGACATGATGCTCCATCGCTATAGATCAGTGGATAGATATTGCCAAGTGGCCACTCATAAATGTCATTGTGATATGTCCAAAGTTTCCCGATGAGGAGGAGATGGGAGAAAGTTGGATTAGGACATGATGCTCCATCATTATAGATGGGTGGATAGATATCGTCAAGTGGCTACTCATAAATGTCATTGTGACATGTCCAAAGTTTCCCTTGTTCCTTAAGGCTATTGATTGTTCAAGGAAATGCAAGGACGTTGGTTTCTTATTTGAGTTTATTACAAATACTACTGATTTTGGGCCCTCCAATATGGTCCAAGTTGTGACTAATGTAGCTGTCCTTTGATTGACGCATACCTGATGGAAAAGTTGCTCTTAAACTCTACTGCATTATATAGCGAAATCATTTCATTTCTTTGGTTACTATAATTGCTGCTACATGATGTTATTCCTCATCTAGTGATTCCCATAAAATGACACTTAACGCCTACCATAACTCCCCTTCCATAGATGCTTACAAATATCGCACATTCGTACATGCGACCCACCTTAATTTTTTTGCTTGCTAGATGATAGGGAAGCTTGGTGGACCATTGAAGAAGGGGTTGTTTTTGGTTGTACTACCTCTTTGTGAACTCTGCTAAACTCTTGAGATTGGGTGGAAGAAAAAACCTATGATTACTTTTAGGTAAAGGTTATAATATATTTTAATTTTTAAGCTATATTTGTATATGACATATAGTTTTGTCTCTAAATATAGTATATATATTTATTTTTCTTTTGTTTTAAATTTTATTAGGATTTTATTTTATTTTATAGATAACCATGTTGAGTTTCCCTTTGCAAAGGAGACGAGTCCCTCAATTTTAGGGACGAGTTTCCTTGAAACGAGGACATAGGAAGTCTCTCAGAGTTGCCGTTTCTTTGGGATGTGGAAAAAATTCTTCACAAGTTTCTGAAATAAGTTCCCCTCCAAAAACAAGTTCCCAAAATGAGGTCCCCTCTAAAAACAAGTTCCCAAGGTTGGGGAAAGAGTTCCTTAGTAACATTTTAAAAATTGCTATATCCAACTTGCCATTATAGTTGCAAAAGCTATCTAAACTTGGACGTAAGACTTCAAAATAGGGTTTATGGATAAAACTATGACTATGCAAGCCTTAAGATAAAAATTTCGAAAAATGCAAAGTAGAAATGTTCGGAGATTCACAAGATGATTAGATGTCACCTCCCCTCCCACAATGGCATGGTGAAATCGTTTGTAACATTAGGATGCCCATCTTTGCTCCCTAGCAGAGTTAGTTTGCATTAATATGATTCAAACACCAGTTGATTCCTATCAAGTTCATATCAATCTTGTCTTCCAATTTACTCAATAGATTCTCAATTCTTACAAATGAGCGAATGCCTTCCCAACATCGAAGTTCATGTTCTTGACAACAATTGTGTAGGCATTACAATGAGCTTGAGTATCCTTTGGGTATATGACAAAATGAAGTAATTCCCTTGAGAGGTCTTACGTTTTCTTACCAACTCGATGATTTCCTTGTCGTTGTTGATTCTTTTAGATTCCCACATAGAGGATTGGACTTGTGAGCTTCTCCTTCAATTTCCTCTTACAGTCATCTTCCAAAAAATTCATTCTTTGTTTGACTCAAAGAGGAGGCTTCAAAATGTTTTTTGGCAACACTCTACAAATTACTTTCACATATTCATTATTCCATAACTATTCGCCATCTTACACTTTGAGCTCAACCCATTGCGCCGAGGCATTAATTTGTACTCCATTGAAAATGAATTTTTAGAAAGAGATAAACTGAAAACTATATACTAATTCCCTTAGGCAACATAAATAGCCAAAACTCCTCATCTTTTGCAATCAATGCTCACATTTTCCCTTTCAAAATCACGATTTTTAATCATTGCAAGCATGGGAAATGATTTTTAAATGTCTCCTTCATGCTTGTTTCCATCTATATCTTTGTTGCAGGCATTAATTTGAACTCCGTTGAAAATGAATTTTTAGAAAGATAAACTAAAAATTATATACTAATGCACTTAAGCAACATAAATAGCTAAAACTTTTCATCTTTTGCAATCAATGCTCACATTTTCCCTTTCAAAATCACGATTTTTTTATCATTTCAAGCATGGGAAATTATTTTTAAATGTGTCCTTCATGCTTGTTTCTATCTATATCTTTGTTGTAATTTTTTCCACACGAAGAATAAGTTCAGTTGCAACTACAATTTAAAGCTTGGTTCCTAAGTGCTCGGTTATTGGGGAAAAGTGGTAATAGCAAAAAGTGCCACAAAATTAATAAAAGATTTTAATTTTTTGTAAAATTCCTCACCTTCTATCAAATTAATTAATTAGCTATTAGCTAAACATTAACTAACGGTCGGTTATCAACCTTCCCAACTAATCTAACTTCTTTTATAATAAAAAACGGACACAATGAGTGTGGAAGTGTGTCGTATGCCTTCCATTTCTCTTCATTACTTCAATATTTATGTGTTAACTTTCATACCGTCCCAACTGATGTAACTTCTTTTCTACTTAATAAAAGACGGACATGCACAAGTGTGTTGTATGGCTTCCATTTCTCTTCATTCTTTCAGTGTTTATATCCGCTAATATTGGTATCAGAGCCGACTATTTGAAGAAGTCCTAGGAGAAGGATATAAACAACAAGTTGCAAGCATTTGAGGAAGCCCTAGTTGGGTACGAATGGAAAGGAGCCAAGAGTTCGGGGAAAACCTAAAAAAGGGTACGAAGTGTGAAGAGGTTCAAAATCAATTTGTAGGTAGAGGATTCATGTTCAGTGTAGATGTCACGATTTGAAGTCATCCCAATCAGAGGAGGTAAAGAAAACTTGAGTTGAACCTGACACGTTTTTCAATGTATAAGTCATGCAGACGAGCGAGATCACAATTCACGGGTGAAGATAGACACAACCCAGGAGAAGGAAGATTTTAAATAAGATAATGCAATCAGTCAAGAGGACGAGAGAAATGTGACATTTTGCAATCGTGATAGAGGATAAGATTTGCAAGAAGGAAAAACCATTGCAGTCGTGTTAGGGCATTAGAGTAATCATGATTTGGAGTTGTGATAAAATCAAAATGTGTTAGGGCACAACAGTTTGAGAACGACGGATTAAGAGAACACAATGCAGACAAAGAAGTCTAAATTTTCAGTTGCAAATCGATGGGATAAAGTAGGGATTTCTAGTGGTAGGGTTTGAAGTTTGAAGTGATTTTACAATCTTTGTTGTTTTTTGTGATTTTTTGAGTGATTTCTAGTGGAGGATTTTAGTCCAAAACATAGGAAACAAATATTGTGTTAGGGCATGATATACAATCCGCTTTTAGTTTTGTCATTTTTGTGTACAATCACAAATTTTGCAGAATATGCAATCCAAATGGTTTGGCATTTTTGTAATTGATTTTCAGAATTGTACCGATTTCCACACCTATATGCAAACTTTGCATTTATTTTTGCATTGCTTTATGGGTTAGAGATGTGTACTATGGCCAATATTCAGAATTTAGTTATAACTGAATCACAAAAATTGACTTGTTATAATCACAATGCACGGATTCTTAGGATTTTAACAATTGTAGAATCTCATGACTATGATAAATTATTCTTGGCATTGAAGCGAGACCTATGGATTTTGTAGATAATGACAAGCATCATAAGTAGATTGTTTTGCTTTGAAGTTATTTGTTTCAGATGATTTGACACTTGAGGTTCGGAATGCTACTGTGGCAAGTGTGCTTTAGACCAGTCTTCAAAACAAGTATCAAACTTTGGAGAAAATATGGGTCCTGTACCTGAAGAGTATGTTATTTTTAACAAAGATGAGTGAGGATGGGTCCCTATCAGAACATCTTCAGATGAAAGATCTCCGAGGCTAACTCGCTGCCATTAACAAAAAGGTGGACAATGATGACCTAGTTGCTCTTGTTCTAAAAAGCTTGACAGCCTCATATGAATCCTTTGTGGAGGCTTTACACTTGATGGCAGAAAGCTAGACCCCGACATTTGATTATGTTTGTTCTTATTTGTTGCACAAGGAATGCAAACAAGCACAAACAAATGATTCCAATGATGAACAAATAAAGAGTGCAGTTGTTGCTAAGTCAAAGGGGAAGTGGAAACACATACCTGGTTATTCATCTTCCAAGTACCAGGTGAAGTGTTTTTATTGTCATAAGGATGGGCATATTAAAAAGGATTGCCATAAATGATAGTATGATCTTTCCCAAAAAAATAGTTAGGCAACAAATGTGTCGGCAGTTGAAGATGAACAAGATTCTAAGGAAGAGAATGCCCTTGTGGCATCATACTCAAATGATACTGCTACCATGGCGCATCTATACATTTTACATGTTGAGAGGACTCATGTCACATTTATTGCAAATATAAATATTTTTTATTTAATTTTATTAGCTGATGGAGTCACTTGCAGTACAGGGGTAGGATATATTTGCATAGTGTTGATTAATGCTAGAAAAATCATAGTAAATAATGTGAGGTATGTTCCCAGCATGAATAAAAATCTTGTGTTTGTCAATCAATTAACACAAAATCTCTAAATTGTTGTAAATTTCTCTAGGAAGAAGTGTATTTTTTCTGATGTGAACCAGGGAAAGTAATTTCTCTAGGTATTGTTCAAAGTGGCTTGTATAGACTTGTTGACCATGCCACAATCAACTTAAATGCACACGTGGAGGAAGATTCCACCATATAGGATGTGCAGGAAGATGAAATACCTCATAGGCTTTTTGACCATGCTCTAGTCAACTTGCACTATTTGTGGAGGGAATATCCACTATAAGGAATGTGCGGGAGGATGCAATTCCTCAATCAAATGCACGAATAGTTGTGTGGGAGGATGAAATGCCTTAATCAAAGGCATTGGCTCAGAGGACCAAAACCAAGCTTTTTAATCCAATAGAGCTTGGTGAATTTGCTATCGCTTCTAATTTTTGAAAGGTACTTGGACCGCCAGTTAAACAACTCATTGGATACAAATGGGTGGACAAAGTCAAAACCAAAGCCGATGGTACTTTAGACAAGTACAAGGCTCATCTTGTTTTGAAAGTTTTTTCCAACAAGGAATAGATAAGGATACTTTTGCTTGTACTACAGAGTTGTTTTTTCTCCTACTATGAAGATGGACACAATTCGATTGCTTGTCTTCATAGCAGCCCAGTTTGGTTTTTTGAACAAAGAATTGGACAAGGAGGTCTAATGGTGCAGCGTTAAGGTTTTTAGGTACCTAGTAGTGATCATCTAGTTTGCAAGTTGATTACATCCCTATACAAACTTAAGAAGGGTCCACAAGCATGGTATATTTTGTTTGAGTAACATCTCCAAGATTATGGATTCAAAACAATGGAGGTCATGTTGAAGATATTAATCAATGTTGATTCATGTCCGATCAATTAATCACCTTATAGAGAATTGGTGGACATTTGATATATCTTATGCCCAAACAATTGGATCTTTGTTTAATTAGCTCTTAGCTAAACATTAACTAATGTTCAATTATCAACCTTCCCAATTGATGTAACTTCTTTTCTACTCAATAAAATTCGGACACAAACAAGTGTGTGTGTTGTACGCCTTCCATTTCTCTTCACTCTTTCAATGTTGATATCTTCCAACGCCTTCTATCATTATTAATCCCTATTAAGTATTGATTAGATATTTATTATCATTACTCAAGTCCTTAGGGATGTCATTTGGGATTATGGATTTGAATTTTCCCCATTCCTCCATATGATCTTTGATTACTTTTTATCCCTCTAGAGGCTGATTGTCTTCATTAGCAAGAAAATCCATGATTTTAATCTCCTCTTGGTAACAATGTTTGAAGCTAATATTATGGAACTTTCGGATGAGGAGACAACCTCTTCTGAGATTGCCTATAGGCACGAACAAGAAGCATTCTTAGTTTGTAGGACCCTTATAATAAGTTATGAATCTACTATTTTAACATTGGTAAAACCTTTTCTAGTGACAAGTCTTTTGTTATTACATCTTCCTTTAAAATGTCATTTGTTCCATTAGGTATTCCCATATCATAGGCCCATAATCGTTGTCCCTTTGCCACTTGCATGACTCCAACTTTACTTGCTAGATCAAGGTTACCCTTGGAGGCTTTGTCAAAGTTTACCTTTTCTTCGTTATTTGGGCAAGGTCCATTTGGCTTCTACTCTTTTAGAGCAACTTACTCCCCATTAATAGGGGATTTGGCTATGCTATTAAAGGCACATTTTATTGTTTTCAAAGATGCAGATTCTTTATATATTGGTGGAAGGGCACAAATGTTAGCCTTTTTAAGTTTTACAAGGAAATATTTTCTATGTAAAAATTCAATTTTTTTAGCAAATTTATTTTGGCCTAGATTGTGTTCTAGCCATCTTGCCAATATCTCAAGAAAAGAGATCTCCTAGTGCTTGTTTGTGGATCTCAATCTTAGACATAATCTTCAGCTTGAACTACGGATTCAACTCCATAGCCTCTTTTATTTTCTAGGGGCCACTCCTAACCTCCTCATTAGCCTTGAAGCTCTCGAGGAACTAAAAGGCTAGATTCAAAAAGTATGCACAAGCAAGAAGTGGCCTATGGAGCTATTCTATCCACATCATTTGGTTAATACTTGGCCTCCACCTTGCCATAGAAATGTTTTATGTGCTACTTAGCTTGGTCCATGCTCTCATATATATAGCCTATTGCAAGGTTCTTTGCATCGTTTGTATTCTCTCCATCATTCGTATGAAGAAGACAAACCAATGACTCAGTGACATTGAAAATTTTAAATTTAAAAAAAATTAACTCTACACTTTAGTCTTAAATGAAGGGGAAAAAACTTAATTAAAAAACACTTAAAAAAAATAGAAAGGAAAATTCAATTTTTTTTTAAAAGACTTACATCTACAATCTCTTTCTACCACATCCAAAAGAGATATTCGTGTTATACCCACTCTACAATATCAATTCCGACATTGGTTCTCGAGTAAGGATATTTGTTCCATGGCTTGCTAACAAACATTTGATTCATATAGCAAAGACTGCAAGGTGATGAAAGAGGTCGCAAAATGGGTTAGACTAGGTTGGACCGGCTACTTTTTATTTGTGAACTCTCTCATTAAAGAGAGAAGCCAAACATAGTTGTAGATGCATTTTACAAACATACTCCACAATTGGGTTGTTCTACTCCATTTTGCCAATATCCTCCAACATCAATGCATTGCAATGGGTTAAGCAAGGAGTCAAAAAAATAATGGGGCACCTCTATATTAGTGGTCTATCTGAAGCAACATAATTTGCTACATTGACGGTGATTACTTGCACCACATTCTCTTCACCCAACATTGCCACAATTTCTTCCAAAACAACACAAATAATTGGTGTTTCTATCCTCAAGGCATCAACTATCGTAAAAAAACTGTTCTGCCAAAAGAAGAAACTAAGAAATTCAATAGCGTCATGTTCTTTCTCTCATTCTATTCATTGGACATAATAGTGCAATCTTTGTTCCTCCAAATTGTCTGCTGCTTGTCAATGATTATATGCACATTTGCCACCTTATCTGACAAAATGGGCCCATTTAAACCCTTGACGAAGGACAACAATCACATCCATGAATGCTTGCCAATAACAGGACCTAAAATCATAAGGGAGAAAAAAATTGAACTAAAAAAATGAGAATTTTAGAATTAAAAAAATCATAGATTTTAGAATTAAAAATAAAAAGCATGAATGGATAGTAGCAAAAAATCTTCAAATTGACAGAAAACCCATGTTTCCTCTTTTTTTCAGCCATGTGTATTTAATCCTCATTCTGTAAAAAGAGTGGGTCAGTGTTACCCCATTCTATCTCTAACTTTATCAACTTATATTTGTTAGAATTTTACCTATAATTGTTTAGTTGCTATCCTCAACATAGTTCACTCAGCAAATTGAGAACACCAGTTTAATAGGCATCTGGTGTTATTATTAGACATGCTACATTTAGAGTTGCTTTTATTATTAAACTATCTAAATATCTTGTATCTATAGCCTTTTTCATCTATAAAAGCAAGGTAGGTTGGGTGAGTGATTCACTTATTTAGATGCAGCCTTTTGTAATTCTTTATTTTTGAGTAATATACAGAGTTGATGTGTGTTTGAGTGAGAAATCCGTTTGCTTTACAGCACTGTTTTTATGCAAATTTAGTTTACACAGTTCGCTGTCTTGAATTTTTTTATTAAATGCAGTGTCTGCACTTGTAAATTTCAAGTCCAGATTTATGTATCTAACAGTACATTGTTTTGAGAGGTGTTTAGTTAAGGTTCATTGTAAGTGCAGATCTGTGCACCATGAATTCAAATTTGATGGGATATTGGAGCGGTGCATCTGAGATCCTCCAAATTTGTGTATGCAGTGGGCTGCTACATATGAGAGGTAGCTGTTAGAGGATATCAATGTGTGTGATTCCCTATCTTCAGTGATTAAAGCTGATCTATGCCTCTGATAGGCACTTGGACCTGTGAAGGTGTTGTTTTGATTTGATTTCAAACTGATATGGTTGTTGAAGTGTGTTCTAGAAGCTACAAGATGACTACTCTCGATCTCTCAGAGTGTGAGACAGGTTAGAAGGATCTTCCAACTTCACACCATGGATGTGCAAATTGCAGTGCTATTGGAGGAGGTTGATCTTTGGGGTTTTGTTCTGAAGAAGGTTACAGCTCCTACCGATCATGTATGGTTGGTCGAGTACAATAAGAAATTAGCCAAAACGAAGAGAATCATTGTTGATTTTGTTAAGGACCTCTTGATCTCTCACATCGTGTAGAAGAAGATGGTAGAAGAGATGTATGATGCCATTGTCACTCTATATCAGTGTGTGAACATGTCCTTCAGGATGATTTTGAGGAACAAACTCACCAATACCTGCATGAGCGACACTGATATTGTGGTGACCTACTTGATGGTGGTCACTAAATTGAGAGATCAACTTGTAGCTATAGGTATGAAGATCAAGGATGAAAATATAGTTTCCATACCTCTAAATGGATTCTTAGTACCTTGGCAACACTTTGTGTAGGGGGTGTGTGCTTGGGAGAACATGCCCACTTTTGAGAAATTGTGGGATGTCTTTGTCCAAGAGGAGACAAGGCGAGAGACTCTTGCAGCTAGAGGATGACATCCAAAACCTATCCATCATCGGGGAGGTGAGGAGAGGAGGTAAAAAGGGAGGATTTGGGAAGGGTCAAAAGGGGAAGAACGAAGATTCAAGTTCTTCCAACCAGGGTAAGAAATATTTTTGTCACATGAAGTGCTTCAAGTGCCACAAGATGGGCCACCACGTATCTTGGTGCTTGAGAAGAAGAATGGGAAGGGAAAACAACATCAACAAAAGTAGTTTGCAAGGAATTTAGAAGCTTTTGTCGGAGTGGATGAGTTATCATCCAAGCTTGAGACAACTTTATCCATGGTGTTGAGCCTTTCCACTAACATCGTCTCTAGTGTAGGGTGGTATGTGGACAAGGAACATCTAGACACATGATCTTCAACAAGAAGGCTTTCAACAAACTTCAAGAATAAACGACAACCATACAAGTGGAGATGGGCGTTGATGCCACATGTTTAGTTATAGGAATAGGATTCGTCTCCTTCTGCATGCCATCAACAGATGTTCTTGAGCTTGATGATGTTTTGTATGTTCCTCGTTTAACTAAGAATCTTCTTTCAATGTCAGCTATGATAGATCTTAGGTTTGTGGATGGGTTTGAGGATCAACAAGTTTGGAGATCGCAGTTGTGAACACGATTTAGTTTTGGCCAAAGGTGTGCAAAAAGGTGGCCTATACAGGTTGCTTTTTGATTTGGTGAAGCATGGTGTTTTGGTGCATGACAATGACAATCTATGTGAAACTGTGGCACAAGGGTTGTCACCTACATTATGGAGCACTACCTATCTTGCAGGGCATGGTACACGGTTTATCAGACTTAAAGATTGATAAGACAGGAGTGTGCAAGGGTTGTGCACTTTGAAAACATACAAAGATTACTTTCCCAAGCAATGAGCACAAATCAAGAGAGATTATTATTTTGATTCATTTAGACATGTGGATCGGTGACTTCAACCTATTTGATAAGGAATCAATATTTTCTCTCTTTCATTGATGATTCATCTAGAAAACCTTGGATTTATTTTATGAATACTAAGGATAAAGTGTTCTCTAAGTTTCAAGAGTTCAATGTGTTAGTTTTGAGTCAAACAAGTAGGAAGATCAAAGTGTTGAGATCTGACAATGCAGAATATGAGATTTGACAATTGAGAAGAGTATGATATCTGACATCAAATGAGAGCACACCTCCAAGGACTTTGATTCATTTTGCAGAGAAGCATGGATCAGGAGGGAGTTGACAATACCATACAACTTGCAACAAATTGGAAATGCAAAGAGGAAGAATAAGTCCATCTTAGGATGGCCAAAGTCATGATGCACGACATGGATTTGCACGTGCCTATGGGCAAAGACTTGTAATACAATTTGCTTCATTTTGAACAGGTGTCCTCACAAAATTTTGAAGGACAAGACACCAAAAGAAGCTTTCACAGGGGAGAAGCCTCAAGTATCACACTTCCGTGTTTTTGGGTGTCTTGTTTATATTCATGTACCATATGAGAAGACTAAATTTTAACACTCAAGAATCAAGTATATATTTGTTGCTTGCAGTGAGACCTCCAAGGCTTACATTTCAACACAGGGGAAGACAATACTGAGCCGAGATGTGAATTTTGATGAGGATGCATGGTCCTTTGCCTTAGGAGCCTCATGGGGAGCTTGAGGAGGGGAAAAAGCTTTGGCGTCCCATCAACAAGGTTTCGGTGAAAGAATAGATGTTGCTTTACCATCCAGTGTGGTGAAGGAATAGATGTTGCTTTACCATCCAGTTCAGCCATCAAGCTTAAGTGACGTACTTAGCAATACATAAGCACATGAGCAAGTAGGAGCACCAAAATATTACTTTTTGAGTGAGTCAACCCCCTAATAAATTTCATACTTAAGTTGCATTGATTTCATCTATTATTGATGCAAAGCCTTCCAGTTATGAGGAAGATGTAGTTGAGCAAGTACGGTGAGATGCTATGACAAAAGTGTACAACTTCATTGTAAAGAATGATGTTTGGGAGATTGTGGCAAGACCAATCTGAAATTAGTGATTGGTTCTAGGTGGGTGTGCACGACTAAGCATGTGGCTGATGGGAGCATTGAGAAGTACAAGGCTAGATTTGTAGCAATAGGATTCTCTAGAAAGAGAGAGTTGACTACGACAAGATGTTTGCTCCAATAGCCACAAATACTTCTATCAAGACCATCATGTCTGTTGCATCAATTTTTAGTTGCCCTTTATACTAGATGGATTTAAAGATTGCTTTGCTAATTGTTTTGATTGAAGAAGTGTACATTAATCAGCCAAGGGGTTTCGAGGTGTATGTGTGAGATATCCATGTGTGCAGGTGAAAGAAGGCCCTTTGTGGGCTGAAGCAGGCACCACGTGCTTGGTACTCACATATTGACGAGTACTTGTTTAATTTGGAATTCACCAAAACTTTTGTAGATCCTAATCTTTATTATTTGTATGATAAATCTGATCTACTTGTTTTGGTCATGTACATTGATCTTTTGATGATTACAGGTAGGTATCAGAAGCTCATTGCATGGTCAAGGAAAAGCTGGCTCATGAATTTGACATGAAGGACATCGACCTTGTGCATTATTTCTTGGTTATAGAGGTTTGGCAAGGTACAAGTGAGGTCTCCCTTGGATAAGGGAAGTACATTGTAGAGATTTTGAAGAGATTTCAAATGTTGGATTGTAAACCCTCGACCACTCCTATGGTTCCAAATCTGATGTTGTCAGTTGATTCATATTAAAATTTGGTAGATCCTTCTTTATATAGGCAATTGATTCGCTCCCTTATGTATCTTGTGAATACCAGAACAAATATTTATTTTTGTTAAAGTTATTAATTATCTATTAGTTAATATTTAACTAATGGGTGGTTATCAAACCTTCCCAACTAAATGTAACCACTTTCATCTTAATAAAAAGACAGACACACAAGTGTGTAAATGCATTGTATGCCTTCTATTTCTATTCATTCTTTCAACATTCATTTTCTAGCATTGGTATCGAAACCACTGTTCAAGGAAAGTCCTAGCAAAGGCTATGAACAATCACATGCAGAGTTCGAGGAAACCCTAGTTGGGTACGAATTACGGAGAACAAAGAAGAGGTCATGAGAATCACGCAAAGTCCAATAACAGAGAAACTTGTTTCTATTTGTGCACATGCTTGCAAATTTCCATCTTGAAGATCTTTGTAGAAAGATTTGACACACAAATCATGATTCAAAACCAAAGAATTGCAAACAATGCGAGCAAACTCGATGAAAGGAAGAACGACAACGTAGTGGATAGCGAAAGAAACATGCTAGAAAGAAGAACAATGCCATGTGCAGGATGGAATCTCCATGAAACCTGCAAGGAGGAATCACGCAGACAAAGAAGGTCAAGTCGTGGCAAAGAAGCACAGTTCAAGGTCAGCACATAATGTCACACAGTAGATACCAAAAAAAAAGCAGAGGAAGCAAGTGAAAGAACGACTGAATGAATTGTGATTTGTAATTAGGTTTTGAAACATTTGTGCATATACCAGAACGAATCTCGTGAAGATCAGAGATCAAAAAGAGCATGAACAAATGTGATCTGAGGTCTTAGATGAAATGCGACCTATAGAAGGTGCTAGGGCACGGAGAAGCAAGATCGATGGGCTCCAGAGTGACAATGACGTCGTTAGGGCATGAGACATTTTTTTTGTAAAAAACAACCCAGCTTGATACTAGTTCAGCACAATAGCCAGAAAGTAAAACGACCCATGTTGTAAGTACAATTTTGTACTTTTATATTGTTAGTAGTTTATAAGAAAATTCAGAATATAAATTGTATATTTCCATTTGCATTGATTTTTGGGTTAAAAAAATTGTACTTTTTCTGTTGCATTGATTTTTGGGTCAAAAAATTGTACTTTTTTCATTGCATTGATTTTTGAGTCAGCAATTGTACTTTTCTTGTTGCATTTATTCCATGGTCAAAGAATTGTACTTTTCCTATTATATTGTTTTCTGATAATAAAATGGCCAATATCCAAAACTTTATTTTGTCGGAAGCGCAAAAATTAACTGACCATAATAATAATGTTTGGATTCGTAAAATTTTGACAATCACAGAATATGGTAATTGTGACAACCGTTTTCAACACTGAAGCAAGACTTGTTACAAACTTTGTTGATCATGACAAACATCATGAGGCCTTGTTGTGGAAGCTATCTGTGTCGGATGACATGATTTTTAAGGTCTGGAATGCCACTAAGGCAAGTGTGTTGTGGATGCATTTGAAAAATAAATACCAAACTTCAGAGAAAGGCTGGGTTCTGTACTTGAAAAATATGTGCTTTTCCACAAAGATGTTGGAGGATGAGTACCTGTCAGAGCATCTTCAAATGAAAGATTTCCGAGACTAGTTATGAGCCATTCACAAAAAGGTCAATGATGTCAACATGGTGGCTCTTGTTTTGAACAACTTGATGCCCCCATATGAATCTTTCGTAGAGGCTTTACATTTGATGGCGAAAAGTATCACCCTAATGTTTGATTAAGTTAGATCTTATTTGTTGCAAAAAGAACGCAAACAAACATAGAATGAGTCTAGTGTAGGACAAGCAGAGAGTGTATTAGTTGCTCAGTCAAAATGGAAATGGAAACGTATCACTGTAGATTCATATTCTAAATATTAGATAAAATGTTTTTAATGTCAAAAGGTTGGGCATCTCAAAATGTATTGTCGAAAACGACAGTATGCCATTCCCAACAAAACAATCAAGCAACAAATGTGGCAACAATTGATTGAGGACGAGATTTTGAGGAAGATTATGTCCTTATGGGATTATATTCGAACATTAGTACTACCAATGGTTGGTTTATTGATTTCGGCACATCTTGACATTTCACATGTTGTATGGACTGGTATGTCAAATTCACTGCAAGTACAAACTTTTCTAATTCAGATTTATTTGCTAATGGTCAATCATATGTAGTAGAGGGGATAGGAAATATTAGCATGGTATTGAATAATATTGGAAAAATTGAAGTAATGTTAGGTATATTCTTGGCATGGATAAAAATCTTTTATTTGTTAGTCGATTAATGGAAAATCGGAAATCCCAACATTGTTGATCATTTCTTTGGGAAATAGTGTATTGTGTTTGATGTCAAACATGACAGAGTGATTGCCCTAGGCATTGGGCAAGGTGGCTTGTATAGGCTCATTGACCGTAACAATCAATGTAAATGCACGTGTGGAGGGAGACTCCATCATACAAAAAGTGCTCAAGGATGAAATTCCTCAGGGTTGTTGACCCTGCTCCAATCAACTTACATGCATTAGTGGTGGAGGGAATATCCCATGTAAAGGATGTTCAGGGGGCTGCAAGTCCTCAATCTCTCAGTCACATGCATAGGAAGTTGTGCAGAAGGATGATATGCACAAGTCATAGGCATTGGCTTAGAGGACTGGGAACAAGGTTGTTACTTCAACAAAGCATGGTTATTTTGCTCGTGCTTCTGGGCTTTGTATGGTTACCTAAATAGCCGGTTAAACAACCCATTGGCTGCACATGGGTGGACAAAAAATTTAGTTTGGACAATTACACAACTCATCTTGTTGCAAAATGTTTTTCCCAACAAGAGGGGATAGTGAGGAGATGGTTTCTTCTCCTACTACAGAGTTGTTTTTATTCTCACTATTACTAAGGAATTGGTTTTTACTCCCCCTGTTACTAAGGAGTTGGTTTTTATTCGCACTACAAAGATGATTACATTTTGGTCGCTTCTCTTCACAACAACTCAATTTGGTTTCTTGAGCAAAACATTGGACAAAGAGGTCTTCATTGTGTTGCCTAAAGGTTTTTGGGTTGGTCATGATCATTCGGTTCGCAGGATGGTTAAGTCTTTGCATGGACTTAAGTAGGCTCAACGATCTTGGGATACATTTTTCCTCCAAGATTCTGCATTCAAAACTGTGGAGATCAGGCTGAAGTTATCAGCTAATGATGATTCATCACCGCTCAATTAATCACCCTACAACGAATTGGACAACTTAATACATCTTATACCGACATGACCGAATCTTTATTTTGTTGTTGGCCATCCTTTTCGGTTTTTGTCTACACCAAAGTTCCTACATTGGACAACATCAAAATGTTAGAGGACTGCAAATTTCGTGCTGATAACTTTAGAACGATTTGTAAATGTAATGAGTAAACTCTTTGGTCCTATTGTGTTTGTAAAATTTTGGAGCAAATTTGGAGTAGTCTCTAGTTTAGTCATTAAGGGAAGGTGTTAAAGTTATTAATTCGCTGTATGTATGCACAAATGTCAGAGCAAACACATGTTAAATAATCAAATAAACACTTGAATTTTGGCCTAACAAATGAATTACACCTTCGATTAAGCAAAAACAAAGAGTATATTACCTCCACCAACCATAGAGGTCTCCCTTGACTTGTCGATTTGCTCGGATTGTTGGATTGTGGGTCCTCAATGAAGCTTGCACAAGAACTCCGGCAACATCTCCCCTGGTCAATTGGATGATTGGCTTGGATGAGTGATGACTTGATGAGAAGCTTTGTTGATTGCTTGGGCAAAACTTCATTAGACTCTTCAAGCTTGTTGAAAGTGGGGGGGGGGGCGGCGGTGGTTGGATTTATAGATTTGCGGGATGAATGTGGACTGTTGATCAAGGGCTGAGAATAAGTCAATTTCCTCATTCGAATGTGGACTGTTGATCAAGGGCTAAGAATAAGTCAATTTCCTCATTGAATGAGGGGATTTGGCTCATAAATGTGAGGGTTTGGAAAGGGTTTGGCATGATTTAAAAAGGGATGGGTGTGTCATAATTTGTCCCCTTGCCTTGGATTTGGTGATATACATTGGGATTTGGAATTATGTGGTGATAATAGACATGATTATAATATTGGATGATAAGATAATAGATGGATGATGTGATGATCGTATGATTTTATTTATTTATTTTGGATATTTGGTGCATGGATTTTATTATTAGACTAACCAACTAACTAATGTGATTAATTAGTTAGTTAATGTGGATTTGATAAGATGGGAATTAGATGGAATTGATATGTTATTGTTGCAACAAGATTAATTAATTGAGGGGATGAATAGTGTTAGAGCAGATTAGCTATAGATGTAATGATGATATGATGACGGTATATGATAAAATGATGAGAGAATTGAGCTTTAGTGATATTAGAGTGGATTAGGGATGAATAGTGATAAATTAGGAATGTCAACAACAAGGTGTCAAAAGTGGGGTGTTGCAAATAGAGTGTCCATGTTTGGATGTCTACATTTTTGTAATATCCCTTTCTGGACAAAATATGAATTCTAAATTTTTTTATTTTGCAAATCTATTCAAATCTGGAATATTATAAAATAGCAATTGAAAACACAGTGTAAACTAGTGCACGTGAATAGATGTGAATCTTTATTCAATTTGGAAGGTACAACACCATACAGTCAAAGTACCAATTATTCCAACAAATCCTAACCTAAAACAACATGAAAATGGATAAACACTGAATCTTTCCTTCAAACCCTAGTTGTAAATAACACTGAACAATACAACAGGTTGCATGAGGGTATGACGATCCTCCAAAGTCAATGATCTGCCCTAGAAGGTCAGCACATAGCTCCCAAGGTCAACAAATTGCACTAAAACGTCTGGTACAACAGTGAAAGGCTAGAAAAGGTGATGCCAACAACCTAGTGTGTGACACTAGCAGTATAGGTATTGTATGACAACATTAAATGCCCCAAAAATGTGACACCAACTGTAGGAAATGATGATGCCAATAATTTGGAGGTCTGAAATAATTGCTAGAAGTGGGACGCCCTTGCCTTGAATTGTGGAAACCCTTGTTTCGTTCCTCTGAGACCCTTGATGGCAGCTTTGGAAATTAATAATCACTTTAATCCAACACTAATCTGAATCACTCCGATTATTTGAAAAATTGCAACCCCTAAATGGAGTTACCTTTGAAGATTGGAGGGTTTTCATCTTCAAACTTGATAGCACTGGAGGGTTTTCGTCTTCAAAAGTAAAAGTTGAAAGAATTCTGAATTCAATCGTGAATAATGAATAATTCATCTTTTTGGCCCCACTTGCCCTTTTGTAATTTCATTTTTCCAATTTCACCAACTCTAAAAGCATTTAAAACACTTTTTGGCAATTATTATCTTTTTGGCCATTTAAGAAATATTTCATTTTTGGTCACGTAATTAATATTGTTTTTTGGCCCCTTTTAATAATAATAACACCTAAGTGTCTTTTTTTAGTATTATAAAATAAAGCAATTTGAACAACTTAAATGAATTATTATTAAAATATTTCTTTCATTAAATATTTTGAAAAGGGGGCATGAGAGTCTACCCTTCTCAAAATTGCTTTCCCTCAAGTAATTACAAGTTCAATTGTTTTGACTCACTCAATCCGATCATCTTTGTAATACCCGGATCCCAAATCATCCTTGGGAATTTGCGATTCCATATTTTGACATCCCACAAGGCTAACGGCTACCACTTGTACTCACCGTGTTTTTGTTGCTTTACTTGGCTTCTCCAAAGTAATGAAGAATCTAGAACACTTATTAGAGCTTCATAACTGAAACTTTGATTTCCAATGGATCCTCCCATAATGTTGCAAGTTGTACCTTCCAAAATATGGTGCAAATCAGACTATATATGGGCTGGAAACAAGTTACCACAGCCACAAACCAACTGGAATTTCATTTGAATTAAAACCAAGGTGGCTAAGATGATGGTTCCCTTTTGCTGAAACCTCCTACCAACCTCATCTAGTGTTGATACTTCCTTAAAATGTGCAAACTTGTAGTTGTTCATGACCGAGATCATCAAAACCAGCAACATAAAGATGGTGTAACAGCTACAAAGATGACAAATCCATGCCAAATTCCACAGTGTGAACAATGTAGAAGTGGTGGGCAGCCATGCAATTGCTGAAAACTCCTTGTTAGTAGTCATAAACTAAAAGGTACTCCTTCCCATGACTAGAAATCCCTGCAAATCCACTTGTATGAGTGCAAATGAAGTAATGCGGTGCTGATAATGGTGATGACAGTAGCATCAAGGTTGAAAATCAGATTCGTAATTGTCATAAGTATGTTCCTTCTAACATTTGATGATAGGATACTATCACGACTTGCTTCCTTCATATCTTGTTTATGATCCTTTGCACAAATATCCAAATTTGAAGTTACTCCACCCACTTATGCAGTGCTACTCTAATATTCAAGTGAACTTCTCCTTGAGGTCTTCTTGTGGTGCCCATAAATTCCTCAATAGGAAGGATATATCTAACACAATTTCTCAACTCTTGTTGGTACTCTTTACTCAATAATTTCGGAAGTGCAAAATCAAACACCATGCAAAGCTGATTCAAAGTAGACCAAATACCATACAATGAAAAGGTACGAATGCCTTCCAAAACCAAGCATCTGGCTGGCCCTACTACTTGTCTTTTACGAAAAAACTCTCCATCCTTTTGGTTGTGACAACTGTAGGGACTCCATTGACAATACCTTGGAGTACTACCTCTTTTCCTTTTGGTTTGAATTTCAGCTCTATAGTTTGATAATTTTGGGTGAATTCCCTAAGGAAATGTAACCACTGCACCCCTAAAACCATATTTGTGTCTCCTATGCCCACAACATAGAAGTCATCACACACCCTGTGTTTGCCAAGTGTAACCTCCAACTACTGAATTCTCCTGGTCCAAGGAATAGAAAAACCACAACTACAATAACATTGAACCCATCAACATCCTTTGTTTTCAAACCTCTTATGGCTACTAGTCCCTAATCTATTAAGTTGTGGGTTGCCCCACTATAAATCAACACTATGAATTCATGACCTTGCAAAACTCCACGAACTCCGAAAAGGTAATATCTGGGTACACTAGAAAGTGTGGCATGGGGCAAGGGTGCCTCTTGAAATAAGTGTGGCAAGGGTGCCTCCTGAACTATCTCCTTCTTCCCTTCTTTTAGGTTTTGATACTCTTACTTTAATTTATGGTTCAGGTTCCTCTGCCTCCAGCTCATCCCCTGATATCACCTCTATGTAATGTACCTGACCTCACCCAAGACATTTATGACCAAGCTCCTATGGATCCTTGCAAGTGAAGCACAATTTCTTTCTTCGGAGCTCATTTCTGGTTTCTATATCTTTACTTGGCTTTTGTAGCAACTCTTTCTATTGAGAAACCCCTTGCTGAAATGGTTTCTTTTGTTTCTCAAAAGCTGATGTCATTGGCTGCGCATAAAATGTTGGTTTTGGTTGCCTATAAGGTATTGTCCTTTGCTGTCCTACAGGTATAAATTTGCCTGTAGGAGTGGATGATTGCAGGTTCAAGGCTCTCTTAATTGCTTCTTGAAGAGATAGAGGCTCAAAAGCTTTTACTAAACCCTTGAGAGGTTCAACTAAGCCTTCAACAAATAATACCACCAGTCTTTTTTTAGTTACATCCGACACGATCATGGATAACCTCTGAAAATCAACAATGTATTTGTCTACAGTTTCTTCCTGTTTGAGTTGGGCTAACTCTTTGAAATGGATCTCTGTATCTTTCCTATCAAATCTTTCAGTTAACTCTTGGGTGAATTCTTCCAATGTAGAAATAGATCTGTCCTTGGGTGACCATGCCATGGTACCACCACTCATGTGCCACTCCTCCCAAGTGGTGGGTAGCAAATTTAATTGCCTCTTCCTCATATATTGGATTTAGAGAAAAGTAAGTGTCCATTTTTTGTAACCAAGATCTAGCTGAACATTTGTTTCATCTATCACTAGTAGGAAAGGTAATATTACCCAACTGCTGCTGAATATCTTTCCGTGGTTGATCTCGCTGATTTCTCCTACCTCTTTTGGTGTTGTATTTCATTTTCAAATCACAAAACTCTCTGAAAGTTAGGGCTTGTTGCATTGCAAGGTTGAGTTTTTCATGCTCTGCATGATATACTGCAAACTCATTACCTTCGTGAAGTTGTTGAGGCTCTACCTCTTCAAGGTGATCTTTTTGTATAAATTTTGCATGGAAAGTTTTGGAGGGTGGGTTGATTGAGACCTGTTCGTTCACTGATAAGCTTCCGTCTCCTTGATTTATGCTATTCTGATTAACACTTTGCAAAGCTTGTAATATCCTTGCCATGGAATCTCTCAATGTCATTTGGATTTGGTTTTTTCAAATCCATTTGACCTCGACTAATTGTTTCATGTAAATAACTGATTTCATCTAAAGCAATCCTCTTTTCTCTGTCACCCATGTCTTTTTCTTCTATCTCAGGTGGCTGAACCTTTCTTCTTTCTCTTTGATAGTATCTTCTCTTCCACTAATACCATTGGCATGCATGTGATACTAGCATATGATTGCATATAGATGTTAACTTTCCCAAAAAGCTAGCAAGAGCAAGGCTCTGATACCACTATAATATCCCTTTCTGGACAAAATATGAATTCTGAATTTTTTGATTTTGCAAATCTATTCATGTCTGAAATATTATAAAATAGCAGTTGAAAACACAGTATAAACTAGTTCACAGGAATAAATGTGAATCTTTATTCAAGTCTAGAAGGTACAATAGCATAATAAAGTCAAAATATCAATCATTCTTGATTTTTTCACCAAACCCTAACCTGAAGCAACATGAAAATGCACAAAGACTAAATCTTTGCTTGAAACCCTAGCTATAAATAACTCCGAACAATACAAGTTGCATGAGGGTACGACAACTCTCCAAAGTCAATGATCTACCCCAGAGGGTCAACATATAGCTCCCAAGGTCAGTGAACTACAGTAAAACATCTGGTATAGTAGTGAAAAGGCCAGAAAAGGTGACACCAACAGCATAGGGTGTGGTGCCAATAGTCCAGGTAGTCTACGACATCATTAAATGTCCCAAAAATGTGATGCTAGCAGTATGGAATGATGACTCCAACAAATTGGAGATGTGAAACTAAAATAATTGCCAAAAGTGGGATGCCCTTGCCTGGAACAATGCGAACCCCTATTTCATTCCTTTGAAACCCTTGACAGCAATTTTGAAAATTAATAATCACTTTTAGCCAACACTAATTTGAAGTAACTTGATGCTTTGCACAATTACAACCCCTAGATAGAGTTACCTCTAAAGATTGGAGGGTTTGCATCCTCGACCCTTATAGCAATTGAGGGTTTTTGTCCTCAAAAGCAGAAGTTGAAAGTAATGAAAAGTGAATAATGAATAATCCGTCTTTTTAGCCTCACTTGTCCTTTTATAATTTCACTTTTCCAATTTCCCTCTAACTCGAAAAGCATTTAAAACACTTTTAGGCAATTATTGTCTTTTTGGCCATTTAATAAATATTTCATTTTTGGCCATGTAATTAATATTGCTTTTTGGCCCTTTTTAATAATAACACCCAAATGTCAGTTTTTTGCATTATAAAATATAGCAACCTAGACAACTTATATAAATTATTATTAAATTATTTCCCTCATTAAATATTTCGAAAAGAGGACATGACATCTTTGCCCCTCTTTGAAAGCGCGTTGCGAGACGATGGGTGGAGGAAGGAGTAACGGCATTTCAAAGAATGAAGCATCTGAAAAAAGGGGCACACGAGAATGCCATTGTTAGCATGATGAATGTAGGATGTGATGGCCCCTCATGAGGGCTTACAGGGATGAAAGACACGAATGGGCTCTCAAAATGAGAAGAGGGTTGTTAGCATGGACGAATGAAGGTCAAGGTGAAGGGGTGGGGGATGAAGAAAGGGGTTGGGTTATAGCTAGATGTAATGAACATGTAAGATGATGGCGGATATGGATAATATGGATGAGTACGATTAACTCGTTTGAGCTAAGGCTTGCATATTTTGATTGTGTTGATTGATGTGATTTGTCCCAATCAACAATATATGCAAGGAAGTAGATTGGGAACGATATATCTCGATGATAAAGATGCAAGCTTGGTTTGCCCCTAGCAACGATATATGCAAGGGAGCGGATTTGGGAACAATATGTGTTGATGAAGTTGCACACTTTGATTTTGATTGATGGATTGTTGATTGATTGTTTAGGATATGCAAGCATAACTCATAGACTTAACCAATGGACGGATTGATGATGCAATGATCACGTTGATGGAAGATTGAGTAACGACCTTTCAAAAATTGAAGCAATAGAGAAAACTAGGGCACACAAGGATGCCCCTAGTGGTAATGGATTGATACTCCTACAATCGAATTAGAATGGATTGGATTGATCGGATATGGATTGATCGGATATGGATTAGACAATATGGATTGAATTTGATTGAATGAGATAAGATTAGATGAGGAGTCATGGCTCATGTGAGGTTAGCTTACATAGGCAATGTGAATGGGTAGTTAGGTATGGATTGTTAGTTAGAAGAAATGTACAATGATGATGAATGTTGATGCTAGGAACATGCTGCCAAGCTTGCACTAATTCCAATTGTTTGATCAACCTTATTTTTGATGTAGCATGTGACAAGATGCATCTTGATATGAAAAACCATGATGTCATTGTTGTTAGATGCCATAGGAGTGACTTAGAACAAGAAAACGCACTAAAAAACCAGCAAACAAAACACACAAACAAAAAAGTAGACGCTTTTTGTTGCTCTTGATTTTTGCAGACTGGTCATATCAGTGTCAACATATTCTCAGTAGACTTGTCTTACAACATAGTAACCAAAAAAAAAAAAAAAAAAACATGGAGGATGGTAGATACCAGATGAGAGGCTCCTCCTGCAACAAATTAATGACAATGCGTGAAATAACAGATTTATATAATTAACACAAGCATCGAAATGATTATATTGATCACAGGCCACTTCGAGGGGGCAACCTCTTTTGAGCAAGCCCAATACAATAAATTCGTGGATGCCTCTATTGGCTTAAACACTTATATACTAAGTCTAATATAAGCAACTCCTACTTCCCATGAATGTGGGATAAAACAAAATGCTCACGGGATGACTTACAAAGCATATGCGTCCATAGCAAGTAATATACTAACAAAGTAAAGAGAAGGGATTGCACAGTTTCCTAACATCCCCTCTTCGAAAAAACTTTGTTCTCAAAGCTTCAGATGTGGGAATTGGTGTTGAATCTGAAAGAGTGGTTCCCATGTTGCATCCTTTGGTTGCATTCCGTGCCATTCAATTAATACCTCTGTGATGGAGTAGGAGCGAAGTTGGCATGTGCCCCTGTCCAAGATTGCCTCCGGTTCAAGAATGATGGATCCTTCGTTATCAAGTTTTGATAAAATAGTCTGCACTCTGATGTTTGTGCCAAGAACTTTTATCAGACAAGAGACATGAAATACTGGATGAACTCGAAAAGGTGGGAGTTGCAACTTATAAGCAACCAACCTAATCTTCTAGAGAGCCTTATATGGCCCATAGAACTTGGGAGCCAACTTATGACGTCCTTTGAGTTTTAGGGAGGATTGTTTGTATGGCTATAAGCGAAGAAAAACCATATCACCGCTTTAAAAGGTTGTTCAGAATAGTGTTGATCAGCCAGTTGTTTCATTCTATTTTGTGCCATATGAAGATTGTCCTGTAGGGTGCAGAGGATCTGATACTGGGTTCAGAGAAGCATGTCGACCGCTTGAACTGGTGAACTACTGGGGGTGTATGGAAGGAGCACTGGTAGTGCTTGACCATAGATTGCTTCATAGGGAGTCATTTTAGTTGAAGTGTGGTAGGAGCTATTGTACCACCATTCAACGAGAGGAAGCCACTTTGCCCACTGGTGTTGTTCTGAGGTGAAGCAACGAAAGAAAGTTTTTAGGTATTTTTTGACAATTTCAGTCTGACCATTCATTTGTGGATGATACCCTGAACTCATCTTCAGTTGGGTGCCGGTGCGTCAAAATAGTTCTATCCAAAAATGGTTGGCGAAAGTTGCATCATGATCTAAGACAATTGAAGAAAGAATGCCATGAAGATGGAAAATCTGGTCCAAGAAAATCTTTGTGACTGTGGAGGCATAATAGGGATGGCTGAGGGCACAAAATGACTACATTTGGAGAGGCGATCAACCACAACCAAGATCACTATTTTCCCTCCAGATTTAGGAATCCCCTCAATGGAATCCATAGAAATATCTGTCCAAATCCTGGTAGGGATGGGCAAGGGTTCGAGCAACCCAGGAATGAGTGTGGTTTCACCCTTGTTGCGTTGGCAGGTATCACATTCAACCACCATCTGTTGAATTGCCTTTTTTATTCCCCTCCAAAAGAAGTTGTGACGTGTCCACTCATAAGTTTTGAGAAACCCTGAGTGCTCTGTGGATGGAGAAGCATGGAGTTCATAAAATACAGCCTACTGAAGATCTGTGCTCTAGGGAAGCACTAGACGACCCTTGTATCACATAGAAGCACCATCCCAAGAATAATGAGGTACTACAGAGGGGTTAATGGCCAACTATTCAATGATTTGAGATAATGAGTCATTGACATACCCTTCTTGTACAATGTCCAACCAATTCGGAATAGGCATGAAAATAGCTGAAAGGGAAGCTTAGTCCACAAATGTGCAAGACAGAGCATTAGCGACAATATTGTCCTTACCCTTCTTGTAAGTGATCTCATAGTCATAACCCATGAGTTTGCTGACCCATTTTTGTTGTGATGGGGCAAAGACATGTTCCAGGAAATATTTCAGACTCTGGGGATCAGTTTTGATGCAAAAATGATTCCACAGTAGGTATGGCCGCCACTTCTATACTGCATGCAAAATGGCCATCATTTCCTTCTCATAAGTAGAGAGTACTAAATTCTTGCCAGAAAGGGCTTTATTGGTGAACGCAATGGGGCATCCTTCTTGGAGAACAACACCAAGTTCATTGCCACAAGCATCACTCTCGATAGTGAAGGTCTTGGCAAAATCTGGCATAGCTAGAACAGGGGTAGTACACATAGCTTGTTTTAATTCTTCAAATGCACACTCAACAACGTGTGTCCATGTAAAAACATCATTTTTCAGCATAGCTGTCAGTGGAGCTGCAATCTGGCATAGCCTCATTATCTCAAATCATTCAACAGTTGGCCACTAATCCCTCTGCAATACCTCATTATTCTTGGGATGGTGCTTCTCTGTGATTCAAGGGTGGTCTGGTGCTTCTTTAGAGCACAGATCTTCAACATGCTGTATTCTATGAACTCCATGCTTCTCCATCCGTAGGGCACTCAGGGTTTCTCAAAACTTATGAGCGGTCACGCCGCAACTTCTTTTGGAAGGGAATGAAAAAGGCAATTCAACAAATGGTCGCTGAATGTGATACCTGCCAACGCAACAAGGGTGAAACCACACTCATTCCTGGGTTGCTTGAACCCTTGCCCATCGCTACTTGGATTTGAATAGATTTCTATGGATTTCATTGAGGGGCTCCCTAAATCTAGAGGGAAAACAATGATCTTGGTTGTGGTTGATTGCCTCTCCAAATATAGACATTTTTGTGCCCTTAGCCATCCCTATACCGCCTCCACAGCCGCACAAATTTTCTTGGACCAAATTTTTCATCTTCATGGCATTCTTTCTTCCATTTTCTCAGATTGTGATGCAACCTTCACCATCTATTTTTGGACAAAACTATTTGACGCATTGGCACCCAATTGAAAATGAGTTTCGGGTATCATCCACAAACGAATAGCTACACTGAAATTGTCAACAAATGCCTGGAAACTTTCCTTCGTTGCTTCACCTCAAAACAAAACCAGTGGGCAAAATGGCTTCCTCTCGTTGAATGGTGGTACAATACCTCCTACCACACTTCAACTAAAATGACTCCCTATGAAGCAATCTATGGTCAAGCACCACCAGTGCTCCTTTCCTACACTCCCAGTAGTTCACCAGTTCAAGCGATTGACATGTTTCTCCAAACTCGAGATCAAATCCTCAACACTTTGCAGGGCAATCTTCATATGGCACAAAATAGAATGAAACAACAGGTTGATCAGTACCGTTCTGAGTGCACCTTTCAAGTTGGTGATATGGTTTTTCTTCGTCTGCAGTCATACAAACAATCCTCCCTAAAACTCAAAGGGCATCATAAGTTGGCTTCCAAGTTCTAAGGGCCATATAAGGTTCTCCAGAAGATTGGGTTAGTTGCTTATAAGTTGGAGCTCCCACCTTCTCGAGTTCATTCAATATTTCATGTCTCTTGTCCGAAGAAAGTTCTTGGCACAAACATCAGAGTGCAGACTATTTTACCAGAACTTGATAATGAAGGATCCATCCTTCTTGAACTGGAGGCAATCTTGGATAGGTGCACACACCAACTTCACTCCCGCTCCATCACAGAGGTATTAATTCAATGGCACGGAATGCAACCAGAGGATGCAACATGGGAACCACTCTTTCAGATTCAACACCAATTCCTACATTTAAAGCTTTGAGGACAAAGCTTTTTCGAAGAGGGAGGAGATGTTAGGAATCTGTGCAACCCCTTCTCTTTACTTTGTTAGTATATTAGTTTCTATGGACGCATATGCAATTTGTTCAGTGAGCATTTTGTTTTATTCTTACTTTCATGGGAAGTAGTAGTTGCTTAGATTAAACTTAATATATAAGTGTTGAGGTCAATAGAGGCATCCACGAATTTATTGTATTGAGCTTGTTCAAAGGAGGTTACCCCTCGAAGTGGCCTGTGATCAATATAATTATTTTGGTGCTTTTGTTAATTATATAAATTTGTTATTTCATGCATTGTCATTAATTTGGTGCAGGAGGATCCTCTCAGCTTTACTTTTTGAGGAATATCCAAGAAAAATACCTTCATCAGCTCTTGAATTGAACTTTCCCAAGTCTTCTTCATCTCTCTTAATGAAGCATTTGCTCCCGAACACTCTGAAATATTTTTCTGATGTTGGTCAACCCTTCCATAACTCATAAGGGGGTATGTTGTTTACTCTGATTTGTCCTCTATTCAAAATGTAGACTGCAGTGTTAATCGCTTCTCTCCAAAACATGTCTGATAGCTTAGATTCATTTAACATTGTTCTAGCCATTTCTTGAACAATTCAATTATTTCTTTCTACAACTCCATTTTGCTGTGGAGTCCTTGTAGTTGAGAAATGCCTTTTTATTCTATGATGCTCAAAAAAGTCATTGAATTCATTTGAGAGAAACTCACCCCCTCGATCTGATATAAAACACTTGATCTTTAAATTCGTTTCATTTTCAACCAAAGATTTAAAAGCTTTAAACTTCTCAAACGCCTTAAATTTTTATTTTAGAAAGGCAACTTATGTCATTCTAGAATAATCATCAATTAGCAACATAAATAGCTCTCACTTTGTATGCTTTGCGTTCTTGTCGGCCCGCAGATGTCTGTATGAATCAGTTCCAATAGCTTGGTGCTTGAGTACTCCTTTGACTTGAAACTCATTCTTGCCTGTTTTCCATGCTGACACTACTTGCAAAGAATGTTTGACGGTTTCGTAATCTTCGGCATATCTCTTACAGCTTGCCTAGTGCCTAATTTCTCTAAATTATCGAAGTTCATATGGCCCATCCTTCTATGCCATAGCCAATGTTCATCAATTTGACTCATTAGCATTTCTCTCTTAACTTCACTGAGTATGTACAGGTTTGTTGTTTTGTTTGCATCTGCAACTTATTTTTCTATGTTTGTTTTTCTAATCTCACAACTTGAGCATAAAATGTGAGTGTGTGTCCTTGATCACACATTTGACTAACACTTACAAGGTTATGCTTCAAGCTTTCAACATACAATACATTTTCTATTTTTGTTTTTCATTATCAAGGCTAAGGGTGCCTTTTCCAACTATTTTCGTCTTGCCATTATCTCCAAATTTTACCGTGCCTTCACTCATTTTCTTCAAGGAGAGAAATTTGCCCTTGTCCCCAGTCATGTGACTTGAGCATCCACTGTCAATATACCATTGCTGCCCTTCATCTTGTGCATGAAATGTTCTTTGCACAAGCATAGATTTCTCCTTGTCCTGATTAACTTCCTCTTGCTTCTATTTCTAGATTTTTGTAGTTTCTCTTTTCTTTACAACAGGAGCATTCACTTTCTTGTTCTATCTAGGGGGTTCTACAACAACACTTTTACAGAACAGTGCTATATGTCCATAGTTATTACAATTATAACATATAATGTTATTCTCTTTGTAACTCGATAACGGGGAAAATGAGTTATAGTTTCTATTTGAAACTCCATAAGTACTTCTACCATTGTTCCATGCATACTTATTTCTTGCATGTGTTCTACACTCCATTGCTTTATGCCCAAAATGATTGCATAAATAACAATAACCATAGAAGGAACTTGTGTACTTGATCACATTATATTATCTTGGAGGGAATATTCTTCTGAAATTTTCTATGGGTATGTTCTTACCTTTGTTGTCTTTGGGAGGAGTAACATGCTCTTTCTTAACATGCTCTTTCTTCTTATCACTTCTACCATTTATAGACCTCTTAGTGCATCCGCATAGCTTTTGGGCTTCTCTGCATATACTTTCTTTGGTAGTTCTATAATTTTTGAACTCTGCCTTTCTTTAGTGCTCTTTTGATTCTCTTCATAGCCAAGCCTAGTTTTAATGAATGGTGACCTTTGACAATTTAGGATGTCACCCAATTTTTCGGTGCTCTTTTCAAACTTTAAGTTGTTTTTCAGCTGAGTAGTGGTCTTCTCCAATTCTATTCTTAACACAATTATTTTAGATTCTAACTTTTTGCATTCATTTTCCTTTGTCTATAGTTGGGCTCTCACCTCCTCTATCCTTTTTTACTTCTTCTAATTGAGTCTTTAGGCTGATAATTACCTTTTTTGATTCCTCAACATTTTGTGACATTGTTTTCAAAGCACATACTTCTTCATATTTTTGAGTCTATAATTTTTGTTTCAGATTCTTTTTCTTAAGCACTTTTATCTCCCCTGAAGCACAAATGAGTTCTTCAAGATCTACCTCTCCATCTTCGACATCTTCTTCTTCTTCCAAGGTGTCTTTATTTGTAGAGGCATTATTTTTTATTTCTATAGCCATGAATAGAGTTTCTTCTCTATCACTATCTGCGATGTTTGCATCGTTCTTAGTTGAGCTACTATTCTTTTTGGAATAGAGGCTTTTCTTGTGCTTACCAAACTTTTTCTTATATTCGTTTTATTCAAAGCTTTTCTTGTATTGAGGTTTGCTTTCCTTCTTTTTTCTTTCCTCGTGATTTTCCTCATCGTTGCTATCGTCCTTATGTGGACATTTAGCAGCAAAATGTCACATTTTACCACAATTGAAACACTTGAAATGTAGCTTACCTTTGTATTTGTCGGATCCCTTTTTAAGTTTTCTGACAAATAGGGCCTCCTCATCTTGTTCATCGCTTGATTTAGGCTTTTTATTTTTCCCTTCAAAGCTTTGAAGGTTGTTTCCCTTTTTTATGGCTTTTCTTTTTCGGTTCTCATTTCATAAGCCGTGAGTATCCCATGCAACTCATCCATTGTTAATGAGTCTAGATCCTTTATCTCTTCAATAGCAAAAATGTTTGCATCAAATTTTAAGGGTAGAGACCTTAGTACCTTTTGAACTATTACGGATTTTTGAACTTTTTCACCAAACCCTCTAATGGTGTCAACAATCTCAACCACACGAAGAAGATATGCCACAACATTTTCTTCATCTTTCATTTTCAAGCTCTCGAATTGTTTCCTATGAGTTCGGATTTTGGCCTTCTTCACGTTGTTGTCACCCTCATAGATGGTCTAATGTTTATCCTAGATGTCCTTTGCCAAATTGCAATGCATTACTTTGACAAAATTTGATTTTGATAAGCCACACAAAATTACGTTTATGGCTTTTGCATTATTTTTACTAGCCTTCTTTTCGGTTGTATCCGTTGGTAGAGTTTGTGGCATTGTATATCCAGTTACTTCTGCTTGCTAGATATCAAAGCCAGGGGCTATTAGATATGTTCGCTTCCTTATGGTCTAGAATGCATAGTTTGTTCCGTCGAACAATGGAGTCTTGTTTGTGGAGAAACCTTCTTGAACACGATGACTAGCCATGTGCGCTGTTGGGATCTACCTTCCAGTAGTTAGACTGATTCTAAAGGAACTAGCTCTGATACCAATTGTTAAGCACACAACACACTGAGAGTGGGGGGGTGAATTAGTGTGAAATAAAACTTTTACTTTCAAAAATTAATGTTCACAGTGAAAACATTTACACAAGATCTAATAATTAACCAACACAGAATATACGTGGAAAACTCTCTCTTGAGAAAAACCACGATGAAGAGCTGTTTGGATCTACTGTCCAAATCCAGCCATAAAATAATAATTCTTTTACAAAAATTTAGTAGACACCAACCTACTTGGAGACATCAATCCCCACTGCTAAGCACCAACTTAGCTAGAGACACCAATCTCTTTGATTCGAGGCACCGACCTCCACTGAAACAATCTTCCACCTTTTATTGTTGCTCCATCAAGGAATGATGGCAAAATTCAATCCTCTCTTCTCCCTCTTCTCCACTAAAATCTGCTTATGTTTTCATGATGAAAAGAATTATTTTTATATTTACTTTTTCAATCTTCTATCCACCTTATATAGCCTCCAAAGGCTCTTCACAAAGGAGGCGTCCCATCCAGGAGGCACCCTTTCATCAAAAGGTGTGCATTTAATTTTATTTTAATTAAATCACCAAGTGGGGCGATTTCCCAAGGCAGCCATATATCAAGTGGGTTGCCCAACAATGATAGACATTAATACATATCTTAAGAGGAGCGATTTAAGCCTTAAACAACCTTGAGCGTTCATTCAAAACTTCTTTAATGCTGGTCCATTCATTATGAATCATTGCTGCAAATGAAATATATTTTATTGTTGGTCGGCCTTGTTAATTATTGTTGATTGCCTTTCACCTTGAATTCAAAAATCACTTATGTCTATTCTTGGGCCCTTTGAATTGCAATCCTTAATTTCACTCTTGTAACATTAATAATAATTCCGTTGCATTAATGACACTTTCGTTGGCAATTCCGTTGACTTCCGTTACATTAATTATAATGCCTTTGACATCAATGACAATATTTCAACATTATCTAGAGATGTAATGGTGATATGATGACGAGATTATGAATGACGGGATATGATAAAATGATGAGAGAATTGAGGTTTAGTGATATTAGAGCGGATTGGGGATGAATAGTGATAAATTAGGGATGTCAACAAGAAGGTGTCGAAAGTGTTGATAGTGGGGGTGTCGCAAGTAGAGTGTCCATATTTGGATGTCTACATTAGCTATTAGTTAATGTTTAACTAATGGGTAGTTATAAAACCTTCCTGACTGAATGTAACCACTTTCAGCTTAATAAAAAGATGGACACACAAATGTTTAAGTGTGTCATATGCCTTCTATTTCTCTTCATTCTTTCAACATTCATTTGCTAAAGCTTTGGCCATAAATAACTTGAGTCAATTCATGGTTAAACCAAGGAAGATTTATTGGAAGGTTGCAAAGCACGTGCTCTAATTCTTGAAGACCACAATTCATTACGACATGAGGTATGTGATAGATGGTGATTTCGTGTTGCATGGTTTTGTTGATTCCAACTAGGAAAGAGATACAAGCACTAGGAAGGGCATTTTGGGTTTTTGTTTCAGCTTTGGCACATGTATGATTTCCTGGTCCAACAGAAAGCAGTTGTTAATTACACTTGATTCTGCAAAGGCAGAGTATATGGGAGCCTCATCTGTTAGTTGTGAGGCCATATGGTTTTGCAAGTTGATATCAGAATTGACCAACGAGATGCTAGAGCTTACAGTTGTCTACTGTGACAATTAGAGTTGCACCAAGCTCTCTGAGAATCCAATGTTTCATGATCGCTCCAAGCACATCGATATTCAGTACCATTTCTTTAGAGACAGAGTTCATAAGGGAGTAGTGATCCTTGAGTATGTTACTTTAAATTTGTAAGTGGCAGATATTTTGACGAAGCCCGTGGCTGAGGGGAAATTTGAGGTGTGGGAAAGACATGGCTTGGTAGAGAACACCTTGCTCATAAAGAAGCTGTGTTAGAATTTTACCTCCGATTGCTCAGTTGTTGTTCTCCTCAGCATGGCACACTTAACAAATTCAAAACTGTTTAATAGACATCTAATGTTATTATTAGACATGCTAAATTTAGAGTTGTTATAATTAGATTGTCTAAATATTTTGTAACTCTAGCCTTCATCTATAAAAGCAAGGCGGGGTGGGTGAGTGATTCATTTAGTTAGGTGCAATATTTTGTAATTCTTTCTTTTTTATTAATATAAATAGTTGATGTGTGTTTGAGTGAGGAAATTGTTTGCTTTTCAACACTATTTTTATGCAAATTTAGTTTACACAGTCCATTCTCTCGATTTTTTTGATTAAATGCAGTGTCTGCACTTTTGGATTTCCAGTCCAGATTTCTGAGTCTAATAATATACTATGTCAGTATTTTGAGAGTTGTTAAGTTTTTGTTCATTGTCAGTGCAGATCTGCACGCTATGAATTAAAATTTAACAATATTTTCTACTTCTACTTTCCTAAATCATATTTTCTATATGATGGAAATGATTTATAAACTACATGCATTTGGCTATTTGCTTTAAAAGAATCAATGTCATTTGTTTCTTGTTTATTTCCTTGCTGTATTTTTTCAAGTGTTTCTTACATTTCTTTCGCCCTCTCTTATATGCATTTAACAAGAATGGCTACTATAGTTTGGGAATATAGTCTCTCATTGTTTGTTATACAAACTTCATTACCAAAGGAACGTCAGTTACAAAATATTAAATACATACTACATTGTAGCATAGATGAACATGAGAATAATAACAACTTTACGTATTGGTAGAGGGAGGACTTGTTAGAGAATCCCCTTACCTCAACAAGTAGCATTCTATTTGTATGACTAGAGACCCAACAATTTTTAGTTAAAACTCAACCAACAACAACCAAATAGTAAAGAGTCATTACAAAACTACCTAAAGCCAAAAATACCATCATTAACGAAGTTGGCTGCCAAAACATTTAATTAATAACACGTTCATAACAATACTAACATGATGGTCTACATAATCCCCCCCTTAAAAGAAATTGGAACCCCTTTCAACACAACTCAGATACAAGTAAAAATGAGATGGACTCAGAGATAACATGAAAAAAATAAGATTGAAGGGAGAAGGCAACATACATTTCTGGAAGAGTGACTGCTGTTGTATAGATTGCTATTGCTTGACTTCCAGAAACCCTGTCCAACTATCCCACTTCAGAGGGCATACAACTGAGAAAGGACATATGAAAAGAAAGCAAAGGGAAGTATGTATTGCAAACAAGACAAGTAGAGAAATGTTCATATAGTGTAGTAATGTTTGTCAGGAAAGAAGTGGGAAGCAAGGTGATGTACGGTTGGGATGACATATGAGAAAGGAGAGCGGTTCAACAAAGAGAACAAGGGCATACTAGGGAGGGAGTTTGTATGCTGAATCAAATGCTTGGAGATGGCCGTATGACCCTGTTGTAAGATGCCCATATCTTTTGATCGAATGTGGGCATGCGGTGGGGTTTCACAAAAGTTTGTTTCATTTTATTCACATTCACCTTTAATTCCGTCACCACCTTTATATTTGGGCCTTTTATTTTTTATTTCTCATGCATTTTTTAATTTCATCATTGAGATCTTTAATTGTACATTTTTCCTTTTCTATAATACTTGCACCTTTGTCTTTGTGCTTGGTGGATCCCGATGGCTTGAGTACAACTTCTTTCTAACATAGAGGCTCAACATTCATCATATTCTTATTTTTTATTTTCAGTGGATATGATTTTAATTTGGACCCATTCACTATATTTATACTTTGTACTCGTCCAAATTCACTAATTTTTTTTACCATTATTAATTATTTGGTTGATTTTAAATGGCCATAGTTAGAGTACTTGAATTTTTCCCTGTTATACTTCCCATCGACCATTATTTTTTAATAAAAACACCCAAGCTTGAAATTCACGTGCCTTATATTTATCACGTTCGTGCTTCCACTATTTTTTTAACACAATTGTGCTTGATTTAAAATTCATGTGCTGCAAGCATTGTGCACAACAACATTTCATCTACCTCAACATAGCCTCGATTGTCCAATGCGCCATGACTCTCTGTTCATCCAAGGTGAGCATATTTGCATACCTAATGTTGTATTCTATAAACTTGGGCGGTAGGCCATCTGTTATGTTGACAGTTCAAAAGGATTTTGCATCACCAACTTTTGCTTTTGGCCTTCTCTTTGCAAGCCTAATTTGTTTATCTCTATAAATTTAATTATATTGAAATCCTGTTGAAACACTTTGTAGTTTACCATCTGCCAATGGAACAAATTGTTGAAGGAGTTTGTCTCATCTTTGAAGCACGAGTGTAACTTTGGAGTTCGATTCCGGTAAGTTGGATGAGGCTGCTTGCTGATTGAGTGCTTGATTCGTCATGTCTATTATATACTTTTGGGATTTATTTTCAATGGAAAGCAAATTCATCTTCTAGATATGGTCATCTTTGGCAGCTATCAACCAACCTCGATCCAATAATGCACCATAGGCCTTCTTCCTCAACGAGATGACTACAATATTTAGTATAAAGGGTCGATTGCCAATATGTATCTTTTGAACCATGAGAACTCCCAGCGCCGTTATACCATACAGATTGGTTCCCACCAATTGGAAGGTTGTCAGCCATATAGTGAGCTTCCCAAGACTCCTCCAAGTCTCCTCTGGAAGAATGTACACTAGTCCCGCCATCAGTAATAATATTTGTAAAATTCATTCCTAGGATCTCCATATGGACCGCCTCCATCTTCCTTCGCAATGACAATACGAACCCTTTAATGAAAAATCGCTTCTCCAATCCACCGATTGGTTCTTATTCATGTTTTCCCAACAGTTCTTTGAGCCTCCTGTGGTAGGCTCATACATTCTCATGTTTACCGTCATGGGTAATATAACTTTCGGCGACAATCTTATTGTCATCTCTCTCAAGCGTAAGTTCCTTCGCAAAAACTCTTTGCATTCTCTCCCATGTTGCCTTATCAATGGTCGATACATCATTGTACCAATCAGTAGCCACTCCTCGAAATATGGTTGGAAAGCACCACAAGCAATGATGCTCATTTGTTTGTTCATTGGCAGTGTAGATTGTGATGTGTGCCCAGCAATCTGCATCAGATCTTCAAATCCATCAGCAGTGAACTTTGGTAGCTTTTTCTTTTCTGAATATGTATTTAATGGAGTTGATGGGTGCCCATGGTTGTGGGCACTAGTTGCTCCTGACATGTCTCTTCAAATATGATTCTCTTCCTTATGAAGTTTTGTGCCACAAATGTTCCTCTACTCTCTCAGCATTGTGTTGGACACATCCCTATACTCGACCCTTCCTTCGGCAACAATGTGTACATTATTTTTCTCACCGTCAAATTCCCTTTTTGTGTTACTCACTCCAACTTGTTGCTTGGGGTGTCCTGGTATTTTTTGCTCCATGTCTTCAATGAGAAGATCTTCAATATTGCGGATATATGTCTCATATGCAGCTCCTTCTTCTTTCATGAAGAAGTCATTATTGAACTCAGTCTTGGAATAAGGACTTGGCTCAAAAGGAGGGGCCTTAGTCGAATCTTCATTAGATACCATGTACTCTTCACTTGATTCCTCTCCAGAACCTTCAACCCAGCCTGGTCAACAAGGTCCGCACTTGCTTCTCCTAGAAGGGGCAATTTTTTGGCAAATCTCTACCCAATTCTTACTCATGAGTGCTGTAGGTCCAGCGGTTATGGCTGAAATCTCTCTTGGTTTCAACTCTGGCTCTAGCTTTGACTTTTACTTATGCTTCGGCCTTATCTTCCACTTTTGCTTTGTACTTCTCTTGATGGATTTTCAGAATTGGCTGCTTGGTGCAGCCTTCGTTGTCTTTCTTGTTGTTCCACAAATTGAGTAGACCATTGATTTCTTGGTCCACTCCCTGACTGTGTTTTCTGCTCTTGCCTTAGTTTTATGGTCAATAGCATTAATTTTTTTTCATACCGAGTCAGTCATCTTCTTGTTGACGACCCTTCTCTCGTACCATTGTAAGATCTTGTCGTTGTACTTCATAGTTACACAATTACGTTCAGCATGGAAGTGTTATAAAATAATGTAGTGCCTCATTCTCAACAATTATTATCGACCAACATTCGCTTCTACAAAATTTTAGTTTGACCTGACTTTGCAAAGGCAACGACACTAGAATGTTATACAAACTTCACTATCAAAGGAACATCAATTACAAAATAGCAAATACGTGTCACTTTATAGCATAGAAGAACATGAGAGTGATAACAACTCTATATCAAATAGGTAGTGCTTAGTACAAGTTTTTCGGTACCAGGATGACTTGTTACACAACCCAATTACCACAACAATTAGCATTCTATTTGTATGACAAGAGACCAAACAGTTGTTGGTTAAAACATAATTGTCAACCATTGAACTCTAAAGGGTCATTTATAACACTATCTAAAGCAGACAATATCATCATTAACAAATTCAGCTACCAAAACATGTAATTAATAACACGCTGATACAATACTAACATGACAGTCTACACTCATTAGGCCAAGCTTTGGCATCGAAAATCATGACCCAAAGTCAAATATTTTTTGTGGCCTATCAAGTGCCACAAAATTCTCAATGATGTAGCCAAGGTATGGCATGGCCCCACATGGTGTCCCAACTACTAGAGAGCTCTAATTACTCAAATTACTTAAATCCTTGAGCCTGCTCTCCCTCGGCACCATGGCTCTACTTCTTCCTGTCGGCGTGGCTCTGCACCTTTCCAACAACATAGATCTTCTTCTTATCGGCCGCTCCCCACACTGCAGACTCACATTACGGGTTTCTTTTGTACTATGGGTATTACCTCGACCTTGGATGTTAAGGGAGATTCTAGAGGAAAGATTCTAGAGAAGTGCTTTGCTTCCCCATAGGATCTCCCAATTGGGCCCCTCCGACATTGGGTACTTCCAGACAAACACTATCAAATCTTTTCATAGTGATTGATGATGGGTCAGATGACCCATCCACTTCAGGCATAGACAGAGGTTTTCGATGAGGTCTTCCAGTCTTCATCAGCACATGCTGTTGGGGGCTCTTGTTCGCCCCCCATTGCTAGTTGTATTGGCTCCATTACCTTTGTGAGTGGCAACTGCTTTACTTTGTCTTTTGTACTTTAGCTTCTTGGATTCTCTTTCCTTGAACTTTCTATTGTTTACAGTTGTATTCTCGAGGCCCATTGACCTTCTTTTGGTCATCCATGGACATTGATATAATTTCTCTCTTTCTAAAGAGACAATAGATAATCTATTCCTACACTACCCGTTGGCACAAGAGGTTTGGTTGTATCTAGCTCTCTCAATCAACATCACACAGTACCCTACACCTTCCATTGGTGGCAAATTATTTAAATGACTTCCACTTCACTAAGTCAAAGCAGGTCTAACGTCAGCATTCCCTAGTCCCTAGCTTTATTTGTTGGGCTTCATAATCAGAAAGAAACAATCGACTCTTCATGGGCCTTGTCCATCCCCTCCCCCTAGTGGTTCAGAAAATATTTGCTTGCATCAGAATGACAACCTTAGTTCATTTCAACAAGTATCCCTTTTGACTTCAAATATGTAGGATAAGACGATTACTTTCAATTGGGTCATACCTTTTCACACTATGTTTCCCAAGATTGTCACCCCTCCTCTCAGCCACTGATGTCCCCCACCATCCCCTTCACAAAAACTAAACATTGATGGAACAAGCTTAGGCAAACTGGAACTGGGGGAGTAATAAAAGATTCACTATTAGAAATAATATGTAATTTTTTTTAGACGTGGGCAATGGTCAGGGGAGTTTTCCTAACTGATGAATTGCTTGTATAGCACTTTGTAGTTGAAGGGGATTTCATGTTAGTCCTCCATCTAATTCAGTCATTATGCGTTTCCATAGGCTGTAGCTGCAACTTTTATGTAAAGATGTCTTAATGTCACGGGGCGCTTAAAATTTCTTGCTTTCATCCATTACAGATTAAGATTTCTGTTTCACTTGAGAGGAAAATGGTTTATTGGTTTATTTATTGTTTGTCATCATTTTAGGTCTGTTAATTAATCTTGATATCCTTATTATCCTGGAGTATAGTGCTATTAAAGTGCTTAGGCTGCATAAGATGTACCCATAAAGCTTACTGGCACAAGAAGAGTTCCCTTTTAATATTCTTGATGGCATTTATATTGATTGTTGCTTCCTGATCTTCCTAAGTGGAGCTTGGTTTATTTTAACTAATGTGGTAACTGGCATTGTGATACTCACTAGTATGTGATTTACACGCAATATCAACAGTGATAAATAATTGTGCCACCACCTGTCTCCAAAGTGCGATTATTAGTGAAAATCCCTTGTGTATCCCTGAAAAAATCAACCATCCCAAGTTTTGTTATAAGCAAATCTAAGAAGTATAACTGAAAAAATCTTTTTGAAATGTGTGACTGATATAGCAGTTGTACTCTCTTAATTATTTGTTAACACCTTCAAAAGTTCGAAACCATTTTCAAGCATGCCTATCATAGCACTTGTACTCCTGAAGTATTTGTGAATAGTTTCTGTAAAGGAATGCACCATGTGCAAAAAACTAATGTGTTGTCCAGTTTTTTTGGTGCAGTTGGTTTTTATGAAGCAGTGTTTTTGATAAGTCTATTGAATTGTTATCTTACTAGTCATGACCAGCTCTTGTAAAAATAATTTTTTCTAGTCTTTATTCTTTCATGAGAGAAAATAAGATTTAAGCACTTTTTCTTCTTGCACATCCCAAATGCAGTTGCAATTCCCAGAGTTCTAAGCCTAATACGTAAATTGCAGAGATACTTCTGTAGGTGATTTCAGATGCAACTCCTCAGTCATGGATCCTGGGAAGCTGGGAAATAGAAATGATTCTAGGAACTTTTCATCTATCCGAGATGGAGGTCATGCGATTGAACAACACCTCAAAAAGGATGAAGAAAATGCAAGAGAACCCAGATTCCAGAGCGGTGTACTTCGTACAAACTGCATCGATTGTTTGGATCGAACAAATGTTGCACAATTTGCATATGGCCTAGCAGCTTTAGGCCATCAGTTGCATGCTATGGGTTTGTCAAATATACCCAAAGTGGATACGGATAGCAGCACTGCTGCTGCTCTTATGGATATGTACCAGAGTATGGGCGATGCTCTTGCAATTCAATATGGTGGTTCTGCAGCCCATAATACTGTATGTTTGATTGCATGAAATGTAGCTTACCAAATTTTATGTAAGACTGAGTATGATTCAAGCTGTTGTTCCAGCCATGTTTGCATGGCTACTTGCATCTTTCAATCTTAAAAAGGTTTTTGGATTTGTCAACTGGGTTGATTGACTTTAAACGAGTTTATTATCAGAAGTAAAATTTTGGGGTTTACAAGTTTTGTCTACTTTTCAGGTTTTCACAGAGAGGCAAGGAAGGTGGAAAGCTACTACACAATCTCGTGAGTTTTTAAAATCAATCAAACGCTATTACAGCAATGCTTACACTGATGGTGAAAAGCAGGATGCCATAAATTTGTAAGATTTTGGAATTATGAGTTCTGCTGTCTGAAAGCAATCAATTCTTTGTAACTGGACTTGGGAAGATGCATTTTCTGCCTGTGATTTTTTCATTTGTGGGTTTCCTATATGCACTACAATTTGCACTAGCACACATTTTATTTCCTCCACAACTATCAAACATTTTTGAATCACTGGTATCTCATGGATATACACATTTCGATTTCCACCATTGTTTATTAATGCAAAATTATGTGAGCATGGTTTTACTCACTAGGCATATCTAACATTCTAAACCACGTTTGCTGCTCTTATGTTAAAAAATAGATTCCTAGGTTACTTTCAGCCACAAGAAGGGAAGCCAGCATTGTGGGAACTAGATTCGGACTACTATCTTCATGTTGGAGGAAATGGAGATGAAGCATTCGCAGATATGTAAGTGTTTATGTTACGCATTCAGACCCCGGTTTTTATGTGAAGACAAGTATCATGACTTTTTAAAATACTGTGGTCACACAAACAGTATAATAAATATATTTGTGCATTATCTAAAAGTTCGCACTTCACCAAGTTTCAGATCTTGACAATTTTGCATAACAAATTTTGTCTGAAGCAAACTTCAAATTATAAGACATACCATCATTTTTATGCAGGTTGCCAACAAACAACTCAGCATACTTGCAGCGATCAAAATTTTTTGCCCCTATTCTGGCATGCAGAGAAGATCGTTCACAGATAAAGTTGACTTCATTTGATAAGCTAATGCAAGCTACTTGCAGTTCAATAAAGAACGTCCGCATTTATAGTGAGCCTGATTCCAAGCTTGGCCTTCCTGCAGGAAACACTGGAACAGCACCAGATGCAGCGTAAGAATCCATCATGTTGAATTTAAAACTTCTTAACAGCAGTATCCTCCACCATCTAGTGGTTCCCTTTTTCTCTTTTCTTGTAGCTTCATTTTGTGTTTGATGAGACTCATCATTCAAGATATGGTACCATTCATTTGCTAATATTCTAGCGTGGTTTGGTGTATGCCCACCAAGCCACTTCTCACTGGGTTCACCCATAGGCTATATTGTCATAATCCCCTGAGGATTTCTAAATTTTAAGATGGTGGGTGCCCAGATGAAACCCACGAGCATTGCTCTTTCTGGCCCAGTAATGTATTTTTCTTCTTTCCTTTAATCCAATGGGTATGACAATGTTTTTGTCTTTCATCTGATTAAGATGACTAGTATTTGGTCCTCCAAGCTACGTTGCAGGGGTACGCCCATTCCCCCGGTGCCTCCGGCACACGGGGACATCCCGGAGGCGTCCGTGGACGTACCGGAAACGTCCGGCACGGCCACGGACGCCTCCAGGAGTACTCGGGACGTCTCCGGGTGTCCCTGAGGGATTCCGGCAGCAAAATGGCAAATTTTTAAAAAAAAAAAAAAAAACCTCAGAAAATCCTTTAAAAAAAAACCCTAAAAACTAAGCAACCCTAAATGTAAATCCAGTCCGAACCCAACAGTATATAAATAAAATAAACATTTAAGTATAAGAAACTTATAATATTTTAATATTATAAGTTTCTTATACTTTAAGTTATATTTTATTTATATACTTTCAGGATGTTTGAGAAAGGTTTTGGACTGCTAGGAGCTATAATGCAAATTCTAGGTTTTGGAGGATCCTATCATATTTCAGAGTTAGTAAAATAAACATTTAAGTATAAGAAACTTATAATATTAAAAACTTTAAGTTATATTTTATTTATATACTTTCAGGATGTTTTAGAAAGGTTTTGGACTGCTAGGAGCTATAATGCAAATTCTAGGTTTTGGAGGATCCTATCATATTTCAGAGTTAGTCAGATTCCAGGGTTTCAGGGTTTCAAACTTAGCCATATTTCAGGGTTTCAAGATTTCAAGGAGACATCATAGGAGGTATGAAGGCTGCATGAAGGGATGCATGCGTGATAGAATAGTATGAGAATATCTCTCGCAAAGTGCCACAAGCCGATCCCACCCCATTCCCTATGCACCCCTTAAGGCATGCACTCGTGAGATTCAATGCACCGATGAGCCCTTGTGAGAGAAAGTGTCAGTAAATGATAAAGTTGAAAAATAATGGGAGTGGCATTCATGATTTTGTGGACAATCGAGATGATTTATTCTAGATTTGAATGTACATCTTGTCTTTGAAGTAATGAATGAATGAATATTATATATTTTAAAGTGTTTTATCATTTATAGACAAATATTTTCACACTATGTAGTTTCAAGTGTTTATATATATATATATATATATATACATAGACGTACCCATGACGTATCCAAATCAAGGTTTTTGAAAAATGACGTACCCGCATACCCGAGACGTCCCCGTATCCATACCCGTACCCGTACCCAAACAACATAGCCTCCAAGAAAAACTTATTTTGAGAGTTCAGAATGACCTATTGGGAAACCACTCACCACTTAAAAAGATGGCTATTGTCAAATTATACTTTTAATTTAAGCAGATGTTGAAATGGAGTATAAGACAAGACCTAGTGTTAAACAACAAAGCCAAAGGGCTCACTGTAATATCTTTTCAGCTAGAGATCCCAAAGACATTCCTAGTCTCCAAACTTTCCCTTGCAACGATTTCAGAAACTCATGGGACACGGGCGGATCACCGGTGCCATTCCTATGACCGGCCCAACTTCCCAACCTGCTTTGAGGTTGGACATCAAGATATATCCATTCCTTATTTTTATGGCACAATCGATGGGGCCAAGGTAGATGCTTAGATTTACAGTCTGGAGTCATAGTTCAAGATGCAGTCACATCTCACAGAACCACAAAAAAATCATGATAGTGGAAGTCCATATGAATGATCAAACCCTCACTTGGTGGTAGTCTCACATCCAACTTCTAGAGGTGACATGGCAACCAGAAATTGATACCTGGATAGATTTCAAGGTGACTATCCGGGCGTGATTTTACCCCCTTGGATACAATGAAGAGCTCTTGGCACAATGGCTCCATCTTCATCAGACATGTGGTCAGTCAATCCAGCAATACATAGAGCAGTTCAATCACCTCTCTAACAACTTGGAGGTGCAAGACATTGATGAGATCTTTTGCATCAAATTCATGTATGAGTTGCTTTCTCATCTTCGACAGGGATTAGAGCTCTGTACCATAACTTCCTTAGGGCATGCTTTCCAGCGTGTTTCAAAAGTGGAAAGCTAATCAACAAAAGACAAAACCGAAGCTGATCTGATTTTTTTTTTCATAGAAAGAGCTATTCTTCATCTTTTTCCCCTACGAGTTCCTCTCATGTTACCCACTCATCATCCTAGAATGGGTATAATTACCGAATGGATCCATTAAGGGTTCATCTCCTTTTATCTGGCAATGGAAAGTATTGTGCCTAACACAAGACCATACTTCACATTATGAAGATTCAAAGATTCATATATTTCATGTCAATACTTCTTATCCTTGACTCATTCTCATGGTTAATGACTATCCTATCAACTATAGAGAGTCTTTGCTCACTCATAGTTGTCAAATCAAAACTAGACTTGCAGAGTGTATCCTTGACAATGGTAGCTAGAAGAACTTGATTTCGTAGAAGTTGGTAGATGATTTTCATTTTCTAGCTACAACACATCCACGCCCATACCTCTTGGAGCAGGTCAAGAAAACGAACATTCCATACTTGTGTCTCACAAATGTTTCGTTGCATTTGCCATTGGTCCATTCCAAGATATAGTTGGTTGCAATGACATTCCCTTGTATTGTTGTAGTCTAATACTTGGAGCACCTTATTAGTAAGGTCACAGGGCCATCTTTGATGGCTTCCACAAGACCTACCAACTACACAAGAAATATAAAGTGTATAAACTCACTTCTTCTGCTAGCCCTTTGCTCTCCAATAGGCCAACAATTAAACATGTCAATATAGATAAGTTTATTACTAGTTGTATCATTTGGGAAGCCAAGGCAAATAATGTTGACAAGCTTCCTCCTAAAGCAATTAAATCTCTTGTTGAAACATATTTGGATGTTTTTGATGAGCTTAAAGAACTTCCTCTTTTTAGGTGGATTCAACATTCTATTGAGTTTTTGACTAGTTTTCAATTGCCCAATAACCATTACACTGCACTACACGCATTGAGAGTGCTAAGATAGAGCAACAAATCAAGTAGATGCTTGAAGAGGGGAAGATCCATCCCAACACTTCTCCTTGTGGATCTCTTTCTCTTGTTGTGCCAAAGAAGGAACATAATGAGTGGTGGTTAGTAACAAATTATTTTGCTCTCAACAAAATCACTGAGAGGAACTGCTACCCACTTTCTAGAATTGATGATCTTTTGGATCAGGTTCAAGGTGCCAAGTACTTGACTAAGCTTAATTTGATTTTTGATCCATGGATATCACCAAGCCTACATGTAGCCCTGTGATGTTTGGTAGATGAATTTTAAGACCAAATTCTGTCACACAGGTTGCTTGGTCATGCCTTTTGGCCTCACCAATGCAACTGCCACAGTCATGCAGATCATCAATGATTTTTTTCGTCCCCATCCTGGCAAATATGTTATGTATCCTGATGGCATCTTTGTCTACAGCAAGTCTTTGGATGGCCAGTTGGTCAATTTTGCATACAATGGTCAAGCCTTAGTTAAGCACTTAGGGTTCCTCATTAATAAGCATGGAGTACATGTGGATCCAGATAAAATAAAGGTCCTTTGGGAGTGGCCCTCTCTAGCTAGCATTTTAATTATGAAAAGTTTCCTATGGGGGATGAACTTCTATAGAAAGTTGATTTGTAACTACTCACATGTTGCCCATCCTCTTCATCAACTCACTAGCCAAAAGGATCTTAATTGGAGCCCACAGGCTGTGCAACCATTTTCATACTTGAAAAAGGCTCTTTGCTCTGCTCCAGTGCTTGCTCTCCTCGACTTGCAACAACCATTTCAGCTTGAGACCAATGCTTCCCAATATGCCATACATGCTATACTTAAGCAAGGAGAACATCCATTAGCAGATTATTCGGAATCTGTCACAAGCCAAGCTCAATTGTAGTATTTATGACAAGGAGTTATATGCCTTGGTACAAGCACTCAAGTAGTGACGCTATTATCTTCTGGGTAAGGAGGTGATTGTACATGTTGATCACCAACCACTTCAGATGCAAGTTGAGGATTACATCTGTCGATGCTCTCTTCGTAGTTAGTCTAAGCCTTCCTATTGAAAGCTTGGATTATGTCAACCATTACTAGTACCTTCTTGACTGTGGGAATCCATTTTCATGGACTCCATTAATGGTCTTCCCAACACTCAAAAACATGATTGTATATCTGCGGCTTTCTGCCGGTTCTACAAAATATCTATCTTAATGCCATGCTCCAAGACCATTGATGCTTCACAAGTTATGAACTTGTTCTTCAAGCATGTTTGAAACAATTTTGGGCTGCCACTCACTACCATTTCAGATCACTACTAACAGTTCTCGAGTCACTTATGGCAATCATTTTGGAAGGTTTTGAGTTGTCAATTGTGCTTCTCTAATCACACGTTAGTCCCTTCTCTCTGCATTTCTCTTCAGTCATTCAACATAGCTACAACTGAGCTACTCGTGTTTCGACAGGGCATTCCTCTTTCGAAGTTTGTTATGGATTACAACCTTTGACACCTTATGTAATTCTGGTTGCTCTTACAGCTCCAGATACGTCCCACCAGCAAAATGAGCAAGACAAAGCTTCTACCTTTCTGCAACACTCAAATATTCATGACATTCCGCACCGAATCAAGCCAAATTCAAGGCACTTCATGACCGATATCGAGTTCCTCGTTCTTTTCAAGTGGGTGATTGTGTTTGGCTTCACTTGGAGAAACTAAGGTTTCACAACAAACATCATCACAAGATTAAGCCCATCAGATACAGACCTTACACCATTCTTCAAGCAATCAGACCTAATGCCTTTTGACTCAATCTTCCAGTTCAGCTTTGCATCAATGATATTTTCAATGTGAGCAAGCACAAGCTGTATGAGCCATCCTACTTGAAGGAGGAGGTTTCTATCACTCATCCTAAGGCAACCATTCTCGATTTTCAACAAACATTGGACAAAGATACTTTTTTTAATGTTCGGACCTGCACCAATCACAAGGGGAAAACCATTGCATACCTCGTTGGCTAGAAAGAAATTCAGAAATAGACATATCAGTCCATATCAATTGGTATTAGAGCCTAACAATCAAGCCTTCCCTTATCCGACTTTTTCTTCATTTTTTCAAATTTCAGACTACCCAGCCCCTGACATACTCCTTGTATATATCTGTCACACCGCCTAATGATTAGGTATTCCCGTATCTGAAAATTTATGTCTGTATTCAAATTTAGATTGTCCGGCCTTTATACCATATCTCTGATTTTAGATTTGTTATGTCAGATATTATTTCAAGTTTCTGATTTGTAATTTGGCATTTATTCAGCTGCACATTGGGGTTTTTTTACTGTGTTTCCTCATTCTGGGTATTGGCCCTGACCTCTCTAATACACATTACGTATTTGGCACCCAGACCTCTTGCTGTCCAAGTCCCTGATTCAATTTCTGCTGTCAACTTTCTGATACAATCTATATTGCAAATTTCTTCTTTCAACATTCTGTTTTCAATATCTGCAGTCAATTTTCTGTTTCCTAATTCTGATTCCTTTTCTGAAAGGTACTCTTTGATTTCAGATTACTGATTTTCAGTAGTATTTGTCCTCTCACTACAACCAAGATGGACATCGTGGCTTTTTATCATATTTCAGATTACTGATAGAGGGCTTTCTTGATTGCAGATGTCAAATCCTGAGATCAGCATTCATCAGCTGCACATTGGGTTTCCGATTGTTTTTCCTCATTCTGATCTAAATTTGTTAGATCTGGTTTGTTGCTTGTCTTCATGAGGTCCTCCTGAACTAAGCTTCTTGCCCATGGCTTTGTTCTTGTAACAAGAGCAACCTGTTAGTTCCCATATCTCTGGTTTCAAGCTTCATTCAATGTAGATCTGGTCCCTCATTTTTTATGGATGGTTTAAAAGTCTTCCAAGTTCAACCCAAGACCCTGACCTGGTGTAGTTTCTCACCCAGGTGCTCCATTACCGGCGGCAACAACAGGAGGTATTTCAACTCCAATTTTTGCAACAAATGACAAGCATGTGTGTTGTTGATTAAAACTCCTTCAGAACCATACAACATCTTAATAATAGGTTTTGCCTAGCACCTTGAGTTCATCTACACAATGAAGCTTGTTGCCTTAACTTCCTACTGTCATCAAGGAAATGGATAATTCTCCTTCGCTTCCATCTCTGCAAAATTAGTCATCCTATCCACAAGGCACCATGCTTTCCTCAGATAGTTAGCCACTCAACCCACAATGTAGATATTGTTTTGGAGACTACAACTCTACTCTAGGTGATTCCTTTTCTGAGCAAGTCTTTTGACCACCACCTCACCACCATGCTACCTCCTACAGTGGTTGCATCCATTTGACAGGACCATCAACACAACGTTGAGCCTATTTCTATCACTAACTACAACCCAATCTTCTTCTTTGGGCTAGTTTTCTCTTCAACAAAATGATGATGACCTCCATATTGCTCATCTCATTCCTCAAATGACAGTTGGTCCCAATCTTGAGCGAGTTCCTCATAGCTCCAAGATGGAATCTCCACAATTTCAATGTTGGAATCCTCCTCATGTTTTATTGCCTCCCATATGTGCTCCTCTTAAGCAGGGATGTCTCCTACTGGCTTAGCTTTTGGCAACTCTTATGATTGAGTTCCACACCCCAGATCAAACCCTATTCCCACTACAAGAATATCTCCTTAATATGAAAATCCATGTTGATCATGATTTTTTGGAGCTTGGATCTTCATATGAGGATCCTTTTGGCATTGACAAAGAATTTCAGTCTCTAGGATATTACTATCCCATGTATTCCAACTCCCCGCATTTAAGATTTGGATTATCTCCATTTGGGGACTGCATTGTCAGTTTGTGGTCTGCATACTGTCTATACTCCATCAAATTCCATTTTCTCTTGGCTTATCTGAACATTTACAAGGTGGTTTTGATTTTCAGTTTGTTTTACAAAGTAAAACAAATATTATGCACCAAATAAACAAAACTAACCATAATATTATTTCTAACATGTTTGATTTGGATTTTTGAGGCGTTTACATAAAATTATGCATTTGATGGTTGGTTTTGATTTTTTAAGCCTTTTCCCCCAAAAAAAACAGATCTTTTGTAAGAGGATTAAAAGGACAATTTTATCAGCTCAACCTGCAAATCATGCTCTTACAGTTTAAAAACATTTGCTGGATTTTCAATCTCTGCAGACCCACAATTTTCAGGTTTTCATAGAGCCACTTCCACAATTTTTAGAGCTGTATTCTAAAATTCCAACTTCACTCACAGATTATCGACGACTCTCTCCTGAATCTTCTCTATTACTGGTTCAGAGTAATTGCAGGTGCCAATCCTGGAATGAATTGTGGATGCCATCTTGTTCTATTGCCTTCGCATTCGTATAAATGACCCCCACTTGTGCGCATGAAATCAATACATGAGCAATGAAATTATTTAAACTGACTTTGACTTGAACTTTTATTATTATGTAATCTAATTAGCCCTATGTATTTTAAGTTTGAGTTTATATAATAATATAACCAAATTGGATCAGAATTTTTATTAAATAGTATATGTTTAAATAAAATAAAGTTTATTTTTAATAAAAACTAAAGTAACCAAATAAAGTAAAATTAATAATTAATTAAAAATAAATTATTATTTTGAATCGTAGTTTTTAATACATAATTTGTTTTAAATTATATTAATATATACTATTTTTAAAAATTTATAGATGCTTTTTTTATTTTAATGTTTTTTAAAAGTAGTTATTTATATATTACAAATAATAGCATCATTCCATTTACATGGCATTGACATGGCAAACTAAAATTATAAATGGAATTGAATTACTTGGGATTAAAATGGGAAAAAGTCGGCAAACTAAGTGTAAAATTGAAACAAAAAAAATCAAAACGAGTTATTCTCATGGTTTTAAAAAAATTGCATGTTATTGACTGCTGCCAAAGTTCTGACAATTACTCAGCACAACAAGTTAGATCGGCACAAGATTCTAGGTGAACGGTGATTACTCGCATGAGTAATCATGAGTTATTGGCGATTCTGAAACAATATAAAAATATATGCATGCAAGGATCAAATGTGAAAAGATCAAAGCTCACCACAGAAAAATTGGCAGCGTAATCACAAGCAACAATAAGATTGCTCAAATGGATTATGTCTATAAAAATTATGAATTGTATTTTCATACACTAACAATTTCTGCTTCTATGTTATAAATACACAGCCCGAACTTCAAGCCGAATTTAGTCTTAACATTTCAATGATCGAACTTTTTTGAATATTATGGTGAGCGAATTCAAACCAGGCAACATGGTTTTGAGCAGATACTATAAATCATTTTGAGTTATCATTTGATATCTGGCATTGAATTATCAAATTGTCAGTAGTGTTTTGTGATTAGTTTTTTTTTTTTTAATGCATATTATGGTTAGTTTTGTTTATTTGGCTACAACTTATATATATTTTTTGTATGGCTGTACCCAAACCATACCGTGGCAAAAATGTCAGAAAACTGTTGTACCCGACCCTGTACCAGGCTCAGTGACTTAGACTAATAGTTGTTCTTTATACAGTGAAATACAGTTGAAAAGTCCAAACTGGCTTTTTGGTCAAAGAAAAGTTGAAGGAACAAGGCAAATGCGCAGAAATGTTGCACAAGGTAGCTTACATGACAAGACAAGAGAAGAGGATGCAGTTGATGATTCCCACAAGTTTAAATGGTTATCTTCTACTGGAGACTCGTGTGAAGAGGAGATCTTTGAAAGGTAATGATGAATGAATGATTTCTTTGTCTTATCCATCTTGTCTAATATCTCGCATTATCTCTCTTTCTTGCAACATGTTAAATCCACGAGCAATGCTTTTATAGGGCTTCTCATTTACCATCTTGTCTAATATCTCCCATTCTCTCTCTTTCTTGCAACATGTTAAATCCATGAACAATGCTTTTATAGGGCTTCTCATTTACCTCAGAACTATGTTTTCTTTTTTATTAAGGTACCTTACCCTTGCCTCAACAACTGAGGTTGATAGCTGGTATGGCAGTGGGCTTCTATTTGATACGGTTGAAGATAGTGAAGCTTACAGACACTATGCTGAATGTATTCAGGTTTCGTTTGTTTTGTTCCTCACAGTTGAAGATTATTCAGGGTATTGTTTCTCGTGAACTCTCGTGAAATTTGTGTTGACTTGTTTGTTTTCAATCAGGGCCCAGCATTGGATCCATTCGGGCAAGATGCCGAAAAAGAGCTATACTATTCAGAGGCATTACATCAGGTGATTAAAGGTGTAGACGATACATCTGTAGTCTCTGAGATGGAAGCTGCTCTTAATGAGTATTATGAAATTGGCCGTGACCTTGGAACCATCATTCCATCTAAATCTGTCTTGGAAGACCCAACCAGTGTAACACGATGGATTCTCGGTGCAGAGAAGATGTGTAAAATTAAAGCTTGACATGAATGCTGTCTAACTAGCCAACAATTGGACTTGGCGCCTTGCATTAAGCTTGCTTACAATAAGGGGCATCAAGAATTATTATCATCTCAAAATTTGTTACTTTTTGTCAATGTACAAAGGACTGTAGGATCGAAATCCGATAAACATTATTTCTTCTTTTGAATTATATTAATAAAATTTATCCATTTATGAGTTCATGGTCATTTTTAGTATTCGTGTATTTTATAATTACTAGTTTACTTTTCCAATAGTCCACTTTGGAACTACCATTTTTTGTACATTTTTTCACCTGGTATGGTGAGTTTCTTAGCATTTTGAGCTCGAAGTCAAAACAACACTCAAAAGAGACTATTTTGATGCAGAAGACGCCCTCCTGATTGCAAAGCTTGTAGGTTAAGAGTTGGTAAGCTATGCAGTCTAGGATCCACTCAACTAGGCACAACAGTGAGTGCCTTGTTATCTATCCGTACTAGAGTTAAGAGATTATACGTCACATTCTTCATAAAATATCACGATATAAAATGCACAATATTGTATTTGTGTTGAGCAAAGTTAAAAGAGCATTTGTGTGCATACCGGGAACCTCTTTTTAGAAACACTACCTCCCTCTTAACTTGCCTACAAATAACTTTATTATCAGGGACATAATTATTTTTGTTTAAATGTGCAAGGTGAGAATACTTGAGCAATGAGAATACTTGGGCATTGCTCGTGAGGATTTAAACCTGGTTAATTCTTGCTTGCAAGGCCTCACCTTGCCCCTGAGACAAGGAATCTCACTTTTATTTTCATCCACCACGGTCCACAACCATCTTGAAATGGCTAGTCTTCTAATGCACATCGATTCTTTTTTGGGCTAATAATTATGCCAATAAATGTAAACCTACAATGGCCACTAGGGGTGGTGGTGGTAGAGTGTAATAGTATGAGATGTTAATTAAAATGTCTGACCTTAAATTTGTCATCCATTTGACTGTCATAGGGCAGATTCAACCTTAAATTTGACACCTATTTGATCATGATGTGGAAAATTTTCTTATTGCTTGGAGAATACGATGAAAAAATATTATGATATCTTGGGCATCCAGTGGAATTTGGAGCCCCCATTTTTCTTTGGGAAGTATTTTTTTGGAGTCCAATGCAGTGGTACAACTAGATTGATGTTATAGGTCACCAATCAAGAGGAAATTCATAGAGAAGGTAATGGAGTCATTCATCAATGTAGTATGTGACAAATTTAAGATAAATTCCTCGAGATTGATCTCTTGGCATTTTTTAGGTAAATATATTTAAGATATATGTGCTAGTATTTATATCAATTCTACAACCAAATCTCTAAGTGTGGACTTGAATCAAAGCATATGCAATGTACTAATTAATTATGTCAATAGGCATAACCTACAATGTAATAGTGTGAGACGTTAAAAAAATGGTTGACCTTAAATTTGACATCCTTTTGATAATCATAGGGGAGTTTCAATTTTAAATTTGATGTCCATTTGACCATCATATAAAAAGTTTTTCTTCTTGCTTGGAGAAGACAATTGAAAAATCGTGGGCAATGATATCTTGAGCATATGGTGGAGTTTGGAGCCAGTTTTTTCTCCAGAAAGATTATTGTGACCCTATGCAATTGTGCAACTAGATTGAGGCCATATACCAATTAGTGGGAAATTTGTGAAGGTAATGGACTTACTAATCAGTGTGGTATTGACAAATCCACGATAGGTACCTTAAAATGGATATCTATGGGGTTTTTTAGATAAATGTTTTTAAGATATTTGCATTAGTAATAGTAACATAGGAAATTGGAGAGCAAGGTGAGCTCCATATATAGGATTGTTTAAAAGAATATAAATATAATTATGTCAAAATGTATATAGACAAGGGGGTTCCGAGGAGGGGTTTAGAGGAGTGAGTGTAATAGGGTGAGATGTCAATAAAAATAGTCAACCTTAAATTTGATGCCCATTTCATTGTCATAGGGTAGTTTTGATTCTTGCTTGGAGAAGACAATAAAAAAATCATGATGTCTTTGCATACTATTGAGTTTGAAGCCCAATTTTTCCCAGAAAGATTTTCAACCCATCAAATTGGTGCAACAAGATTAAGGCCATTTGTCAACAATCAATGAAAAATATGTGAAGGCGGCGAGGTTGCTAAGAAATTGAGACAAATTCAATATAGGCGCCTTAAGATTGTTACATCTTTGCATTTTTCAAGTAGTTTTATTTAAGTTATCTATACCAATTAATTTGGTCCAGATTAAGATGTCCCAAACAAACAACTACTACAAGTTGGAAACTTGAAAACAACTATGGATAGCTTACACTTGTGAGCATGGTGACCAAATCTACTATATCTTACACATTAGGGCTTTTAGCGGTTTATTCTTAAACCCCTATCTTGGAGGTATGGCTTGAGCAACAATTTGATTATATACCTACCAATGTATTATTACATCATTAGGTACAAAAAAAGATCAATCCAAGCTAATGCAAAACACAATGAAATCTTGATATTTAGAGAATATTGCTTTTAGGCGATGTGGCAAGGAAACAAATCAAAACAAAAACAAGAGCAACACCATACAATGAGATCTTAAATTGCAATGTTGAACTAGAGAGGTCTTCAAGCATACATAACAAAACACAATGAAATAAAAAATATAATTAGTAATAGTACTCCCAAATGTGGATTACAACTATTGAATGGGTTAGGGGGGAAATTAGATGAGGTGGACAACATAAATACATGGGAGAATGGACCCAAAACAAGTTAAGAGGCAACATCAAGAGCTATAGCTAGAACACGAGCATATTTTAGTTTCAATAATATTGACAATAGGAAGGATGTTTATAGACATCATATGGATGAAATATAAAGTGGGCACAAGAACTACAACACCACATCAACCCTTCTCGGTCAACATACCTATTTGTAAGAGACCTATTGAGTTTCGAAAGGACTTGGGACACCATAGGGGTGGGACAACACCGAAAGAGCTTGAAAATAACATAAGTTTGATAAACCAATAAAAAATCGAAGGAAGAAAGAAAAATGCTCTGAGAGCAATTAGTGAAATTGTTGAAAACTTCATAGGAAGGACAACAAGAATGGGACACTTTTAAGCAACCTCTACACCAGTCGGGAGTGCAGGTACCCACTTGATGAGGTAGCAAATGTAACACATCAAATAAATGCAAATTGTTATAACAAACATAGAAATGAGAACAACCTAAGAGGTCAACTTGAGAAGACTAAAACTTGAGCACAAGTAGTAAGAGATTGGATAAACAATGAGTTTATAGTAGAGTAGGTCACATCACAAAGGATGGAAGGGAAGGGGTGGGACAAAACTGTAAATATTATACTCAAATGAGTGAAAAACTATGGGGAAAGTGAAAATATTTCCTCAAAGATAAATTGTAGTGGAGTGGACAAATATATCGAGCAAATAGAGTCAAAAGAACAAGAGAGATTCCATTAAGAATCATGTGATGAGAATTAAGAATGTTAAAAGGTTCACACTTGAATGGGTGAACCCCTTTAGGAGAACTTATTGCTAGTAAGTTGAATTGTGGAGGTTATTCTTGGAGAAGAAGGGGGAGACATATTTGTACTTATCGAAACCCATGGACAAAATGTGTGCAAGACTCCAAATTTCAAAGGTTACCTAAGAACATCAATCCGGAATGGGGTGGCAACTAATAGAAGAGGACATACAAGAGTAATAGTTTTATTAAACGAAACTTGAAGTACAGCCATACAAGCAGAAAAATAAGATATACACAAGCAATAGATATGGATCATGACAATATAAAATGGAAGGATAACAACATTGTAACTTTCTACTTCACCCTACAAAAATCTAATACAAGAAACAAGATCAAGATTGAGAAGATTTATATGCATTATAAAAGAAAATATTTGTGTATATCACCCTTACAGAGATGTTGATAAGGGATTTTAGAAAAAATAAAAACAAACAAACAAACATAACATTTTGAGAAGCAATGATGATATATAGAAAACAATTTCTTGTGATTAGATGAAACTAAAGACGATTGTAGGAGGATATGGGAATCATCACGCACAACGGGGAAGAGCTAATTCAAATGCGTAGTTAAAACAACTTGATTATATGTAACAATTTGAATACTTGGCAGAAATTAGAAGAATTCACATATAAAACATACCGGCATAGTATGGTGGATTACATCATATATTCATAAGACTTTATATTGAGGCTAATAGAAATGGAAGTTGGGGATTCTCCACTAGAAATGAAACCTTATACTGAACAAATATGCATAAAGATCCACGTGAAGGATATAGACGACATATGATACATAATTGTTGACAATCAAGAGAAGACACCAATGGAATGAAGCATTCTAGTAATGCAAGGAGACCAAGAAAACTTGAAAACACTTTACCAAAGGTAGGTAAAAAGATGAAACACAACAAATCTAGTCATTTTATTCATAGCAATGAAGTGATTAATATAATCCAAAAACCCTTGAACACACGCAAAAGATCTAGACCCAGAAGGGGGAGGGAAAAAAAAACTTTCTAGGGCAAATCAATTTTATGATGAGGAATGCAAGGGAACAAAGAGATATTAAAGGAGCCGAGCAAGGAGAGGATGAACTCTCTATATATGTGTGTGTGTGTGTGTGTGTGTGTGTGTGTGTTTCCAGCTCCCATTTTATGTATTATTCTTGCACACCATCAATGTCTAAAGCCTTGCCCCTGCCAACCCCATTATACCATATTTAATACCCTTTATCGAGGAGTTATATTTTTGTGTTGACAACAACAATAATGTCCTTATCATGTTTGCATTCCTACAACTATTTTGCATATTCTAGCCATTGAATATTGGTGTGTTATGGTTTTCATGTTTATTTTTAACTTCATTTTAGTTCCTTCCAAAATCGTTTAGGTAACTTGTGTTCCCCTAAGGATATCAAATTTGGCCCCTCGATCTAACATATTCATCTTCTTTTTTGGTTCTCGTTGAGCCCCTAAGGATATATATAGTTGCTCAAAGAGAACCAAAAAAGAAGATGAATATGTTAGATCGAGGGGCCAAATTTGATATCCTTAGGGGAACACAAGTTACCTAAACGATTTTGGAAGGAACTAAAATGAAGTAAAAAAATAAACATGAAAACCATAACACACCAATATTCAATGGCTAGAATATGCAAAATAGTTGTAGGAATGCAAACATGATAAGGACATTATTGTTGTTGTCAACACAAAAATATAACTCCTCGATAAAGGGTATTAAATATGGTATAATGAGGTTGGTAGGGGCAAGGCTTTAGACATTGATGGTGTGCAAGAATAATACATAAAATGGGAGCTGGAAACTTTGGCGCTTCACATTAAAAACACATTCAATAGTCTCACTTGGTATGGATTCCAAGAAGAGTGGACATCTAGCCTAGTTGTACCCTTGTTTAAAATGAGGATGCCAACAACCCATGAAACTATCACACTACTATGACCAACCCCCTCCTTGCATATATATTTGGGATTTTGGTATGACATGAAATCAACAATTGGAATGAAAAATGGAAAGAGGAAGAAAGGGAAAGTACAATTCAGATCAGAAGACACTATAATTGACTGTTGTGTCACTCTTAAACATCTTACAGGAGTTTGTGGTGAGAAATGAGAAGTCTGTTGTTGCTTTTAGGCTTCAAGAAAACCTTCAACACAATTCCTAGAATAAAGTCTATGGAGGAGTTGGGCATGCTAGATGAATATAGAGCAGCAATTCACATGCTTTATGAAAAGCTCTGAGCTAAAATCAAATAGATATAGAGTTGTCAAAGTGCTTTGGCAGCAACATTGGGATTAGATAAGGTTTCCCATTGTCTCACGCTCTATTCGGCTTATACATTGAAAAGTTACACAAATGAATAGATAAATCAAGAGGTGGATGTGTAGTTTTGGCCATGGATGTGGTAATTTTACTTTTATCACCAATGACATCTTTTTTATTACAAAACTATCTCTAACTTGAGAGAAAACATGAAGGTCCCTGAACTATTTTGTAAATAAGTAGGGATACAAGTAAACAATAACAAAACTAAGGCCTTGGTGTTCTCTCTACAAAGAAAACAAGTGCAAATGCAAATAAACTTTATTTTCAAAGACAACCTAGTGGAGGTAGTGTTAGAATGAAAATATCAAGGTCTTGATTTTCAAAACAAATTGAACTAAGAGCCATGCAAAATTAAAAGAATACAAAAAGAATGAAAAGCACTCTGTGCACTACAAAATGGACGTAGGATTGCATAATTGTGTGATTGGAAGACAACCACCAAGGTCATGTCAATAGTGCTCTATGGGTGTGAGGTTTGGACTAGAAACATTTCAACAATAAAATGGAGGCAAATAGAGAGAATCTAAAAGTGTTTAGAATCCAAGCAACAAATCGTCAGTACCCTACAATATTCTATTAGCAGAAACAAACGCATTTTCTATTCGCAGAAACAAACACATTTCATATACATTAGTCTTTGGACCCTTTAAATTCAATGCACACTTCTTCTAACAACTCGATTAAATTTGTTCTAAGGGGCTCTTTTTTATTCGAACCTTCCTTCATATAGCTCGTGGCTTGAAAACATTGGTCTATGTCCACTTATATCTCGGGTGGCATGCCTAAGCCTAACACTGACACATTTAATTAATCAACTAATTACTCCATTATCCTTTTTACATTCTTGTTTTTTAAGTGTTTGAATTTATTTTTCAATTCCTACAATTTCTTTGTTTTGTAACCTTCAACTATGTCGTTCTTCTTTGATTATGCTTTCAATGGCAACTTCCTAATGATCCTCGTTATCTCTAATGGTACTGTCAAAGTTTAAATTCATATACTCATTTATAGAGGCTCTCCACTTAACCTTAACTCTCATTATGAAATTTCAAATAACCCCCATTTGCAATGTTGGTGGTTTGCATATTTAATTTTTTTTAAACAAGCAATGGTTCCTTTTCCCATATCAAATAAATAAAATGAATTATATATTTAATACAATTGTGTTTTAAGGTAGCAAATTCTACATAGTTCTTATGTATAAATATTCAGTTTTTTATTTTATACCTTTATTTGCTTAAGCCAAGCTTTCTATTAAAATTTTGATGATGTATCATTTTGAAAGAGGTAAAATATTTTATTTTAATAAAAATTTTAAATCGTAAGTAAACCTTTATTTTTAATTATTAAATCATAGATACAACTTGAACAATTCAAAGCTTTATGTTTTTTTAAACATAATCATTCTAGCTTCTTTTTGTTTAAGTGATGGACAATTCTTAAGCTGGCACAAATAGACCTTTAACACATTTTTTTTTACCTCTCTTGTTTTTTAAAAATTAAAAAAAAACATATTTGAAACTCAAGTCCTCAAAATAGACAACTTGGGTTCTAAAATGGTTACATGAAATAAGCTAATGTGAATAAAGGTAATATTAGTAAAAGTGATGCTAATTTCATCCTACTCTTATATATAAAATATTATATATCACAAACACGTTACTACATTATATTCATCACCATCAATGTTTATGTTTCTAGGTTGGTGTTCTTACTATCATAAGGACTTTTAAAAGTAGATATATTAAAATATTGGATTTTTTTTTTTTTTTAAATGATCAAATAGTGTGAACCTTTTATTATTTAGAAAAGAAGTATGTAACATGGATGAGCTTATTTGTTTACCTCCTTATAAAATATTATTTTTTCGAAAAATAATTGTTGAACCACTTACTAACATTTGAAATGGACATACACATTGAAAGATTGAACTTTTGTATTGTATTCCCCTTGTTTATCTCATGATTAGCATTGATTAATCTAATGTTTGGGTTTATTACTTTTAAAGTTTCACATTGTTAAATGATATATTAGGTAGAGATTTTGTTCAATTAAATCTATTTTTTTTTAAAAGAGAATTAATTGGTTGTTGTTTAAATAACTACTATCTGTTACTTAATGGCTTTATAGGTTTTGTATTAATCCATTAATTTTATTGTGGTTTTTATTCGGGTGGAGAACGATGGCACCCATAGAGGCACAAAAATTCTTCCACAAGATAATGTTACTTCTTTTGAGGATAATAACTTTGATATGATTTTAGCTTTGCTCATTTTTTAAAATGCTTATAAATAGCTAGGAGTATACCTTCAAATGTTATTTTGTGGGTAGAATCTTGTGTAAAAGTATGTTATAGAGCTACGTCAAAACCATTTGGAAACTTCATGGCATCAAGCTTAAAGAGATCAAAACATGAGTAATGATTTTTCTTACTTCGTTTTTCAAACCTTGACCATTGCACTACCATTATAAAACATGGCCTTAGTTTATTAGATACCTTGATAGTGCTTTCTCTTTGGAGCATGATTTTTTCATACTCAATCGAGCTAAACTCAAAATGCCTATTCAGATTTCCCTTTGGATGTTTGTTGGTTGCCATATTGCTCCCTTATGACATTAGTAAAGTGGTACTCTATGTGCCTAGGGAAAATGGTTTGTGTTGAAATTGATATGTCAAAGGACCTCAAGAAATGAATTGATATCCAGGTTGAGAATACTTGTTTTGTCCAATGATTTATGTGTATTAACTTGAACCTAAAACCCTTTGGGGTTGTTAGTCATCACAACATAAAATTAAGAATCGACCTTTGTTAATAACCAGAATTCAAAAGCCTCTTACTAAACTAGTGATTGAAAAATGGTAAGGGTCTCGTTGATATAGCCAATTGTTGGACCATCGTTAGATGAAAAAAGGTAAAAATAATAAGAGGACATAGTTATAACCTTAAGCTTGTGTTGACTATGACAATAAAACCCCAGCCCACTCCAACTTCTTTAGCCCTAGTTATACACTAGTACCATATGGCTTTGTAGAGGAGGTTTTTCATGATGTTTTTAATTTAATTTAAAAAATTGAGGTATTTTGAGGATGATTTAGCTAAGTTTTTTTAGGATATTTTGTTAAACGCATCCATGCACCAACATTTGCACCGATGCACCTTGAGCAAAATGGGTGCACCAAATAACGCACCCATTGTGTTAGGAATTTGTCTAATGTGTTGGTTGTGGAAAGTGGCACACCACAAAAGATTAATACATTGAATTTGAAAAAAAGTTAAAAAAAAAAAAAAATTAAAAAATGTTCACTTCATAGACAATTGGTGTGTTTGTTGGTATATATTTATTTTAAAATATTAATAGTGGTCTTAGACTTATTTATTTCATAGTATTCATGCAAAACCTTGGTAACATAAGAAGAAGGCTTATTAGTTCTTTGGCAAGGTATCTAACTTATGCACCTTAGAATGGAAGTTACACAAAAATTAAATAGGAGAAGGCCCCCTTGATGCTTATGCATAGTGAAGCATATTAATTCATGCAGGTTAACATGAAACTGATTGTAATGGTGCTCATGAAATATTAGTCATTTGTAATGGTGTTGAGGTTTTTGGATTTATTTTATCTTGTGATGGATGTTCATATCATGTTCCAAAGCTCTTATTATTGCTCAAAATGGAAGTATACAAGGCAAGGGTGAGGGAAACAAAATATAATAGTAGAGGTTTTTGGAAATTATCATGGAGTAAATGGCACCGTATTAAGATTTTCATTCTTTAATTAAGCTAAATTAATGAAGCGACATTTAATTACAACAAACCCAAAAATTTTGAAAAAATAAATTCTCAATAATTCAGCATATGTTGTGGATGCATTGCAAATTGTTTCGCGAATAGACTCCAAGCATACCAAAAAAATGTTAGCACACCAAGACATACACATCATTTTCAAAAAAATTCATTCAATTGTGGTATCCCATCTCATTTACCAAAGACTAGTGTGCTAAAAATGCCAGTAGATGTGTTGGTGTGTTGAAACCCCAACAGACGCACTGCATAAAAGCCTCCTCTAATACCTTCACTAATTTTATTTTTTTTGGTTATACAAACTTATTTAAGACTCTTTATATGACCAATTAAGGAAGTTTTTAATATTTTATCAAAAAATAAACTAAAACATCCTTAAAACCCTCCATGTTGGAGCCCAAAATGTTCCATCACATATTGGGATCCTTATGTTGAGAGTTTACATAGTTTTTAGAAGATTCATATGTACTTTTGGCCACCCTTACAAGGCTCCCTATTGGTTATCATCATCAGTGATATCCCAATTTTATTTTCCCATTAATGTCTTTCCCCTTAGCCAAAATATCTCCCTTCTGATCCAATTTGGTTGACACTATGCACAATCTCCATAAGGTCACACGATTCATTCCTAACCCCATTTGTGTTGTGATCCACTTAGGGCTCTGATTTGGTCAAATTAGCCTCACAAAATGACCCTTTTGAAACAAACTTAATTCCCTTGTGAAACTTTAATCTCCTTAACTTTTTAGACTTAACTAGGTCTAGAAACATTGTATTAATGAGTGCCCATGACCACTTTAACACCTTAGTCCATGATCATAATGCATTGAAGGCTCTTTCAGACCTGTAATATATCAGAAGACTCCAATCTCATTCAGTGGTTGGTCATGGCATAGTTGGTTATCAGGATAGTCTTGTTCTTAAGAGGTTCTTGGTTCGAACCTAGGCATGAGCAAAGGAAAAGGTGGTGACTTATAAAATTTTGGTCACAAAGGCTTAAGAATAGATTCCAAGTAGATATAAATTAGAGTGAAATGTACAATGGGTCCACATAGTTCAAGAGGTGTTAAAAGGTAATATGTGGACTCCGTGACACCATGACCAATCAACAACCACCATGTGTCTTGTTTGGCCCACAAATATCAAGACCATGTAGCCAATCAATTGATACCACATGGACCAATCATGGAGTAGCGAGTGAATAATAAAATAAGGGATTTTGAGGGCTCAAAAATTCATGACCAATAAGGTGATGCCACGTGGACTATTCAGGGTTGACAAGGCATTAGTTGCATGTGCAAACAAAATGAGGACTCTGTGGAGTCTATATCTCATGGCCAACTAAAGGCCTCTATGTATCTTAATTACAACCCAAGCATAGTTTGCCACATGACCACTCAAATAATCCTTACCATGTAAGCCATGATGAATATATGAAAATAAAATGGAATGCATAGTCGTAACGATATAAAATCATATTTTGAAATGTCATGCATCTACAAGATCACTTGACTTTCAAAGAGCTTGAAGCTCTCCGTGAATCCCGTGCCCCATGACCAACAAGATGTGGTCACGTGCCTCAATGTGATCAGTCACAAAGAAATAAAAGAGCAAAGTTGTCTATGGACTCTGGGAGTGCAAGCTTAGGGGATTATTCTGTGTGGAAAGTCAAGGTGTTCCTTATCTAGTATCCTAAGTCGTCTCCACGTCAAATGCCCATCATTTGGCCATAGTGAGCACCTGAAGACAACATTGCAAGGGGTTAATTTTTCACTCATATATTTAGAAATACAACTCCATTTTGAGCATGGTTAGTCTCATTGGAAAGGTCTCAATGAGAGCTACACAATGATATCAGATTTGGAGAAAATTGTTGCATACCTAAAGACCTATTTGTGACTAATTTTTTTGGCTTTATTGTTCTTCATGATGAATTAACAATGCACATGGTCTCTTGAATCAACATGGGAGTTGGGTGCACAAAGAATTGTGTAGGTTACTAGGTGTCACGAGATACCACACTAAACACTTTTGATCCTTTGAGATTGGTGGTTGGTCCTTGGGAACTAAAATGAGATATTGCACCAAGTGTAACTACAAGCGATCTTCCTTTTCTATCTTCCTAATTTCATGCTACAACACATGTTGTGGGGTGTTATAAAAATGATATTTATACTTCTTGGAGACAAAAATTTTCATTGCAAACAACTTGTTTTAAAACATTTTTTATGATTTCATATGTGAGATCATAAATTGTTTATGCTTGAGTAAACTTGAGATCCCTTGCCACTTTTCAATTGATGCCCCATGAAGTTGTTTGAGTGATTTTTGCATGCATAATAAGGATCTTTTATTGGATAAGAATGTGAAACATCCACATGCAAACAATTTGCTCTCACCCTTACCTTTGATGAGATGTTCTCTTGAGTGCTCCTGAGAACCAAGGGGAAAATTGTATAAATATGTGAAGTATTTTCTTCATTTGCATCAGTTGGTCAATAGTCTAGCACAGCTTGAGCTCCACATTGAACATACCATAAATGTTTTTCCAGTGTTCTAGTAGTGTGTATGTTATTACTTTCCACAATGATTTGAAGACTCTATAATTACATAGAATTCGTTAATAAGTGGTGAATTTTCAAGAAATTAATTGTTGGTTATTAAGTTCTAATATGCTATGTAAGTTTATTGGGATAAGATTATAAAATCCTTCAATTGATTTGCTTGTGGTTTTCATTCATTTATAAGGTCACTCAAGCGTATTTTGTGAATGATTCTTAGCATATTTTGGGGTTGATTTGATGGTGAGATATTCAAGGTATATCACACATGCATCCTGCCTTTGTGAATGTTTGTGTAAGGACATGTAGGCCTTGTACAAACTAGAGTTTATTGCATTTTTTTGTATTTTTACATTTCATTTATGTTTGCCCAATGGATAAGGCAAGTTTAGTGAGGTTAATTTGATCACCCTTTTTCATATTATGTTTTCAACAATTTGGTCCATGAGGCCTCCATTCGTTTATGATGCAAATTGTGTAGATGTATCTATTGTTAATTATTTGTCCTTTGAGATTTCCTTTCATTTTCCTTGCATATGATTTGAGTTATTTGTTGTTATCATGTACTCTAGTTTATAAATATTGATTCAAATTCATTTGTGCATGTGAATCTGTGAATAATGAGTCTATAAGTTGTGTGTTTTTATTCACACCCATTTATTGCAATCTTTATCCAAATTTTGATTAGCTTTTGATTATTTTGTTAGATACATAAAATCATAGTGGCCATGTCTATCATCTAAATTTGTGTTCTCTAAAGCTTATTATGCATTAGATTATTGTAAGGTCTCTCCCCTTGGCCTAGCATAGATGAAAGCATAGAGAGTGGCCAACCTCTCATATTTTTCACCTCAATTCTCATTCAGATTTAATGCAAAGATTCAATAGGCCATGGTACTATAATGACCCATCCTCTATTGTCTCTTATTTGTGTACTCAATCTCGAGGTGCAAATTTGAGCTCCAATAGTGATGCGAGAACATAAATAGGAACCAATTAAGGTTAGCCTTTAACTTTGTGTTTCTTGGTTTTAACACGCTCTTATGGATACATTTGAGCACATTACTAGAATCGACACATTTCAACACATCTATAATACCCCTTGTATCAAACCTATGTATCTAGTCATCTTGACCCAGTTATCATTTATGGTGGCCCTTAAATGTGTATAAAATTTGATGTGTGATATTTGATGTTATCTTAATTGTATTATTATTTCATATCATATGTTTTGGTATATTTGTGATCTCAATGGATATGTAGGGGACTATATAAGAGTATCGTTATGTACCTTAGTAGCTAGTACAGTAAACTTCAATTGGATGCATGATTACTTAGTGTAATTGCCTTGAGTGGATATATGTTTTATTTGGATTTTGATGTTGAATAACATGATGATTCATTTTGACTTATAATTGATTATATTGGACTAACCAAAGATTATGTTTCAGTGTTATGACATTCTTATATTAAAAATTATATTATATATAAGCATATCATTTAGATATCAATTATTTTCTGGGATGTATTTGATGTTGTATTGAGTGTACAGATTACAGGGGATCAAAGACGGGATTACGAGGGACTCAAGCATGTCTTGATGGATCATATGCACCATTGAAATCACCCTAACCTTTAACCTTATACCAATCATTTTAATTTAAATGTCAATTAAATTATTTTTGTGACTTTTATTCCTACTTTTATTATCTTTCATTAAGATGTTTTATCATAATCCTCCTCCCTAATTAAATTACCCTAAACTTATGCTAACCTCTATGAGGTTAATTAACCTTGACTAGGAGTTGGGTTGACCAAAAAAACTCAACCCATGTGTCTAATCCCGAAATTTGCCTTACACCCACTTTTTACATTGAGTTTTGGACAAGTAAAGCTTGTCTCACAAGTCTCTTTTAGGCCCATACCCATACCCATTGGGTAGGAGGGTTTTTAAAGGCTTTTTGACCACTTTTTGGTCATGAAAAGGACTTTATTTATGACATTTATTTTCATCTCCACAAGCAAGCTTTTACTTTGTACAAATGAGTTGCATTTTGTATGTTTTATGCAAGGAACACCTATGTAGGTGTGTAAGTGCATTTATGAGATCGTAAGAGATTTTTTTGAAAGATGGTCACATCCTTGGGATGAGAATAGACAAGTGTCATTTACCTATTGGCTCTTGATTTTGTTACCTTCTCTATTTTAAGATCTTTGTTTTGATCTTTGAGGGGGATTTTTGGATGGAAGAGAGATTGTAGCTTGGGAAAAGGAAAAAAAAAAAAAACTTGGAGAAGATTGTCAAGTAGAGTTTGGGTTGAGGTAGGTATTTTACTTGTGTTTTTCTTATATTTGAATGCTCTCTCTTTTCTCTTGTTTTCTTGAATAAATACTCCTTATGAAAAAATGTATTAGAGTTTTGGATGGATTGGATGCCCTTGATTTAATATTTTGTTCTTAACTTTTTCCTCTTGAATTGTTGCCATATTCTTCCTCTCTTGTTGTTCCTTCTTGTTGTTGTGCAAATGTTGGTAGTGGGCTTAGGAGCATCCTTACACTAGGAGATTTAAGGAGAAAGATTGATGCTTGATAAGCACTTTTGCATTTGGCTTAGAAGCCCTTATGCACATTGATTAACTTATGTGACAAAGAAAGTAAAAGTGTATTCTCTTTCCCTAATGAAATTTTGTTGTCTCACATGTGACTTATGTTCTCTTGCTTTGTTTTTCTTGATTTATTATTGTGGATTTTGGCACTCTATTTGTGATCTTTAAAATCTTTTATAACTATGCATATGGAGTTGATGGCATGCCTCTTTCCCTTGGGCTTGGGGGAGGCTATGCATGGACCTCACTCGGTGAGAGTTTTTTATAATGATGCCTATAGGATGGATGGTCAAACACCTTCCTTTGGTCTATTTTGGAACTTTTAGGAATGGATTGGAAATATTCAACTTGAATGTAAGTGTTTACTTCTTGAAGCTTGGAGATCGAGGTTGAAGCATGATGGTTACTCTCTTACATATTTTTTTATTCCAAACCTTTTTGTGTTGTTAATAAGATGTTTTTCCTTGTGAACCATTGTGAAAAACAAGGTTTTATTGAAGACATGTTAGATCTTGCAATCTTGGATATTTTCTTTATGGATTTTTAAAAATATTTTAAGAGACTATGATCTTCGTTTATGATTATATCCCTATTTATATTGTTGGAAGTGCTTGAATTTATTAAATAAGTGTTGTGAAAGGGATTCTACCTCCTATTATAAATTATTTTATTCTTAATGCAAATGGTTGCTTCTTGATATAGGGTAAAAAAAAGTATACATATTGTATTCTTTTCTATTAAATTGATCATATGACTAGTGGAACGTTTTAAAGATCTTGATATGATATGTGATAAGAATGTTGTTGATGAAATAAGGTGTTAAAGCTATCTTTGTCACATTTGAATGTAATACATACTCTTTAAAAAAAAAAAAAAATAGTGGAATAGTTTTAAAAGAAAAATATATTACTTTTTTTTTTCCTTCTTTTGAATCTCAAAGAAGATTATGACTACAAATGAAAGGTTGATCTCTTGATAGGAGTTATTGTTTGCATTGATTATGATAAAATAATATTCTCCTTATCACCATCTCTCTATTCCTCTCTTTTAATTTATGAAAGTTAAAAATATTTTAGGAAGTAAAGGTTAGTATCTTAAAATCACTCATATAATAATTCTTATGTTTTAAGTTGTTGAAAATTACTCTAATCAACCTCATATTCGTTTACAAAAATATTAGACAAATAAGTTTAAGGTAGTTAGTTTGGACACATGATTGAATTATCATCTTGTGATTTATGAGTTAATTAATACTAATTATGTATATGATATAGTTGTCTTTATGAGGAAACAATTCTTTCCTTCCATTTTATATGATGAGACAAGTTGTAAATTAGATTATGGCAAAAATGAATAAGGGAGAAATTGTTTAGTTTATATTTGTAAGTGACTAATAAAAATAAGGAACTTCCCCATTTTATTTATATAAAACTCTAAATAGAGATTTATTTGTAAAAAGAAAAGAAAAATATATTTTAATATATATATATATATATATATATATATATATATATATATATATATATATATATATATATATATATATATATATATATATATATATATATATATATATATATATATATATATATTCCAAAATTTGATAATAATATTATACATGTATATTACCAATTGAAACAATGAAATTTATATATATATATATATATATATATATATATATATATATATATATATATATATATATATATATATATAAATTTTTTTATATACTTTCAATAATATATATCTATATATAAATATATAAATTATTAATATATTAAAGATAATAAAAATAATAATAATAAATAAATAAAAATAAAGAGAAAAAAATTAATAAATAATAAATAAATAATGTAGTTTGGGAGGGGAAGGGAGAATCGGCCGGCTCGCAGAAACCCCCAACTCTCCCATCCAGTAATGTAGTTTGGGAGTGGGAGTGGGAGGGGGAGGGAGAGGGGCTCGACCAATCGGCCGCCCCACCCCTAGGCAAATATATTTTTGCTAAATTTTTTGAAAAAAATAAAAATAAATAATAAGTTTATATATATATATGAATTTTAATTATTTTATTTTAGATTTTAGTATAATATGGTTATTTTTATCTTAGATTTTAATATAAAATAAGAATAATACAAATAATATATAGGGTTTTATATATAATTAAAGCTTTTTAAAGAATATTTAGATCCTAGAATTTAGATTAGTTCATCTAAGTGGGAAAAAACATTTTGATCTTGAAATTCAAATTCAAATTAATTAAATTTATTTTTGGTGGCTTACATGGAATTAATAAACTAGTTTTGATTTATCCTTATAAAATAATAATAATTAAGTATTCAAAGAAAGGTTGAAATGTATTTTATTTAATTATTTATTTTACATTAATAATTAATTAAAATGGTTTTATTTAATTCTTGTGGTAAATAATATTTAATTATTAGCAATAAATAATAATTCAAGTAATTTAAGTGGAGTAAATATGTTTTAGTTTTTATATTAAATTTTGAATTAATTATTAATTGATTAATTGATTAAAATTATTTTTACATTTATTTGTTTGGAATTATTTATAGGGTGGATAAATCTTTATAGGATGAAATAACTATTCTTCCCTTAATTTTTAGAAGGTGTCTTTTAATTATTTGGTTGGAAATGATTATTTAAATATTTTATTGAAACATACTTAACACATAATAATTAAATTATTTATGAAATTGGGTTTTCAATGTCCAATTAATTTATTTGTTTGGTTAAAGAAACCTTAGTAGTAAAGTGAACCCAATAGTGACACATGGACTTAGTCTACTTGTACAAATAATATAGTTTTAGTAGTTTTAATAATTTTTTTTTTAAAAAAATGTTAGTGTTTTTATGAGTTTTATCTATGTAAAATTTTGGGCGTTACATTTTGGTATCAAAGCCCGAGTTCAACACCTAGAGCTCTAGAGATTATACTTGTTAATTGCTAATAAAATTGTGAAACTTATCATCACTTTATTTAGATTTATTCTACGCAAAAACTTCAATGATTTTTACTCTTACTTTATTTATTACCCATTTACACTCAAATAGAACTGAGATCTTAATTTGAAATATGTGACCATATTGTTGGTGTTTGAGTGAAGTCTATTTAAATTTTGAATTGAGAACTTCGTAGACATGTCTATAACTTCAAATTAAATTTTACATTATAGTTAGTGTATAATATATTTAATTATATATGATTGTATATTAATGATGATGATAGTGATTTTTCTATATATTTATTTTTGAGGTATCTCTATCATAGACAATTTCCTAATATTTTAGTATATATAACCTTGCTTTAGAGGTGGAGTAGAAGTTTTGTTTTCAATAAACTTTAGTTGCATGGTTTGAATACTTTCTATAGACATATTTTACTATTATTTATTATGATATGAATATATAAAATGTTGTAATTTTTTTTTTTTTATAAATGTGTACCTTGATTTGGTTTACAATATTCAAACCAATTGTTTACCTTGGTTAAGAATTAAAAGAGCATATTTTTACATTATACTTATTATCTCTATCATGAATGTTAAGGTTAGAGTGGGAAAATTACATTTCATTGACATGATTTTATGATTTTTTAGTGGTTACATTTCATATGGATACTTACAATAAGAATGTTTATTAAATTAGCTATCTTAAAATTACGACAATTACTAGCATGTTATAAAGACTAATTTTATTTTAATGTGAGGGAGTAATAAATATCTTTAATGAGTGTAACGGTTATTTGTATAAGTAATGTTATAAAATTTATAAGATTTTTATTACATGTTCACAACTTATATGAGTAATGAGGTGTTAGTTTATTTCTTGAAATGATTCATTATCATTTTTATCTAAGTTTCGACCTGCATACAACTTAGTCAATTATGATCTCTTAGATAACTTTGCTCTATTAAGATAAAGGTAGTGACAATAGTTCTATTTTTTTTTAATGTATAAAATTGATGGAATGTTACTAAATGGATATCTTAATTTTATCTCTTAGGAGTGTAAAGAAATCAATGTTTTAAACAGATATTATGTATTTATTGTTATTGGATAGTTGGTAACCTTTCATTTTTATTTTGTTTTTTTATGAAATTGTGTTTTGAATCTTTCAAAAATAGTAATGATATGTATGAATGTTATTCCAAGTAGAGCTTAGGAATTGTAGAGCCATTTTAGTCTTTGAAAATGGATTAAGTAAACCAATGTTAACTTATGTTGACAAGTTTTATAACACTCAATAATGGATCCTAAATTTATTAATCTTATTTGAGACTGAGGATGGTTCTTTTCTTAGTGGAAATCTTACAACTGGGCTTAATTCACATCCCATCCTTAGAACAAAATTGTCTATCTTAATTTACATATTTATTCCTAGATAATCGTTCACCATGGCATTTTGAGATAAGTCTTCCCTTTTAAAAACATTTAAAATTATGATAAATAGAACTTAAACATTGACGCTTGTTTAACAAATAAAACATACAATTGGATTTTGTTTTTTGAAAAGAAGAGGAAATTTGAACCAAGAACAAATTCTAAAATTTTAAATGAAAATAAAACAACTCTCAGTTGGTTAGAATACCTTGATACTCCTTTGTCAGAGACATTTATGTGAGGGATGGGAGGATCATCATATTCAGTTTCATATAGTTATGGTTGGTGATAGATGTTAGATATATTGGACCATGATGGTGCTTCTTTTGACATTGACAGTGTTGGATCCTATGACTTTTAGGATATGGAGGATGTTAGGATTGTTGATGTGGATATTGAGATACCTTACCCTTTGTGTGATACCAGTAAATTATAAAATTATGTTGTGATTGTAAACCAATGAAAACAATCATTTCAAACTAAACATGTGTAACCTTAACTTTTGTAGTTGTTATGTACACATGTAATTGTAATATATTGTGTGAACTCCTGCATCATTGTATATATAACAAACCCTACAAATAATGGATTTTCTCTATGTAAACAACCATGTTATGTGATCATATAGTGTGTATGTTATGACCCCAATATGTTATTGTGCTGATTAAGCCCAAATTATTCTCATGTGAATGTGACTATGTTGTAAATAACCTTACGTGTAACTTCCATTTGTGAAAATGTGGTGTAAAATAACTTTGTTCATATAAACATATATTGTGTAAGTAGAAATTGTTACCTTTTAGTAATGTTTTGTGTTGTGTAACCCTACATCATTGCTCTAATATTTGAGTATTGATGCAAGTATGGAGTTTGAGGGTGGAGTAGAACTATGTTTATATTAGTTTAGACCGGGTCACATGATAGGAAGTGGAGCTTCTCGTAAGTTGAAAACCCAATTTTCCCTTTTGTACGAGGTAGTCGCCTGATTATTTGAGGTGTGTGCACCATGAGTGTCTTAGGCACCATGGGCTCTTTGTGCATAATGGTCACTATATAAATGATGTGTTCCTTCACCTGCCCCTTAGTAGTTTTCAAAATAATAGCCTTTGTGAATTATCCTTGATGCAGCTGTGCGAAACTTTGAGAGACATATGGAGAGACTAATGTTTTACTCTTACCTCTGGGAGGTAATTGAGGCTTATATTATTCCTTCTCCCCTCGGGTGGATGTTTTAGCCACATAGTGCCATACTGTGTACTTTTGTGAGATTGTTATGCCCTATTTTATTTTAAGTTGCTTATTATTTTATGTTTTTTTTAAAACCAACACTTTTGTTTTTTTGGATCTAATTTTTTTTTTACATAGATATTCATATGGTTTTGAACTATTTTAATTTAATTGATTTTTTTAAATTTTTATGAACATTTGAATCTCATCTTATTACATAATTTTGATAATTGTGGATATTTGGTTTTCTTGAGATATCTTTTTTTTTTGTCATTTGGCATTTGATTTGTTATTGAATTAAGTTGGTGAGGTTTTATTTCTATGTTTGAATGTTGGTTTCGTGAGTATCGTGATGTGAACTTTGTACGCTTGTTACATGTATGGGGGAACAGAAGTAGCTTGGAATATAACTAGAGGGTGTGATGCGCTAGCTTGCGAGGTCAAGTCTTGAGCCATCCTCCATCCATCAGATGTGATGGTTTTATATAAAATGTAGCTAAAGTACTTGCTATCTTACTTTTGGGAGGCCTAAGGAGGTTGTATGACCTTATACATGATTTGGCCATATCTTATGCTTCATTATTTATTGGGAGGCCTAAGGAGGTTGTATGATCTTATACATGAAATGGCCATATCTTATGCTTCATTATTTATTGGGAGGCCTAAGGAGTTTGTATGATCTTATACATAATTTGGTCATAGCCTATGCTTCATTATTTATTGAGAAGTCTAAGAAGGTATTTATAGATCACAATGATTGCTTAGTTATTTTAACATTATTATTACTCTATTCTGATGGTAGTTGATATTATTGTTCAGTATTACTTGGTAATGTTCTATATGATTATGCCACGATTTGTTACTTGTTTACCATCTTGTATGTTCACCATGGGATGACACATAACTTGGTATATATGATCGTACACAAGATGGATACTTATGCACAGACTCCTCCAGATGTTTTGACAACATCACTCTTGAAATCAATTGATATGTGATAGATAGTGGTTTTTAGTAGTGGATAGTATTGCTCGATGTTGCATAGTATTATTCAAGATAGATTGTCCATGGGATGATAGTGATTTCAAATACCTTGGATCATAATTATTTGAGATAGATTTGAATAACAGTATGATAATTGGACACTATGGGTTATACCTTAAGGAGATTAATGTTAATAATTAACTTAAAACTTTATTAAATATAAGAAATCAGTTCCACTATAATAAAAGATGTTTATAATTCTAAGACTTAAAATTAGTTAAACTATTGAGGATAAATAAACAAGCATAGGGACATTAAAAATCTATTGATGAGCTTCTAGAAATTGAAAACATATGTGATAATAATTGTTGTATCTATGATTATTTATGTTGCATTAATTATAGCTTAGTATGTCATATGCAGTGTGTGGTTCTTCAACCCTTATATTGATTTGGTGCATCAAGGATGATGCTTTTATAAGAGGGGAAGAATGTAATACCCCTTGTATCAAACCTATGTATCTAGTCATCTGATCCAGTTATCATTTGTGGTGACCCTTAGATGTGCATAAAATTTGATGTGTGATTTTTAATGTTATCCTAATTGTATTATTATTTCATATTATATGTTTTGGTATATTTGTGATCTCAATGGATATGTAGGGGACTATAAGAGAGTATCGCTATGTATCTTAGTAGCTAGTTCAGTAAACTTCAATTGGATGCATGATTACTTAGTGTAATTACCTTGAGTGGATATATGTTTTATTTGAATTTTGATGTTAAATAACATGATGATTCATTTCGACTTATAATTGATTATATTGGACTAACCAAAGATTATGTTTTGATGTTATGACATTCTTATATTAACAATTATATTATATATATGCATATCATTTAGATATCAATTATTTTCTAGGATGTATTTGATGTTGTATTGAGTGTGCATATTACAGGTGCTAAAGATGGGATTACAAGGGACTCAGACATGTCTTGACAGACCATATGCACCATTGAAATCACCCTAACCTTTAACCTTATACCAATCATTTTATTTTAGATGTCAATTAAATTATTTTTGTGTCTTTTATTCCTACTTGTATTATCTTTCATTAATATGTTTTATCCTAATCCTCCTCCCTAATTAAATTACCCTAAACTTATTCTAACCTCTATGAGGTTAATTAACTTTGACCAGGAGTTGGGTTGACCAAAAAAAACTCAACCCATGTGTCTAATCCCAAAATTTGCCTTACACCCACTTTTTACATTGAGTTTTGGACAAGTAAAGCTTGTCTCACAAGTCTTTTTTAGGCCCATACCCACACCGATTGGGTAGGAGGGCTTTTCAAGGCCTTTTGACCACTTTTTGGTCATGAAAAGGACTTTATTTATGACATTTATTTTCATCTTCACAAGCAAGCTTGTACTTTGTACAAGTGAGTTGCATAGTGTCATTTCCATATTGGATATTGATTTTGTTTCCTTCTCTATTTTAAGATCTTTGTTTTGATCTTTGAGGGGGATTTTTGGATGGAGGAGAGATTGTAGCTTGGAAAAAGAAAAAAAAAAACTTGGATAAGATTGTCAAGTAAAGCTTGGGTTGATGTAGGTCTTTTACTTGTGTTTTTCTTATATTTGAATGATCTCTCTCTTTTCTCTTATTTTCTTGAATAAATATTCCTTATGAAAAAATGTATTAGAGTTTTAGATGGATTGGATGCCCTTGATTTAAGATTTTGTTCTTAACTTTTTCCTCTTGAATTGTTGCCATATTCTTCCTCTCTTATTGTTCCTTTTTGTTGTTATGCAAATGTTGGTAGTGGGCTTAGGAGCATCCTTACACTAGGAGATTTAAGGAGAAAGATTGATGCTTGATAAGCACTTTTGCATTTGGCTTGGAAGCCCTTGTGCACATTGACTAACTTATGTGAAAAAGAAATTAAAAGCATGTTCTCTTTCCCTAATAAAATCTTGTTATCTTCCATGTGACTTATGTTCTCTTGCTTTATTTCTCTTAATTTATTATTATGGATTTTGGCACTCTTTTTGTGATCTTTGAAATCCCTTATACCTATGCATATGGAGTTGATGGCATGCCTCTTTCCCTTGGGCTTGGGGGAGGCTATGCATGGACCTCACTCGGTGAGAGTTTTATGTAATGATGCCTATAGGATGGGTGGTCAAGCACCTTCCTTTGGTCTATTTTGGAGCTTTTAAGAATGGATTAGAAATATTCAACTTGAATGTAAGTGTTTACTTCTTGGAGCTTGGAGATTGAGATTGAAGCATGATGGTTGCTCTCTTATGTATTTGTTTATTCCAAACCTTTTTGTGTTGTTAATAAGATGTTTTCCCTTTGAACCATTGTGAAAAAACAAGGTTTTATTGAGGACATGTTAGATCTTGCAATCTTGGATATTTTATTTATGGATTCTTAAAAAGATTTTAAGAGACTATGATCTTCGTTTATGATTATATCCCTATTTATATTGTTGGAAGTAATTGAATTTATTGAATAAGTGTTGTGAAAGGGATTCTACCTCCTATTTTAAATTATTTTCTTCTTAATGCAAATGGTTGCTTGTTGATATAGGGGAAAAAAGTATACATATTGTATTATTTTCTATTAAATTGATCATATGACAAGTGGAATGTTTTAAGATCTTGATATAATATGCAATAAGAATGTTATTGATGAAATAAGGTGTTAAAGCTATTTTTGTAGTATTTGAATGTAATACATACTCTTGATAATAAATAAATAAAAATAAAAATAGTGAAATAGTTTTAAAAGAAAAATATATTACTTATTGTTTTCCTTCTTTTGAATCTCAAAGAAGATTATGACTACAAATGAAAGGTTGATCTCTTCATAGGGGTTATTGTTTGCATCTATTATGATAAAATAATATTCTCCTTATCACCATCTCTCTCTTCCTCTTTTTTAATTTATGAAAGTTAAAATTTATTTTAGGAAGTACAGGTTACTATCTTAAAATCACTCATATAACAAATCTTATGTTTTAAGTTGCTTAAAATTACTCTAATCAACCTGATATTCATTTACAATAATATTAAACAAATAAATTTAAGAGTAGTTAGCTTCGGTACATGATTGAATTATCATCTTGTGATTTACATATATATAGGGTTTTGCATATAGATATATGAATATTTAATTTTGATAATATATATATATATATATATATATATATATATATATATATATATATATATATATATATATATATATATAATCTGGATTTATTGGAGAAAATAAAATCAATAATTTTTTTTTGAAGTAAAAAAATGTATTTACATTGAGTTTATATATGTAAACCATCTTATCTTCATATTGGAGTGGATTATAACAAATCAAAAATGAGAAATAGATTTGAGAAAAAAAAATTATTTGGACCATAAGAAAATTTAAGGATTTTTAAAGAATACCTAGATCATAGGGTTTAGATTAGTTCAATCCTATGACTCTCATTTATTCCTTCACTTGCGAGTGGGACCACTTACAAATGGGAAAAAATATTTTGATCTTGAAATTCAAATTCAAATTTAAATTAATTAAATTTATTTTTGGTGGCTTACATGGAATTAATAAACTAGTTTTAATTTATCCTTATAAGAAAATAATAATTAAGTATTCAAAGAAGGGTTGAAATATATTTTATTTTATTGTTTCATTTTACATTAATAATTAAATAAAATGGTTTTATTTAATTCTTTTGGTAAATAATATTTAATTATTAGTAATAAATAATAATTAATTATTAGTAATAAATAATAATCCAAGAAATTTAAGTGGAGTAAATATGATTTAGTTTTTATGTTAAATTTTGAATTAATTTTTAACCGATTAGTTTATTAAAAATATTTTTACATTTATTTTCTTGGAATTATTTATGGGATGGATAAATCTTTATAGGATAAAATAACTATTGTTCCCTTGATTTTTATAAGGCATCTTTTAATTATTTGATTGGAAATGATTATTTAAACATTTTATTAAAACATACTTAACACATCTTAATAATAATTACTAATATTTTTAAAATATTGTAAATAATATTGAATTATTTGAAAATAATGATTAATAATTATTTAATGCATCATTTATGAAATTGGGTTTTCAATGTCCAGTTAATTTATTTGTTTGGTTAAAGAAACCTTAGTAGTAAAGTGAAATTAGTAGTGACACATGGACTTAGTCTACTTGTGCAAATAATATAGTTTTAGTGGTTTTAATAATTAAAAAAAAATTGTTAGTGTTTTTATGAGTTTTATCTAGGTAAAATTTTGGTCATTACAACATCATCTTCATTGAATTCATCAAACTATTACAATTGACTAAATGCACACTCTCACTTATACTCTCACACATGCCATTATAGGCTTATTACTTTAAATGGAGATTATATAAATGTTGTCACTTAGATTTGCGCCCTTTGAGGAGATGTCTCAGCTCTCTTCATCCAAGTGGCATAATTGAAACACCTCTAGGCTGTGGATAGCCCAATAATAAGGTGAATCTTTAGATAGGGCTAGCTCCCTTGATGTATCACTTGTAAATCACTACTACACCTAAACTTGTAAGAAAAAAAGCAGAGAAAACTGAAAGTAAACTATCATAAAGGAGGTGATACACTAAATTAGTTTATGAATACCAACTAGTTGCATGTTACACATGATAACAAGGGACTAACTAAACATACAATTCTCCAATCTGCATCTTCTCACATCAATATTTCATTATGAAGTTGTGGTGAATGTTTAGGCTAGGAGGACTAGACAAGAGGCCTAAAATGACACTATTTGAATAGAATAACTCACTCAACCTTGACATATCAATAACAAACTTCACATGACATGCAAGAAGAAGCTTTCCAAATGCAAATAGGTGAGAGAATGAGACAACATGCTAAGGAAATAAGAGTCATCACTAAGCAAGATCAATCATCTAAGTATAACACATTATGAATAGTCATAGAAGAGGTAAAAATCATTAGTCTTTATTGATCCATGGTATGAAAATGAGTAGGGCTTCACCATACTCAACTGGAACATAGTTTATAAAAGCCAAAATGGCTAGTTCTTATAGAAATTGAGAGAGAAAGGAGAAGAGAGAAGTCTAAAGGTCACAAGGACACTTGTTAAGCTGATAAAATGAGTTACATGTGCATGATAAGAGGATGTGAAATGGACCATGCAAGGTCAGGAAGTACAAGTGTCCATACAAGGCATGAAACTCTTGGAAAGTGATATGAATTTTTTTGTGTTGGCTCAGAAAATTACCTTCATCATTCACACCTGATTGAACATCCCAAAACTAACTATGGGAATATCTAATGATTTTAATGATATGGAAAGGTTTCATACATGTCTCTCCATGCATTGGTTGCATTCCTAGTCATCTACAAACTTATGAAAATGAGCCATCACTATCTACAATTTAAGAAAACTCCTCTTCCATAAACCTTGCACACTTGGCTTCCAAAAAGGCATAAGTTTTCCATGAAAATTCATATAATGGAGTGGATGACACTTTTCAAGAATATCCATGGCCTTAGAGGCATCAAGAACACTTTAAAAAGACTTCCACTTGAAGTTTTCACCCTTCCCACTATCATGTTCACTATGTCATTTTTGGCTGGCTAAGATGAGAGCTCTTGTAGGCATACTTAAGAGTTTTTTTAAGTAATTAAATGGATATATATAGTTATCTTAAGTCTTAATATTCCTTCCAAAGTTTATTTCATCTCTTGAAACCTCCTAGAACCTACACAATACACAAAACAATCAAGAAAAGTAGCTTTCTACCTTGTCTGTACATATTGTGTATAACTAATCATGATGGTATGGAGCCTAACTTAGTAATATACAACATAAAATAACTTTCATGGCAAAAATAGTCTAGTAGAGTAGTTTTAAATCATCATTTCCTTCATGAGGTCTATAACCAGGGTTTAGGCTTGTTTTACTCTCTTAAGCTTTTTTCATAAAGATGGAACATTGGACAAGGAAAATAATGCCAAAAAATGTTTTTTTAGGACCTTATACAACTCATCCTAACCCATTGAGTCTCCATTCAAGAAATTCAAGTAGATATGAGCCTCCAAAATTGCTCTATCGAGTTCTTCCTTTCATTTACACAAGCCTAATGTTGCTTTTGAGCCAAAAATAGATTCCAATATAATTTATCTACCTTCCAAAAGCTTGATCACCTTTGTTATAAAAAACATTACCAAATAAATTTTAATTCTCTACCAAGGTTCTAAGTAAAAATGACCTTTCATTTGGGCTCTAGGCCTAAACCTGCGTAACAGGCCTGCTTACAAACTTCAGGGTCTGGGACCACCTGTTGAGTTTCATTATTTATTTATTGGTATATTATGATTGTATATGTTTTATCCAAATTTATAAACCTATTTTAAAGGTTATTTTGATTCCTGACCCACCCTTTTCACCTTATTCACCAAAACCTGTCAGTTTACACTCAAGGGGAGTGCCCTCTATCTAAGACAAAATAGAGGGAAATTATCATATTTTTATAGACAAATTTTTTTTTTTATGGGATTATCCAATCCATAAATATGATTTTTACAAAAAATTATCCTTTGATCAGGTCATTTGACCCTTCAAAAGCTTCAAATTCCAAGACAGACTTGTGTGAAATGGATTGTATGCAGGGTTTCCTCTAATGGACTGTGTGTTACTTGTTTGGGGATATTTTTTTGATTTTATTTTATGATGATATATTATGGATACCATAATGGTCATGATGAGGGTGTCATATGTCTCTCTAATAGTTCAACTCCATACATACTTCCCATACCCTGACCAGTCAAGACTATGTATAACCCTAACTATGTTTCCTTATTTTGGAGGGCACTTGTGGGTAGTCTTGCATGTTTTAGGTTTAAAGATAATTACTGTGAGCCTCTTAGAGTACCTTAGGGTCATTTATAATTTTTTGGACCCATTTTTTCACCTTGGTTATGTACTATCAACATTGAAAGTACTACTTCTTGCTCACTACCTGTAACAATCAACAATGGTTGACCTCATGAGGTAAAAGGCCCTATAGGCAACCATCACCATTGAAACATGTGACAAGTATCTTTTGGAAATATTATGGGGTATTCATCAGTCACCTTACATCAACCAACTTTAGTATCTTTATGTTTAAAATCTTACTATGGATTGTGTGCTCCTACAGTTGGTTGTAGGTGGGCAATTTTGGAAATAGGCACACCTGTAGATGCTAATGGGAGACAAAACATAGTATACCATCCTCCTTAGGTGACCCTTCTACTCCTTGAAATGCATTTTCAATCAATAAGTTCATCTAGACATTAAAATATTCCTTATACTACCAACTTTGAAAATAGAGTTGCTCAAGGACTCAAATTCTTGTAGATGTTACTGCTTAGAAATAGTGCATAAAAATGCATCTTTAAGGTTCTCAAAAACCATTATCCCTTAGTCATCTTCCCTCCAAAATTTGTATAATCATTTTCCTATGTAAGGGATGAAATATTTGGTCATTAAGAGGCATTTTAATTCTTTGAAACCATGTTATATTCTATCAACCAAAAGGCCCAGACCTCTATTTTCTCATTTTAGGGATCTGATCCCTGAACTCAGTCATCACCTTGTTAGAAGGTGATCTTCAACCTTGTTTAGTAAACTAGCACTCAAGGAAATAATACCATGATATTTTACCAATACTAAGGCCTTTAGGAGAGTTTCATCACTTATTAAAACTCTTCAAAATGGTTCCTCAGCTCTGTGGTACCACATGTAGGTGGTTATTCTGATGCACAGGTAGTAAAGTACAAATATGGATTGTGTGAATTATAATTAGCCTTCAATGGTTCTATGATTATCTCCATACCTCCAAATGCACTCTTCACACCCTAAATTATTTAAATCAAGTGTCAATGCCTTCTCTCAACATTGCACCTTTCTATAGGCACCTGTGTATGCTCATTCTTGGCTGCTTGTGTACAGATATATCATAGACTATCATCAAGGTATTTTTGTGATAATTTGGGGGTCTAATATGACTATTCACACAACAATGATTTTTTAAAAACATTTTATAGTCTCTATTTTTCATCTATAAGTGTGATCTGAGCTCAAAAAACATGACTGTAACTGAGAGGAGGCAAAAAGTTAACTGTGAGTATGACAAGACTGGGTATAAAAGATACGGTCTAATGTTTTAAGGTCAAACATGAAATTGAGGTGGTATTTATAGAATTTAAACATGGAAAACACCATATCCTAATCATATTAATCCCTTGCATAGAATACAACCTTCTACAAGTAGTGAACTTGACTGTTATTCCACCTAGATCATCAACTTGCAAACTAAACTAATTAGTCCATGAGATCTTTACCAAACATGAAAATAAGCATGGAAAGTAACTAAGAAGAGATCCAACATCCTTTGGATTCAAAATTACCAATTATATTGTATGGACCTATCCAAAACAAATCAAAACCTATAAGGTGCATAAATTAGCAAGAAAATTGGATAGATCAACTTCTTATGGATGGTTCATAAAGCACAAGACACCATTATTTTGTAATAAAACATAAAATTAAATTTTATTGAGTGTATAAGACACCCCCAAGATCATTTTGCCTTAAACCTCTCTTGTTGACTGTACCAAGTACAAACCTGAGGATCATTCTTACTTGCCAAGCCTAGTGGAAGAAGAGAGAAGAAATTTTCTTCATTTATTTGAGATTATGATCAAAATGATCACTATAATGAGTGTATGGAATACCAAGGGATATTATTTAAATTTAATTAGTTGTAAGAGTTTGTACAATTCCATACACCTCATTAAATTCTCATTTTCTCCAAGAAAACTACCTTTTCTTTTGAATAACCTACCACTTTTCAGTTATAAATAGTTGATTAAGACATATGAGGACACATGTGGCATGAAATCATCTTTGTAAACCTTCACATCTCCCAAAGAGGTTGTACAATTCATTAAAATCTCCATTAATGACCTTCAAAATGATATATTAACTAATTAGACTAAGATTAAGGCTAAAATGACATTAAAGTAGGTCAAATAGATTATAATACACCCTATGACATAATATTAGACCCATAAAAATCATTTTTTTTCCTATAGGGGTACCAATTTGATCTACAGGGTCAAATTTGGTCAACAATAAACTCTTTCATAGTCCATTCTACACTTGAAACATCCCTCTTCTATGTTCTTGGAGAGCTCTGCTCCTACTCTCGCTCTCTTTTTCATTTCTTGGAGATTATTCACTCTGACTCTCCTTGGCCCTTTCCCTTCAAGTTTTAAATCTTATATGAAATTATTTGAATTCTAGAGTGTCTCTTCACCTTCATTATCCTCTTATAAATGCTCAAGATGTATTTGTTCATCATTTTGGGCTGTTACTTTCTTTTTGCATTCCATATAGGTAAAATGGTTGCATTATGAAGTCCAACAATTTTGAAACTACCATGGCAGCTAAGAAACCACCCCTATATGTATATTGGTGGTTAAAAAAATGCTAGGGTAGTTTTGTAATCTTGAAAAACCACCACTCAATGCAGACCAATAGTTTCATCATAACGTAAATTGTGTCAACTTCCAAGCACCATACTTTTGCATACAGACTCAGATTGGGTGATTTTTTTAAATTGCATAATTTTTTAAGAGGAATTAAAATATGCAATAATATTTATGTTTATAGAAGTTATTGATTCCATTTTTTTCCTTTGCCCCACAACCTATCCATTTTAACCATTCAACACACGTAATGACTTCCTAGATTGTACTGATGGTTGAGAAACTCAACCAAATTTGTTGGAACCATGTAGCTTATTAAAAGTGATTATTTTATGATGTTATTTATGCTACATAAGTGATGGAATACCGATGCTTCCCATTAGATATTCACAATCCCAAAATAACAAACAAACTAATGAAACCACACGAACACACAACTATTATTTTTGGTTGATGCAAGATTGCTTGTGCACCTTGGATGCTCCTGCATCAAACATTTTGGCATCATTGTCTAGGATGAAATTAATTATCTAATTTGAATTATCCTTGGTTTATATCATTAGTTTCAATTGTTGTGCATTGTGGATTATTTGGTTTGGTCTAGCTCATCCAATCTACAAATATAATTGATGATTTTTTTGGGAATTCCCCTATTTTTGTGATATCTCAATTTTAAAGTATGTGTGTCATATTTTAGTATACCTTTGTGGTATTGGATACTTATTTAAGGTTGAAAAACTAAACCATCTTGTGTATTTTTTAATCTTCAACTAGATTCTGATCAAGTGTTGTGGATCAGCTTAAATCTCTGATATTATTCTTCCTTTGTGAAGTGGTGACTCTGAATTGTTCTACATACCAGGTTTGCTTTGAAATTGTTGATTACAATAGTTGGGTGTTTGGTTATTCAATTTATCAATGATACAAAAGGAATCAGTACTACTCATTGAACTACATATTTAGGGAAAATTTATGTTCCTTTATAAGTGAATTATGTTGCAATGAATGTTATTGATTATAGAAGATTTATGAATTCAATAAAAGGTATGCACTTGTATGTTGGGTTTATGACTTCAGATTTTATGGATCAGTATTGTAATGGTTTAAGGACTTCCATTTATTTTCAAATTATATATATTCCCCAGGGTTCATTTATTGATCAAAGATGTCGATTAATATAGCTTGTTTTCATAATTTCCATGCCCCTTTCTCAAAAACCATAAGGAAAATGTTGCTCAAATTTATTGAAAATAATGCAGATAAGGGAGAGGGCCATTTAAAAGAATTTTTTTAGTGACCTTGAAATAGAGAATGAAAGTATCATGATTAGGTTATTCTTTCAAATTTTATAAGGGGATGATCAAGAATGGTTTCATGAATTGCTTCATAAAATCATTTTACTCTTGGGACAAATTCAAACATCTCTTTATTGAGGTGTATGGTGATAAAATTGATTGTACTCTTATTTTGTGTTTTTTGGTGATATTAAGGAGCAAGATGAGAATGTTCAATATTTTAATCTCAGATTGAAAAAAACCATCAAAAAAAAATCATGAGCGTTTGAGACCAAATATAGTAATGGTTATTTTGTTTTATTGTGATGTTTTTTATAATGATTAGAACTATTAATTATAAGAAATAATCCCGTTGACTCTATCATATGATTTTATTTTAGCTTTGAGTTATGATTGTGGTTGTCATGAATTTTGAATGTATAATGAAGGATCTAAACTTGATGTGAGTAACTATGACAGGATTATGATTTTGAATCTATGAATTCATATTGTGAATCAGAATCTACAGTGGTTGAAAAGTTTAGAAAGATAGAACAAAAGATAGATTAAAGTGGTGATGTTTGTCTTCTTGATCCACTAATCATTAAATTTTATGAATCCCATGTTGTAGATGTTTATGAGTATGATTGTATTGATGAGTTTACTTTATATGATATAGATCATGTTGAATTATCATAGTATGAAGTTGCAGCTAAGGAAGACCATGATATTGATTCTATTCAATAGTGATGATGTTTATTTTGTGTCTATGGATGAAGTGCTCCCAAATGCTAACCTAGATGAAAATGTATTAGATGAAATGTATTTTGTATCAATATGTGTTATTTATGGTGAATAATGACACAAGTTATTTTTTAATCTATTGATGCATCCCCATGTGTTGATAGTGACCAAGAGACCTTTGAGGCTTTCATGATAAATCTCAAACAAGATCTAGTTAATATGGTGTAGGCCTATGAGGTTTTCACATTTATTTAAGTGAAGAATTTGATGAAAGGAATGATGGGCATAAAAATCATGTTGAGAATTTATTCTCAACTCAAAATATTTTTGTTATTCTTGATGACTTTGTTAACTTGATAGTGCTTATGATGATTTCCATATTTTTTAGCAAGACTTATCACTATTTATCAATGAATATTACAAAGCATCTTTTCACAATGAGGAGACCCCAATTTCAAGCAATTAAGGTGATCAACAAGCTAAAACAAAGTCTACAATATCTTCAAAGTCGTCCACACTTGGTATGAATTTTATGAGTTTTGATTGTAAAATAGGTTGTCTTATCATATATTTTATTCTCTTGGATTCCATAGCACATTAGAAGCCCGATGTTGAACATGTTCAATCTCTTAATTCACAAAATAATGCATACATTCATTACAAACAATAATATTTATCTCAAGATCAATATAAATAAGACTTTTAGCAAGAATAAGCAATTTAAGATTTATAAGTTCTTGTTATTGTTCATAGTTCATCTTGTATGGAAAATTGCAAGAGTTTCTAAATTTAATGAATAGTTGAATCTGATGAGATGGGACAATTATTTATCCATACCACTTTTGGGTTTATTGAGCATGTAAAGGAGAAACAACATCCATTTATACGTATTATGTATTATTATTTCTTTCTTTTTTTTCCTTTGTGTTCATTATAATAAGTGATATGGTATCACAATAGTATTCAACTCATGCAAATATCTTAGTGTTGTTTGGCTAGATTTTGTTTGAAAAATATAGGGAAGATGTGAGCCTAATGGACAAGGTACAAGTCAACTTCCATCCAAAGAATATTGACATCTTTGGATACCCATAGGGGGTATCCATCCCAAAATTAGAGCCAATATTGGTGCCCAAAATGTTCCATCACATATTGGGATCCTTATGTTGAGAATATACTAAGTTTTTAGAATATTCACATGTGTTTTTTTCCACCCTTATAAGGATCCCTATATATTATCATCGTTATTAATCTCGTAAGTTTATTTTTCCATTCCCTTGCCTCAAGATTTGTTTTTCACCTTAGCCAAAATATCTCCATTCTGATCTAGTTTGATTGATTTCCCACAATCTCCATAAGGTCACATGATTTAATCCTCACTCCATTTATGTTGTGATCCACTCAGGGCTATGACTTTGTCTAATTATCTAGATGAAATGACCCTTGTGAAACAAACTAAATGCCCTTATGAACTTTAATCTCATTCATAACCATTTATAATTCCCTAGGTCTAGGATCATTGTATTGATAACTCCCTATAACCAATTTAACACCGTAACCCATTATCACAAAGCTTGGAAGGCTATTTTATCCCTTCAATATATCATAGGTGGTTCCAATCCCATTTAGTGAATTTTCATGGAACAGATGATCACTATGATAGTAGTATTTTTTAGAGGTTCTATATTCAAACTTAGGCATGAACAAAGGTGAAGCTGGTGACTTATGAAAATTTTGGTCACAAATTCCTAAGCACAGACTCCAAGTGGGTATAAATTAGAGTGAAATGTGAAATGGTTTTTCACAATTCAAGAAGTGGTAAAAGTTATTTTGTGGACTTTGTGACCCTATTACCAATCGATAGTTGCCTTAAGTCTTATTACCCATGAAGTATGTGGCCAATCAAAAGTTACCGCTTGGAAAGGAATAAATATATGTAAATTATAAGGCATTGTAAATAAAATAATGGGGTTATGCATGGATTTTTTAAGTAAATAATTCCCACAAATCTTGTGACCATGTGGCCAATCAATTGTTGCCATGTGGACCAAACAAATAGTAGTAAGTGAATAATAAAACAATGGACTTCATGGCCTAAAAACTTCATGACCAATAATTTGATGCCACATGGAATTATTTGGGTTTACAAGGCACATTTTGTAAGTGCAACTAAAAGGAGGACCATATAGAGTCTATATCCCATAGCCAATTAGAGGCCCCTATGAGTCCCTATTACAGCCTAAACATAACTTGACTTGTCAACCACTCAAATGTCATTTTCCATGTAAGACACAAGGAACATACGAAAATAAAATGGAATGCAAACCCATGGTGATAAAAAATCATATTTTTAAATTATACGTATCCACAAGATCACTTGAAGACTTTCAAATAGCTCGAAGGTCTCTATGAACCTCATGCCCCATGACTAGCAAAATATGGCCACATGTCTCAATGTGATCAATCATGAAGAACCAAAAGAGAAAAGTAGCATGTGGACTCAATGAACATGAAGCCATGAGATTGTGCCATAGGGATAGTCAAAGTGTTTTCCATCCATTATCCTAAATTTGATAGTCATCTCCACATCAAATGCCTATCATGGGGCCACATTGAGCACCTTAAGGCAAAATTATAGGGGAATGATTTTTCACTCATATATTGAGAAATACAAATCCATTTTGAGATTGGTTGGTCTTGTTGTAAATATCTTAATGAGAGCTACACACTGATCTTAGAATTGGAGATAATTGATGCATACTCGAATCCATATTTATGACTAAATTTTCTATCTCTAATTTTCTTCATGATGAATTAACAATGCACAAAGTAATATGGTCACCTAAATCAAGATGGGAATTAGGAGTGCATATGATTTTGGAGGTTGTGAAGTGTCACAAATTGACCCACTAATCACTTTTGAGTAATTCATACATGCTCCTTTGATAATGGTGATTGGTCTCTAGGAACTAAAATGATATCTTGTGCAAAGTCATGTTGTAGGCAGTCTTCCTTTTCTATCTTCATTATTTCACTTTAGAATGTATGCCATGGTGTGTTTTCAAAGGGATATTTATGCATATTGGATACTAAAATTTTCATTTTTAATATCATGTTCTATAGCAAATTTTGTGTTTTCTCCATGTTATGTGTGATCATAAATTATTTACACTTGAGTAATCTTGAGATCCCTTACCACTTGTCAATTGATGCCCAAAAATATACTTGAGTGATCTATTCATGAGTAATAAGGATATTTAATTGGTTGATAATGTGATACATCCACTTGAAGATAGTTTTTTCTCACCCCTACCTTTGATGAGTTGTTCTCTTGAGTATTCTTAAAAACCAAAGGGAAATTTGTATAAATAGATGAAGTTTCTTCTTCATTTGTATATGTTATCCAATATTATAGCCTATCTTGAGCTCCATATTGAGCATAAAATGTATGTTTTATCACTACTCCAATAGTGTGTAAGTTATTTCTTTCCACAATGATTTGTAGACTCTAGAATCACAAAGAATTCCTTAATAAGTGGTAAATTTTCAATAATTGATTATTGGGTATTGAGTTCTGATATGTTGTGTAATTTTATTGGGATAAGATTATGAAATACTTTAATTTATTTTTTGTTGTGATGTTCATTAATTTTTGAGGTCACTTAATTGTATTATGTGAATGATTATTAGCATATTTTGGGGCTAATTTGGGGGTGAGATATTCAAGGTATGTCACACTTGCTTCTTTCCATTGTGAGTGTTTATGTAAGGACATGTAGGCCTTGAAAAAGCTATATTTACTACATGATGTTCTAGTTTTGCACTTCATTTGTGCTTTCCCAATGGATAAGACATGCTTAGTGAAGCTAATTTTATTACCTTTTTTACATTATGTTTTTAGCAATTTGTTTTGTGAGGCCTCCATTCCTTTATGATGCAAATTTTGTATAGATATCTATTTGTAAGTAATATTCCTTTGAGATTTCCTTTCCTTTTACATACATATATATTGAGATATTTTTTATTATCATGCACTCTAGTTTATAATTTTAGAGTCAGCTTCATTGGTACATATGAATCCATGAATAATGAGTCTACAAGCTATATGTGTTTTTATTCACATCCATTTGTTTCAATATTTTTATATATTCTAAGTAACTTGTGATTATTTTTTAAGTGACAAAAAGTTAGGCAAAGTAATCATAGTGGTCATGTCTACCATCTAGATTTGTGTTCTCTAAAGCTTATTGTGCATTGTAAATTATTGTAGGGTCTCTCCCCTTATTCTAGCAGAGTCAAAAGAGTAAGGAGTAGGCCACCTCTCATATTTTTTTACCTTAAGTCCCATGAAAATTTAGTGAGAAGAGTCAATAGGCCTTGTTACTACAATGGCCCATCCTCTATTGTCTCTTATTTGCCCACTAAATCCTAGGGTGTATATTTGAACTCCAACACTCTACAAGACCATATGGTATTGGTGTCCACCTCACCTCCAATCATTTCAAGAACTCATGTAGTCGTCATTCTTCTCTATATCTCCCAAGAAATAATGGGGTACACACCAAACATTTTTTAGGTGGCATCTACTTATGTACAATTGGTAATAAATCCACTTTTTCTTTTAAAGATGACATTATGCTTCTCTCATAGCCCTATAAGGGTGGAAAAATGAGAATATAGTACATACCACTGTAACCCTTTTTATATTTCATATTTTATGTCAATTAATAATCAATCTTTCTTATAAAATAGTTATTTTTCCCTAGATGGGCTTGAGAATTAAATAAACCTTGGTAATATTCCATGATAGAGATTTCTTAGAATGTTATAGTTCTAACTGACCCTCCATATAAATGCATCATTTGGGACAATCATCAAATATTTATAATTTTAGATTTTCTATGTTTGTAAGAAATCAAAATCATGAGAGTTTTACCTCAAATTGATACCAAGCTTATTTGGCCTAATGTTGTATGTTTTTATACCAATAATTAGCTAGGAAATAAAAGTACCATTACCATTCTCCTACCACATTTTGAAGTATGTGTCATCGACTAGGGTAAAAACCCTACCAATGGAGTTATTTGTATCTTGTTTGATGTTAAGGGAGGATCTTCTATGTCTTGTCAATTTATATGCCTCTAATGCTATGGTTGAGTAGACCTTATTTTATCATTGGTTTGTAGATTATATTACTAAATCTAGTTGAGATTTTATGTGGTTTTTTATATGGTTGAATCCATAAATGACAAATAAGACATCATTTCCATACACTAGTGTGTTGGTTAGATGGAATCAAAGTTTTATATAGACCAAGAGCTTGGAGTGTTTGACCCAAAACTGAACTAGTGCAATGAAACTAACACTCCATCGTTTAATTGGTCTAATATTTGACAATACCATAATAGAGTCTTTAAATGCTTTGATATATCAATTTTATCAAATCAATGTCTCTTTTTTAATTCTTGATTTGATAAACATATCAATGTTGTTCCTAGTGTTTTTTTATGTAATCAATATCCCATTGACTTTTATATTTCATGGTGAGGAAAACTAGCCAAGGTTTTCAATATCCAATTTTATCTCAACACATCTCACTTGGATCATGAATGAACTTGTGTTCACATTCATAGTGTGTCTCAACCCAACTCTAACAAGGGTTTTATTAAGTGGCAATAAAATGCGATCAAACACACCACCACTTTTGCTCAACCTTTGGTATGAAACTTGTGGCTATCCATTAATGTTCTCATGAGGCCTCGTCTATGGATCTCACTTGCCTCAGACATGAGATTTAATTACATCCTTTTCATATTTTTTTGCAAGTTCAAATGACCACTCTTCCCAAACCCTAATTTTATTCAATTTTAATGAGTCCTATAGCACTCAAATTCATGCCTAAATTTACTATCTTAAGATTCAGGACCATGTTTCTAAATAACTCTTTCAACACCTTCATGACCAATACTTGATGGATCGAATTAAGTCCATTGAAAATGTAGGGTAAAATTTGAAAATTTTATCTTGATATCTTACAATATTTCTATGGCCCATTTTACCCAAGAACTTTTTGTTCAAACATGCCTTAAATTGGCGCCTTGTTAAGCCACATGTGCGTAATGGGTGGCTTGCAATTAGATTTTATCCATTGATGAATCACATGAAGTGGTTCTCCAAATTTCCAATGACAAATTTTTAGGTGTCGATGGATTCCTTTCAAATTTTATAAAACCTTATGAAATAATATTGTTGGTCTTTATATTCAAAAAAAATTTGGAACCTTTCAAATATGGATCATTGGGACATACTATTAACATGGGAAACATCAATTTCATTCTAAAATTAGGAAATTAGAGGCTTATTACTCTCCTGGATGTCTCTATAAGGACTATTTTAAGGGACCTTTCAATTAGACTTTGAGACCTTCTACCTCTTATTGTCTTCCCAAGCAAACAAGCTTTATTAAGAGTAGATATGTTTTCGATAACATATTGGCCATCCCTCTAAACAACCTTAATGTTTTTCAAAATAGTCATTGATAAATCCTATGACATGATTGAATGCCTTGAATTCTCATCATTCTTCAAGCTATTGACTTTGGTTCTATATTACCAAGTATGTGGTTATGGTTTTTAAGGATTCTTAAACATGCATTACCATTGATGGCCAACAATATATCCAATTTAGATTTTTTCATTTTATTAGAAAACTTTTTCCTCTTTCCTCTTTCCCCTCATCTTTTTTTCTTATTGATGAAGATTTTTTTTTCTACTTGTTAATTATGCCTCCAAAGGCTTTGTCAAGGAACTTTCTACTTGTAAATGTCTTGAAAACTCATCAATGATCAAATTTTTATGACTATTTTCTTACTTAGGCTAAGGACAAACCTTTATTTTTAATGCCATGGGATTCTTAGATATTTTTTGTTGTGACTTGAGTTCTAGAATTCAATGGGTTAGACTCAATTCTACATGTAGCCTTTCCTACCATTCCCCCTTTGGTTTTAAAAATACAATAGGAAATGGTTTCAACATGGGTAAATGTATAAACTTCTTGGCACCCTCTTTACCTTCCAATCCTCTCCTACATATCTTTGTATGTGTGTCCTCATGAAAATATTTCAGTTTGGATTATAAAATCCCTTTCCTTGGATATTAAATGTTTGATATGATCTAAAGTCCTTGTTGCTACCATTCTAAATCCACCTTCAACCAATTCAAAAAAATGGGATTTTATTTTGTCTAATACTAAAGAGAGTAGTTTTTTTCTTTGTGTGGATTTGGACCTCTATTATTTGCTAAGATGTGTTGGGGATATTGGCCTTATTAATCTTTAAAAATAATGCATGACTTTGTGTGATAAGTGGATTATGTGTGTGATTGATGGAAATGAAGCTTGGAAGATTCTCCTTGGGAATTTCATTTCTTCAAGAAGCCCCCATGGAATAAAAGCTTGGAAGGGATTGATGTTACATTATCTCCTCATAATTTAATTCCCTTTCAAAATAACCAACACCATTATGACTAAAAACATATGGAAATCTTGGTAGTGCATCAAACCTATCTTGGTAGTGCATCAAACCTTAGCTTCTTTGGGTGGGAAATTGCTTTAGGAATGGCTTTTCCATTAACAACCGTTACTTATGGTGGTCTCCTCTGTTTGTTAGCAATATGAACCTTCTTTATGAATCCCTAGAGTGAAGGCCTTGAAATATTTTTAGAAGGGGAATTTGTACAATATCTAATATTTTCTACAAGGATTTTCATTACTGAATTGTTTAATCTTCTTTCAAATCCAAGTTCAATCTTACACAAGGGTATTTTGAAACTTAAAGTTGATCTCGTTTATGAATATGATGTTTAAAGCCTTTGGATTTAAATACAATTTATGTAGATTGGTTAATATTTTATTTAAATATACCTATGTGGTTATTGAGGTTAATAGTGATTTTACTGAGTCTATGGAACTTTAGCAATCTATTAGACAAGGTTGCCCCTATCCCCCTCTTTGTTTGTTATTGAAGCTGAAGCCCTATATTTTTTATTAAGAATATCTATTATTGGTCCCCCAGTTAAAGGCCTCACATTGCCAAATGATTTTGAATTGATTGATATCTTATTTTTTGATGATAGCACATTATTTTTCCTATTTGAAGAAGATAACTTGAAGCAAGTTACCTCTAGAGTTGAGGTGTATTGTTTTGCCTCTAGTTCTAAATTTGCCATGCCTAAGTCCTTTATGACTGGGTAGAAAAGAATATGCCAAATTAGATGGAGGATTTTGGATGGGTATGGAAATGTGATGTAGAGGGCTTCATATAATTTTTCATTCATGCATGAAAATAATAAGATCATTCAAACAATACTCACCTCTGCCACTATCTCTTTAGGTTGATCCTGTCTTATTTTGCCTTATTCTTAACTCTTTGGTTTTTAAACTTATTTATTTTCCTTCAAAATATAAATATCTATTATTACCATTCATTATTCACTCAGTGGCCATACTATTTACCTTCTACCAATTCAAATACTTAGCATCTTGACTTGTCTTTCCATAGTTGGTCCTTGCTTGCACTAAATCTCTTTAAGTAGAATAATGCTCAATGAAAGTTTAGGGCTTCACTTCAGGTTCTGACCTTCATTATCACACATATTTAAATCCCATCTAATCTCTTAACTAAATTTAATACCCTCTATAAGAAACTTCCATAACAGATTTTACTTTTGGCTTTGTCATTGTGTGTTCTACTAGCCTTTGTTTGGACTTAATTGCCTAGTACGACATAATATAGTCTTAACCTGAAAAACTAACACCAATTTAAAATACCCTCTATGAAATTATTGATATCCAAAAAATTTAACTCCATATTTCATTCTTTTGTTCCCTTTTTCAATCCCTTAAAGGTCACTAATTAGGTCTTTAGGTCTCTTAGGGTTCTATTTAACACACAATCGTCAATATCTAAAGGTACACATTCCGTATAAGTAAATAAACTTTAAAATATATTTACACACATTTAAATAAATATACTCACCAAATTTTAAGAATTTATAATGGTTAAAACTTCATAAAATTGAAATTCTTTCTTGAAACCCTAGCCATAGGGTTAGTCTTCTATAGACCCGAGAAGGTTGATTTTGGATTTTTAAACTTCTAGTAAGGTTTCAACTCACTGTGAAAGTTTTTTTAGACTTATTAAATGAAAATAATATTTTTTAAACTATTGGAATCTCATTTCCTTATCTCTGTCTATGTTTTCTATCAATAAACGGCTTGACTATGCATATTTAATAGGGATGTATATGTTTGCAAGGAGATAGAATGACAAACTAGTGCTATTGAAAGGTTTATAACCTCTGGGAAAGATTAGTGACCTCTATAAAAAATATTTATATGCCTTAAAAATATTTAAAGTCTCATTGACAACTTTTTTTTCATTTGTTTTCTTTGTACATAGTTTGACAGTGTGAGGTTTCCCAAGAAACTACAGGCATGTGTTGGATCACTGGTCCATAGACACAAATCAAAGATGTTTTAAATCACTATGAATAAATAAATAACATGTAAATAATATTTTCCAATGTAAAATGAATAAACAACCTACATATTAATGATATTTACAATTTTCACATAGATTTCTTTTAGAACATTTGAACATAGTCAAAACAGAGTGTGAACAACTGATCCTCTACCTTGAGAATCCTTCTTGATGCCTTTTATAATGACCCTTATATTGTTATAAATTAAAATTAATTTCATATAACATATAATACACAATCAAAAGGCCTACAAATTTAATCTTTATTGATCACAAAACAACTTTACTTTGTAATACAGTCATTTCATTGCTTTATACACAGTAATAGGGTTCACAATCTTGTTTCCAAATACAAGAAGATTTATTTTATTTTTTCCTTGGGTTTTATCTGAATTATAATTTTGAATCCAACCCCCCATACATCTCCTCACTCTCACTTGAATACAACAAAAACATTTACCGTTCTTTTATTGTCATAACTCACCTAACTAACTTATACGTTACAAAACTACCTAACTATTATCATAACCATCAAGGTGACTCATAATATGATTAATGTATGTGTTTATACACATTTGACCACCTAATACAACCTAACCTCAAAACTTCAACATTGAGACCTCTTGAAACAAGATGGATATCTCTTAGACTTTACATTGGAATTTGAAAATTCAAATTAAGGGTTTCGGTAGGAAAATGCCAAAGCAACCCTACTTCAAATTTGACACCATTACAAAAACTATAAATGACTCATAAATACCTAAGATGACCTATTATGACTCTCAAAATAATAAAATATGTGAAATACACTAATATTTACAATGAGGTAGTGATGCTCCTGCATTATACTCCCAAGGAGCAAGAAAACTTTCCATGAAAGTTATAAAAGGTTTTGATTTTGATGGTTCTTTGCAGCATCCTTCTTCCACCTAGATCTTAAGGCCTATGTGAAACATATAGACCTTTTGGATGATTTATAAAACTCATGATGGCTCCTCCTTTGTTATTCTCTCTCTTATTTTTCATCTTGCTTTGCATTCTCAATCTGATCATGGTCAACTGCTACTAATTACTTTGCCTCCAAATACCTGCACATAAATCAAACAAGTCAATCAAATCCACTTAATTTTTTCTCTCTTGGAGTTCACGTTATTTATTTCAATTGCTTTCTCTCTAGCTACTAACTCTCCTTCTTTATCTTGACTCAATATTACTCTCAATGTCAACTCAACTACCATGATGGTCTCCTTGTCTCTTATGAGACTCAAATCATATGATCCTTCAATTATTTTCTAACACATCTCATTATCCTCTATTTTATACTCATACATCTCTCCTTTATCTTCCATTGGTGCCAATTAAGACACTTCAATTTGCTATCATGCAAACTTTTCAAGCACTTCAACATGTGCTTCTTCTTCCTTCTCTATTGTTGCCACCTTACGGATGTCAAACACCTCACTATATGCTATTTTACTTTCTTATCCTTCAAATAACATGTTCATTAGTTTCAAGGTACTATCATATAACTCATCTTCCTCAATATTCATATCAACACATTCATCAAACACAACTTAGAAATGAATACCTTGTACTTTTTGGCTATCTTCCAATCTTTCTTGACTGAAACTTACCTCCTTATTGCTTGTCACAAGGCATGGTACTAGTACAACTTATCTTTCTCCTTCCTTTTCTTCACCTAATGGCTCACCTTCTTCAACATAGCAAAATATTAAATCACCAAACTCAGTTGTCCATTCGACTTGCTCTTCACTATTAACATGTTGTTCATGCTTCCAATATTCATGTAATTCTTCACTTGTATATACACATGTCAAAATTCATTAGTATTACCCATTATAGCATTTTTTACCCCTTCATTTATCCTTTTAGGCTGCCTTGCATTCATATTCATCACTTGTATTCTCCTCTTTTCAATCAACTGCTTGAGAGGCTATATCACCTTCCTCTTTATGCATACTTAGAATCTGGGTCTCAACTCTTCCAAGATTTTCTCTAACCTTGTCAAAACCCCTTTCATCTCTACAATATCATTATCTCTCTCTAACTCTTGTTATTTTGATTACATCTTCTTCTTGTGGCATTTTTCACTCATCAAGCCCTTTATCTTTTTTACTCTTCACTATCTCTTTAGGTCTCTCTCTCTCTTTGACCTATCTCTTCTCTTCTTGACAAGCCTTAACACTTGCCTTCTTAACCATTCACTTGATATCTCTCACTTGACTCTCTCTCTCTCTTAGAGTCAATATTTTTCTCTTGTCCTCACTTGGGACTCTTATCTCTTTCTCAAGCTCATTTTTGAGCTTCTCTCTCTTGGAGCTCTCACTAGCTCTCTTCTTTTCTCTAAGCCTTCTTGGCTTAAGGGATTTGCCACACCTCTCAATTTCTTTCTTTTAACTTTATTTACCTCTCTCCTCACATAAATATATCCTCTTCACTCTTTCCTACAATCTTATTTAGTATTCACACAACAACATCTCAAACAATCTCAATACGATGTACTCAACAAATTCTTCATACAATTGTAATCAATAATGTCAAAAATTCAAAACATACCTTGCCTCAGAATACTCCTGATCTGATATCACATGATGCATATGGATTCATACAATATTTCATTTATTCATGAAAATAATAAACTCATGCAAATAATACTCACCCCTACCAATATGTCTTTGGGCTAATCCTGTCTTTTTTTGCCTTATTATTGACTCTTTGGTTTGAAAACTTGTTTATCTATCTTCAAATTTTCAATATATCTTAGTACCATTCATTATTCACTCAATTACCATATTGGTTACCTTCTACCAATTCAAATACTTAACATCTTGACTTGTCTTTCCATAATTGGTCCTTACTTGCACTAAATCTCTTTAAGTAGAATAATGCTCAATGAAAGTGCAAGGCTTCAATTCAAATTATAAACTTCATTATCACACAAATTAAAATCCACTTTATTATCCTAACTAACCTTAATACCCTCTACAATAAACTTCCACAATAGATTTTACTTGGCTTTGTCACTGTGTGTTCTACTAGCCTTTTTTTGGACTTAATTGCCTAGTATAGCATAATACATTCTTAACTTGACAAACTAACACCAATTTCAAATACCCTATATGTATTTATTTATATCCAAAAAATTTTAATCCATATTTCATTATTTTTATCCCTTTTCCAATCTCTTAAAGGTCACTGATTAGGTCTTTAGGTCTCTTAAGGTTTTATTTAACACATAATCCTCAATATCTAAAGGTACACATTATGTACAAGTAAATAAAATTTAAAATATATTTACACAAATTTAACTCAAGATACTCACCAAATTTTAGGAATTTATAATAGTTAAAACTTCATAAAATTAAAATAATTTCTTGAAACCCTAGCCACAGGGTTACTCGGTCTTCTACAAACCTGAGAAGGTTGATTTTGGGTTCTTAAATTTCTAGTGAGGTTTCAACTCACTGTGATAGTTTTTGGAGGATTATTAAACTAAAATAATCCTTTGTAAACTATTGAAATCTAATTTTCTTATCTCTGTCTATGTTTTCTCTCAAGAAATGGTTTGATTGTACATCTTTAACAGGGTTGCATATGTCTGCAAGGAGATAGAATGACAAACTAGTGCTCTTGAAAGGTAGATAACTTATGGGAAAGCTTAATGACCTCTATAAAAACTCTTCACATGCCTTAAAAATATTTAAAGTCTCATTGACAACTTTTTTTGTCATTTTTTTCTTTGTACATAGTTTGACAGTGTGAGGTTTCCCAAGAAACTACAGGCTTGTGTTGGATCACTGGTCCATAGATGAAAATCAAAGATGTTTGAAATCAATATGAATAAATAAATAGCATGTAAATAATATTTGAAAACATAAATTTTGAATTAAAAACTTACATATTAGTGATCTTCTACAATTTTCACACAAAAATTTCTTTTAGAACATTTGAACACAGTCAAAATAGGGTGTGAACAACTGATCATATACCTTGAGAATCCTCTCTTGATGCCTTGTATAATGACCCTTCTCTTGTCATAAATTAAACTTCATTTCACATAACATAGAATACAAATTCAAAAGGCCTGCAAAGTTAATCTTTATTTATCACAAAATAATTTTACTTCCTTCTCTTGTCATAAATTAAACTTCATTTCATATAACATAGAATACAATTTAAAAAGCCCTAAAAAGTTAATCTTTATTGATCACAAAATAATTTTACTTTATAATACAGTTATTTTATTGCTTTATACACAGTAACAGGGTTCACAATCTTGTTTCCAAATACAAGAATATTTCTATTATTTTTTCCTTATGGTTTATATAGATTATACTTTTGAATATAAACCCCAATACATCTCCTCAGTCTCACTTGACTACAATAAAAACATTTACCATTCTTTTATTTTCATAACTCACCTAACTAGGTATATGTTGCAAAACTGCCTAACTATTATCATAACCATCAAGGTGACTCATCATATGAATCATGTATGTGTTGAGACACATTTGATAACCTAATACAACCTAACATCCAAACTAAAACATTGAGACCTACTGAAATAAGATGGATATCTCATAAACTTTACATTGGAATTTGAAAATTCAAATTAAGGGTTTTTGTGGGAAAATGCCAAAGCAGCCCTAATTTAAATTTGACACCATTTTAAAAACTATAAATGACTCATACATACCTAATATGACCTATGATGAATCTTAAAATACTCAAACATGTGAAATAGACTAATATTTATAATGAGGAAGTGATGCTCTTGCATCAAAATGGCCTAACCAGCTAGTTAGATATTTGGGTATCCCATTTACACTTAATCCCTCTTTAAAATAGATGTGGGATTTGTTATTTGTCAAAATCAATAAAAACATTGTTAAATGGTAGGGTCAACTCTTTTCTCTTCCTAGTAGAATCCAAGTGTGATAGAAAGTGATTTCTTATAGTATTTACTATGTCTCTTACTAGCTCTTCAATAAAATCTAGATAAATCTCCTACACAAGATTATTATAGACTTTCTCTAGTCTAATGATAAGGAAAACATGAAAAGGCATGTTATTGCATGGAAGATTGTTGTGCTTCCAAAAAGTTAGGAGGCCTGGGGCTGAAAGACTTAAGACTCCAAGGTATTACTGCCAAATGGATTATCATAGCTTTGAAAGGGGGTGAACCTTGGAAAGTGTTGATAAGGCAAAATATTGTGAGAGGGTTCCCAAAGGAAAAGTGAATTGGAAAGGGTTACATATATCCGATCTCTTATCTGGTTATTTATTTTTAAAGGTTGCAAGGTCTCATATATTTTGCTCAATTTAGAAGGCTTGGTAAATGGTAAAACCTTTGGTTGTTATGCTTCCTTTGATAAGTGGTCTAGGGTCAAGGTATTAGGGTACATGTCCATATAGTGGAACCTTACTATCATTAGATGGTTGCTTTATTTGACCATGGGATATTCTACCTTTGTTTGGTTCTCTAAGAGTCTAAAGAGCTTTAGGAACCTATTTTCTTAGAGTGGATATGAATTATGGATTAAAATTAAGAGTAGGTTTCAAATTCCTTCCTCTCATTGAAGGACATACACCTTACTCTCTAAGGATCTTCAGTCTGTAAAATTTATATTTGCCTTTGATGAAGAAGATGAGTTTTGGGATAACATTAAATGGATTAATGACCCACCTCTTAATGAATTCAACATGAAGATGTTGTATAATAGGATTGATTTCTCTAAAATTCCTTATCTTGGCCTTAATCATCTTTTGCATGTATGTGATCCCCTTTATAGTTGGATGTTTAGATTTCATGTTACTTGGGCCTCTTATCTTGAACCTAAAAAGTCATGATTTAGATGGTTGTTTTTGCATAATAAGTTAGTTGTTGGATCTTTTATTATGAATTTTGGCATTTGTCAACCCTTCTATCTAGTTTGTGGTGATGTCAAAACTATTGAGCATGTTATTTTTAAATGCCCATTTATTGCTAATATCTAGAGTTTTTACCTTAAAATTTGGTTTTCTTTATTTGGTTGTGATATTTTATGGGTCAATATTGCCTTGGTCATGTTTGTGCTAAAAATAAGTATCATTTATTTTTCCATAAGTTTTGGTTGGTTTTCTTAACTAAAGTCCTTTAGTTCATTTGGAGGAAAAGAAATATGGAAGTTTTTCAAGACAAGGCTAGGGTGTTTACTAACTATAATGTTGAAGTTACCTTTAGATTTATTTATTTGCAGATATATCTTCAACTCAAAATTTTACAGGCTTAACTTGAAAAATTATTGAGGATTGGAATGATGAAGATCTCCTCCAATTATTTTTTGGATATGGGTTGTTATCCAAGAATGACCCCTCCTGACTATAGAATCAATCATGTCATAGTTGTTGGGGTCCATATTTATAAATTTGAGTTGGATATCATGAAGGAAGCTTATTTTGAGTAAGTTGTTGATCATATTATTAGTTGGGTCAGCTCATCAGACTCAGATAAAAATGGGATAGAACTCTAGGTAGCTACTAATAGTGACATGTTGGCAGCTTTACAGGAGAATAATTCTAAGGCTATTCAAGATGGATCCCACTATTATGTCTTGGTTATTGAAGAGAGTATTGTCATTGATATTGATATTGGTGTGCATGGTGAAGGAACTAGTGGGAGTGACCTACTTACACTTAGAGGTGGTTTAAATATTGAGTATGGAAAAATTATTGAGGAATTTGTGAATGAGACTACATTGAAGCTTGAAAGGGTAATCGAAAAGGGGATTCTAGTGACATTGAGGATATAGATAGTTATATGATGAAATACAATATGAATAACTTACTAGAGATTGTTGATAGTATACCTCTGCTAGTGAGCTTTACTCAACAAGGACATGTTACAAAAGAAAAAGATTAGCATGGACCTATTGATAATGATGGTGGATCAGTGAGCAGGTTTCTAGATGATGATCTTGGTTCTAATTAGGCTTATGGTTGGTTGTCCTTGTTGAGGACTATCCCCTAGTGGTTTCTCTTTTTGTTTATGTTTTTTTTTTGTTTCATGGGTGGCACATTGGTGTGGCTTTTTTATATTGTATTGATGTTTCATATATGTTGCTAATTGTAATGTTGTTTTAAGGCCTCTTTGGCTGGTTATATTGTGGTTGTACCATTTGATATATAGAATTTTTTGAATGTTCACGCAATATTAAAAAAAAAACCATACAACTAATCCTAAATAATATTTTCACAAGATCGACCTCTCCCTTTCCACTCTCTTGTGGAGGTATTGGAAATTGTAGATGGATATTCTTTTCAAATATTACAAACCCAAATTGGGGTATAAATGGCTCTCCATCATTGAGTGCCTCAAGAGAAACTAGATCACAAGTGGAATCTCAATTCTCCCCCCTCCTCTTGGGATTTGAGATTCACCACTATTTGTTAGGCCATGGTTGAACCCAAAATTACTCAATTTTTATGGTGTTTGATCTACCAAGGTCTTTTAGTTGGTGATAGAATCTTGCATATGTAAATTTAATGTCCTAAATGCCCCATATCCAACCATCTAGATTATATTAAGAAAACTTTTTGGTTCTTCTCTCGATCTCAATTAACTTGAAGGTGGATTCACTCCTTTTTCAAACCCTTTCAACCTAATATGCTTTCTTAGAATGTGACCTTACTTGGGGACTTTCCTCAACTTCTGAGAGCTTATATTTGGAAATATATATATATGTTTGCAAATTATTTCAAACTTTGGAAAGATATAAATGAAGTTCTATTTTAAAATAACCAAATATGTAGATATTTTGATTTTATTTGACAAACTATTGTGTTATTTAGCATCATGTTACAAGTTCAAGTATAGGCAAAGAAGTGGACCTAAAGGTAGATCATATTTGAACCCTTGGGGTAATGCATCATGTGTTTTAAATAAATTTCCTTGATATTCTCTACCCCATCATGATTCTTATGGGCATGGGTGTGATATTGATTGACAAAGTTCATCTCTCTCTAAATGTCATTCAAGGAGCCACCTTGGATTTTCTACACCCATTCAACACTCTCCCTAATCTTATATGGTAAAGATGGTGGTATAGGTGGTGGATGGGACCAAACCCACCCTAAAAAATGTTGTGTATTTTAGTTTTTAATATTGTTGTCGTGAATTTCAACATATTTTATATAAATTTGATTTGTGAGATTGTAGACATCTAAAAATGGCCATGTGGAATTATTTAGTGTTAGTTCATATTCATTTACCACATTTATATTATCTTAGCTACTTTACCACACTTGTCAACTTCCACCTAGCTAAAATCTCCATCCTCTTATGCATCTTATAGCTCATCTTATTTTATTTTAAAATTCCCCTCTCTTATCCTCATCTTACCTTATGTTTTAGGCCCCCTTTAAGTCGAGTGCACTTGTGTTTCTCTTTTCCCCAATTTTAGGTCCTAATCATTAAAATTAAGCATGGGTTTCCATAATGTTTGATTTGAATTCAAATAAAACTTATAAGTAGACAAACATTGGTGTTCATTTAGACAGAGTATGCAACAATCATATCATAATGAATCTATTAATTAATCATAATAAATATATAAGAGATCAAATAATCAGTAGAGCATTCATATTTGTTGAAGTTAATATTTTATTTAGAGCACTTTTGGTACATGACATAGGGTTTGCATGTTAGTATAATGATTTACGTTTAAGTAAATTCATTTTTTAGACATATTTTTATAGAGTGATTTCCACTACTCGAGCATTTAAAAATACCAATATAATCCTACTATTCACTTTGTTTACTTCATGACCCCAAAAGCTCACTTTTTTTCCTAAAGCATCAAATATCATGGTAATTGAAGGCCAAAGATCAGAAAGAATGTTTGTAGGCAAACAATTGTTATAGATTTTGGATAGAAATGCCAAGTCAAATTTGAATCAACAATGTAAGAAAAAGATAAGTACTAAAACTCTATGTGAATGCCCATATCTGGAATTAGTTAAATTAATTAAACATTTCTATGGTAATTTTACATGTTCAATAATGCTTAATTAGTGGTAGAATAATTTATTATATTACATTTTCGTGAGACCACAATATCTTACACATCTATAGGGCTTTGTATTTTTTAATTGCATCTCATGTTCATTCCTCAACATTTTTTTACTCTTTTATTAAAAAATATATATTTTATTTTATTTATTTTGTATTGTTTCTTTTATCTCCATTGATACAACTCTTGTTTATATTCATTTGATGCCTTCCCTTTCATTAACATTCTCCATTAGTACCTAGACCTACCAACTCACGGCTTTATATTTATTCTTTTATTTAGTGTTGTGGTAAATTTACTTTTATACGCCATTGATATTATCTTGATTAAAAAATAATCTGTAACTTGAGAGAAAAGATTATTTCCTAATATCCTAAAATTAGATTGCATACAGTGAAATATTTTGATATTGTATATAGACTCTAAAATGCTCAATAAAATATATAGATTAATGTGTTACTTATAAGATCAAATGTTTATAAAGAGGTAATTTATAAAGCCTTGGAGGATATTATTGTACCAACTAATACTCAGCCATCTCACTTTGTTTCTATTGTTAGCTACTTGAAAGATAGTGAGAAAGCAATAAATTTTTAAGATAATGAGATGAATCCAAGTAATATTTTTGATCAATACTTTCCTTTATGCATCCAATTTATTATTCATAATCTAGGAATCAAGAGAGTACTTGTTGAAAATGATTCAAGATTTAATTTTTTTAGTGAAAGTTTTCTCTTAAAATTAAGTAATGGTGGAGATGCCTTGGCAAGTAAAACTATGAGAATGAATTTATTTTAAAATGAAGAAGGAAGAACCCCTACTACAATCACATTAAATTGAACACTTGGGCAAAAAACATCAACACTTGAGTGTTATGTACAATATAATGATGTAAGTTACAATGTTTTTCTTAGAAGACCTTGAATTCATGACATGGGAATTATACCCTCCACCTTACATGAATGTTTGAAATATGTGCATAACATAACTATTAATACATATCCATTTGATGATGTGTATTTAGTAGTTTGAAAGTTGGCTTAGCCTTAATAAAAAATAGTGCCTTATTTACATATGGATCAAACAACCATACCAGTGCCTAAGAAATTTATCCTAATAGAACAAGTTCCAACATTTGAGTTTGGATAATGTATAAATATAAATAAACACAATGAGAAAAACAAAGATCAAGTTGATGAGAGATTGAATAGGTTTAGGAGAGTATACAATGACATGAACACATCTGATGTTGGTTCCCTTTACATAAGCCCTGAATAATATTGAAGGCCAAAGTTTAATTATCAAGAAGGAAATTCAAAATACATAGGTAATCAACCAATGCCACAACAATTTTATCTCATAGAAGATACATGTGATAATATAATACAAATAAAACCAGAAAAATATGGGTTTTGACTGAGATATGTGTAAAATATTATTATAGTGGTAAATGACTTGACAAAAGATAACAAGGCATGATAGAGCCCATTATTCTAAATGTTTATCCATTCAATCAAGTGATTGGTTATAGAAATCATGATAATAAGAATTCCAACTATGAATATATGAATTATCAAGCACATGTCAAAATTTATAATATACTTTATGTTATAAATAATAGTATTTGGGTGCTAGAACTCATCTCAACATTGTTAATAGTAGAGATATTTTTTGTTTTCCCTAATTTTAGTTTTTACATAAAATAGGTATAAACAAGTTGTAATTAAATAAATTTAAACATGTACAGCTAAAATATAGAATTTAGATCCATTTAAGAGGCTAAGAAATGGAAATGATCCCAGGTGTCACAAATGTAAGCTAAAGTAAAGCAATTACTTGACAAAAAGGTTAAGAAATGATCATATGTTAACTATTTTGTAAATATAAGTTTGAACTCTAAATGTTTTGACTTTATTTGACTTGATCCTAAGTTTTGGTTCATGCACACTACTCTTATATGAACCCATATTTTTACAAGATTGTCATGTGTAATACCGACCATAACAAGCCCAAATTCTTTGGTTCTACCCCTATGTCATCGAGTGCATCTCTATAAGATTTTAGAGTATGGTATTTCTAGTGCCTATGCATTATCTTCCTAGTTACGACTATACCTTCACTTCACAGACGTGTAGGGAAGAATATGTTGTGTGGTTGAATATTCACTTTGACCTAACTTGCACACTCCAAAATAAATAAATAAAAATAATGGAGTAGAGAAACCACCAAAAAAACATTAAAAACTACATCTCCTAAATACTTAGAATCAAGCATCCACATATTTCTTGTGATGTGTGAATCGAATATCTTGAGTAATGGTTTCAACCTCCTCTTCTATATAAATAATCAATCTAACAACTAAATTCTAATTACACTCATTTGGCACAATGGAATTTGCAGAGAGCTCAAGATGGGTAAATTTTGTAAATGTGTGGGATTTGATTCAATGAAGAAAAACTTGAATAAAGAAGCTTGGCTCTAGGCTTGACCCTTGGTGTAGTGGGATGTCAAATTTTATCCTCCTTTCTAGCTCTTCTCTTCTTATTTATAATTTTTCAAATGGCTTGGAAAGACCTTGTATTTATAGGATGATTTAGGATGATTAAAGTATGTCAACCAACTTTTGAAAATTAAAGATGGGAAGGGTTAAGGCTCATGACCAAGGGTAACAAATATATAGACCCACAAACTTAAAAGAGACAAATTTCTATGTGTATGGGTTTGTCTAAGATAACCCTATACAATCACAATTTTGTCTAGGAGATAAATCAATCTTTATTTTCAAGGCAAGGTAAGATAATAGATAAAATGTAGTCTAGATGTATAAATGGATACCTTTTCGATAAGTATTGATATGATTTTAAGTTCTATGGATGAAATATAGATTTATGTGGGGTTGGGGCCATCCTAGAAATGGGCTGAAATGTAAAATATTTCCAAATAATTTGAATTGGAAATAAAACACATGAATAAGGGGTTTGTGTCAATTTAGGGTGTCTACATAATGCCCTCCATTTTGACATGGGTATGTGAGTGAAATGCATGTGTGCTTCAAATTATAAATGTTAATAATTTTAAAAATACACCTTCACTTGCCTATGGAAGAATGAAAGGTTTTGACCTTACTCTTGCTAAGTTTCCATCTACAATTGATTAGGTGATTTACCTAAAAGAAGTGTCAATTATTGCACATGGTTAAATTTCTCACAATATACATGCCTTTTTTTTAAAAATTGAATATTTTTTAAATTAAAATTTGAAAATTTCTCTCAAAATTAAAATATATCATAGGATATGATACACCTATTTGGTATTTCCCCCAAATTCCACCATAATCTTTCCATCTCTATACTTTTAATAGTGTTGAAAACATAGCCCAACACACTCTTGTGGAAGTCACCCATTCACAATGCACACATAATATACTCATAAAAAGTTCTTGAAACATATCCAAGACACTCCTCTAGGAGTCCAATACCTGATCGACTTCTTTATCAACAAATTAGATAATTTTAGCTCACCTTCAATCATTTTGTTCCATCTTGAATTTTTAGATACCTTTATATATGTTCCCCTTTGAGGTGAGGGATAAAGACCATGTTGTTGCAATCACTCATCTCAAAAGACACATGATAAAATCAACATATGCTAGGAAAAATAATTTATTCATCACATGTTATTATCCAAAACATGTAATTAAATTTTTTTCCTCACATGCTAAAAAAATAATTTAGCCAAATTATGTTATTATCGACAATATGTAAATTGATTTGATTTTTACAATTATCATATTATTTAATTTTTTAACTAGCACCCAATAATGCCATAATAGATGATGTAAATTTAAATTTGAAAATGAGAACAACTATTGTATCCCATGTAACAAGCATGGCCCATTGGCCTAGATAAACAATGAGAAAATAATTTGTTATGATTCACCCTTATGATATTTGAAGTATGTAAAATATAATGTAGATAAACACAACACAATAGGTATTGGTGGGCCAAGATATCCAAATACTAAATATATATAGAAATATAATAATAGAATATAACCTCCAATATCCTTATAACAATAGAAGACTCAACACTTACTTGAATGATATCCTTTACAATGATATTCATATCATATATATAGAGATATAATAACTAACAATGGATGGGTAACCTCTCAATCCCAATTTAGTTTGACTTTTACCCAATGTATTAATTCCACAAGTTACTCATTTATCCTAATATATTGGACCCATATAACTAACTAAGGGGGATGTGTGCCACATGGCATCATATCCATCAACCCATATAAATTAATATATCATATCCCTAGGTACATAGCATTACTTCCCTTCTTGACATGTTTCATCCCTAAAACATAAGAAGCAACCAAATAATGAGTGTGATTCAAATCATTGCACACTTATCTCCAAGCTCAATCATCCAACCATATGTATGTGATCCTGGTAGGTGATAGCTCTCCAACCTTATTTTTGAATTTCATTGTGCTACTCTGATTACATTCATGATCATAATTGTACTGCCTTAGTGTCCTTGCATAAATTTCCTCCTTTGATTCCATGTATCATATTTTGTTACACTATTTTGATTCCATACATGACCATAATAATTATTCTTCCATGCATAGCCATAGTGATTTACCCATTTATTACATGTTCTATATGTCATTGCACTACTTTGATTCCATACCTGACCATTGTATTTATTCTTTAGATTCCATGCATAACCATAGTGATTGATCTATTGATTCCTTGTGTAGCCATAGTGATTGGTACTTTGATTTCTTGTATAGCCAAATTGATTATTATTATGACACCCCATAACATGTCTCCATGATTGTTTCCTCTTATGATGATGTGGGTGTCTATATACCTCAAATTTTTATGATACTTTGACCTTATCAACCTTTTATTCTACCTCTTCCACCTTATCCTTTGTTGGCTTCTTTGTCTCTTGAGTAGATGAAGTGTCATTTTCTAATTTTATTGTTTCATCTTTTATGTTGTCATTTTAATATTTTTCATGCTCTTCGTCACTTGATTGAATCACATCTTCATGCTCTATCTTGATTGTTCTTTGTGCCTTTCCAAATATGATATCATGTAAAGTAACCTTACTTTTATTGTACCAAAACTTCATGAAATGCTTCTATACATTAACATTTATTGTTCCCAATGTCTCTATCCAATGATATTCAAGAACCATATCCACACCATCCATATCCAAAGCATAAAAATCTGAATGCAAAGCATATTTGTCCATAGCAAGATTAAAATATTCAAAAACATTAATATTCTTAAAATATACTTGAACTTATTTGATATTCTTTGATTGAACATGTAGATTTTGAGCAACATCAATATTGATGAATTTATACTTGTTGCTAGGGTTTATGGACACAATGACCTTATTTCATTGAATGCATCCAAGAGATTGGAAAATTGATTTTGACTTTTTTAGAGATAAATTATTTGAACCCTTATCATACAATCCTTAATATTCCTCTTCAGTATCCTCTATTTCTCCTTCTACACCATCTATAGCCTCATCATCATCATTGCACTCTATTTATTTTTTTCATCATCACTTTCACGTTCTTCCTCATTATCATCATTTTCATTAGTTTCTTCCTCTTTTTTTCCATCATCATTATTTGAAGTATCTTCTTCATTATCATCATCATTATTTTAATCTTCTTCTTCATTTTCATCATCTTGAGCTTCTTTTTCCCATTTATCTAGGAAAACTTATTCTATTTCTTCCCACAAAAACTTCCATCATTTTACTCCCAACTCATCCCACTAAAGTGTTGCAGGATCATTAAAAAAATGTAACTTTTATGCCAACAAATTGGTTGAACATTATACTCCTTAAAAAGGATCCACCATTCTCTACCACCAATATGATCCTCCCTTGGAAATACTTGTAACTTCATGATCCACAAAAAAAATAGGGTTAATAAAAACCCTAAATTTTCAATAATTCATGTGAAAATAATCCAAATAGTCTAAAATTTTGACTATAACTTTCATGTAAGTTATTAAAACTTTATTGAAATTTTTATAAAAAAATTGAAATTTTTTTGGCCTATACAACAAATATATGAAAAATCACAAAACCATGATAGCTAAAAAAAACTTGTCAAAAAATTCCAAAATTTTGACTATAACTTTATTATACGCTGATATAAAATAGATAAAATTTCATAGAAAAATTATTAAAATTTTGGTAGATATGATGAATTTATTACAAACCCTAAACTAAAAATAACTCCCTCAAAATGGATCATAAAAATTCAAATTTTTTATTGTGACTTCTTTGAAACATTCTTCATCACCAAAAAGTTATTAGAAAATTTCACAACATATTGCAATATATAAGTGACTCCAAACTTAGGGTTTCACCCACAATATTTGCCCAAATTGATGATATAATACCACTTATAATGATCCAACCTTATGATATTCAAAATATGCATAATATGATATAGATAAACACAACACAATAGATATTGGTAGGCCAAGATGCCCAAATATTCAATATATGCAAAAATAGAATGATTATCCTTAAGGTAAGGAAACACTATACAACACTCCTTTATGAAGGAATAACTCCACAATGCCATGTTGAGGGGGACAACCTCTAATATCCTTATAACAATAGAGGAATAAACACTTACTTGATTTATATCATTTACAATGATATTCATCTCCTATATATAGACATATAATAACTATCAATGGATGGGTAACCTCTTAATCCCAATGTAGGCTGACCACTACCCAATGTATTAATTCCACAAGTTACTCATTTATCCTAATATATTGAACCCATATAACTAGGGGGGATGTGTGCCACATGTTGACATATCTATCAACCCATATACATTAATATGTCATATACCTAGGTATATAACATAATCAAGTAATATTCCCCTATAGTTGCATGATGACAACCGTGGAAACGTAGGCACCAAACAATTACCTCAATATAGATGTAAATATGATATTGTATATAGTGTACATAAGTTAGGACCACACAATGTTAGTGACCAAACCCAAGTCAATGACTCAAAACTCATGATGTAACTCATAAATCATGATGACTAGAGGATCCTTTATGACTAGGGAAACACATGCACTCATAAACAAGAATTCACACACAAATACTCGATGTATTAATGTAACAAATATAATGTATAATATCCATGGGATGATAAATGTATAAGATACTAGAAGAATATGTATTAATCTAGATAAATATAAAAAAAGACAAGAAATGATAGATGTCACCATGCAAAAATCCTTTGAAATGACAATGTCCCCAAGGTAGGACATGTTGTCTATGAAATCAGCCCCTCCTAGATGTGGACACACAATGTGAAATTTAGTATTATGTAACTTATGAATATTTATAGAACTCATTCAATAAATACCATAAAAATCATATATGTATAAACCATGGATAATGACAAACCTATAACATATGTGAATATGTAACATGTATAAAGCAATATTTTTTATTTTTTATGTTTCAATGTTTTTGAATTTTCAAAAAAAATGCCATGTTTTCAAAAAAAAATCCAAAGTTTTTAATTTTTTAAATTTTTTCTAATGTTAATATGTTTACACCCTTTATGGGTAACATATGAGCTAAGTAGTCATCGAACATGATAATAATATCATTATAAAGTGCATAAATATTGCACTACCTATCATGTTATATGTTAAATGTTCTATGTAATCCAAATATATAGCATAGGTTCCAAAGTGTAGTATAAAATTAAGATGTCATGACATATGGTAAGACCAACTAGAAAGTGAATTTTAAGTTAAGGATATTGATGTCATGGGGAATACCTTTTTCCCCCTAATATAAAAAATGCTCAAAGAAATCTAGATATAACTAATGATAAAGATCATATATCAACCATAGAATTTGATGATAAGAATATGTAGTGCAAATTTGTATATATAAAATTTTGGATAAAATGCCCACGTTCCACCCCATCCCCATAGGCAAATGTGTGTCATTTACACCAATGTGAAAGATATAGTCAAATAAAAAATGTGTATGAAAATCAAGCAATGCTAAGCTGTTAAACAATGTTTATGATATGAAATCCCTAGCCAACAAATGAAGGCAAGGTATTCAAATAATATGGCATGCTAAAATGATACATGTATAATCAATACAATATGTAAAATAAAATCAAAGTGTTACACCACCATCATAATATTATGCTAAATCATGCCAAAATAAACATGCATGCGTAGAATTCTCCCAAAGCAAAACATGTGTACATAGATGTAGTCAACAAATATAATGTTTGGGTATAATGCCCCCATAGACAAATATATACGATCATGTATACTTATATTTTTTATTTTTATGGTTATATATGTAAAATAAATAGAAATAAGAAAGCATGGGGTTGCACATGAAATAAAAGAAGCAAGGCTCTCAAACTAAAAGAATGAGATGAATAAGATTATAAGCATCTAGAGGATGCCCTCATAACTCCATGCATGTTATGACAAAATGCCCCGTAAATATGTTGTCATCATATGGAGGACTAGTATAACTGAAAATAATGGGACCAATAATCAAATGGTCAAGGCCAATGAAACAAAAGCAACATGAAACAATTATATCGAATAATAGTAATGCAAATAGAAGGAAATTACCATGTAATATATTAGAAAATAGAAAAATGTAATCAAAACAGAAGGAGGCATAAATCAAAGTTATATATTTGAGTATGATGATGCATAACATGTACTCTTCAAATGTAACAATATTGTAAAAATAACAAGAAAATGTCCATGCATATAACTGAGATATATATACCTCATGGAATTAATTGGTAAGAAACATGATGTGTGTAAAGGTAGATATATATATCAAATGTGATTGCTTTACAAATTAATTAGTGTCCACTTGCACTCCCCCCCCCCCCCTCCCCCCAATGGGAGAGGCATAAATGTAATCACATGCATATCTATTTAGATTATCCTACCTCTCACCTAAATTAAGGCATACCATTAAAAATTGGGTGTTTAAATATGGATGTGTAAACTCTTTAGTCATAAGTATGATGTGTATTTTATGGCCAAGATAAACACAAATAATTTTTTGTATTTTTGTCTTTTTTATTAATGTTTTTGAATTTTGAAATTTTGAAAAAGTAAACACTAAGAGGAAGGCACATGTAATGCACAACATATAGAATAATAAAGCTATGCAAAATATTATGGTATAGTAATATGCATGATAACATTTGTGTATTTTTGTATTTTATCAATGTTTTTGTGTTTTAAAATTTAATTAAAACCATGTACAAATCATGTAACAATATAAACATTCAAAATGTATAGTACAAGAAGGGTTTGAAAGATGTGTGTGGAAGACCTCAATGCCTCATAAGGCATTAATCTATGTGGCTAAGGTCATATGGACACCCTATAAATGTTCATCGAATGGTAAATGATCATCAAAAAAGTATTGGTAATGATTACTAGTGATAAAATGTGTGTTCTAAAACATTAGGATGTAATTGTGCAATGATAAATTCAAGTGAAGCTATCTTTAGAGATAGATTTATATTTGATTTTGCAAGTCATTTATGAAATGCACTATATTTTTTAGTTCAGGGGCATAAATGGTTGTCCTCTCAATATGTTTGAACAAATGTGTGGTCTCATCATTGATAATGGAGATAGATTCACTATTTATATTAGGCATATGATTTTAATTCAAAACTAAAGATTCTAATAAAATCCATGTGAGAAGGTTTTATATTTATGATCTTGACTTCATGTATCATCATAAATGCAAGTGTGGTTTTCAAGAATAATTATTTTGAAATGTCTAACAATGCAATTAATAATTATGTTTTGATTCATTTTTAAATGTAAACTACACTAACAAGTAAAAAATGCATACACAAGGGTATATAACCTTTATATATATAATGGATGAGAAAAATCTATTGTGAAAATATAAAAATTAGTATAGGTATGAGTTCACCTCAAATATTTGAACAAAAAAAGTGCACTAAGCTTAATAACATAAGCCAAGATGGTGAGAAACTATAATAAAAATCACAACTTTGTGTTTAGAGATTAGCTAAAGATGCTAGGGTAGAATGTGAGAATGCCTTATTCACATGTGATTATGATAGTACACTTGTAGAAGGAATATTACTTTGGTGCTCTATGAATCTGACTCCAAACTTGGAGACTATTGAATTGATAATGGAAATTAAGGGTAAAATGACTCCAGCTCATAGCCTAATTTTGGCTCGACAGCTAGGAGATAATAGATTCAGATTTAAAAAGATGGGTGTACCAAAAAGGCAAATAATAGATTCATGTTACTCACTTATAAAAATGCAACCGTATTCCAACAATATTAATTTAATGATGAAGTTGGGTATATCATGGCTACAAAGGGATAGTAAATTTGATAATATTAATGAAGCATGCCTTTATGACTTTGTAATTTTCTATGACTTTGAAAGAGAGACAAATTTGGATCAACACAAGACCTTTTTAAAATTCATGTTTGCATTCTATGAAATTTCATTTGCATTCTATGAAATTTCTACATGTATTTGGTACTCTATCATAAGGAATGGCTTAAAAGGTTTGAGTAAGACAAAATACATGTCTACTGGAAATATGAATGATAATGGCATCTACCTTTCGATCGATATAAGTTATTTATGTTTTTATTGTTACTCTTTGTTATTGAGTAAAAATGAGAAAACTACAGATTACAAAGTGTTAGTTATTTATAAAATCTTCTCATGGAATTTTTTTCTAAAACCTCCTAACATTTTGATGGTTCCCACTATGACTGTTGTTGTCTTATAGTATTTGATCACATTTGTGAGATGGGCAATAACCTATACAACATTGAAAGAGCATTACTTCTTAAACTCAATTTACTATTGCTTGAGAACAATAAATTTAAGGAAGGAAGGTTTGTAATGTCCTTAAAACCCACCAACAGTCAGAATCATAGCAATTAAGGATCCTCCCCTAACACTTGCACAATAGTCAAAGAAGGCCTAAACACAACCAACCATAATGAAGGCAAGCACATAGTAGTTAAGGATCAAGCACAGTCAGTCATCAAGGAAGTTAAATTGCTTCCATTTATTAAACAATTTTCCATTAAAGGAGTGTTGCCAATAATGATGCAAATCGCCCTAAATAGAATGCATACAAAAACAATTATTATTTATCAATTAATTAACTAGTCATTAAACATTCATTTGATGAAAGGTCACAATCCATGGCAAAGACATGTCATTTGAATGGGAAGCAATGAGGGCATTTATATTCAAAAAATTGATGAGAAAGAGATCATTGAATTATGAATTCAAATATTTAACATGTATAAGAAACTACTTACAAGTACATTTAAATATGAAACCCCTTAAACTACATAATCCAGATACAAGGACGAAAACCCTTGTAATCAAACCCAAGGATGAAACCCATTATCATGTAACTTTGTAAAATATTTGATTTGGAACATTACACTAACTTATACCTCCTATATATACCCTAATTAGGCTATCCTTACTCCATTAGTTGACCCTAATAATAAAATGATAACGTAAAAAATTGTGACATGATAAGTTAAAAGGTTATGTTAGCCACATATCAGTCATACATATCCTCATACATGCTACATCTTAAGGCCATAACATATCCCTCCTATTAAAAACTATGTTTTCTTCAATGTTGAATAACTATGGATTTGTCTATAGGAATGTTTCATCCTTCTATGTTGCATCCTTGTTGGCCAAATTCTTCCACTTGATCAAATACTCCTTAATCTCCCTTGTTCATAGCCTTTTAGTGTGTATTTGAAGTATCTCCTTGGGTTTCAAAATGAATCCTCCATCCTCATCTAGATATAGTAACTCAGTCTAGGTGGATACTCTCTATCAAGTTACCTTATTCAAATAAGATACATGAAATATTATATGTATGCATGTAGACTAAAGTGATTCTAGGTTGTAAGTGACACTGCTAATTTTTTTCAAGATTTGGTAAGCGTTATAATACTTGTGACAAATTTTGTTTTCATTTTTTTGTTTATTCAAGGATAATTTATTGTATGGTTTTAGGTTCACAAATATCCACTCACCTATGTAAAAAATTCTTTCACTATAGTGTTGATATGCTTGTTTCTTTATTCAATTCTATGTCATTTTCAAGTTCTCTTTTAAACTAGCTAGTACCTCATATTGGTGTTGAATGTGTTATTTAATATCTTGTACCTTTGGTTTAACCCTAAATGATTAGGTGATGGATGGGGTTTGGTACCCATATAGTGATAAAAATGGAAACATTTTGGATGAGGTATGGAAGGAAGTGTTATACTACCTTTCTACTAATGGCAATCAATGAACATCTATTGTGTTAGTATGATAGGAACAATGAAGATAAACCTCTAGTATTTTATTAACCACCTCTATTTTCCCATCAAATTGAGAATTATATGATAATCTATGAGCCAAATGAATATCCAAAAATGAGATCACATCCACTTACTATGATCTTGGGGTACCATGTAGATTTTAAATTGTATCTTGAAAAACATATGCTACTGTACTTGTTAAAAAATGGTTTTGACAAGGATGAAAAATGTACATATTTTTTGAGCTTGTCCATTATTACCATGATGAAATTTTTAAAATTTTACCTAGGGAAACCCTATCGTGAAGTCAATAAAAGCCTCCTCCCACCTTTGGCTAGGAATATATAAGAGTTGAAGAATATGTGGGGTCTTAATTGTCTCACCCTTATTTTTTTGACACACTATGCATTCAATGACATATTTATAATTATCTCCCTTGAGCCCTTCCCATAAAAAATATTGTTTATTATATGATATTTTTTTAACAATCCTGAATTCCCCCAACTAGAGATGTGTGGAGCTTTGTAAGGATCTTGTGGAGGGTAGAATTTTTGCATAGTTACAACCTATCTTTGTACCATAGGACATTTCCTTTCCACATAATGTATTTGATACATTATAATATCTTTAGAGATTCTCAATCAAAAATTTTACATATATATCATTCCCCTATTCTTATTTTTCCCTTGCCATATGGACATTGCACATAATAATGCCTCTATGGAATTATCGCACCTAGATAGTGAATATGCTACTACATTATCCTTTCCTTTCTTATTTATGATTTCAAAGTCTTATCCCAAAATTTTTGTCACCCATTTTCATTTTTATTCAAATGAAAACCTTTATTCACATAATTATTTTAGACTATTATGGTTTATCTTCCCCTAAAAGTGTCTACCAATCATATAAGGCCTGCATTGTTTATCAGCATGAATAATTGCCATCATCTCCTTCTTATAGATAGTATTTATAAAATTATTATGTTTTATTTGATAACCCCAAATTATAATTGGTTTTCCTTCCTACATGAGTATTTCCCCCATTCTATACCCTAATGCATCACATTCAATAGTGAAGGTCTTCAAAAAATCTAGGGTAGTCAAAATCAAAGTGGTGCACATGGCCTCCTTCAACTTCTCAAATGCCTTGGTGGGAATGTCATTCTAGTGAAAGGAGTCATTATTCAACAAGGTTTTGAGTGATGTTTCTTATAATATAGTATTTTTTTACAAAATGATGACAATAACCTATCGGTCCTAAGAATCCCCATACGTTCTTGAATGTTTTTGGAACTTGCCATTATAACATGGCCTTAATATTTTGAGGTTCTAATTTGATGCCTTCATGTGAAATAATGTGACTCAAGTATTTCATCTATTTTACTCCAAAATGGCACATGGAAGGATTTGCATAAATTTTATGTTGTTCAAGATTTATTAGTACCAAATTCACATGCTGCAAGTGTGCGTCTTATGTCTTACTATATAATAAGATGTCACCAAAAAATACCAAGATAAAATTCCATTATAAATATTGAAAGATAGTATTCATCATAATTTGAAATGTAGGTGGTGCATTTGTGAGACCAAAAGACATTACCAAAAAATCATAATGGCCCTCATGAGTTTTTAAATTTGTCTTATGTATATCCTCATCTCTTATCTGAATTTGATGGTAACCAGAATGAAGATCTATTTTTGTAAAGAAGACAACACCATGTAACTGATCTATTAAATCATCAATTCTGGTAATTTGTAACTTATCTTTAATGGTGTACTTATTGAGTTCTCTATAATCATGGCACATCCTCCACATATCATCTTTATTATGAACCATTAAAAATAGAGATGAATATGTACTTTGGTTGTCTTTGATAATACAAGCCTCCAACATCTCATGTACCATCTTTTCAATATAATTATTTTATAGATATGAGTACCTATATAGTCTGATGTTGAGAAATTGACTCCTTGGTAGCATTTGAATGGCATGGTCATGTTTTGTTTTTTCAGTAGTCTTTTTGGCCTTACTCTAAAAATAATTGAGTGGTCATCAAGTATCTTCTATATATTTGGTTGAATAGACATCTTTGTTGGTAGTACCTTTAATTAAAAATAGTTGTGATATAAACCCTACTTCCCCATTTAAAATATTATACATTTGATGAAAACTAACCACGTGTGGATACTTTTCACATGATCCACACAGTTCAAATGTCTACCTTTAGAATGAAAATGCATGAACAAATACTATAAATTCATCTCTCTCATTCCTAAGGTTGTGAGCCATTAGACTTCTAAAATTATGTCTACCCCACTTATGATATATAAAACATAGGTTAGTTGATCCTATAATCTCCCATGGAAATTTTGATGCTATAGAATTTCCATAAATAACTAATTGTGCCACCATCTGCAATCATAACCTAAAATTCTAGAGATAGATAAATAAAATAGTTCAAGCATGTAGCTAACTTATTGTTGATGAAGTTACATGTATACCCCAAGTCAATCATCACTCTCACATTTTTTTTATTTAGGAAACCGACTATCTCATGGGTTTATGGAGTGATAATGCCTTAACTTTGATGACAATCTCATAGTTTGTATTCATTATCCCATGATACTTGAAACATTAATATTTTTTGAACTAATATATTCAACATCCAAGAACATTTCACACTCCAATAGACATATATTTATGATTTATAATATATTACTTAATTTAATTCAAGATTCTTGAATCTCTTATGCCTTTCTTAAGACTATTCATTGACCATTCTTTAGACCTTTATTCATTTTAGTTCTACAACCACTAATAGATTTGCTCTTTTCTGCTATTGATTTATTTCATTAATCTTGTTTCAAGATATTTATTATTTTTAGGTTTTATATTTTATATTGGTCTTCTCAAGACCAATGAGATCCTTCAAAACAATTTTTTAAGATTTCTTATTATGTTATTTGATCTCTATTGATGTCCTTTATTCCTTTCACAAGTTTGTCCATGAACTCTATTCACAAGTTTCAACACCAAAATATCACAAAAATAATCTAAGAGAGATTTTATTTTGGAATATATGTCACTTTACTTCAACGTTTAAATTCTATATTATTGTGGAGAGACCAACTTTTATGAGAAAAAACCCTATTTTGTTCAGGATGTCTGCAACTTTTGCACATTCTATAACTTCAACCTTATTATAACCTTTTAAGGCCTATGATATATTCAAATAATTGTATTTGGATTATTTATACTTGTTCCAAAGTTTAAAATTACCAAATGGGTCACCAAATACCTAACAACCTTAACTCAGTCAAAATAACTTCTACAGGATTATATATGGGCATGTTTGACCTTGAGAAGGATATTATTGTCTTAGATTCCACCTAATATATCATATACCCACCCCATTATCTTATATTATTTACTTCAAAACTCTTTGAGCTACTCATAACAATTATACCAAGATTATGCAAATTTAAAACTTCAACTATATCACCAAACTTTACTTTGTTCTAATTATACTACTGTGTTTTGTCTAAGTTTGCTTTACTCTTAAAAAGATGTTATTCTAATTTAATGTCAATAAAAAATTATATAATGAAATATTAAGATATTATGGATTATTTACAATGTTTAAAAACCAATGATGTTATTGGTTTCCCAAAAGAGTAGTCTTAATTAGCAACTTTTACTCTTAATGCCTGTGTAGGCCTATTTCATCCTTTCTGATAGGTATTGACCAAAAAAACTCAAAAAATGGATTATATAACATTTTAAAACATTATGTATTAATATTATAATACCCAAACACCTTCAAACAAGTTTTTCAAACCAAGAACAATGCCAAACATCAAATTCTTCTCATATTCTATGTTTTCTAAACATGACATAAAAACATAGTCGATTGTATTTTATTTTACAAGACCTATTTTAAATTTATAATTATTTTATTATATCTTAAATACTTTATTACACCTTATATAAAAATTTGGAGATATTTGACTAGTTCAAAATAAAGTTATGGCTTAATTTGTAGAAGAATCCCCATTCTAGGGTTTGCAGAGCCCGAGAGCTAATAAAGGATTGTTCATGAAGCCTGGGACGTTTTATATTGTTATAATAATTTTATAATATGATTATAAGATCAATTAAACCATTCCACTCTTTCTATATAACCCATACAACTTATTATATGTATATCAATTGATTGCAATGATTGTAATTACACAAAAATTGGGCTTTTGAAGATTTCGACCACTTAATCCTTGATACAAGTGAAAATTTACCTTAAAAAGAGTTATATCCTCTTAATATATGTAATAATAATATTTATACACTAATTTTAACCTCCATACTCCTTTATTTTACAAGAAAACTCAATTTCCATATGCTCATAACATAATTATCATCGCAGACTATCACTAAAAGCCGTTTCTCATATCTTACCAATCAGAGGTTGTCTTAAATCCATTATAAAAATATAAAATAAGTAATAAAACATGTGAATAAGTAATTTTGAAAATATAACATACATTTATTATCAAACAAGCCTTCCTTTATTGATCATTTACACAGCCATATTTTACATATTATAGGCTTACAGGGCTTCTTCACTCCTCTTTTTTTATTATATCACTCATTCTTTTATTCTACATACATATATTAATTAATCATATTCAAAATGATATTAAAATTATATCCTAAATAACAACATGATTTTATTTATCCAATAATCTCTCTCTTAGCTTTTATCTCTAATTTACTTACCTTATTTATCTTTTCCAACATATGATAAGTTTCTAGCAAAGACTTGAAATATGATTTACCTTTATAATAGGTGAAAACACCTCTTCAACATGTAAGTAAACATATTAAGACTATTATCAATTATTTAAGTCCTTTAAAACTTGTCATTATCCCTACAAACCTCCATGGGTAGTTTAAATTTTCAAATTCTTCATTTTGGAGGGAAACTCAAAAATTCCACCTAATGACTTCTAGAACACACTTAAAGTATAACTAACACTTATGATTAGATCCTAAAGGAATATTAATACTATCTATATCATTAACAGGTATAATTTGAACATATTTACATTGTGAATATAGTTTATATCATGATGATCCTACATCAGACTCCTCTGGTGGGAAAATATTTGAGCTCCTGTTCAAATGGGATGTTGTATCCTTCTTTCTACTCTTCCAATTTCTCATTTTATTTTTTGTCTTTCTCTAATCTGGTCTTATTTCTTCTTTATTATTCAATTATTCCTAATTCATAAGTCCAAATGACTCAATTTATTCTTGATTCTCTTTGTTTAAGTCTAACAGGAAAGACCCCATCTCCTTGCCTTCATATTTTTATATGCCTACACATACAAAACTAAAATCATAGTTAATTACAAAAATTTGAGACAACATTGCCTCTCCAATTATTTTCATCTTTGTACTCTTTTATTCTTCACTTATCGGTACTAGTTCTTCCATTCTTGGTTCATCATCTTCTTGACTTGAAATGTCTAATTCAACTTCCTTATCAGGTTTTTTATTGTTCGTTTACTCCTTATAGTTGGCATCTTATTTAAACTTTCTTTCATTTCTTAATTTTTGTCTTACATCAACAACCAAGTTTTCAAACCAATCATATATTTATTTTTTCATCTTTAAAATTGCTCTTTGCTTCCTCAAATCATATTATTGCAAATCTAGCATCTTTCCTTCCTCAAGGTAGTAAATCTCCACTTTTTCATGTTCTATTGCCATATCCATACTCTTTTCAAAGTTAGAATGTTACTCATGCTTCTCTTTTGTCACCAACATCTTACCTTGGTATATTTTGACTTTATGCCCCCAAAGTGGGATTCACCTTAATCTATCTTCTCACCTACATTCACATATATAAATAAATCTAATTATTAGATTTAAAACATTGAGACTTGTTTACCTAGATATTCTCCTTTTTAGATTGAATTTCCAATGTCCTTATCTACTCTCTCTCTCTCTCTCTCTCTCTCTCTCTCTCTCTCTCTCTCTCTCTCTCTCTCTCTCTCTCTCTCTCTCTCTCTCTCTCTCTCTCTCTCTCTCTCTCTCTCTCTATTTCCAAGCTTCCTTATTATTTCCATATAAAATTCAACCTTGATACATAGATTGATTAACTTTTTTATAGATTTTCCAAGATCTGATACTAAACATTGATAACAATCTCACAATTTTCATGCATTATCCCAGGATAATTAAAACATTAATCTTGCTTGAATTCATATATTCAAGATCCAAGAATAATTTACACTCCAATATACATATCTTGATGATTGATAATATATTACTTTGATTCAATATTATTGAATCTCTTATACCTTTCTTAAGACTATTCATTGACCATTCTTTAGACCTTTATTCATTTTAGTTCTATAACCACTAATAGATCTATTATTTTCTACTATAGGTCAATTTCACTAATCTTGTCTCAAGAGATTTATTCTTTTTAGGTTGTCTCTTTTAGATTGGTCTTCTCAAGACCAATAAGATCATTCAAAATAATTTCTTAAGCTTTCTTATTATGTTATTTGATATCTACTGATATCCTTTGTTCCTTTCACACGTGCCTTCTAAGTATTGACTATTTGACTCAAATCCCATAACTCTATTCACAAGTTTCAACACCAAAATATCACAAACATCATCTAAGAGAGATTATATTTTGGAACATATGTCACTTTAATTTAACATTTAAGTTCTATTTTGCTATGGAAAGACCAACTTTTATGAGAAACAACCTTGTTTTATTTTAGAGGTTTGTAACTTTTGCACATTCTACAACTTCAACCTTGTTATAATCTTCCAAGGCCTATGAGATATTTTAAAAATGGTATTGGGATTATTGAGACTTATTCCAAAGTTTAAAAACACCAATTGGGTCACCAAATACCCAATAACCTTAACTCAATCAAAATAACTTCTACATGACTGTATATGAGTCTGTTTGACCTTGAGAAGGATATTATTAAGTCTTATATTCCACCTAATAGCTCATAGAACCACCCCATTATCTTCTCTTAGTTACTTCACAATTCTCTAAGGGACTCATAATAGTGATACCAAGATTATGCAGATTATAAACTTCAACTATATCACCAAACTTTACTTTGTTTTAGTTCTGCCACTGTGCTCTATCTAGGTCTAATTTACTCTTGAAAAGATGTTATTCTCCTTGAATATCACTCAACAACTTCTATAGTGAAATATTAAGATATTATGGATTAGTTATAGTGTTTATAAACTAATGATGTTATTGGTTTCCCAAAAGAGTAGTCTTAATTAGCAACTTTTACCCTTAAGTCCTATGTAGGCCTATTAAATCCTTTCTAATAGGTCTTGACCAAAAACACTCAAAAAATGACTTATATCACCTTTTCACACATTATATAGTAATCTTATTATACCCACACACCTTTAAACAAGTTTTTCAACCCAAGAACAATACCAAACATCAAATTCTTCTCATATTATGTGTTTTCTAAATGGACACCTATAGCACATATAAACACAGCCAGTTGTATTTTATTTTACAAGACCTCTTTTCACTTTATAATGCTTTGATTATATATTAAATACTTTCTTCCACATTATCTCAAATTTTTGAGAGATTTGACTGATTAAAAACAAAGTTATGCTCAATTTGTACAAGAATCCTCGTTTCAGGGTTTGCAAAGTCTAGGAGCTAATATAATCCTTTTTATATATGCAAGAATAATATTAATACACTAATTCTAACCTAAATAATCCTTTAGTTTATAAGAAAACTCAATTTCCATATGCGCAAAACATTGTTATCATGACAAACTGCCACTAAAAGTCATTTCTCATATATTATCAATCAAAGGTTGTCTCAAAACCATTAAAAACATATACAATAAGTAAAAAAAAATGTTCCAGTGAGATGTGGGTGAGTTTTTTAAGTGGTTTAGTTATTTCAATCCCCACCTAGGTTCAAATCTCTAGAAAGGCATATAAGGCCAGTTGTGGCCATTGGTTGTATTCTTAGGGTTGTTAATGGTTGGTTATTTTTTAGGTTGGTGGTGGCCATTGTTTGGAATTATTGGTATAAATATGGTAATATATGGTATACATGTGGTATTACATGAGGTTATGGTCCCTTGATAATGTCCTAGACCAATTCGCACTCTGGTTAAAAGCTATCACCTAGCCCCAAAAAAAGTACTAAAACATGTGAATTAGTACCTATGAACATAAAACATACCTTCAATATCAAGCAATGCTTCCTTTATTGATAATTTACACAATCATATTTACATAATGTAGGTCTATAGGCCTTATTCACTCCTCTTTTATTTTATTGCTCATTCTTTTCTTCTGTGCACACCTCTTCATTAACTCTTATTTAAAATGTTATTAAGCTTATCTCCTACATAAAAACATGTTTTTATTTAGCCAATAATCTCTCTCTTAGATTTTATCTCTAGCTTACTTACCTTCTTTATCTTTTCCAACATAAGATAAGTTTCTAGTAAAGACTTGACATAGGACTTACCTTTATAATAGGTTAAAACACCTCCACAACATGTAACTAGACCTATTAGGATTATTCTCAATGATTTAAGTCCTTTACAACTTGTCATTATCCCTACAAAGCTCTATGCGTAATTTAAATTTTCAAATTCTTTATTTTGGAGGGAAACTCCAAAATTCCACCAAATGACTTCTAGAACACACTTAAAGTCTAAATAACACTTGTAATTGATTCCTAAAGGAATCCTAAGATGATATTTACCATGACCAAGTACAATTTGAACATATTTACATTGTGAATATAGTTCATATCATAATGCTCCAACATCAAAATTGCATGGTAGGAGATAGTTTATTAGGTATCTTATAATTCTTCCTCTAGTTCATCCTCACCCTCACCTACTACTTCTTCTTCATTGGCACCTTCAATGTAGAATAATTTATAGTCAACACATTTAAGTCTTTTTTTGTATTTGTTGTCATTGTTGACAAATAATTTTTTTACTCATTTCTCTTCAATTTGTTTAGTCATTTTGGGATGAAGGAAATATTGTGTTGGAGTAATCCAATCTATACCAACAATGAATGCCTATCATTTGAATAGATCTATTTACTCTACCCTACATGAAAATACCATGGATTTTGATATTTAACTTGGATTAAACATGCAAAACATTAATTTGGATGTTATCCTTGAGCCCACCCAAGAACATGTCATTTAGGTTATCCTTTGTGATGTCCTCCATGTGTAAGGAAAAGTTGTGGATTTTCTAAATATAATCCTTGGTAGACCCCATTTTTCATAGTATTATTAATTGGTTGAAGTATTTATTTGTTACATTTTAGTAGTAATACATTTGTATCTCATTATTAAACACTAGACAGGTAATAATAAGGCCCATATTTTTATTTTAAGTGTGTAACCATCTATACTAAATGATCTAGTTTGATTTTGAATATAGAGATGGTATACCACCTTATTTTCACATGGGGTCTAATGTAAGTCAAATATATATTCAATTCAATTGATTTAGGTGACTAAATCTAATCTTTACCTTCAAACTTGTTCATTTTCTATGAACTTGTATTTGAACTTGGATTATTTTGGCTATGAGAATCTGAGTGCTAGTGGAAAATTATTGGATGATGGTGTTGTTTGCATAGTATCCAAGTTCATCGTGATATTTTCTAATTCCACATTCATGTTACTCACATTTCCATTCATTATGTCCAATTAACCTTTGACCACATCCATATCTTATTTTTTGTCCATGCTTTACACATCTACCTAAAGCTGGGTAACCAACCTAGAACCCCTTATATCAAAATTTTCAAACTAGATTTTTTCCTTGCTATGATTTTTTATTGGAATAAATTTTCCCTTTTTATGACCTCTAGTACTTTTAAAATCCATGCATGAACTCTAAGATGTAGGGTTCATCAATTTAGGGTTAAGGTTTAAGGTTTAGGGTTTTTGGGTAAAAAATGTATACCATAGGCTTATACCATTGTGATTGTCTCACCAAGATGAATCTAATGACTGTTATTTTCCATAAGGAAGTGAAAACAAAAATATAGACCTCAAGAATATTGTGATAAAATAAAAATTAAATTTCTTCTGGATCACAAGTTGTGTTTTTTTTAATCTTCATCTCACATAACAACTATTATGTTAGAACTAAAAAATTTGCACCATGAAACCTTGTCCAATCAAAGATTTGATACTGATTGTTATGAAATTACCTAGATAAATCAGTCCAATTCAAACCAAAGGATGCAAATATAATTATCAATAATATAGTAACAATAATAGATTGTAATTTTTGACAACAGAGCAAAATATTGGAAATATAAGTTTAATCCACTTTGAGGTGGAAACCTCCACAACCATGTAATACAAAAAGAATTTTTAATATGATATTGAAGTACTAACCAATAACTCCTATATAACCTACTTAGGTTATGGTTACTCCATATCTTAACCCTACTAACAATATGAGAATATATAGAATTGTGACCTGATAAGGTAAAAGGTTATGTTATCCATATATCAACCACACATATCCCCATACATGTTATAGGTTAAGGGTTAAAAAAAATCCCAACCACTTTGGTTATGTCTTTTTTTGTTAGGTGCATCTTTTTAGGGTTTCACAATCAGGTTTTTTGGTGCCTCTGCATTGTGTCTTACTAATTACAACTGTACCTTCACTTTGTAAATTTTTAGGGTAGAATATGTTGTGTTGTTGAATCTTCACTTTGACCTAGCTTGCACACTCTAAAATGAAACAAAATAATATAGTCAAGTAACCATCGAAGCACCACTATAAAATATGTATCCCACATGCTCAAAATTAGACCTCCATGTAGTTCTTGTTTTTTGTGAATAGAATGTTAGAGGTACAAACCATTGAGAGGGGGGGTGAATCAGTGGTGGAAAACAATCCAATTCAATTTTAAAACCCTTAAAACACCTAAGCATTCAATACAACCATTCATGAAACATGCAAGATGTTTATAGAAATAAAAAATGAAGATAATGCAAGATCACACACACACACAACACAAGATCTATTTGGGAAACCCTCTTGGGGAATAAAACCCACTCTTAAGCTTGAAAACACATGGACTACTTATCCTATAAGATGATCACAAAAATGAGACTGGTCAAGTCCTTCTAGCCAAAATTTAGTGAAACACCTATTTCACAAGGAACACCTACCCTTAGGATGATCAATTCTATTTAAACACCTATTGTTCAAGTCCTTCTGACTGACTTCATTGAAACACCTTTTTCACAAAGAACACCTACCCCTAAGATGATCAAGTCCTTCTGACCTAGATGTTTAACAGCCTTCCAACACCTATAAAATGAACATCTCTTGATCACTTATTACCTACAAATATGATGGAGATATAATGTATATCATCTCTCTTCAAATTTACATACTATGTAGTCCACACTCTTATCTACCTCTCAAATCAACCACCAAGCTCACACAAACATCATTTATCCTTTACTCATCCTCAATCTTCAAATTTGTAAGAGCATTATCTTTGACATCAAAAATATAACCTATAGGTTATATATATAATCATCAACTTGATCTTCTATATAACCCATCCAGTGGGCACACACATTTCCTTCACTCCACAACTCTCATATGCACCTCTTCTCATAGGTCTCTCACATTTATTCCACTAGTCTAGAAACCATCACATTTGGTTTCACCTTTTATAGTGTCTTCATGAATATCATTTTCACAACCTTCCTTATCAGCCACAACACATGCCTTCACTCTTAAGGCATATACATGGGTCACTTATAAGCAGTACCCTATTTCAAATAGGCCTAAGTGTTCTTTTAGGTCCTATAGAAACCCATTCCCCTCTTTGACACTTCTTTGAGCAAACTAAGAACATAGGAACACTTTCAAATACATGAACCCATGCCACATAATCTATAGGTCCTCCTTAAGTGATAAAAACCATCACATCACCCTTATAATAAAGATTAATTCACTCAAACAACATTTTGTACACATAGCCACCATGAATGAACACACTGTCACCTTATAATCCCTTGATCATATTGAATATGATTGATCAAACCTTCATAATCCACACAAATGGTCCTCATGGAGTCTACAACACTCTTCATTAGTTAACTCATCTTGAAACATTGAAATACCATCAAGAACAACTTAATTACCCTTATTGAGTTACTTGCAAATCATGAATGAACACATAGTCAACTTTGGAGCTCAATAACTTTGATTGTACAAACATTTATACCTTCAAATGAATATTTCCATATGCACCTTGAAGTCCTCTATAACTTTTATTTTTACTAAAACATCAAATTATATATAAATCAAAAGTTATGGCTCAAAAACCAATAACTAGTATTTCTTTTGTTAAATTCAAATGGTTGCAGTTAAACCTCAGTCACTTAGAACACATCTCATGCTTTTCACTCAGCTCACTCAACTCATACCATCAATATTCTTCGAAAGTAGCTCAAACTTAACTCGTAGTGTTCCACTATCCAAACATTAAACATTAAAAATATTGACCTCATCTTGTTCTTTCTATCATTCTTGACCACATATGCACCATCAATCTCTGTTGAGTAGCCTGGGCTTTATCTTGCAGCACTCACCATTAGATCTTGATTAGAACTCTAGAGATTATGAAACTTGGCACCCTTACATGCCTTCTAATCACTTTACTAATATTTAATTATGATTGTGCCACATGGTAATCTCTCATGCATTTTTGACTCTTTGAATTTCCCCATACTATTGATCTTCACTAGTATGAACCGTTTCTCACCATTGATCTTCTATCAGACTAGAGATCTTATGACACTTGTCACCTACACATGAAACCTTTGACATGTTGACTTAATATGCACTATTGGTCTCAATATGTATGATTAAGTACTCACCATTGGATCTTATAGACTAATGACATTATACTTCAACATGATTAAACTTGATAGTCTCTGGCCCATCACAATCTACTAGAGCAACTTTAAAGCTGTATAACTTGAACTAGAAATCACTTCAAGACTCCAAATTTTTAGGTTATCTTATTTACACTATATACAACATATCCATGTAATAATTTGATCATTGTTGACTTTATACATACCTACATTAAATGCACAAACTTTTTGGTTCATTCATATCTACATGATGTGCAATGACAGTCTGGCTAAGTATAGAAACTTAGTGAACTTTTTTCTGAGAGGCCAAATTTACACCCACATATATTTATCTATGATTAACCTCATGACATAAAATTTGAACCACATGATCACATTTCATAGGGGAATCCATCTATATATCAATATACTCCTAAAACCTTCACACATGTGAAATATAACGTCATCAATATGCCTACTCAAATTTTTCTACCACATATCCAACTATGCCTAGATGAATACCATGCACTTCCATAATCTCTCCAATCATCCTTGACCTCTGATAGGACCCCTCACATATGCTCAATACTTTAGACCCATCCCTAATTATGCCAAAACTAAAGATCAACCAAACCTACTTCAAGCATACTAAGACAAGCACATTGCACACTTTGTCATTGACACTTAGACTATTAAGACACTTTATCCACTGACCTGGACACCTCCATGACATCACTTAAAAATATCCAATAATCTCCCCCTTTTTCATTGATGTTAACAACCATCATACAACTCACCTTCCTTCTCTCTCTTCAAGCACTCTCATAATAAGAACCTTCTCCCCCTTTGACACAATGACAAAGTGGGAAAAATTTGATCTTGAGGACCTAAAAATACCACCAAATAGATAGGACCACCTTATAAATATGATACAAAATACTTCTTACCTTCATCCTACTTTTTCTTTGCCTTAACAAATTCCTCTTGCTACATGCCAACACTCTCTTCAACCAATCATTGCAACTAATGAAGAAAGAACACATAAAAGCACTAAAATCTAATGAAACTCACCATGAAACATTTGATATGGACTCCCCCTAATATCTATGATCCATTTCACCTCTTGAGCATCTTCAAATCTCCACACACCATTAAGAACCACCACATAGGCTTACTAGCCTTCTCTCTCAATCTACCTCAAGGACCATCAACAACACTTCATGCTACCAAAAAAATATGAAACATGCTCTAATAAAAACTAAAAACTTAATTTGAAACACTCATACCTTGCTCTTTTGGAGAAATTGAGAAAAAAAATCAAATCTTCACACTAGGCCTGTCTAGACTATTTGTATCCCTACTTAGAACTTGCAGATCCCACAAATTTTAGTAGACACACTTTAAAGACATAAAACTTAATATATATATTACTCTCATATTCCCCCTTAATCACACAAATTTTCATCACCTATATCCTCCTCTACAACATACTTCTTTCATAAATCTACTAGCTAATTAAGCCTCTATTTTGACAAAAACTTGAATAATTTGAAAAACACAAACCTTCAAATCTCTATGAATATTTATTTGACAACCCATTTGTCCCATTCAACCTATTAATAACCCTTAGACCTCAAATCATAAGGCAAATCACTTTTTTATCATAGCCTAAAACTCTAGAATCTCAAAACAAATAAGGTCAACAAACCTCCTTCTGGTCAACACCCACCTCTAAAAATTTGTGAACACCTGGATAAAACCATCACACACTTTTGGAACAATATTTTATCCTTCAAACCTTTTTTAAGCTTGACTTCCTACACCATGGATTTGATCTTCAACAAGAAAGATTAACCTGGGAGCACACAAAAACCTCCAAAAGGCACAAATAAGATCATCAAGACACAAAACCACCTAGAACACATCAAAAAGAAGTGCATAGACATTTATAAGTACCAAACTCTTCTTTTCATTCCATCAATCTCATTATGCCACCTAAAAACACAAATTTTGATCCTACAGACATTGTATACATGTCAAAAACACCTTATGAGATCACTCTAACATCATCAAATCACTTCTCCCATCTTGACACACCAAATCTAATTGGAAACACTCATCTCTTGCCTTCTAGGACCTTCTGATGAAAACCAAAACACTTGCTTCTCTACTAAAAGGAGTCTCTTAAGAAGCATAGATAGAGACCTCCTCTACACCACAATGCTCTTAAAACAAAGTGAAGCTAGGATTGGCCCACATCTCCTCAATAACTACTTGAATCCTTTTATAGATATAAGAATTCTTGTTATTTTTATCCTTAGTCTAAACTTTGACAACTTGTTCCTTTTCTACATCACTCACTTTCTCTTCTATGATAGGATATGCAACATTTGGAGCAACTATGAAATTTTGACATACCTTGATCACTAAAGTAGATTCTTTTCATTGTAGAACATCACTTTCAAACCTTGAAAACATAGGAAACAAGCTTGAAAATTGTTCACACACAACATGTTACTCATTAGCATCCAAACACACCTTAGAACTATCCTCAACTAGAACCTTGGTCTTATCCTTGAGCTTGGTCTCTTCATTCACAACATGAGCAGACAATGAGAGATCTTGGTACTCTCCAACTTCTATAGCATTTTCCACCATAGTAAACAGATTACTTGGAATTAAAAACTCATCATGACTCACACTTATCACCTTTGATTTCCATGAGTTAACTTTCCTTCTTTCTTTTACTCCAGGATCTTGATTAAACCTATTCTATCTTGTACGCCTTTGCTTGTAGAATCTAGCAATGTGACTATCTATTTATAGTTGAAGCACACTATACCTTTTACAAGAAGCTTATCCTTCCTTTACTGATTATAACATAATCTTGAAATATGTCCATTCTTTTTAAAATAAAACAAACTAATCCTTTTGAAGAAGACTCACCTTTTGACTGATGAACCCCATCACAGTTCCATAAAAACTCATTTTTAACAAGTCTCTTGCATTCTCTAGCTCTATGCCCAAACTGATTACATGTGTAAAAATAACTATTAAAACTTGCATACCTCATGGTATTTGGTTGTTTGATCTGATTTGTCTCCATTCTACCAACATATTCATTCCTTGACTGATTATTAACCTTCAAGGTTTGATTTATATTAGTCTTCATCTTGTCTTGAGTTACATTTTTTGATTCTTTTTTGTATCCAAGACTAGTTACATCACTTGCATGCTTTTTACCACTCAGAATATTGTCTAGATCACTTGAGCTCTTTTCAAATCTCATAAATGACTACATCCTACTAGATGTCTTCTCTAACTTAGATTTAAATGACTTATTTTCAATTACATACCTTGAACATTCATCTTCTTTAGCTTTCAGGCTTGTAGACAGGATTTCCAATTAACAACTAAGATGCTTGACTATATATTCATGTTCCTTGGGGTCTTCATTCATTCTTGCTTCATACACACTAAATTTATCCTCATATTCCTTGATTTGAGACTTCATCTTCTTGTTAATATTATTCTCAATCTTCAGTTCTTCAAGAGCATTCATCAATTCAATCTCATAGTCCACCTCATATTTATCATCATCTGCATCACTCCAAGTAGACTCCTTTTGATATGAAAAAATTCTTTCCTCAACCATGAAAAGGTATTCATATTCAATAGGACCATCATATTCATGATCATACTATGAGTCACTATCTTCACTTGCATCTGATGAGCTATAATCTTCTTTGGTGTTGAGACTCTTCATGTCCTTGAAGTACTTCTTGTTATCAAACCTTATGAATCCCTTATTATTTTTATCAGACCTAAATGATCTCTTGCCATCATCATGACCTTAACCATGCTCTTCATCATCATTATTATTATGCTTATGAGGGCACTTGTTATCAAAATATCCTATTTCTCCATAATTGAAGCATTTGAAGGGTAGTTTACCCTCGTACTTGCCTGACCCTATTTTTAATTTCCTTATAAACAAAGCAATTAGTTCATCTTCATCAATATCAGATATGTAATCCTCCTCAATTTTATTACCTTGGAACTTATTTTTTGGCTTCATTTCTATCTTTAATGTTGCTTCCTTCTTTGGTGGTTTATCATCATCGATTCTCATCTCATAGGCAGTAAGAATGTCATGAAAATCATCCATTTTCAACTAAGTAAGATCATGAATTTCTTCTATATCAGATACTTTAGAATCAAAATTGAGAGAGAGAGACCTTAATAAATTTTTAACTACAATATATTCTTCAAGCTTCTCTCCAAGACCTTTGATGATGGTCACAATCTCATCAACTCTCTGTAGAAAAGATGTCACTGAATCTTATTCCTTCATCTTAAAACTCTCAAATTATCTTCAGTGAGTCTACAACTTTGCCAACTTAACCTTTGAATATCCTTCATAAATATTATTCAATTTATCCAACATTTCCTTAGAAGATATGCAATGGATTACTTTGGTGTATTTAGTCTCTAAAAAACCACAACTAATAGCATTCATTGCCTTATAATTATTCTCAAACAAATTCTTATCTGCAACACTGGATGGAGGAATATTAGGTGCAGAATAACCATCCAAAATAGATTTCCAAGTTTCAAACCCTAGGGAAATGATGTAGGTCCTCATCCTTGCACTCCAAAAATCATAATTGGATTCATTGAACATTGGTGCTTGCTTAGTGGAAAAAACTCCTTGTATTCAATGGCTACCCATATTATACCTTGGATCTCCTTCATGTTATCAAGCCTTTACCAAAGGACTCGCTCTAATACCAATTATTAGAGGTATAAACCACTAAGACAGGGGGTGAATCAGTGGTGGGAAATAATACAATTCAATTTTCAAACCCTTAAAACACTAAATCATTCAATATAACCATTCATGAAGCATACAAGATGATTATAGTAATGAACAATAAAGATCATGCAAGATCATGCACACAACACAAGATCTATGTGGGAAACTCTCTTGGGGAATAAAACCCACTCTCAATCCTTAAAACACATGGACTACTTTTCCTATAAGATGATCACAAACATGAGAATGGTCAAGTCCTTCGTACCAAAATTTAGTGAAACACCTATTTCACAAGGAGAACTTGCCCCTAGGATGATCAAGTCCTTATGAACACCTATTGGTTAAGTCCTTCTAAATAGCATTATTGAAACACCTTTTTCAAAAGGAACACCTACCCTTAAGATGATCAAGTCCTTCTGACCACCTGTTGGTCAAGTCCTTTTGACCTAGATGTTGAGCACCCTCCCAACACCTATGAAATAAGCATCTCCAAATCACTAATTGCCTACCAATCTAATGGAGATAAAATGTAAATTATCTCTCTCCAACTCTATACACTACATATTCCACACTCTGATCTGCCTCTCAAATCAACCACCAAGCTCACACAGACATCATCTATCCTTCACTCATCCTCAATATTCAAACAAGAGCACTATCTTTGGCATCAAAAATATAACCTACAGGTCATATACACAATCATCAACCTGCTCTACTCTATAACCCATCTAGTGGGAACACACCCTTTCCTTCACTCCATAACTCTCACACACCCCTCTTCTCATAGGTCTCTCACATCTATTCCACTAGTCTAGAAACCATCACATTTGGTTTCGATTTTTATAGTGTCTTCATGAATATCATGTTCACAACCTTCCTTGTCATCCATAATACATTCCTTCACTCTTAATTCATCTGCATGGGTCACCTTTAAGTATTACCCTCTTTCAAATAGGCCTAAGTGTTCTTTTAGGTCCTATGGAGACCCATTCACCTTTTTAACACTTCTCCAAGCAAACTAAGAACACAAGAACACTTTTAAATACATGTACCTATGCCACACAATCTATAGGTCCTCCTTAAGTGATAACAACCATCACAACACCCTTCTGCTAAAGTTTAATTCACTCAAACAACATTATGTGCACACAACCACCATGAATGAACACACAATCACCTTATAAGCCTTTGATCATACTAAATATGATTGATCAAACCTTTATAATCCACACAAATGGTCCTCATGGAATCTACAACACTTTACATCAATTATCTCATCTTGAAACATCAAAATACCATCAAGACCAACTCAATTACCCTTCTTGGGTTACTTTCAAATAATGAATGAACACACAATCAACTTTGGAGCTTAATAACTTTGATTGTACAAACATTTAGACCTTAAAATGAAATTTTTTAGATGAACCTTAAAGTCCTATAGAAATTTTATTTTTACTACAACATCAAATTCTACATAGATAAAAAGTTATGGATCAAAAACCAAGCACTGATCTTTGCTTTGTTAAATTCAAATATTTAAATCCAAATGGTCATATCAATCACTTAGAACGCATCTCATGTTCTTCACTTAGCTCACTCAAATCACACCATCAATCTTCTTTGAAATTAGCTTGAACTTTCAGTGCTCCACTATCTAAACTTTAAACCTCGAACATGTTGACCTCATCTTGTACTTTTTAACAATATTGACTACATATGCACTGTCAATCTCTACTAAGTAACTTGGTATTTATCTTACAGTGCTCACCATTAGATCTTGCTCATAATTCTTGAGATTATGACACTTAGCACCTTCACATGCCTTTTGATTAATTTACTAATAATTCTTTATACTTGTGCTACTTGGTAGTCTCACGTGCATTTTTGACTCTTTAACTTGTCCTGCACCGTTGATCTTCGTCAATATGAACCACCACTCACCATTGATCTTCCATCAAACTAGTGAGCTTATGATACTTGTCACCTGCACATGTAACCTTTGACATGTTGAATTCATACTCACCATTTATCTCAATATTTATGATTAAACACTCACTTTTTGATCCTATACTAATGACCTCAAACTTCAATGTGATTAAACTTGATGGTCTCTGGCCCATCATAGTCTACTAGAGCAACTTTGAAGCTTTATAACTTGAGCTAGAAATCACTTCAAGACTCCAATTTTTTAGGGTACCTTTTTGGCACTATAGAGAACATATGCATGTAATAATTTGACCATTATTAATGTTCTTTGTACCTACATCAAATTCACAAACTTGTTGGTTCATTCATATTTTCATGACGTGTAGTGATGGTCTGGCAAGTATAGAAACTTAGTGAACTTTTGTCTAAGAGGCCAACTTTGCACCCACATATCTTTATCTACGCTCAACCTCATGACCTAAAATTTGAACCACATAATAATAATTTATAGTTTAATCCATCCATATATCAAGCTTATCTTTTAACCTTCACACGTGTAAAATATAATATCATCAATATGCCTACTCAAATTTCTCTACCATAAAACCAACTATGCCTAGATGAACATAATGTAGAACTAGATGAATACCATGAATTCCATAAGCTCTCCAATTATCTTTGACCTCTGATAGGACCCCTCACACATGCTCAATACTTTAGACCCATCCCTAATCATTCCAAAACTAAAGATCAACCAAGCCTACTTGAAGCATACTAGGACAAGCGCATTGCACACTTTATCATTGACACTTGGATTATCAAGACACTTCATCCACTCACCTAGATACATATATGACATCACTAACAACTCTCCAATATGGAATACATTTATTAAGGGTTTTAACCTCCTCTTCTTTACACTTGATAAATGTAATTGTTTAATTCTAATTGCCCTACTTTGGTACAAGGAAACTTGTAGAGAGACTAAGATGGATAAATGTTGCAAGTGTGTTGGATTTGATTCAATGAATGGAGAAACTTGGATCTAGGATTAACCTTTGGTGTAGTATGGTGTTGAATATTCTCCTCCTTCTCTCTAATTATTCACTTATCTTATTATTTATAATATGTCAAATGGCTTGGTAAGACCTTGTATTTATAGGATGATTTAAGATGACTAAATAATGTTGGTCAGCTTTGAAAATATAAATGAGAAGGGTTAAGACTCATGTCCAATGGTAAAAAAATATTGGCCCACAAATATAAAAGAGACATACCTGTTTGGGTATGGGTTTGTCCAAGATGGGCCCATATAGCCATAAATTTCTCCAAGAGATAAATTAGGCTATGTTTTTTAGGCAAGGTTGGATAATAGATGAGATGTAGTCCATATGTATAAACATATACATTTTGGATAAGAGTTAAGATGATTTTAGGTTATATGGAATAAATATAGACTTATGTGGGGTAGGGGCCATCCTATACTTGGGTTTAAATGTACAAGTTTTCTAAATAAGTTGAATTGGGAATAAAACACATGAATAAGGATTTTGTGCCAAAATCGAGTTTCTACACTTTCCAATTTGTTACCAAAATGATAAAGCTGCTTACTATTCAATTTATTAAGTTTGAAATAGATCATTGCTAGGAGCTTAAAATTATAATTTATGTTTCACATTAATATGCATATCAAACTTTGTCTCACAATATATTAATTTCTCAATCTCCTATTATACCTCTTAGTTCATATTCATTGACTTATGCAAACAAATGTGTATGTATGTTTTATCATGAAAAAAAAAATTCAATCCATGATGATATATAAATATATGATCCAAATATTTTTCCTCCTTTACATTTATGTTCATATATTTTACTTATGGAAAACACACCCTATGCTATGATATGACTTCTTCTTTCTTTTCCTAAAACACTACATACTTCATGATTGTGCACACTTTATGTTCTTGTCTTATATTTATATATGGTGAACTTACTTCACTTATTTTCATATATGGTACTAATGAGATTGTCAAAAGAGATGCAAGTCTTATTTTTCATCAAGTTATAGGTTCATGATTATGTATTCATAATAGGTTGGGGGCATATGTAATGTTTGTTCAAGGGAAAATCTTGGGGTAATTTAGGTCATTTATTGGCTTAGTAACAATCTTTTCTATCTTTTTTATACATTACTCCTCTCTTTTCAATGTTTATATCTATGATTTCTACAATGCATATTCATATGTTTTTTATACATGCTATGTTGATTTGATGTTTTCCTATATTTAATATCATGTTTATTATGCTCATGTGCTTGACTCTTTTTATGTGCCTAATATTCATATACATGTGATTTCTTATAAATATTTGATGCATTTCCATGCACTTTACATGAATTTCATTTCTTTATATCTATGATATACATGCTATATGGTTTTATGTTTATCATTTGTTTGTTGCTCCTTATGTGTTGTCGTAGTGCATTTCATGCTTTCTATATCCATGATTGATGTGGTTAGTCGGTGCCTTATCATATATGTGACATATCTTTTGTCATGTTGATGTTTTTTTGGCGTGCTTAGTATTTCTTTAATGTTTGATATGTGTGTTATGTCATTTCATTGTCTAATGTGCTTCTTTAATGCCAAATGTGACTTCAAATCATGGTGTGATTTCATTGTCTTATGTGCTTCCTACATACCAAATGTGACTTCAAATCATGGTGTGATTACTATGTATCTAATGTGTTTTCATTATCTTGTGTATTTTTTTTGTGTGGGATGTGTTTGTTGCAGGTTGGATGTGATTTCATAGCTTAATGTATTTTTTAATACTTGATGTGATTCCAATAACTAATCTATAATTACATACTAGATGTAATGTTACTATTTAATATGTTTACACCATGTCTAATGTTCCTATTTTCATGTTTACAACATGTCTAACATGCCTCTTATCATGTTTATGCCTTGTCTAGTGTGCCTATTATCATGTTTACATTGTGCTTAGTATCCTTTATATATATATATATATATATATATATATATATATATATATATATATATATATCCATGATTTACACTATATAGTGATGTTATGTTCCTTTTATCTTGAGCCCATAAGGGGAAAATTTGTCATAGATACTATATTACTTATATCTTCAACCCCTCATGGTGCAAATTATTCTTGATGATTTACACTACCATATGATAAGCCTACATGGGGAAAAATTTACTGTATACATATGATTTCCATGGTATATATTTATATGTTATACATCATTGGTTTTATATGTTATTATATACTCGATGTTTTTATTCACGTGTTTATCTCAAATCTAAATAGATGGGAATATATCCCTCTCATCACATTCAAATACATGCTTCAGAGAAATGTGTACTATTATATTGAACATGATGTATTTTGAGGCACATATCTAATTGGGCTCCTAGCTCTAACTTACATTGATTTGTGTTCTAATCAAATCTTATGTGGAGGACATTATCTAGTAAGGGTGACTAACTCCACTCCATCCTCACATCTCTTTTCATCTTCAAATGAATTTTTATCAAGATGAAATTTAAGACTAAAATTATATTTAGATTTTTACTTAGATATTAGGCTACTAAAGTTTTTATTCAAATTTTTAGCCAATAATATATTCGGGTCTCACTTTGGCTTTATCAATATGTTCACTTAGGATTTCATCAAAAATTAGATAGTTAGCATCATTACATCTTCAAAATCTCTATAAAATGAGGTATATTGTGTTCAATTTTTTATATTTTGGTGAATTACTATTATTTGGTACTCACCCATGTATGTGTAGAAAAATAAATCATATTTTTATAGTTTCCTAGTGCATTGAATTTTGTTCTAGTGATCCAAGTAAAAAAAATTATTCATACCATTTCTTCCTTTACTTGGATATGTATACACAAACACATCAAAGTGAGCAAAAACACAAACACCCAAAAATGGTCTTGTGGCATTATTTAGTATTATTTAATGTTAATTTAGCACTCTTATCTTATATTAGTTTATTTGTTTAAAATTTGGAAATATGGGCCCTCTTGTCAACTTCCACCTTTGTAAAATTTCCCTTCTTATTTTGCATCTTATAATTTATCTTAACTTATGTTAAAAGTCTTATCTTTCTTATGATCATCTTACCTTGTGTTTTAGGGCCTCTTTGAATTGATTCCACTTGTGTTCAGCTTTTCCCCATTTCTAAGTTCTATTTGTTGGTGTTCATAATGTTAAATTTGAATTCAAATATCACCTATAAATAGATAAAAGATGTAGTTCATTTAGATAAATTACATAGTAATCATTTTATAGAGAATCTATTGAGCATTCACAAAAATTCTAGAAGAGATCAAGCAATCAGTAGAGCATCATTGTTGTTGAAGTTAGTATTTCCTATAGAGAACTATTGGTGCATGACCTAAGGTTTGCATGTCATTGGAATGTTTTACGTTTATACAATTTATTATTTTCAACATATTTTTCTATAGTGGTTTCTACTACTCGGGGATCTAGCAAATGCCAAGATAGTTATGCTATTCACATAGTTTACTACATGCCCCCAAAATCTTACTTTATTTATTTAATCTTCAACTTTTGTGGCCATTGAGGTTCAATAAAGAGAATATTTTTTTACAGGTACACATGTTATAGATTCAAGATAGGATTGTCAATTCAAATTTGGATCTACAACACATGAAAAAATTAAGTACTAAAATCCTATGTGAATACCCATATCTCGAATTGGATTAATTAATTGGGCATTGTCTATGATAATTGTACATGTTTTATAATGCTTAAATAGAGGTTGTTCAATTTATTCTATTAAATATACTTATCAAAGTGTATAGAAAATGCAATTTTCTTATTTTTTTGCTTGAAAGTGTGATGATCAAGTTTTCTTCATTAACGCCAACCTTCATTTTATTGGAACTCTTTCTAAGTTTTAATGTCTTTAACATAAAATAAAAAATCTTAAATAAATTAAAATGATAAAAGAAAATTTAAAAACCCCAAAATATGACAAAATTAAGAGGTATAATTTCCAATAACTTGTTGGTCCAAAAAATAAGTTGGACTAGAAACATTATATGTTTACTTGTTTAGACAATTTTCAATAGTCGTTTAGATTCAAGATAAAATTTCCAAAGCTTTGTTTAGTTACCTTGAATTAATATTTCATAAATAAGATTGTGATTGAAATTGTCTCTACAAACATGTCTAATATCATTTTATAATGAACATGTTAGAAGGAAATATTGTGTTTCATCTTATATTCCATTCAAGTTATATACTTATTATTTTATTCATGTGTTATCGAAAGTGTCATGTACCTAATGTTGAATTTGTTTTCAAAAATGTGTGAAAGGAAAACAAGTCAACATTATACCTGTCCATCTAGCAGTTTCACTGTGTATTGTATGTGAGTTAGTTTTTAGTGTTGCAAATACTATTTTTTTCTTGTAGTTCACAACCTTATATGGGTAGGATATACGTTCAAGTTTGAGATTGATAATGTTTATATAATAACATAATTTTCTTTTATTTTTTTAGTTTTTTATCATTCCAAAATATTTTCAAATACTTTTTTTTAATATTTTAACTTTAGGTTTCATGCTCTGTGAGATTCATATTATTATGGATGCTCAAAAAAATTACCATTTATTAAAATTATTTTCCCAACCTATTTTGATACATAGATGAGCTAGGCATTACTATTGGGAAATAACAGTGAGTCTATTATACTCTAGCTTGATCAAATTATGTTACTTTGAGACATAGATGGGTTGGGAATTGTTATTGAGAAATAATGGGGAGTTTATTATACTCTAGCTTGGTCAAATTATGTTTATATAATATACATCATTTTAAGGCTTCATTTTCAATGAGAAACATACATGTTTCTATGAGGGTGGATTAAGGTGTATTGATTTTAATTTTGATGTTGTAAATGATGATTTATTTTTTTAATTTGATTTAGTGTTTTATACAAATGAATCATTTGTTAAGGTTGAATATTAAAGAAAACCAAAGAGCATGATAATTCATTTAATTTGAGGATTATGATTTTGATTTTATCAATCTTGTTGTTAGGTTAGACCTCTTAATTATTTTTTAAGGTATTTGATTAGGAGGACAATATCCTCACCATATAATAATAATTTAAAGGATGTAGTTGCGAAGGTTTGTATATATCCCTCAAGCATCTTCCAATTATTATTTTAAACAATTTATATAAATTCTTAATAATGTAGGGAATAACAACATTCATTTTTTAATCAGTAATTGAGGGTTGATGGGTCTATCACCCTTCATTAAATTCAAATGAAGATACATAAAACCTTGACCATATCGGATTAAAATCTATGATATGATAAGAATTAGAACAAGTCCACACAACCATCAACCAAAATATAAACCTTAAGAGGTTATCAGCCCAACAGGCAACCACACAGACCTACGGTTCTAAACTGACCACTCAAGAAACAAATCTCATAAACCTAGATATCAAGAAAAAATAAAATAGACCCCACCTCACAAATGGCTAAGTCCCTCCCATTCCATCCCCTTTATGGGAGCAAAGTGTCATATTTATGTTGGTTTTAAGCCCTTTTTAAAATGACTTTTCTCTTTTGCTCACAACTATCAATTCCTCTCCATCTCCTAAGTTTGTAAAATTAGGAATATCCACTTCAATCGAATTGATGGGCTAAGAACTCATAAAACCAATAGGAACTATTGATTCAACATTCAAATAATACATTGAAATGGGTTTCTCCTCATTTGTTTCAGTTGCTTTTTTATCTGAATCTAGAACTTCCAAAGGCATTTCTAGACCTTCACTCTCAACACCACCACCACCATTTAAAAAGAGATGTCCATGAAAGGAATCCTTCCACCAGGAATTTCTATTATTATGCTTAAATTTACTACATGATGTAGCCAAATGACCTATTTTGAAACATCTAAGACATCAAAAAGTTAAACCCTCATAATTAAGAAGTTGTTTCTAAAGATGATCCTTGATTTTCAAATCAATATGAGCTAAGAGATCTCCTAAAATATCCATGTTAACCAAAATTTGATAAAATTTTGGATGATATAGATTCATCATATTATAATCCATAAATAGATACTCACCCAAATATTATAGCTTTGAGACAAGAAACTGTCCAAAATTGAAGTGGTAAATGTGGCAACCTTACCCAGATCGGCCTAATAATAAAAGACTTCATGAGCAGGTTGAAGGATGGGAACTATGGTTTTACTAGTAGAAAACATTGATCCCAAGTCTAAATAGTATCTTGGAACACCATTTTTATATATTATAAGAGATTAAATATGACAATAACAAACCCTTTAGCACAGGTAAATGATTCTAGATTACCTTCCATAAGGGGCTACCAATGATCCAAGATCCATTTTTGTAAATCAAGAAGACTTGGCCATAAGTGATTAAAATGGAAAATTATTCCTTTTATTTAAATCCACTCTTCCTGGTATAACACCTTCTTTAGTTGTGCACCTATGAAGGTGACTGAAGGGTTTGATTTGGTAAGATATAATGGCTTCATCGGCATACTTCCAAGCTATCATGTCTTAGAAATGGCATCATCAAAAGAGGGTCATAGACCAACAAACCCCTCTACTTTTCTCCCTTGTCCTCAGCCTATCATTTCAAATCTTATTTCATGTTGCTAAATCTAGTCCTTCTTGCTCGTCTTGCCTCTACCACTGTCCAATCAAAGACTATAGTAGTCGAAATGGTCATAAGTGAAAGAATATTGGCCTTCTTAGACTGACCCATAGTCTTGTCAAGGTCCAAAGCCGCATCCCTCCTAAATAGAACCTAGATGAGGAAATATTTGATATTGTTGCCACCTCATCATCATTCCTCACCACTTCACTTACTACCTTTGTTGCAACCAAACCTTGTTTGTTGGCCAAGTTATAAACCTTAGATCTAGTCAAGTTTCCCAGGACCCTAAATCCCATCACGCCTTTGGGGATAATGATGATCTTATTTAACTATGATATTTTAATTTAAAAAGTTAGACTAATCCTTATTTTAAATTTGAAAATGTATTAGAAGGAATTCTTAAATCAACCACACATTTTTAAAAAAAAATCTTAAAAATATTTTCTAAATCAATAAACTATATATTGCAATCATAAGTTTTGAGGTTATTCTCAAGTCAAATATACATTTAAAAATGTTTTTATTATTATTATTACTACTATATATATATATATATATATATATATATATATATATATATATATATATATAATAACAATTTTCAAAAAGATTGTTAGAAGTGAGAAATAAATCTTTAATATGGAACTTCATAATTTCTTGGTCATTAATAACAATGATTGAACCTATATTGTATAGGGTTTGTACCCAATGAGGAGTTCAATTTTTTAGTGGTTGTGTTATCAACCTCTTCAAGTAATCCATGTGAAAAAAATTCCTTTCATTTAATAATGTAATTAATAAGGCTTCCTAAATTTGGTAATTTCCAACCAAGAAAAATAGAAATATTTTAATTAAAGGTGGCGGGGATAAATTTGAATGTAGTTTCACCAAAATTTAGACTTAAATCATTACTATTTTGTTTTAAAGTTTGTGAGTTGTTTATTTATAATTTATTTTATTTTATTAGGTAACGACTTTTGACCAAAGCATGGATCAGTCTGGGACATAATCAGGGGCCCAAATCTCCATGTAATTTATTAACTATTTGAATATCCCTTGTATATCAATTATTATTAACAACGACTACTACCAGTCTCAAGAATAACCAACGACTATTAACACCCCAAAAAATATAACCAACGGCTACAACTAGGCTCTTATATCTTCCCTAAAGTTTAAACCTAATTGGGACTTGAAACAACCAAACTACTTAATCAATTCACTCATATCTCATTGGCACCTACAATTAACCTTATTATTTAGAGGGGATCATCTTTATATTAAATATATATCATATAATATTGGTTTGTATATTATTAGAACTATTTTAATTATTAAAGCTTATTGTTTTCAATATTATTACTATTTACAGGTCTAAAAAATATCAAAATAGTATCTCTATTTTTTGGTATATCATGTCTCAAAACATATTTTATTTTATTTAAAGTTTTAAATAATAATTAATATGTTTTGTAAGTAATCAAAGTTTGAAAACATAAATTGAACAAGGTTTTTAGTGATCATTAGTAATCGAATTCAATCATTGAATCAATTTTGGCATGTCTATAATTTTGTTTAAAATGTCCCAATACTTTATATTAGAAGAGACTATCTTATCGGTATGTTAAGGTAATAAACAATTAAATTGCTTCCATATAACACTTTTAGGTATTTTTAGTCCCAAAGGGATGGACTATAGGAACCAGTTAGTTCTAACTTGGAATTAGTTTTCAATTTTTTGGCCAATTAGATGACATGGATTAGTGTGCCAATAAGAAAATATTGGGATTTTACAATGTAAAGTAGCGAGTTTTTTAATGGAAAAATAAAAAAATGTTATTTTGTGCAAGTTGTTTGGTTGAATTGTTTGGCATGTTATTGCCTGCCTCACTTTGATCAGGCTAGGCATTAATTTTTTTGCCAAGTCTATACAATGAGTATTTCAATGATGTATTTATTCGCATGATGTGAGTTGTTTGGTTTGATGGAATCATATTGAATGCTAGATTAATTAATTGGTTTAGGTTAGAATTAGTTTTTAAATTATTTGCCAATTAGATGATATGGATTAGTGCACCAATAAGAAAATATTAGGCTTTTACAAAGTAGAGTAGCAAGTTTTTTAACAAAAAAACAAAACAAAAGTTATTTTATGCAAGGTGATTGGTAGGATTTTTTTGGTGTTATTGTCTGCCTTGCTTTGTTTGAGGCTGGGCATTAACCACTCCGTCAATTTTGTACAATGAGGATTTAAATGTTGTATTTATTCATGCAATGTGGGTTATTTGGTTTAATAGAATTGCATTGAATGATAGATTAATTCTTCAATGAACATGGCAGTAGGTTATATACAATTAGAAGTTTGTAGAAGCTTGTTTTTATATGGTGGGTGCATATGCACAATGTTGTGGATAGATTTGCATGTTGTGTTACTCATAACTGTGGTGTGATTTCAACTCCTGGTGATGTTGGTGCCTACATACAAGTCAAATATCGATAAGTTTATTATGTTTTGTCTATGTTGCCTAGTTTTTATGAAAGTTGTGCAAGTATGGATTCTTTTTATGGTATTATTGATATATAGGATATAATTTGTGTTTTATTGGTAGTTTGGATGCATGGTTATTTTATTCTATGAATATTGGCATTGGGTATTGCTTACACCTATTTCTTGCCATTTTTACATGGGATATTATGCCTGGTTTAAACATTTCATCATGTTTTGGGCTCTGTTATAAAATCCCCATTGGAATTTTGTGTAATATTGTTGTTATTCAGCGGGTGCATATGCATAGTGTTGTGGATCGATTTGCATGTTTTGTTGCTCATAACCGTGGTGTGATTTCAAATCTTGGTGGTGCTAGTGCCTACATGCAAGCAGAGTATTGATAGGGTTATTACGTTTCATCTATGTTGTATGGGTTTTGTGAAAATTATACAAGTATAAATTCTCTTTGGTGGTATTATTGATATATAGGATATAATCTCTATTTTAATGGTACTTTGGATTCATGTTTATTTTGTTCTATGGATATTGGTAGCAAGTATTACTTGCATCTATCTTTTACATGGAATATTGTACATGTTTTAAGCATTCCATCATGTTTCAGGCTCTATCATCAATCCCCATTTCAAATAACACTTTCATTTTCATTTTCACTACATATCATGTAAATGTCTCCTCTCTTAGCTAGAGATATGGGAAATACCTAGCCACTTTAATATTTTCCATTTATTGTTGTACTAAATAGGATCATTTTCAAATTTGCTTGGAATTTCTTTGGGATTAGTATTTTTTATCATATGTTAATTAGATATCTATGCTTTTATATCAATATTTGATGATTGCAGTAATAATATGTAGTTCATTCTAATTGTTATTTATTGTTTTGAATTCCTTTCAATTTACTAGTAATGCCCCTTTTTTTATAGTATGGTGGAAATATACCATTAATAAATGTCTAGTGTTTTCAAAGATATATGTAATAATTTTGGTTAAGGATTAAATTTGATAGTTGACCCTGCTTGTAGTGTAATTTTTTGGTGACATTTATTTTCTTTTGAATATTAATATGGTTTGTAATAGAAACAAGAAACATTAAAGATAATCTTTATATTTATTATAATCCTTCAGGGTTTATGATGGTTTGTTCAAAATCATGCCTCGCATCTGATTCATTGAAATGATGATTTAGGCAAAAGTCATAGTCAATACTATAAGGTGACTTTTATTTACTATTTGTTTTATGTAACTATATACACTCTATCACCTATAGGTGAAACTATTTGGGTCATATTATGTAAGCTTAAATGTTGGTTATATTTGTGTTTTTGAGATGGTTGATATTATATTTGACAGATTTGTGAAGCTGACACTTTAGGTGAAGGGTTGTGGAAACAAATTTTTGTTTTGGTTATCTCAGCATATATTGTTGGCTTTGTTTTTAGGTGCTTTTTAAATTAGGATTGGTAATAAGAGCTATAAATAGTTTCATGTGCACCTTTTTGTGTTCTTATCGAGCACAAGTTGTTTTCATTTTGTTGGATGCTTTTTATGGAGTCTGATTTACTTATTATGTGGCATATGTATGTATATCAGTTTCCATGATTTGGTATCTCCATTCTATATTCTGATCAAAAGTAGTTGTATGCATTTATGTGTGTTAAAACATCATATTGTTGGGGTGAATGGGTTTCTTCATTGTGACATGCTAAAAATTCTTATAGATATTAATAAGTGGTTTGATTTAAAAACTAATAATTCATTGTATGTATGAATTTTCTAATAGAATTTTATTTGTAGTATGGTTTGTTGTATGGGATGTATGCTAGTCCTAAATAGTTGTTGATGTGCATACATGAAATTAAAGAGATTGGTTTACTTGTATGATAGGATCTTTGTTTCATTGGTACTTTGGATTCATGGTTATTTTCTTCTATGAATATTGGTAGTAGCCATTTATAGTTGAAAGTAATTATTTTAAAAACTGAGATAGTCTTATATGTATAAATATCTCTTGGGTGCTTCATTACTACATCTTTTCATGAACTGTATTGAATTCTCTTCATCTTTAACTATATCTCTAGTGGTTTTCATTATGAGGGTTTGCAATGAATGGAGCTTTTGTTATTAAAGTTAAAATATATTTAAAGGAATGGCATTTTCATCTTATGTTGGCCATGTGTGCATATAATTTTTGGAATAACACGAATTTGATGGAAAGATAGCATTATATGAAAGTGCAAAGTCTTACTATGTCTATTAAGAAGCTCTTTGAAAAATAATATGGTGAACATTTATGTCTAGATTCACTTTGTGATTGTCTTTGTTGTAGCAATGTGATTTTAGAAAGGAAAATGAAATGAATTTTTCCTCATAACTGTGGTGTGATTTTAACTCCTAGTGGTGTTGGATGGGTTTAGTAATAAGTTCTATATTAGTCATATATATATATATATATATAGATATAACAAAATTTATACTAATTTTTTTTATAAAAAAGGGGTAAAAATAATATTAATAAGAAAAGAGCATTACAAGAAGAACGGGGAGCAGAAACCCCTAGAAGAAAGTAGCATAAATTGAAAAACTAGGCACACGCCCAACTAGACAATATTATGAACCTCCCTATTAGCCTCCAGAATTCTTTCCAAATCAGAATGCAATAGTAGAGGGAGAGACCCCCAATCCTCAATGTTTCCACCATCCAAATGGTTAGATGCCCATTTAGCCAAAAAATCCACTGCCATGTTCCATTCTCACGGAATATGAGCAAAAGTAACGCTATCTATAAGCGAGCAAATCCGCAAAATCTGTTGCACAATCAGAGATAGTTGCCAATTGGCATCCACCACTTTCCTCTTAATGAGCAAGTTAATCAATACTTGAGAGTCTAATTCACAGATAATCCTATGCCAACCTAACGCTTGGGCCTTCTCAAGGGCATAAAGAATGGCCTAACCTTCCATCATGTTAATGGTTTACAGCCCCTCAAGAATCACAAAAAGGAAAATCACTGTACCTTCAAAATCCCTTCCTATCCCTCTAGTACCTATGGGTCTCAGATTACCTCTAGAGGAACCATCTGTATTGATCTTGAGAATCCCACTAGGGGGCATTGCCACTAACCAGTCCTGAAAATCTGCTCCTTGACCTGCTTGCTCCTCTTGACACATGTTGACTTACCAGTTAATTGCTGGAATCCAAGTCGCACCACCACCTGAGCGTTCTATTTGGTCAAAGGAAGGAAGATCATGCTCTTTGCTTGGATGGTTTCCTGGATCATCCCCATAATTTTTTCCATACTTTCTGCACCATAACCCTCACCCCCTAGAAAATTTGCCTATTTCGCTCAAGCCAGATCTTCCAGAATAGAAAAATGGGGCTGCCCAACCATATGTCCTACAAGAAGGGCATCCTTAAGGGGGGTTCTCCTAATCCATTCCAAAAATTGACCATATATTGAGCATGAAGACATGGGCATTGCCAAACATCCCACCAATAATGCCAAAGTTGCAAGGCAAAGGGGCATCACAAAAAAAGGTGTGTTGAATCCTCCTCGGCCGCTCCACACATAACACATACTGAAGGGCCTTAGAAATCTCTCTTTCAGAGATTGTCCCAAGTCAAGCACCTATTCCAAGCTAGCATCCAAGCAAAATAGTTGCATTTAGGCCATGTGAAATTATTCCAGACCTGTCTCCACCAATGCACTTCCCCCCTACCCAATCTCTGAAGAAGTAAAGCCTGATATCCAGATGAAATTGTGTAAGCTCCCTTGGGATTGGGAGACCAAGCTAGCTCATCCTCCTCCTGAAGAGGACTATAGTGATGCCTGGAAAGGATGCTCAACAACTCCTCATTCTCTTCCTACATCCCATTAATAAGCCAAGTTTTGGGAGCTTTCCAGTGAGCTACCTCCACCTATCCTTGTGTAATGTAAAATTTAAAGTCACTCACCCGAGACCAGCCAGCATCAAGGAATCTCTGACAAAGGTTCAAAAAATTTAGAAACTAAGAAATGATGGGAGGATATCCATCCCAAGAGTCAGACCAAAAAAGAGCCTTGGATCCCTGTTTACAAATCTAGAATAAGCCATTCTTGATGAGAGTAGCCCCTTTTTTTAGAGTACCCCATATTGTTGAACCTTTCCCAATAAGCAGCTAGTGAGGAATGTCCCTCTGAATGGTTCTAGAGTAGTACTTCTATGAGAGAATTCTGGCCCAAGCTTTGTCTTGTTTGGTGCACCATCACCAATAAAGTTTGGCCGCCAAAGCAATACCATTTAAGTTTGTCTGCCTCAGACCGAGCCTGCCATATTGTTTGGGGCTGCAGACAATCTCCCATCTAATAAGGCTCCATTTAGTGGATTTCAAAATACCAACCCATAAGAATTGTCTGGTAACTGAATCAAACTCCTTAATGAATCTCATCAAGGCAACCTAGAGCATACACCTATAAATGGGTAAAGCCTGCACCACATATTGGATAAGTTAAACCCGGCCTGCAAAGGATAACCACCTGTGTGTCCAATGATTCACTTTCACCCAAAATTTCTCCAAAATAGTCTACCAAGATTCGTTGGATGTACAGCTAGCCGAGATAGGGATACCCAAGTAAATCAAGGGGGGAGTCCCAATCTGAAAATGCAGAGTCCTCGTGATCTGCTGCTGAATAGGGCCTAGAGTATTGAAAAAGAAGATGGACAACTTATTTTCATTGACCTTTTGTCCTGAGGCCATTAGATAAAAATCTAACACCCTGCGTAAATTAGCAGCTTCAGTCATTGTGGCCATGCCCATAAGGGTAGTGTCATCAGTAAATTGCAGGTGTGATTGCACCAGCAATTCCCCTCCCCATTGCCATCCTTGGATATGTCCTTCCTCTCTATTCCTACTAACCAACCACCCCAAACCTTTAACAAGGAGAAGAAAAAGGTACAGAGATAGAGGATCACCTTGTCACAACCCTCATATAGCACCAAAAAGCTCTGTGTGTTCTCCATTGATAAGCACTGAGAAAGAAGCCGAGGAAATGCAGCTCATGACCCATTGAGTCAATTCATCCACAAAGCCAAAGCACGAAGAACCTTTCACAGGAATGACCATCTAACCCTATCAAAGGCTTTGGCCATGTCCAATTTAATGAACATCGCCTTATCTTTTGAGCTGGCCATAGAGTGAATGGACTCAACAGTAATAACGATACCATCCAGGATTTGCATGCCTTCCACAAAACCACTCTGCTCTTCTAAGATCACAGCACTCAGCCCTCTTTTTAACCTATCTGCAATGATTTTAGATATAATTTTGTAAACCACATTGCAAAGGGATATAGGGTAGAATTGACTTAGCCTATCAACACCTTCGCATTTGGGTATGAGAGCAAGATAGGTCACATTTGTAGCCTTAAGCATTTGCTTATTCCATTGAGATTCTAGGACAACAACTAAAAGGTCAAGTTTGATGATATCCCAAAATTCTTGGTAGAATTTAGCTGGGAAGCCGTCAGGTCTAGTTGCTTTCCCTTTTTTCATCTGAACAATGGTTTCCTCAAGCTCTCCAAGTGTGATTGGTTTCATTAAATTTTCATTCAATTCACACGTCACCAACGACGGAATGCAAAAGAGAACCTAAGCTTCTTCTGAAGATTTCCCATTAGCATCTTCCCTAAAGAGAGTAGAGAAGTACTGCACTACCTCTTATAAAATTGCTAGAAAGGAGTTAAGCCGCTCACCTCTTTCATTGACCAGGGCCAAAATAGAATTGCCATGTCTCCTGGATTTGGATGAATTGAAGAAAAAGGATGTATTTTTGTCCCCCTCTTGGAGCCATTCTACCCGAGCTTTCTGCTTCCAAAAAATTTCCTCCCATAGCTCGCATTCCTCCAGGTTTTCACAGCCTATGTTTCTTCTTGTAGTAAGTCTTCAGTCAGTCCTTCTTCCCTTATTATTCTTGTGATACCATCAAGCTTGGTTTGTGTAGCAGCCTTAGCATGGAAAATGTTCCCAAAACTTTGATGATTCCACTACTTGAGCTTGTACTTCACATATTGAAATGTTTTGGCAAAAATGTACATCATCGTACCATGGGCAAGCCTACCCCAATGCCACCAATTGGCAACACACTCATGTAGAGATTGATCCCATAGCCACATGAGTTGAAATCTAAAGGAAGGAGAGCACGGGTGATATTGTGAGACACTATTAAGCTTGATGGCCCAATTGTTTGATCCTCTCTAGTCCAAAATTTTAGACCTCGTAGACCACATACCTCCAACCCAAAAAGCTGAGACTAGAAAATGGTCAAGTCTCTCAGCAATGCAACCTTTCCCACTCCTGTGGTTGTTCCAGGTAAATTATCCATTATTGGGCCTAACGTCAACTAAATTAAAGATTTCAATGTAGTTGCACATTAGCAAAGTAGATGGGTCTAGCCTTGACATGCCACCACTCTTTTCAGTCAAATCAAGAATAGCATTAAAATCACCTCCCATTATCCAAGGGTGGAAGGGGGCCAGGCTACAGACAAAACTTATGTGGCCCCATAAGGAGTTTTTACCCCACCAATCATTGGGAGCATAGATATTGGAGAAGAGAATGACTTCCCCCATCTCAAAGCTAGAAGCAATCATTGTCATGGAGTACTTAGAAGTCAGCCAGCCTATGAGGCCAATCTTTCATGGGTTCCATAGACAAGCTAGTCCTCCTGAGTATCCAGTAGCGGCAATGCATTGACATTCTCCTTGCCACCACAACTTGGGCGCAAGTTTGGACATGTCTTCAACTGAAAGCTTAGTTTCCTGCAAGAAAAGGACATTCAGCCTGTGACTTTTAATTAGGTTGTGAACAACATTTTGTCTGGGGTTGTTGTTCAAAACCCTTACATTCCAAGATATTATAATCATTTCAGAGAGCTCAAAAAGCGTGCATCTAGAGTCTTTACTGACCCTGACTCCACCAAAGTCTCTCCCATTAGCTTGATCTTTTCTTGGTCCTTTTTTTTGCAAGGCTTGCCAGATTTCTCTCCCCCTCTTTTCTTAAGGTCTTTTTGCAGAAGTCCAAGATGAGGAAAAGATTTACTGCTTCTTGTTACCCTTGGGTCCCCAATTTTCCCAGAAAGGGGCATATTTCTATCTTCTTTAAGGGGAGCAACTGAGGAAGTCATTCCTTCTAAAATTATCAGCTACTGGTCCATATCCATGTGACAATCTCTAGCATCATGTGTTTCAATTAAAGCCCCTGAAGCATTGGTCTCCTGAGCTGGTCCCTCAATCCCCTGGTCAAAAATCATCAACTTAGGATTCACCTCCTATTGATTAAGGTCATCCAATATTTCAAATCTATTGAGTGAGTCATCTAATTGTCTTTCCTTCAAGGACCATTTTTGGCCTCTATTTCTATATCAGCCTTTAACCGGCATAAAACCATCAGTTTCAGGTATCTCACTTGGAATCGGACCCCTTTCCTTGTCAGTACCAGAAGGAGTGCAAGTAGATTGAGCTGGCTGAGGTGCATTAGATTTCAAGGTGGGGACACCATCACTGCAAATGCCCATACGCATGACATAGACAATAGTAGAAAGGGAGGGTTTCATAATCCAACTGTTGTACCCATGAAAAAGGGCTCGCACTCATTTCAACAGCATCTGGTAATGGCTTACTAAGATCAATTTCCACACAAATGCGGGCATAAGTCATTACCTTTTTCCCCAGGAATGACATTGAGGAACCTACTAGCCTTCCTAGCAAGGATGCAAGCAATTGGAGAGTGTCTTCTCGACAGCATTCCACTAAAAAGTGGGGTAGACACACCCACATTGGGACACAGTTTGGTAGTTCCTTTGAAGGTATGAAATCGGCATGCTAGGGCTTGATAAACAGTCCCACTTGATTATGGAAGTAAGGACCTCCAGCAAAAACTTGTTGACAATCTGTTATATAGGTAAAAGTGACCATGAAATAGCTATTGGCCAGTAATGTAATATCCATATCTCCTTTCGGTGCCCACATCCTCTGAGCCCATGCTTTCAAGAATAACAGTGATGTCTTAAGCCCCAGAAACTTATAGTACAAGGAGTGATTGGAATAGTATTCAATGTCTTCAGTAATCATTTCCATTAGTATGGCTAGCTTGGGCCTCTCCTTGCATCTTTCCATATAGCTATTGACTTTGGGGATGTGCATACTTGGTTGCTCAAGAGCAGAAAAAGAACCTAAACCTTGTAAAAGTGGAGCCTTCCCACTATTGTGCACTCCCTAAGATGCATGCTATAGTCCAAGCACTTCCCTATAGCTATGCCCTACCTTCTTCCCTGTCACGCCCTCCCGCTCACCTTCATCCATCGCACTCCTCAATACATGAATTAACTTTATCAAAATTTATACTAATTAACGTGACAATACAATTACAATTTTTTATAACCTTAGATTGGTTTTATTTTAAATGCTTGATTGATTTACTATCAAAGAAAAAGGGTGTTAGGTTGGATAAATTTGCTTTTTTATATTCGCTATGAAAATAGAACTCTCCTGGCCAAAGTCTGTCTTCATGGTTATATCTATGTTATGTCTTTGATTGATGAAATGTGTCAAGCTACCATGAATTATGAACCGATTGACTTCCATCACAAAGTTATTAGTGTTTTAAAGTCTCCTGGGTCCAATATTTGGCTAAATGTCAGTTAAGTCTTTTACCTTTGAAAAGCCTTCGAGCTCCAAGATGAAAAATTGTGTCAAAATATTGTGTTGGATCTTCTGCCAAGGAATGCTTGTGTTTTTTTAATCTAATCCATCTTTGTGACTTTTGATCTATTATCTTCTTTATGCAATCATTCAACATGTTGTGTCAAATTTTTTATTGAATTTACAACCCAATTTGTCATCATCGAGCTTCCAAATTCATTTATTTTTTCTTTGTCTATCTATCTTCATGGTTATATCTATGTTATGTCTTCAATTAATGAAAAGTGTCAAGCTACCATGGATTTTAAATTGATCGAGTTCCATCACAAAGTTTTTAGTGTCTAAAAGTCTCCTAGTTCTAAGATTTAGTTAGATGTTAGTTAAGTCTTCTACCTTTGAAAAGCCTTCGAGCTCTATGATCAAAAAGTGTGTCAAAATCTCATGTTGGAGCTTCTACCAAGGAATGCTTGTTTTTTTTTAAATCTAATTGATCATTGTGAATTTTGAGTTGTGATCTTTTATATGTAATAATTAAACATGTTATGCCAATTTTTTTGATTGAATTTACAGTCCAATTCATCATCATCGAGCTTCCAAATTCATCTATTTTTTTCTCTATCTATCTATCTTCATGGTTATATCTATGTTATGTCTTCCATTGATGAAAAGTGTCAAGCTACCATGGATTTTAAACCAATTAAGTTACATCACAAAGTTCTTAGTGTCTAAAATTCTCCTAGGTCTAAGATTTGGTTAGATGTCAATTAAGTCTTCCACTTTCAAGATCTAAGATCAAAAAGTGTGTCAAAATCTTGTGTTGGAGCTTCTACCAAGGAATGCTGGTGTTTTTTTATCTAATCCATCTTTGTGACTTTTGAGTCATGATCTTCTATATGCAATAATTCAACATGTTATGCCAAATATTTTGATTGGATTTATAGTCCAATTCATCATCATCGAGCTTCCAAATTCATTTATGTTTTTCTCTATCATCAGATAATGCATTCAATATCATCAAGGTCTTGATGTCACCTTCTATGATCCATCATGTTCTTCTATGACACTTAACTTGTGTCCCCTATAGAGCTTTTGTTTACACATATTTTGTATTAGTCACATCTAAATTTTTGTACATACATATTCTCATTGTGTTCTTTTGAATATTTCATAGAAATTTTAATGCATAAGTCGTGTAATCAATTTTATCCACTAAGTGTTGTTTTTAATAAAAGGGTGCTAACCTAGTTTAATTAGCTGTGCAAGTATTTATCTAATTATTCTTTATTTCGTAACATAAGGTCATGGTTTCATAAGATTGAATGTTAGATATTTTTGCTGAAGTTTTTCTAGGTTCGTGTCACATACTCTAAATCCACTGAATTTCTTTTTGTTTAAAAATAACATCTATTTCATAAGATTTTTAATATCTATGGTGTTTGATGGGTGATAATGGCTAGTTGCATAATGGGTAGTGAAGCATGGCAGATTGGCCATTACATATTTTTTAATAGAATGGACTATGTATTTGCATTTGCCATTATTGTTCTTAAACTTGATTATATGTGGTAGACTTGAGACCAAGAACTTGAAAAAATTAGAGTTGTTGGCAACAAAAGAGTGTGTTTCTTTTTTTTGGTTTTTTGGGAATTTTTTTTACTAAAATTTAAATCCATTTATTAGTCTAGACATTTGATGCCAATTTTGAGAGTTTCCATAGTAGGATTTCATCATTCTTATTTGTCATTTTTAGTGCATTCTCTACCCTTGATATTAATATGTTAGCTTGTCTTGTTTAAGTTTTTGATTGTTTCATGCCATTTGTGTTTGTTTTGTTATCATTATCATTATTTTTCATTGTGCTACTATGAATTTTCCAAGGTGAAGTGTGTGCCTTGTCTTGTCACCTTGTACTTGGAATGAAGATTGTTAATTTCTTATGGGTTTTTGTTTTAACACCCTTCGCAATGTTTGTTTTAATAGCCTTCTAATGTATATTTTTGAAAATTTAGGGGGTGGTCATTTCTATCAAGTGTCATTTATGGTTTGTCCTAAGCCTTTGTCTTTGCATTGTGTGTTTATCTATTACATGAATTGAGTCATGTAAATGTCTAATAATAATCTTTTACATTATAAATATGCTTGCTATTTAAAATCTGTAAAATTCATGTTTAATTTATTATTAAGAAATGTTAATGTGTCATGGAAAACACTATGAAATATATAATACTTTATTCATATATTTAAATATCGGTCAAAATGCTATGCTCTTTATCAAATGAAATACTTGTAATTTTTTTTAGTTTTTTATATAATTTTTATTTTATTTAAAAAAAACCTTTGAAATTATATTTTTTAAAGATAAATATGCTACTAATATTAATTTATCTGAATCAACATTTTGTATCATTATTTTCATTTAAATGATTTTGGCGTTAAAGATTTTGGTAGAATAAATAACTCTTGAACTTTAAAATAATGTTAAAGGAGTTCGGTTATTAGTATAGCAATACAATTGATCTATTGAAAAACTCCACTAAAAATAAAACATTTTTTTGAGGTTAATTTTTAACATTGTCAAAACTAGTAAATTATATAAGTTTACTAAAATCGAATAAATTTCTATTAATATTAAATATAGTTTCATAGTTTTGAAAATAAAAACAAACTTAGCATACAACTGCTCTCTTTCATTTCAATTATTTTGACATGAATAATTTGAATGCTTGGATTTATAAATCTTGTCATCAATTTAATTAGTTTTTTTTAAAGAACTATTTGTACTTGTTTTATTAGTATATGATATGGCATTAATTTTGCAGTTGCATTGATCCATGTGTGTGTGTTGCCATATACACATAGGTTAATGCTTAGGCAAAAAAAATACAATTATCTTACCCAAAATAGAGTGCACCGTTCCATTTACACATTCTCTCATGTCTATGCCTATGATAAATCATCTTGACCATAAATATATTTGCACTTATACTCTGTACACTATCTGTATAAATCATTTCAAGAGTCCTTTCCTACTAGTCCAAAATATGCACATAACCATGCACACAACTACATGTTGGTACTCTCCTTTGGCTACTTTGGTGCCACAACATAGATGTTGAATTGTTCTCAAGATTTTTGTAATACCCTCATGTAAATCAATAAGTGTTTATAGTTATGAGAACTGGTATTCAATAAGCATCTTCCATTCTTTATATATTGGCTTGAGTTATTATCTTGGTCAACCATTTGCTTAGCAGATGTCAAACAATGATCTAATGAACATTGAGGAATGTTGTCGATGCATAAAAAGCAAAAATAACTGCCATAAAATGGTAGATGTAGATGGTGCCGATCAATTTATCTCTGTAGAGGAATATAGAACAGCTTCTAGAAATGGTTTTGATAATATAGACATCACTTTGGATAAAGTAAATCTATTTATAATTTGTTTGATCAAATACAACGTTGGTGATTGATTGTTTGATACATTTCAAGTCTTATTACATGTTTTAATGCACATCTATAGAACTTTGTGTTGGGATTACAGAACATTTTTAGAGATGCTTAGAGAAGAAGGATCAAGATGCACTAAGATCCTTGGAACTATAATTGGATCCCAAAGAAATATATAGACTGCACCTTGTTTATGATACTTTATCATATTTCAAATGGATACATGTATCAACAATTGCGTACATGGTAAAAGGAGAACATGGTTTATGAGGTGATAATTTTTTGCATAAATTGGCTTTATAAATGGCTCAACATTTCCATTTATGTCTGGTCTTTGACAAGCAAGAGAAAATATTTGCACTTTAATCAACATTTACATTTGCCTCCTTATTGCATAATTTTCCATGATTAAAATCTAGTGTATGGGCATTATGAACCATTATATTATAATAAATTAAACAATGATCAAGCTTCTTCAAGACAATTATCTTTGTCTATAACTTGTACTATGCTTTCTCTCCATTAGGAAGCAAATGCTACAAAATTGCTGCTAAACGGGTTGACAAAAAAATTAGAAGAGACATCTAGTTGTGGTGATATCATATTCAATGTTTTTTTCCAATTGATAGGAAAAGCTTTTGACATATGGTATTTGCATCATTACATAGCATAGTCTTTTTGCAGTGCCTTTATTTCAGAGATGTAAATGCATGTGCTTGTTTGGAAACAAATCTAAAGGATAATGTTATCAATAACATATTGAACATTATAAATTGGCAAGGATATATAATAAAATTGGCTTTGATTTATGATGATGGTGGCAGAGAAGGAAAAGACTTTTTTATACAATGGATTTCATATTTGTTAAAAATGACTATACATCTATGGTCATCGGCCAATCAATAGATTGTCAAAATTTATGGCAATTGCTTTGGAATAAATGTCATACACAACATAATTTTTTTTGAAATAGACACATATCATATACACTATGAACCATTGATGATGCAATAATAGGATAGACAACAGATCCAAGATTTTACAAATCAGGCAGATATAATACCAAACAAAAAAAATTGCTTCAAACATTAAGAATTGCACGTGGTGAATCTATGCAAAATAATTTTTTCAAGAACCTTGTCAAGAAGCCAGTACAAACTTTTAACAAAGAAATCATTGATACTACTATACATGTTTGATACATTTAAAAATAATTACATTTTAAACATAGCATAATGCTTTTAAAACAAGTTGAAGTAAACACATGGTAGCAATTGATAGTGAGTGATAAATTAATTTGTAAAAAAATATGCATAAGTCACAAATAGCTAATGAAAAGCGTAGTGCTTTCTAGATTTGCAACACTTGTAAACATTAGTCAAAAAAATAGTTAAAGATTGTTTTTAAGTTATTACATATTGAAGAAAGGCTCATTGCATTGAGAGTAACATTTGCACAAATAAGATAATTGGGCTATAATAAACCCTACATCAGGCTAAAAGGTCTTATTATCAAATATTGATAAAATTTGGAAAGTATTCTCGAGATATATATGAAGGAACAACAATTATTGTGGTTCTAAAAAATTAATTGAAATACAAAAATGCATATCAATAAGGGGTTGTACATCCATAGTTTGTTATGAAAGCATTGGAAGAGATATGTACAAGAAAATTATACACTGCCCAAAATATCCAAATCAATCTAGAATGGAAGCCATTGTTCAGCTCTAATGATGGAGACAATTCAAGTATCAATAATGTTTTAAGTGGATCTAGATCTGATACAAGTAATGGATTAAACATGTCTTCTGATTTAAAATAATTTTTTTCTAATGATACATTGGTACATGGTTTTTTAGACTCAAGATCTATTGCTATGTTGCAAGACAAGATGATCGCAATAGCACTAGCAGAAGACAAATAACCACTTGGCATTTTCAAAGACAAGGACTCTAAGGAAATGAATTTTCCAACTATTTTTTTTGGAAACCCTTGTGATGAAGATTTTATCACAAAATTTACATATCAAAAAATAGCACAATGGGAACTATTACATGCCAATCGTCAATTTGCATATCATTAGACAGATTTATCTTTTAAATCAGTGAAAATAATTATAGATCAAGTAAGAAAGACAATGTGGGTTTGAATTAGAAAAGGCCAGTTAAAAGGTAGAAATATTTTGGCAAAAGATGTCAAATACAAGCCAAATTTAGAATGAATACTAAAATCAAACATTGGGTATGTGGACTTCAAAAAGATACACATATCACCTGATTACATGTAAGGTCTGAAAAAATGCATTTGCCATGATATGACAGTTATGGCCACCAACATTTTTATTGACCTCTACTAGTGTCGAACATCATTGGTAACCATTGATAAATGCGCTTAAACAATTTCATTTGAAATATTAAAAAAAATATACTGGATTTCATAGATGCAATGAAGCTAAAGAAGATTCATTTCTTACAAAAAAGATCTAGTTATATGTACATGTTATCATAGACATTGAATCAATGCATTACAATAAATGCTTTGCAATCATAAGTTATTTTGGGAAAAATCATGGATTGTTTTTGCATAACATAATTCCAACAAAGAGGAAATTCTCATTATCATTGGTTGGTGTGGGTGCATAATGCACTGATATATGGCAAAGATAAGAACTTAACAATTACAAATTTTATATACAAATACATAACTTATGATACAAATATACTAGATGATGATGTGGAAACTTTTCATATTCATTATCACACTAAAAGTTGTATTAAAAAAAGATAAAAATTATAGATACAATTTTCCTCAAATGCCAATGCAACAAACAATAATACTTGAACGATTTGAAAAAAAAGATAAACTTGTAGTTGTAAAACTAAAATACATTTACTTGTTTCCAAGTACAAAACAATATACTATTTTTGACAACTTCAACACTTTCTTTCAAGACATACATATGTTTGAGTCCCAGTACATAACAACAATACAGGCCACAATTAAACAACCCACTATTTTTCTTACATGTACACCATCATAAGTATGGAGAAATAGCTTTATAAAAAACATGCCATATTTATGGTAAGCAAATATAGATGCACAATTTGTTTCAAATGGTTATGATGCAACAACATATTGTAGCTCATACATAACAAAAGAAAATTAAAAAACCATGCATGTTTTTTAGTAAATACAAAAACAACATATAATAACAAATATAGATGTTGTTCAAATGTTACATAGACTAGGAAATACAATGTGGAGATATCAACAAATGCTTGCACATTAGGTCATTCACTTGGTGTTATCTTTGCCATTGAACCATTTTTCAAGGACATGCACTTTTGTAAATAAATATAGTCTTGATGAACGAACATTTATATTAGAACTTTCAATTCTTCTTATACATGAGCTAGATGATTGTGAAAATATAAGATGTTAATCTCTTATCGACTATTACGTTGTGCATCCTACAGCCATCAATGATATTTGCTTGGTTGAATTTGTTTATGGCTACTATAAAAATAGAAAGCCATTGAAAAGAAAGAAAAATTGTGTTATACACTTTGTTAATTATTAAAAAAACATCTTGATATTGAAAACTATTGTTGTGAATGCCTATTGTTATATATGCCATTCAATAATAATGGAAATATTTTAAAGCAAGAGTTTTAAACATGGAGAGAAGCATATAGCTCACATGTGATTATTATTAAAAAAATGAATCAAAGTTCAATTATGACATAAATCCCTATTAGGTAAGCATAGAATTTATTGTTCATTGAGTATATCTTGATACTATAAACACATCCAAAGTTAGATTTTGTACACATAAACCAAATGACATGAAGAATATGATTTTCACATGGACTTTCCAATAGCAAACTTTGTTTTAGGTCATCAAAGTAAAAAACTATTTGAGTTTTTCCAGCATCCATACATCTATGACAATGCCATATACTACAAGCATAGGCGTATGTTAAATGAAGATCAACAAGCAATTATTAAAGACATTTCATGTAAAAAATGCAAAAAAATAAATAATCCATTATATTTATTCTTAACAGGAGGTGCAAGAACAGGAAAGACTTTCACAACAAAATGTATATATGAAAGCTGATCCATATTTATTCTCAATATATTGACAATTATCCATGCAAGATAAAAGGCCTTATTCTTGCATGCACAAGAAAAGTTGTGTGTAATGTAGGTAGAGTGACATTGCATTCAGATATCTTATTGCCATTTAATAAATTGGAGTTTATTCCATTAACAAATGCATGCTTAGATGCATTATCCAAATATTACAACCAATTATGAATAGTGCTAATAGATGAAATCTCACTTGTAGAAGCAAGAATGTTATATTACATTGATAGATGATGGAATAACATATAATGTAAATTCCAACTTTGTACTTCAAAAATGTTGACATGATCTTTTGTGAAGACTTCTATCAAGTTTAGCCTGTAAATGACTATTTGATTTTTTAACATCAAAAATTAACTATGAACTAATTCCATATTCTATTTGGCTAGAAAATGTAAAATTTTATCAATTGCAGCAAACCATACACCAAAAATATAAAACCTTTATCTCTATTTTTAATAGAATACATACATGTTCACACACAATAGACGATATAACATATCTCAATAAAAAATATTTGCATCAAGCACTAGCTAATCCTATGTTCCCATACCTTTTTTATCTAAAGGTTGATGTTGAAGTGCATAATAATAAGATGATGACACTTGTTCCACACACAAAAAATTTTATTGATGCAATAGACAAGGAAGATGATACATATGATGAGAAACAAGGACATGCTAATACTATATGTCTACCAGCTAAAATCATACTAAAACCCAATATGTTGGGTGAACTTTTTTTTTTAAATTATGACATGCAATATGGTCTTGTCAATGGATCTGATGGCATAATTAAATTATATGAAAAGAAACACAATCATGACATTATTTGGATCAAATTCAATGATTCTTAGACTAACCATTTGAAAAGGACAAATCATGTTCATTTATATAGAAGCCACATTGATGCAGATTGGACTCCAATTTTTTAGACCTCTAGGCCTACCCGCATGCCTATTCACAAGAAAAAAATTATATTAAGAAGCTAGTTTCCAATATAGTTAACCTGTGCACATACAGTACACAGGTCCAAGGGACTCACCATGGAAAGTGTTGAATTCAATCCATCTGGTGCAAAATGGCATGGATTGGTGTATACAACTCTTTCTCATGTGAAAAACATAGATTCATTATATTTACTAAGCCCACTTATAGAAATGAATTTCATGGTTAATAATAAAATTTCTATTGAAATTTCAAGATTGGAATCAGATTCAAAATGGTCATTTGATCATAGCATTTAGTCAAATTTATTATCTTCATCTATTATAATATGCTCTTTGAACACTCATAGCCTTAATCCTCATGTACAGGACATTGTCAGCAACTATGACCTAATGAGATGTGATATCTTGTGCTTGCAAGAAAGATATATCACATCTAGCAATTCCTTTAATCACATTCCAAACTTTTTCACTTGTAACATGGAATATAATGTACATGGTATAATGATGTGTTAAGAATCATGTTGTGACTGCAAACCCATTGCAATACATTACAAACAAAATAGAATCAATAATAATAGATGTCGTAATACATGGGCATAAAGCCCTCATTATTAATGTATGCATCTAAATTTGTTCACTCTATTTAACATCACTAATATTCCTATTAGTCGACACTAATTTCACTCATCTCATTTATTCTAATTTATCCTACTAATTTATCCCCTCTTCCTAGTCATTTATCAAATATCTCTTTCTTCAATATTTCTTCATCCACTAACCTTATTCTATGCCACTCCATCATTAATCTATCAGAAATCCCCATTATCCCATCCTAATCTCATTTACCTATTATTTAGGAATTTTAAATTCCCAATGACCTACTACTAGCCTATGTTTAGACTCTCATACACCCCTAGTTACTAGTCACCCACCTAATCCCCTATCCTAAGCCTAATTAATCCCTAAAAAGATTCTAGAATCCTCTCTATTCTAACCCTTCTTTTCTATAAGTTTCTAAAACTAGAGGCTTCTAAGGAATTTTAAATTACTTGGATAATCCTCATCCATTGATCTCCTTCAACCAACTTCAAATCTCCACCATTGAATCTTCCCTCCTGTTGTCACAATTTTTGAAAATGTTAAAAAAATCATTTTTTTTTAAATGGCTAAAATTTTGAATTTTTCCTAAAAATGCCAAAAATTTTGAAAAATTCAAAAATTAAAATTTACAGTTTTTTTTGTTTTTATCCTGAAATGTTTTTAAACAAGTTTGAACCCTCTATGTAAAATCCACTTGCATTCCATATAATTTGCAAAAATGAATTCACTTTTTTTGAGTTGTGTAAACATATATTTTTTTCACAACTCGTGCAAAGTGCAAAAACATTTTTGGTGCAAAGTGTAAAAACATTTTCAGTGCAAATTGCAAAAAATATTTTTGGTGCAAGTTGCGAAAAAGTTTTCATTTCCCATGCAAATTGTAAAAACTTCTTCAGTGGTCCCTAGCCGTGTGAATTATAAAAACTTTCCTGACCATGTAATTTGTGAATTTATCTCTTTACTTTTGTGAAAAGTTATTTATAGAATGGGCTCATGGATAAACCTTTACAAATATTTCAAAAATTCATGAAAGAGATATTATTTTATGAGTGCAATGATTATTGGATATGCACAAAATGGATGTTTTCATGAGTTATTGATGTTATTTCAACAAATGCAATTAGCAGGTGTTATACCAAACTTCAGAACCTTTGACAGTGCTTTCTTCACATGTGCTCAAATGGTAGATTTATAATAGGGTATGGACATCTATGTGAAATTAATTACAAATGAGTTTAAATCTAATGTCATGTTGTTGAATGCACTAATAGGCATGTTTATAAAATGTGGAATCATGCAAAAAGCCTACCAAATGTTTGACAAAAGTCTTATTCTAGATGTGGTGTAATGGAATGTAATGATTGTTGGATATTCCCAGAATGGACTTGTTGATAAATCCTATAAACTCTTGATGCAAATGCCTTGACTAAATTTAATCTCGTGAAACTCAATAAAAACAATATTTAAACAAAAGAGATCTAGTAAGGAAGCATTGAATATGTTTTTCAAAATACAAGTATTAGGTATCTAGCTAGATGAATATACCTTCCCTAGCATGATGTCTGTGTGTTATAACTTAGGTACTCTGGGGTTTGTTATGAAGATCCATGAAGGCATAATGAGAAGTGGATTTCATCCAATGTCTTTGTAGTAAATGTCCCTATAGACATGTATGTGAAATGTGGATGGATGGAGTATACATGTGAATTGTTTCACAAAATGCTTGAACGAGAATGGTACTTCATGGAAGATGTTGATTTTGGTCCACTTAGACCATGAAATGAGCTGGAAGCCCTATATTTCATCTACTCTATTACATTTGAACTCCTTCACTAAGCTGGTGGTGAAAATGTAGAGATATTACCTACATTGTAGACTACAGTGGTTGATAAGATATACTACTTTGTAGATGAGGATGCAGAAAATATACCAGGTATTATATCTACTAGACACGTAGAAATATAATTGCTAGATTGGGCAATGGAAGAAGGTGTAAAAATAAAGTTAAACATAATTGATTTTGAGGGATATGGATGAGGAATAATAACAATCATAGACTTTAATGTTGGAAACATTACAGTGGAAATTCCCAAAACACTAATCATCTATGAGGACGTTGTTTTAAGATATGACATGAAACAAATTCTTTAAAGTATCGATGGGCTTGCTTCCAAAATAATGACACTTTTATGGATCATGAGGGAGCACCGATTTTAGCTTTAAATCATGTTGTGGTTTGTGTCTACCATTTTGGTTCTGACAATAACCAAACATATTTATCATATTTAGTGGAGTGAGAATTGTAATGTGATATCTGATAGACATAATGAATGATTACATGTGGTTATTAGAAGTCATTTTACATGTCTTGAGTAATAACATAGGCATGATGAATTAGAAATTGTGAAATAATATGAAAAGAACTCTTTGAAAAGTCCATTTGGATGTCCTACAAACCCTGTTACAAGAGGTAATAATGAAGTGATATTCATGGGAAGGCTATACAATGAAAGTATAAAGGTATATCCTTTACATGTTTTTTTATCATGCTAACCATTTTGGAATCAATTATCTCCACATATCGACCTCAAATTTCAATGGGACACTGAACACAAGGCATTCGGATTCACTTTACCATGTTATTAGTAGAGGGGAATTTTCATGAAAGATGATAATGGAGTGAACCAAATGGTTACGAGGGGCATTTTTTCTAAATTAGATTGTGATGTGATAGTTGTTGGTATATAAGAGAAAGTAGGGATTCTATCAGACATGCAAGGGATGATGAGCTTGCAAATGTAACTAGTATTGATGATTGTGTGTTTGTGAATAATATTGAATTCATTGATGGCAATAAAATAATAGATGAAGCATTAGAAGTGGATAGGAAATATTTAAGAACACAATGATATCAGTAAGCCATTTTTAGTTTAATTTTAGAAACATCCCCAAGATATAACTCATTCCATATTGTTACTCTGATAATTATTGGGAAGAGGTTCGAAGATTTAAAAATAAGATCGAGGATGATGTAAAAATTTTGCAATATTTGTCAAAAGGTTGGTATAACTATCACTACTCGCAAATATGATCTTGATGTGGAAACTTCCTTTAAAATAGCAGACCAAAGGAGGAAAGTAAAGATTGAGCAGATAGTTGTAAACAAAGTTGAGATGACACTTGAGAAGATTCACACACAAAAAAAAAGTCTAAAATAAATCTTTGATTATAATCAAAACATGATCTTATGTTACTCATGGCATGAGTCAAAGTGAATACAAAATCAATTGCGCATATGTCATCCCCAGATATGACTAATAGGATGGTGATAGATATTTCTCCCATGTATCGAATCATGTGTTTTGAAGATGAGAGGACACAATTAGCATACAAAGTGTAAGTTGATTTAGCATTGTTAGCCCATGTAAATGTTTTCTTGAATTAAAATTATCACCAGAATCTCATATATTTTCTAAATCTTGGTTCACATGTCTCAATGAGAAATAATGGCTACAGTATGATAATAAAACACTAAATTAGAGGAAATAAATGACTAATAAAAATGAACACAATGGTTCATGTACTACCTAGTCGAAGAAATGTAGTCAACTAGTCTCCAAATGGAATCAATTTTTATCAGGGCAATTTGTCAAATGATTCACAAGATTTCTATATGTTTCTAAATTTGGCATATGTGTCTATCTCGGCATAGATAATTGATCCAAAGCATTTTTTATGGCCTTTTTCAGTATCCTTCATTTATTGAAGACATGAATATTTTCAAAGATAAAGATCATATCAATAGCTTTTGAGTCATTTTATAAACATATGGAGAAGGTGTTGTGTCGAAATACTACAATCATCTCATGGGCATCTTTAACAAGGAGAGAAAAATCCTAAAACTGGTACCAATATCTAGAGCAAAGGTTTTTATAATGGAATGTGAGAGAAATAATTGATATGTCGAATAAATTTTAAAGTGCTTAGTTTCTAAATCAAATCGTGCAATTTTGATTTGCACATATCAAATGATGCAAAAGCACCAAAATATTTTTTCACCGTTCAAGTGGTGTAATTTTGTATTTTCATTTTTGCACGCAAGTGCAATTGCACCAATGCACTTTTGTACCACTTAAGTGGTGCATTTTTGTAAATTAATTCTTTCAACTTCTAAAATGTAAAAAAGGGGTTACACACCATAACCACTTCCCCAGGCTATAAATATGAATGTAAGGCTCATTGTATGGACTTTTGGTAGTGAAACTCTGCAAAAACTTTTGAAGGATGAGATTGTATTTTTGACTCAATAAATATTAGAACAGGGAGATTTTGCAGACTTTGTGTTCAGTATTTCTTCATGAGTTATAACCTTATGTATGATTCATTTGTCTCTTTATCTTTACTTTCAATTTGTTTTCATAATCATTACTAAATTTTCAAAAAATGGGAATTTCACATTAAGTATTTCTTTTAGAATATTCTTGTGTTGTTTCTATGAATGTGAAATTTTGGTGGGATTTAAGCAATATTTTAATTGTATTTTATGGGTAAATATGAGATGGTTGTCTTTGGTCTTCTATTAGTACTATAAAATTGTCTTAATGTATGTTTTGCACTCCTAAGGGTGTAATTATGTCTTCACCACCCATTAAACGATAGAGGTTTCCATGCACACAGTGTTTTACCCTTCTTAAAATATTCTGGTAAGGTTTCTGCATTTAGCTACCCAGAGTTGTCTTTCATTTTTCTTAGGGTTATCATGGTAGTTTTTGTATTTAACTGACTATGACAACCTTATCCTCCCTTATTTCTTTCCTTTCTCTATTCATCCTTTCTTTTTATTATTTCCTCCTTTCTCCTCATTTCCTTTCTACCTCCTTTACGTACTTTCAATTTAAAAGTATGAAAAACCCCCAATAGAAAACATTTTTGCTATAAATAGTTGTCAATAGCTTTCCCCCTACATTTCTCTTTTTGGTTTTCAATAAAGTTAGTTCCACCTACTAATAGGAGAGGGACTTTGTCCTGTGTTATTGATTAACGTAAGAACTCAGTTCCCACACTGCTGACTCAAAGTCACCAATTTGTCACCTTGACAAATTTTTGAGCCAACACCTCCAAAATCTATTTAAACAAGACTCTTCCTCCATGGAAGCTAACTATAATCCTCATATTATCTTCATGCCAAGTCAATCCATCATCAAACATCCTTGATCAAGCAACATCATGTCAAAATTCTAAGTCAAAGGTAATCCCAATCCTCTTGTTTTAATCTATTTGATCATGGTTTGGAACACTTAGCCTAAGGATTATAATGCTTATTTGAATTTGTGAATTCATGTATTGCATTATGGTTCTAATGTCTCTAGACTTTATATAGTAGTTTGATATTTGAGATTGAATTTACATAGTTAAATCTATATAGAGCTCAAATTTATAACTACATTTTGGCGACTAGGGTGGGACCATTACTCCCAAATTAATCGATTTTGCTTGTTAGTGGAAATTATTCTAGATTGTAGGTCTAAATATAGCTGGATTTTTGAAATTTTTGTGTGCACAAGTGGAATATGTGACATGGGACTATTATTCTTGACCTTGCAGTTGTGGTTTTGTCCCATGAGTCACAACTTTATACTAACCATTTGACCTGACCGCTAACTGTCTTCCTTGATTGTGCTAGGTTTTTTCCATTCGATAGTAATGAAATTTATGAATTACAATCTTACATAGAGAGTTGTGATTTTATTTATAGAGTACTATTTTTATCTAACTATTAGTGGTCTGCAAGTTCATCATAAAATTATGACTTCACAAATCACAATTTTGCCTTATAAGTGGTAGTTGTATACTGTAGACTTGCAGTTTTATAGGTTTTTCATCATCCTCTACCCTGTAGGTTCTATTTTGATAGTCTTTGTTTTACAGGGGACTCATTATCACATAGTTAGGCATATAACATCTTATTGTCTTTATATTTTCATCAAAAAAGTCCTTTTTTATTTTATTTTAGACAACCATATTTTATAATAAGGTTATTTGTCTCTATGAAATCTTGTTGTGTGTGTAGCAGGGATCAACAAGAAACATCAAAGGCAGGAAGGTCCATCAAAAATACAAACCCAAAAATACCAACCTTTTTACTATTTTTCCTATCTCCTACAAAACTGCAGATCACAAAAAATTTAGAATCATAACTTTGTCTTGTATATTAGTGATTTTGCCTAGACATTAGCAATTTTGTCTTTTTGTGAAAAATCTCCTATTTTGACTTTTATTATATTTGTTGGTTTTGAAATTTGGGGTCCATAAGGTAGATTTAGGAATAAATATTTGATTGAAGCACTTTATGTTTTCTAGATTATTTTGAATTTTGATAAATATCCTGCCTTAGTGTCATTTATAAAAATTTACTATAACAATTTAATAATCATTTTTTTAACTGTCATAATCATCTGTAAATAAAACATCATTTGGCATCTAAACCATCTATCTTAATCTGTCTAGACATTTGTTCAAATCATATGTCAAAATTTTGAGGTTTGTGGTTTATCACAAAACCATAACTTTTGATTTATAGTGAATAGCATTTAGTCATGATTTTGCACAGGTAACTAGGAAACCATCATATTCAACTAACTACTAAAAAACCATAACTCACAATCTATGATTTTGCATTAGAGTAGTGATTTTTAGTTTTTGGTTATAGTTTTGCACTGTGTAGTTGTAATTTTGAATTTAATTTTGTCCTTTTAAGTGCATATTTAGAGTCATTTTTTTATGATTTTTGATTCATTTCAGGCCTCCCACAAGGCCCAAATTGCCTTTGGCATCAAGGTCTCTACCCCTCGACCTTGCCCTGTACTATGGTAGGGAACACATTTGGGGCATTGCCCTCAGATCTCGTAAGGGGCTCTACCCCTTGATTCTGCAAGGGGTGTTGCCCCTTAACCTCACTGGGGCTACCACCCCCAGATCTCCATATGTTGGCTTGTTCACACCAAAGAAATTATAAATCCAAATCATGATTTTTCTAGGGTGTTTTTTCTTAAGGCATGTTGGACTAACATATTCTTTCTTACAGAGGTAAATCTAGAGGCTACTTTATCTTTCTAACATCATCTTTTATAGGTCATATTTTGGTATAATATCTTGTCTTGCAAGATTCCCCTCAAGATTATCAATCAAATTATTAATCTTTATGTTGCAGGTTACCTCCTTAAAAGTGCCAATCAAACTACTAACTATGTGATTGTAGGTCATCAGTCAAAAACTCCATTGGCACTTTGAAAACTATTTTTTGAATCATTTTAATCATCTTGTCTTGTATGTATCATTTTTTATCACTTTGTCTTGTCTATATCATTTTCATCTTTGTATTTATATAATCTTGTCTATCTTTTTCACCTTGTAAATATATCACACATCTTAATCTAATCAGTTAATTAATTGTTTTGGCTACTTGTTTGTATCGTGAGGGCTAAGATCAATGTATGATCTCCCCTTTACATCTTTGTGGTGATTCTTGGGGGATCAAAAACCACCTATAAACACCATTTCCTTTTTATTTTTATAGGGAGCTAGTGACTATGGATTTCACCACCATGCACTAGTCCAAACTCCATGTTCTGATGAAGTCTAAAAATTAGGAGAGTTATCATTTGATGCCTATGTGGAATTCCCCATGAAGTATTAAATGGAGTGAGGGGATTTTAAGCTCCAAGATACAAGGTATTTAGATAGCATCCTATATGGACTTGGGCCCCACTATACCTTAATATATATTGCCTCGATTAAGAGCCTTTAATTGTAATAAGTGTACCATTATAGGAGTCAGTATCAGATCTAAAGTAGCTATCCTATGTAAACGAGGTTGAGAGGGTTTGATAGATTTCATAATGGGTCACTGGCCTATAACCTCACCCATAAAATAATTTGATGGTGTGGGAATCAAGTTACACACCCTTATCAGTTGACTAATTTAGGTTTGTGACTTGCTTACTTATTTGTGTGTCGTGTTAGACTAGTGTTGTTTGTGAGCCAAGTCAACCGTCACCCAAAGCTATACATACCTATCTAGGTTCTTTTCACAACCTATATTTTATATTATTGCATCATTTTATCCTTTTTACATCCTTATCCCACCATCCCTTTGCACATATCATCTTGCACATCCTAGTCATCCTCCTTTTGTAAATATTATTTTCTTGTCCTTACCTCATTTCATCCCATCCCAATCTTGTTATCCCCATATTATCATATCTCATCATTGAACATACCTCCATCATCCCATCCCCATCTCAAAACTAACATTATATATCCTTATCCCATCTCCCATATTGTCTTAATGCCTTCCTAGTCTCATCATATCTACCCAATCACATCTTGTATATCCTTACCCTCTTGTATATATCTATATTCTCTTGTACATCCTTATAGTCACATCATATCCTAGTCTCACTCACCTTTGGTCATGTCCCTACCCTATACTAATCAAATATTGTCTCACCATACACATCTTATCATATTCCCATACCAATCACTTGTCTTGACCTTGTCCTCATCACCCATCTAGTCTAGCCTCATCCTATCGTATCCTAGTTTGCTCCTTAGGTCACAATCATGTCCATACCATCACATATTACCCCTCTATCATCTTATACTCACCTATCATTATACTTGTCCTTATCCTACCATCTCCATCACATAATCCTATCCTATCCCATCTTGAGAAAAATTATTTCAAGGTCTTGAACTAGTCTTCTTATTATTCATCCACATCATCTTATCATTCTAGTTCACTAGTGTTCATCATTTGGTCAAATCCCATACCTAGTCCCTTTTTACATCTTATCATTTTTCATTTTCAAATATATCATCCCATCAATCATTAATATAATCATATCTAGTCTAATCACCTTGCCTATTCATAATTAGCACCCATCACATCATCCTCTTGCTAGTTTGAATATAGGCACCCATCAAATCCTCAATCTTTTTGCTAGCTTGACAACCAAGCATAATTGATAAGACATTAATGCCTATTTTATTATCAATATGAAATATAATATTAGTCTTTAATCTATTTTTCCATTATAACCTAATCATATTAGCTCAGTTATTTCGACCTATTTTGTTTAAGAACCCCATCCAATCCTTATCCTACCTCCATAATCCATCACTACTCAACCATCACCATGGACATAAACCATGTGTTCATATACCAATATATATCTACCCATAAGGATGATATCCTCTTGAATTTTCTTATGATAGGTTTTCCACTCCCCTAAGATGTTGATCCCTTTCAACTCATTGCACCTCTTGTCCAAGTCCCTTCATGTCAGTCCCGTACCAATCTTCCATCTACTAGTCATAAACCATCGACTACCCATTCCCATACTAACAAATGGAATCCAATATTATCCACCTCATCTACTTCCACTCCATCCACTTAATCACATCAAAAACCATCTGATATAAATTCCAATACTTCCACATTAAAGCCACAAAGAGAAGTAGGTCCTTATACTCCCCTTCACATGTCCTTGGAAGCCATTTTTAAATAACTAGTCACCACCAAAAATATGGTATATCCACCTATCTAACCTCTTGATCCCATTAATCCTAATCCCTCTTTGTATAAATATAATTAATAATGCATATATCATTGATCCTAAGGGCATACTATTAATCGATGTCGACCTTTCCAAGACTATGTTCAAGACCTCATCAACCATGGTGACATAGTAATTAAGGATGAATCAGAAGAACCTATATCCCTGGGTGAACAAGAAAATGAATTCCAATATTCCATTACCCAACATTATCAATCCCTTCCCCTTACAATCTAAGGTTAAAACACCACACCCATATCCTCCATCAAATTTGAGTCTACTCCCCATGAGTCTGGTCATCCCATCTCTCATGAGTCCTTTCATATCCCTCTCTTTATCAAATCCATTATTCTTCCATCTTCTCCCTCTCTCCCATCACCTCAATTACCCCTTGATGAGAGGTTAATCATAGACAATTAACCTTATAATAGTAACATTACATCTTGTACATCAAAGTTAGCATCAAAATTCATGTCTTCATCATGATCATGTAAAATACCAAAACCTGAATCAGATTCCTCATCAAAAAAATCATCCCTCATCAATGTTGATAATTATTATCTCATTTAGAATGCCTCTAATCTAGGTACCTCCAATCCATCACCAGGCATACCTTTGTATCTTAATCAAGATGACAAATTCATAATAAATTTCTTGCAAGCTTTATCTATTGAATATTGTTAGAGTGAATATGATCCTATTTTGGATGTGTCCACTAGTACTAGTGATCCTTTTATTGATCTTGAGGATATTTTCTCTAATGATTAAATTGGGTCTCCTAGGAACCCCTATGAAGAAAATGTTTCCGCATCACCACTCATTGACCTCATCATACCATATCCACCACCTTCATCCATCATAGATCCATTTCTTCCTATCAATGATCATTTAATCTCCTCCCTCCATAAGGATGAGTGGGAACATATATCATTGGACCCTTCCTTGAGTAATGTAATGTGTGCCACAAAAATAGAGTCTAGAACCACATTCTAAAAGTCATAAATCACAATCAAGTCATCCTTAACCCTAGTAGTCAAAATCAAGAATATTCCAATCATCAACCTAATCTGAATATGTCTTCCCCTAGTGAAGCCCAATATTAGGCACTAGAGGAATGTAAAAGTCAAAATCATCATTTATCAATTAAAAAATTAATCTCCCCTGGTGAAGCCTAAAATTAGGCACCAAGGGGAATTCAAAATCTAAATAATGTTAAAATTATGGTTGATCATCCATCAAGTGATCATATCAAGGATGAATCATAAATTCAAAGTGTCTTTGATTCCCTATAGTCTTTTGTCAATTTGTACCAATCAAATGAAGCATGTCCCACATTTCCAATAATATATGTGACTGCTAGTCCTAATATTCCATCACCCATAACCCCATCCTATCATAATCTTATCTTTAATTTTATTCCTAATCCTCCATCACCCATCATACCATCTTATCTTGATCCTATCATCCATCAAAATCAATCTCTAATCGAATTTATACCTCACATCACCTCCATGGATAGTATTGTCTCTCCTAGGGGAAATGAAGACACCTAGTCTAGATATCTAGAGGGGTCTCCATCAAGCATCAAAAAAGGTCACACATACCCTAATATATCTAGTAGCATGATCACAACATCACACATCCCTAAAATAGGTGTTGACTAGAGATCACCACAATACATGCATTCCTACATCTCCTCCCCATATCCAATAAATCAAGATGCCATTCCAAAAAAAAACATTTGTCCAATGGTGAAAACTAGTTTTCTATCACCTTGGGCAAGTACCATGATGAAAATGTATTTCTATAATCATGGTAGCATAGTTAATTATTTGCATTGTACCTTGCCACTTTGGGGCACACTCCCTCCATTTCATCCATCCTTCATCAACCATGTCCATATCACCCATCCATCATCTACCATCATGTCATCCACCCTATATCTCATTCCTTCCTATCTTGACCTTCATAAGGAAGTGGAAGGTGTCTTAATACATGTTCTCACATCATATTAGCATATCCTTCAATGGACACTCAAACAACTAAACATCTACTTCCTTCATGATGTGATCATTGGCAATCCCTAGTCCATTCCTCCTTGGTCCCCATTACCCTCATCCTTTTGTCATCCCATCCATAATTACATCCATCCTTATCCTAGTTGATAGGCTTGGTATTCCCTTTGCTAGTAACCCCATTTGTATAGTGTACATACGTATTAAAAAAAAACCTAAAAATTAAAATATGTCAAAAAGCCTAAAAATCATAAAATCTAGAAAAGCCAAAAATAGTCCATTGTGTCTTGTCTTATACCTAATCCCTTATTCGCATCCATATCCATATATCTCATTATTTCCCTTCTTTGGATACCACATTTCATCTTGGTGCCAAATCAAAGTGGTCACCCATCTCCCCATATCTTACTCATCCTTTTATATAAGTGTCATTAGCATGCATCACCTTATCAAAGAATTTAATCTAACACCCATTATTTCCCTAAGAATGCCTCTTCACACCTAACACCCATCACATCACCTCTTTATTAGTGTGGAAGGTACTTGATCCCATCATTGTCTTTATCATTTCCTCTTCATACCTAGCACCCATAAAATCACTATTTTTATAGTATGATAGGTATATGATCCCATATGGCACTTCTCTATCAATGTCTCTCCATACCTAGCACCCATCCAACCACCATTTTGCTAGTATGAATGGAATTTTATCCCATCATTATCTCCTCTTCTTTATACATTAGAATCTTGAAAGGTCTTATATGTTGGTAATCATTGGACAACACTTTTCTAAATCATCCTCCTTGGCCACTTTTTGATTCAATTATAGGAGTAAATTAGTATTCAAAGACCTTCTCCCATCCTCCATCCTTCTATCCTCATCTAGGGGAAATATCTTAGCCTAATCCTAATAATGACCACCCTATCCAAATCCAATTCCATCCTAAGTCCAAAATCACATCATGATCATCCAACCCATCATCCCAATCACTCATCCCATTGTTAGACAAGACATCGTGACACTACATATAGATATTTGTATGTTTTGTTTGTTTGTTGTTTGACTTATTGGCATCATGTATATATTTTGTTTGTATTGTCTTTTATTTGTATCATGTCTCTTTTTATCTATTGAGCAGTGAATGAGGATAATATGAGGTTATCAAAGCTACAATGTTATTTCTAAGTTCCCTCAAGGATGCAAGGTTCACTACTTTCCCATTTTATGCACTTTGGCACAATGTCTACTTGGTCATATTTATATCATGGGGCATACTGTCAAATTTTATATTTAATGGATTTCCTAGACTATGATGAGCCTTATGACAGTTGTGATGGTTTGATAACTCACACCCTCATCATTCATCTAATCATTTAATCATCCCTATTTTAACCTAAATCCTTTTGACTCATCTGACTAACATCCAATATTTTATCCTCATCTCATATTTTGAGTCATGTCCTTTAATCACTAACATCACCCTCTAATCAATATCATCATCATCCTCATCTTCTACTTCATCAATTGTCATGTATCTCTAAGTCAGAACTACATTAGTCTGAGGTCTTTTCAGACTATGTAGGCAACACTTGGACACTTTCCAGTGCCTAAGGATAGCTCGGACACTATCTCCTCTTTCCTCATCATTCATCATCACATTTATCTTGTCTTTTATCATCCTCACATAATTCAATCACTTGTCTCCTATATTTTTCTCACTTGATCATCTCTTTCTCTCATCACCTACATCATATTAGTTGATTTACCTTTGAGCTACACCCATCATTAATCATATCAAATCATTGTCTTATCCTAACCTGAAGCTCTCCCTTATATGCATCCTTTCTTAGGATATGTTTAAAGCTTGAAACCTTTTAATCATATAATCATCTTGTTATGGTTGATTCCCCCTTGGGATGTGTTGACAACCATGACACCCATCACCTCTACTCCCTATGCATGTATTCTTACCAGGGGCATCATCAATTTGAAGCTCATTACTCAAGTCAAATCTTTCATCTTCTTCATCATCTATCTCAACATATAGCATCCCATCCCCTCATCTATCCATCACAACCCATCCCTTATTTCTTCTTTTGAGTGGCCATCCATCTCATTCTTCCCTATATGTCCCCTTGAGGGGGCATCATATCTCCTAACATTCATTCATGAAATGGTTTTTCTTTGAAATACCATTACTCCTTCAACTTCATTCCACTCGCAATGCCCTTTCAAATAGGGACAAAATGTAAGCATCTAAATTCTCTCACTCTATTTAATGTCACTAATATTCCTATTAGTCGAATTAATTCCACTCATCTCATTTATTCTAATTTATCCCCCCTTCTTAGTCATTTATCTAATATCCCTTTATTCAATATTTCTTCATCCACTAACCTTATTCTATCCCACTCCATCATTAATCTATCCTAAATCCCCATTATTCCATCCTAATCTCATTTTCCTATTATTTGTGAACTTCAAATTCCCAATGACCCACTTACTAGCCTATGCCTAGGCTCTCCTACACCCCTAGTTACTAATCACCCACCTAATCCCTATCTACTCCCCTATCCTAAGACTAATTAAACCCTAAGAGGATTCTATAATTAGAGGATTCTAGAATCCTCTCTATTCTAACCCCTCCTCTCTAGAAGCCTCTAAATCTAGAGGCTTCTAAGGAATTTTAAATTCCTTGGATAATCCTCATCCATTGATCTCCCTCAACCAACTTTTAATCTCCACCGTTGATTCTTCCCTCCAAAATCTATTTAAAGAAGAATTTTCCTCCATGAAAGATAACTAGAATCCTCATTCTATATTCATGCCAAGTCAATCCATCATCAAGAATTATTAATCAAGCAACATCATGTCAAAATTTTGAGTCAAAGGTAATCTTAATCCTCTTGTTTTAAACTATTTAATCATGGTTTTGATCACTTAGCTTTATGATTTCAGTATAGTGTTGACATTGTGGATTGCACCCTTGACAGGAGGCTGAGCTCCTGTCTCCCATGCGGCACAATGGAGACTCCCCTCTTGTTGTGGGTTTGGTAAAGTTGAGGGGATAATCTCTAGATAAGGGCTAGCTCCCTTTGATGCATCTTTGATTTATTTCACTACTATTGCTAATATATAAAAAATGGGGGGTGAAAAGGGAGAAGGATACTGAAAATAGAAACTAACCTAAGACGGTGATGCACCGAACAAGTTTATCTACGCAGTTTCTCACACTTTAGACCAAAAGAGGGTAGACATACACTTTATCTGATGAAAAGACCATACTATAGGGAGTTTTAATAGGGAGGCTTAATGAAGACACATAGAAAATGAACTTAACATAGGCATTTTAGAAAACACATTGTCTGATAACCCTTTTTTGTCTCTACGCTCCATATGCATTACTTCCTATTAACCTATAGAAATGGTGCTTTGTCTATACCAAGTGTGTTGGTGTCAACTTTTGAAAGCATCAAGCTAAAATGACTAAACACAAGGTTAATACGCAGACACACTCAGAGATATAACTAGTTAGAGGTAAAATGCATTCTATTGATTCAAGGTGAAATTTTGGTAGGGATTTGCCTTACAAAATGAGAGAGATATATTTTACAAAATGAGAGATTACAATATATAGCATAAAGATAAAGACTTATGGTGCCTTCCAGAACAAGTGGCCCATGTTGTGTTGAATACATTGGGAAGAGGAAGATTGGTCATACTGGTGTCATCCTTATAGAAAGCCATGAAATAACCATGTTGTAGATGTCACCAGTCTGGACTTTAGCGCCTAACCTATATTAAAAATCACTGCAAAAGCATGGTTTTTATGTGACTATCTCATTAATGTAAAACAAGGAAAAAATAGGCTGTGCTTTCACTATTTTCACTCCTTGATGACCACTTGGCGGAGACTATTTCAACTGCTAGAATAACTCCTCTATCAATGCTTTCTTTTTCCACTTGGGCTATTCTATCTACCCCTACAATTGGCTGGGTACATCTTTTAGAACATTCCAAATGTTGTCATATGTGTGCATGGTCATGTTATGGATTCTCTATCTTATTCCCTCTTTCCTTTCTATATTTTGTCTCTTTCTAGCAATTTGAGCTCTCAGGGATATCTTTTTGTCTTTTGTTGGCTCTTTGAGCTCTTTTCTCAATAGGTCATTGAGTTTATCATCGATCTTATGCCCCTTTGAATTTTTTTAGGTTCGTGACATTCGATCTCTTTCAGGCCACTTGTCATGAAGGCATTAGTCATTTGGCTTGTCCTTAATGGCTGATGCATCCCATCAAAATTGACATTTGCAAGCCTGTCACTATTTGAAACCAAACAGCTATTTCATCACCATAAATTTCACATCCATAGGCCCATCACCATTTGAAAGCCAATGGCTATTTTGCTACCTTGAATTTGACGTGCTTAGGCTTGTCACCCCTTTGGCAATTCCTTTGGCCCTTTGTATTCCTTCAGCCTTTTGTATTCCTTCAACCTTTTCAATTCTTTCAGACAAAATGTTTGAAGGAATTCCTTTAGACATTTTGCCCGAAGGAAAACTTCAAAGTCTTGGACTTTTCTTTGTGAATACATTTGGTTTCTCCCTTGGATTTTCTTTAGACAAAAAGTCTGAAGAAATCCCTTGGTTCTGTCTTGTCTCTTTTCTGAAGGAAACTTTCCTTTGGATTAATTCCTTCAAACATTTTGTCCAAAGGAATTCATCCATTGAATTTTCCTTGTCTTCTACATGGATTTCTTTTGAAGACATACCTTTCGATCCCTCCTACCTTGTCATTTTTCAATGCATTTCTACCCTTCGCAAGGGTATCTTGGTTCCAAAATGTCTTTTGGAGCCCACTGATAGACTTACATCCCTTTGAAACCAGCCCATTCCTTTTTCTAAAGGCTTGTGCAAACCAACTGTCTAAAGTGGGATAAGCTTATGGATCAACTCGAGACATCTACAAGACTCAATTCATTTAGTTCTTTACAGAAATAGGCCTGTTTAAAAGGGGGAAAGCACAATTGTAGAAAGGTGAAGACATTAAAGAATAGGATAGTAAGGAAAGAAAAGGGAGACCGATTCTTGGCCTGTAAGACCAAAAATGGTCAACAATTTGGTGATTCTCAGGGGAAGCATGCTTGATATGCTGAAGAAGACTAGTAGCCTCAAAGTCCATTGGGCATGGAGTCAAGATGTAGCTTGGACAAGTTAACAACAACCTTGTAAGAACCTATGAACTAGCAAATATTTTACCTCAAACACAAAGGAAAACACACACAATACAGGATAAAAAACTACACACACACATGCAATAGCACTTAGGGAAATGAAAGACACACAACTGAAAGCAAAATATTATGTACAACTAACTAGGTACATTTGCCTCCCTCCTGAATCAAAGGGAAAACTTCTTAAGTCTCCTTCATGGCAAGAAAACTTATGGTGCCAAACAAGTGGTTAAATGGAAAGGAGACTTGGTGACTTGTTCTTCTTGTCTGCCACCTTGATTGGCTTGTATCCAAATGAAACAAGGTCAAACATGCTTCCAACATATATGTATTCATCTTTCTCTTGGAAGCTTGTTTCATGTTGGTCCTTCATGTTAGTGTATCTCACCAAGAAGTCAATGGCTCTTGGCTCATCATCATAGGGATCATCTAGCTCATAACCCCCTTGATATGCATCATGGATTGACTTGTCCCTTCTACCTCATTGAAGAGACTATCAAATTGATCTTCTACTTCCTCATGGCTTTTGTGAAGAAGGGTGATTGTTGTGATGTCTGAAATGAGATCACAAACCAATTGCTCATACCACAAAACATCACCTTCTTGTTCAAGGCTCTCTTCTTCAAAGCTTTCCTCAAGATGGAAAAGCCTCTCCTTTTCTTTCTCAAAAACTAGAGTCTCTAGTTGTTCAAAGACATCCTCCTGATTCTCCTCCAACTCAGGTTCCATGGCATGGTCATATTCCTCATCAAAGCAATAAGTAAGTTCATCAAATAAGGGAGGGGAGAGCTCACCATTCTTACTTTCATGTTCATATTGCTGGAACATCTGCATGTATGCATGACCTGTGTCTTATCCATTGAGAGCTTCTTGATCAGCTGCAAATTGGATCCTCTCTTCTTCACTTACCTCTTTCAAAATAGGTTCCCCCTTGATGACTTCAAAAATATCATCTTCAGAATCACCAAACTCTTGAAAGGATAAATCTAAAAGCTTGCAGCCCCTTTGCATACTTATTTGAGTCCCAATGCTACCTCTTCCACCCTTAGCCAGCTCATAGCCTCCTTGAAGAATACTGTAACCTGCCCCAATGACTTCAAACAAATCATTCAAAACATGATTAAGAATCTATCCATGCTCCTCCATGATGTCTTGAAAAGTGAGAAAAGAGTCAAATATCATCTCTTCCTCATAAGAGATAGAGGCAAAAGCTTGTGACTTGTCTTCTTATTCATCAAAGGGGGTACCTATAGTGATTTTCTCCTCATTTGCACTCATGAAGTCTCCCTAATTAGTCATGAACTGAGCATACACCTCTTCACTTGCTTCTTTCAAGATGGATTCCTCAATACAAGAGAAACATTCTTCATTTACCAAGCAAGGAGGTGGAACACAAGGATTTCCAAAATTAGGTTGGGAATGGAAAGTAGGGGATCTTTTTGAAAACTTATGAGAAAATGGGGGCAAACCTTTGGCAAAAATCACTTAATTTTCTTCTCTCCACTTGACCAACACTTCATCAATATCAAAATTAGCTTGAGGAGTGGTAAAAGGGGTGTCTTTTGGTGTAGGCTCCTCTCTAAGGTCTAAAACTTCCATATCTCTTTCACTAAGCAATCTCACCTTTGCCTCTAATTCCTCAATTTGCTTAGCTAGATTTTCTTGAAAGAGTCTTTCTTGGAGCTCATAGGAATCATCATGGAAATGGGGAGTGCATGAAGGCTACCATGGAGTAAAAAAAGCATCTTAAGGAAGGGTGGGAGGGACTTGAGAAGGAATATCCTCATTTTGTACCTCACACTCTCGAACAATGCCTTTCTCCTCCTTGCTGCTCCATGACTCAACTACTTTACTCTAGTTCATGATCTTAGGACCTGAAGTCTCCTTTTGGGATGATGGGGTTGCAATGTGAGAGGGTAATGAGGGTTTGGATTCCACTTCCCTTGCTACCAACATAGACTATTGTATGTGAAGATTTTCCAATTCAATCTACTTATCAAGATTGGCCTTAAACACAAGATTTACTATTTCAAAATTCTCCTCAACATGATTGGGGAAAGGACTTTGACAGGCTTGACTTGGCTTATGAGTAGGGACTGCATATGGCTAATATGAAACTTGGGGCAGTGGGTATGTAGGTTAATAGACTTGGTAAGGCTACCTCTCATGAATACTCAACTTCTCTTCCAAAGATGCAATCAAACCACTCACATCCAACATCTCATTTATAAGCCTTTGCCAATTGGCTCTTTCAATAGGAGTCCATTCACTCTTATCCAGATCTAATGCATTTCTCACTTGATGGATGAAATGATTAGGAATTTCTTGGCCACATCCCCTCCTAGTGTCAAGCTCCACTGCATACTTTTCATATCCCAATAGTGTTTATTTGAAGGTGAAAATGGGCTAATTGGCAAAAATATTAGGTTGAGTAGGAGAAGTAACACATTGAGAAGACTGGGTATAAGACTGATATAGCTCATGATAGGGCTGAGACTAGTCATATTGGACCTGATAAGGATCAACACAAGGCTGGTAAGGATCATAGCCAAGCTGGCTAAGGACTTTCTCAAACTGAGGAGGAAAAGGCAAACCCCACAATGTTTCACCAACCTGCAAAGGGCAAAACTCATAATCGTATGCATCCTTTTTGCTTGAGGTGATTCAATGGACAACCTAAGCTTGATCAAAACTATATGAAGGAACACAAGGCCCATGCTTCTGAGCAATGGAATTATACATACCAAACTATGATTTTTTTATGGCACTAGGACTGCTTAACCATCTGATTCAACTTGGATTCGCCATTGGTGTTGATGAAAAAGCCTCCAAACACTGGTTGGTTGAAGAACACACCAAGATTATTCAACTCTTTGGAATAAAAACTTGTCCCACAATCACTTGATTAAAAGTCAAATGCTGGATTAGTGGTTCATTCTTATTGTAACAGGACCAACATGTTATGGTGTGGAGCTAAAAGCTTCAACTATTTACAGACACAAGAGAAAGGATGCTGAAGAACTAGAGCCACCGGCGTCGGCAGTATGACCGACGTCGGTCAGATGCAGTGGAGAAGGAGACCGGCGACGGCAGGGAGTCGGCCAACGTCGGCAGCACTAGACCAGCAGGGATCAACGTCGGTCGCCTGTGTATTTTTGAAACTGCTATTGACGAACAGTCAGTTAAGTGAAGCGAGTGTTTGCATGTCAAGTGACTAATTATAGTCACGAGCTGCGTGTCTAATTATTGTAACTAGAGTTCTATTTTTGTAAGCATGGGATCTTATTTATAGACCCATAAGGCATGTATTGTAATTATTCTAAGGCAAGTAAAATCATTGAAGCTAGCAAGGTCAAGGAGATCTACAGGTGTAAGGTCAAGGAGATCAGCTGAAGCATTCAAGGAGGGATAGCAACTCAGGCTTTAGAGTTGTTGTGTTGAGCAAGAGAGAGAGGGAAGAAGGTCTTGAGGTGTGGCAAGCCTTTGAGGTGGAGGAAGAAGTGGCATCTTCCTTATTGTATTTTCTTATAGTAGTATTTAATACAAGAGTGTGTATTGTCTCTCAAATTCTTTGCTGTCTCAAGTTTCTAGCTACTTTATCATTCTGGTATAATTTCGTGTTTAATTGCATATAAGATAGTAATCAATTGTGCTCTAATTGGTAGAGCTATAGATCCCCTGACAAGTGGTATCAGAGCTCCGGTTTGCAGGAAATAGGTTATTGTTTTTGATTACAGGTCATTCACAGGGTTTTCTGATTGAGTGGGAGTTCAGCAATGGCAGAAGAAAGTAGGCTACGAATGAAGAAGTTTAACGGCAAGAATTATCAACATTGGAGGATGCAGATTGAGGACTATCTGTATCAGAAGGATTTGTACTTACCATTGGGTGGGGTTGCATGCAAGCCCACAGATATGAAGGATGAAGAATGGAACGTTCTTGATCGAAAGGCTCTAGGTTCCATAAGGTTGAGCCTTGCATCGTCTGTGATTTCTAGCTTATCACAGTGCAAGACAACAGAAGAGTTGATAAAGTCCTTGGCGAATTTATATGAAAAGCCCTCAGCTTCTAATAAGGTATATCTTATGAAGTAGCTATTTACTTTGCAAATGCAGGAAGGTGGATCGGTACATACTCATCTCAGTGATTTCCATGGTTTGGTAAACCAATTAGCTTCAATCAATATTGTTTTTGATGATGAGGTAAAGGCTCTCTTGATTTTATGTTCTTTGCCTGAAAGTTGGGATGGTTTGGTTATGGCAGTAAGTAATTCTGCATCTGCTTCTAAAATCTTAAAAGTTGATGATGTTGTGAGTGTGATCTTGAATGAAGAAATACGCAGGAGAAGCACAGGTGAATCATCAGGAAATGCTCTAAGTGCAGAAAGTAGGGGAAGGCAAAGGGAGAAGGTTGAGCAAGGGAAATCAAGGTCGAGAAGGAGATCCGAGTCCAAAGGTATTACCTGCTGGTTTTGTGGAAAGAAAGGACACACGAAGGAGTGTTGGTTGAGAGATAAAGAGAATCAACATGTAGGTATGGAAGAAGTAAAGGATGCAAATATTGTGATGCAGGATGCTCTCATACTTTCTTCGGATAGTCAGGTAGGATCATGGATTTTAGATTCTAGTTCATCTTTTCATGCATCCCCAAACAGAGATTTGTTCTATGAGTATGAGCAGGGAGATTTTGGAGTGCTCTATTTATGGGATGGTACGCCTTGTCAGATAGTTGGCAAAGGGAAAGTGCAGCTGAGATTGCAGATTGACAACACGTGGGTGTTGAAAGAGGTCATGCATGTTCCAATTCTGAAGCAGAGTCTGATTTCTATAGGAAGGTTGGGAGATGAGGGATGCACAATAACCCTCACAGCGGATTCTTGGAAGGTTACCAAGGGAGCACTTGTTCTAGCAAGAGGTAAGAAAGTAGATACTCTTTATCTGTCTACTTGTATTACTGATTCTACTTCTGGTGTAGATTCAAAGATGTGGCCTAATAGGCTTGGTCACAAGAACAGGAAGGGAATGGAAGTTCTTGATTCAAAAGGTATGTGTTCAAATTTGGAAAGCACAGATACAGTTCATTGCAGAAAGAGGAAATTTGATGCTTTTGACAGGAACAAAGAAGCCTTGGTGTTTATGGAGGAGATGAAGGACAGAGATCAGTCACAGGGGTTGAATAAATCTGAGCAGGGCAGCATGGATAGAGGTTTGATCCAAGAAGAGCTCGTGGATGAAAATTTCATCACTTACAGGAACACACAGACACTGATGTCGGTAGCTTGGCACTGACGTCAGTCATCCAGATACCGACATCGGTCATGTGCAGACCAGCAGGGTCGGTAGGTCAAACAGGAGAAGTTTGACGTTGGTCATAAGGACCGACGTCGGTAGGAGGGACACCGGCGTCGGCCAGGGAAACGACGTCGGCAGTCAGGGTCAGTGCAGGGAACCGACATCGGTCGGGAGCAGACTGGGAGATGGCCTAGATCGTTCACTGAAAGAGATTTTGGGTGAATTACTAAGTCTCAAACACCCATGTGGAGGTCAGGAAAGGTATGTGAACCTCATATTCGTTGTTCACCTTTTTATATTGCTTACTGATAGTCATGAACTAGGAATATGGAAGAAACAATGCAGGTAGAATCCAGAAATAGTGGGAGCTTGGCATGGATGAGGAGTGTGAGTCCTTGGAGAACCAAACAGGTATTTATTGGTAGTGTTGTCAGCTGGAAGGAAGCACTGGATAGAGGGATGGATTTCTGTCTTAGAGAAGAGAGTGGATGGACACATGAGACAGAAGGCTATGGTATATGGTCTTGATTATGCTGCAGAACAATGGAGGTTTGACCATTGTATTTTATCTTTACCAGGTTGGATAATATTAGCTACATTATCTTGTTACTGTATTGTGTTACTTGTTGCAGGGTTTCATATACAGGGAGTTTTCTGAGCTAAGGGTAGAGTTGGTTCAGAAGTATGTCATGGAGAATTTGGGAGCAGAAAAATTCTTGTGGCATAAGATACAGGTATTGCATCACAGGTTTGCGTGGTGGTTGGTCTTCAAGAGTGACGTTGAAGAGGGATACAGAGCCTAAGGAACAAAATAGATGGTGTATAGGTACAGGTATAGGTTGCAGCTGTTTATCTCCAAGTGGGAGATTGTTATGGTGTGGAGCTAAAAGCTTCAACTATTTGCAGACACAAGAGAAAGGATGCTGAAGAACTAGAGCCACCGGCGTCGACAGTATGACCGACATCGGTCAGATGCAGTGGAGAAGGAGACCGGCGACGGCAGGGAGTCGGTCGATGTCGGCAGCACTAGACTAGCAGGGACCGACGTCGGTCGCCTGTGTATTTTCAAAACTGCTGTTGACGAACAGTCAGTTAAGTGAAGCGAGTGTTTGCATGTCAAGTGACTAATTATAGTCACGAGCTGCATGTCTAATTATTGTAACTAGAGTTCTATTTTTGTAAGCATGGGATCTTATTTATAGACCCATAAGGCATGTATTGTAATTATTCTAAGGCAAGTAAAAGCATTGAAGCTAGCAAGGTCAAGGAGATCTACAGGTGTAAGGTTAAGGAGATCAGCTGAAGCATTCAAGGAGGGATAGCAACTCAGGGTTTAGAGTTGTTTTGTTGAGCAAGAGAGAGAGGGAAGAAGGTCTTGAGGTGTGGCAAGCCTTTGAGGTGGAGGAAGAAGTGGCATCTTCCTTATTGTATTTTCTTCTAGTAGTATTTAATACAAGAGTGTGTATTGTCTCTCAAATTCTTTGCTATCTCAAGTTTCTAGCTACTTTATCATTCTGGTATAATTCCGTGTTTAATTGCATATAAGATAGTAATCAATTGTGCTCTAATTGGTAGAGCTATAGATCCCCTGACAATAGGTTGAGTAGGAGAAGTAACACATTGAGAAGACTGGGCATAAGACTGATATAGCTCATGATAGGGCTGAGACTAGTCATATTGGACCTGATAAGGATCAACACAAGGCTGGTAAGGATCATAGCCAGGCTGGCTAAGGACTTTCTCAAACTGAGGAGGAAAAGGCAAACCCCACAATGTTTCACCAACCTGCAAAGGGCAAAACTCATAATCGTATGCATCCTTTTTGCTTGAGGTGATTCAATGGACAACCTAAGCTTGATCAAAACTATATGAAGGAACACAAGGCCCATGCTTCTGAGCAATGGAATTATACATACCAAACTATGATTTTTTTATGGCACTAGGACTGCTTAACCATCTGATTCAACTTAGATTCCCCATTGATGTTGATGAAAAAGCCTCCAAACACTGGTTGGTTGAAGAACACACCAAGATTCTTCAACTCTTTGGAATAAAAACTTGTCCCACAATCACTTGATTAAAATTCAAATGCTGGATTAGTGGTTCATTCTTATTGTAACAGGACCAACACCAATCTTGGAACTTTTCTGAGCATAAAATGGATCCCACTAGGTGTGCCAAAAATTGTTGACACTGTGGATTGCACCCTTGATAGGAGGTTGAGCTCATGTCTTCCAAGTGGCACAATGGAGACTCCCCTCTTGTTGTGGATCTATAAAAGTTAAGGGGAGAATCTCTAGATAATGGCTAGCTCCCTTTGATGCATCTCTGATTTATTTCACTACTACTGCTAATATATAAAAAAGGGGGGGTGAAAAGGGAGAAGGATACTGAAAATAAAAACTAACCTAAGACGGTGATGCACCAAATAAGTTGATCTACTCCATTTCTCACACTTCAGACCAAAAGAGGGTGGACATACACTTTATCTGATGAAAAGACAAGACTATAGGGAGCTTTAACAGGGAGGCTTAATGAAGACACATAGAAAATGAACTTACCATAGGCATTATAGAAAACACATTGTCTGATAACCCTTTTCTATCTTTGTGCTCCAGATGTAGCACTTCCTATTACCCTATATAAATGGTGCTTTGTCTATACCAGGTGTATTGGTGTCAACTTGTGAAAGCATCAAGCTAAAATGACTAAACACAAGGTTAATACGTAGACACACTCAGAGATATAACCAGTCAAATAGAGGTAAAATGCATTCTATTGATTCAAGTTGAAATTTTGGTAGGGCTTCGCCTTATAAAATGAGAGAGATAGATTTTACAAAATGAGATATTATAATATATAGCATAAAGAGAAAGACTTCTGGTGCCTTCCAGAACAAGTGGCCCATGCTACATTGAATACATTGGGAAGAGGAAGATTGGTCATGTTGGTGTCATCTTTCTAGAAAGCCCTAAAATAACCATGTTATATATGTCACTAGTCTGGACTTTAGTGCCTAACCCATATTAAAAATCACTATAAAAGCATGGGTTTTACGCAACTATCTACTCATTAATGTAAAATAGTGAAAAAATAGGTTGTGTCTTCACTATTTGCACTCCTTGATGACCACTTGGCAAAGACTGTTTCAACCACTGGAATAACTCCTCTACCGATGCTTTCTTTTACCACCTGGGCTATTCTATTTGCCCCTGTGCTTGGACGGGTGCATCTTTTGGAACATTCCAAATGTTGTTGTATGTGTGCATGGCCATGTTCTAGATTCTCTATCTTGTTCCCTCTTTCATTGCTATATTTTGTCTCTTTCTAGCAATTTGAGCTCTCAGGGCTATCTTTTTTGTCTTTTGTTGGCTCTTCAAGCTCCATTCTCGGTGGGTCACTAAGTTTATCATCGGTTCTTATGCCCCTTTGAATTCTATTAGGTTCATGACATTCGAGCTCTTTCAGGCCACTTGTCATGAAGGCATTAGTCCTTTGGCTTATCGTCAACAGTTGATGTATCCCATCAAAATTGATGTTTTCAAGCATGTCACTATTTGAAAACCAAATGGTTATTTCATCACTATAAATTTGACATCTACAGGCCCGTCACCATTTAAAATCCAATGGCTAGTTTGCTGCCTTGAATTTGATGTGCTCGACCCTGTCACCCCTTTGGCAATTCCTTCAGCCTTTTGTAGTCCTTTGGCCTTTAATATTACTTTAGCCTTTTTAATTCCTTCAGACAAAATGTCTGAAGGAATTCCTTCATACACTTTTGCCGAAGGAAAACTTCAAATTCTTGGTCTTTTCTTTATGAATACATTTGGTTTCTCCCTGGGATTTTCTTTAGACAAAAAGTCCAATGAAATCCCTTGGTTCTGCCTTGTCTCTTTTCTAAAGGAAACTTTCCTTTGGATTAATTCCTTTAGACATTTTGTTTGAATGAATTCATCCATTGAATTTTCCTTGTCTTCTACATGGATTTTTTTTGAAGACTTACCTTTCAGGCCCTCCTGCCTTGTCATTTTTCAATGCGCTTCTACCCTCCGCAAGGGTATCTTGGTTCCAAAATGTCTTTCAAAGCCTGCTGATAGACTTGCATCCCTTTGAAACCAGCCTATTCCTTTGCTAAAAGGCTTGTGTAAACCAACTGTCTAAAGCGGGATAAGCCTGTGGATCAACCTAAGACGTCTACAAGACTCAAGTCATTTGGTTCTTTATAGAAACATGCCTGTTCAAAAGGGGGAAAGCACAATTGCAGAAAAGGTGAAGACATTAAAGACTGGGATAGTAAGGAAAGAAAAGGGAGACCGATTCTTAGCCTGCAGGACCAAAAATGGTCAACATGTAGGATTGAATAGTTTATTCATATAATTTCACTTAGTTCTAATGGATCTAGGCTTTACCTAGTGGTTTGAAGTTTGAGTGATTTAATTAGATAGTTTAATCCATGAGCTCAAATTTTACACTATAATTAATATGTATGCATTCCCATCTACTTCTATCTTGGATTTTATTAATGTCATTAAAAAATAATTATCAAATATAAACACATCATAAGAAACATATATATTAGGAGACTTTAACATCGACATGTCTATTTCCAATAAAACAACAATATTTCTTGAAAACCATTTGTCACTTTTCAATATGCATTTCTTAAGACAAAGAGAAAAGCAATCTAAAAATAAGCTCATTGATCATGTTTTCTAATATCACAAGATAATATAATTGAATCACAACCATTAATACATACTAGACTGATCATAATTCAATTTGCCTTATCATAGATAATAATACTTGAATGCCAATAAATGATACCTAGTAAACATGTTTTTTGTTCGCAACCTTTTTATTGTATGTATGTTTTAGAATATTTTTAATGTATTCTTATATAGTTAAAACTAAAAAAAAAGACATAATGTTTATGATACTTAGCCACTTTTTTACTTAAACAATGTTTTTTTCTTGTTTTTTTAATCTTTTTCTAATGTGTATAGATATGGTGTTTATTTCTTACACTTCTTAATAGGACAATCTGAAATAAAATCTATCTTGTCTAAAAAACCCAAGGCAAAAAAATACATGGAATTAGGCAAAGAGATTTCAAGCAAAGAAGAAGTAAGTCAACAACAACAAGACATTTCATCTAGTACAATAGAGACAAGTTTTGTTGAACAACAATTACAAAAATGGTGACACCCAAATAATTTTTTGCTACTTTTTTTCCTTTCCATTGGTTCTTTCTTTTGCCTTGAAATAAAATTTTGTTTATTTCTTATGTTCTCCTCAAAATTCTATTGAAAAAAAAACATTTTTCTTCCTTTTTGTTTCATTACATGAACAAATACAACTTCACCATGCACAAAAATGGATATTTGTGCTAGGAAAAAAGTCACTATGTTGAAGGAGATATTCTAACAATATATGGACCTGATCATGTTACGAATCTTGATTCACTAATAAAGGCCTAGATATTGCATGTTGATATGATAGATGTCTATGGACCAATGACAATAACAATGAACATTAACAATAAATTAATTGTAAAATTTGAAACACAAATAGCTCCTAGAAAGAGCATTCAAATTTTAGACTTTATGATCAAGGAAAAACTAAATATGAGAGAGGAAATGCTGATTTTTGTATCATTTTGACTTCAAAAACAAACATGTAGAACATTCCTGCTATTTGGAGAAAATCCAGACTCATACCTAGTAGCATAATTGTTGATGTCATAGATTAAGATGATTTATTTTTAGTGGGCTCATTTGGGGCCTGGGTAATAAGTTGTTAGCAAACAAATGCTCAATTGAAATTGTACATTAAAGATAGTGGTATAATACTATGATTGTAAACCTATACTCTTATTTGCAAATTACTAATTTGATAGGTTGTGATTAGAGATATTTATTAATTAAATATAACTATGTGATCATAGATTCAAATTGGAGAATAGAACCATCAACTTTACCATGCAATACAGGAGCAACTAATGTCAAAATGCCAGCGCATCTACCTTTTCAAAAACATTATATGTAAAGTTCCAAAAGGATCTCAAACACTATGAACAAATGTCACATCTTTCATAGAGTTACTTGCTAATGAAACCACCAAAAATATTTGAAAACAATCACTGGAATAAGCATTGAGGCAAGCATCATCTTTTTTTTTCCCTTTTTTTTTCACTTTCTTGATTTTGTTTGCCAAATAATAATAATAATAACATCTACAAGCTATAGGAATGCTAAAGTCAAAAAAACATATATTTGGCTCCATTTTAACCTGTATACAATTCTTGATAGCATGCAATCTTATCAATAGATCTTCAGCAAGATGCTTCTTTAGCCTATCCAACATGCCTGCCAAATTTAGGTCATTCCTTTGTGCATGCAGTGATGTGCAATGTCCATAAAAAATACGGAAAGGTTAAGTGTACATTGAAAAAACCTTTTCTATAGACATTTTTGCCAAAACTAATATCAATATCTTTTGACCAATATACATAAGATATGTCAACAACTATGTTTTTGCTATGTAATTTTTAGTTAACTGGTGTGTTCAAAATTGTAATGGATGGTACAGTTTCTTCTACTGACCAAGAATGAACAATGCTTCAAAGCCTATAATCTCTCTTTGGTTTTGGATTGCATACATGTTTTAAACATTTAACTTTTTATTCTTGGCCTTTGCTAATATATTTCATTTTTTTTCTTTATTTTTGTCTTGTTTTCCTTCTTTCTAGGCTTAAGACTGCAAGACTATTTTGAAGACATGGTAATATAGATTTTTCAAAAGACTACAATTTTTTTTTGAGACATATTTTATTGTTCATGTTATAATTAATATCACTGCAAACTTGTTGCATATTCACATCAACAAACTTAAAATTTATGTTCTTTTGTCTTTTTTGGGTCTTTGTAACTAAAATTTTGTTACAAATAGAGAAGTAAAAATGCAAAGATTTTGGAGTGATGCATATTGATATGCTAGTCCTCATCTTTATATTGTCATGGATATATAAAAAATACACACACACACACATATAACATAAAACATTTGATTTATGGTGTGATCTAGTTCTACTTGGTGATTTAAATTTGATTATATGCATATAAGGGTAATACAAATTGCAACATTCTACAAGTTATATGGATTTTTCCATAGCAATAAGTAATCTTTTAAAAAAAACTCTATTCATTTATGTTTTTGAGTTTTGTCATTTAGACTGGAATATTCTTCAATAATATCAGCTTTTCTCTTTATGCTTTCATGGAAGCCAAATTTAGATTGGAGACATTGCATTTTGTTTGTAGATTATGATTAATTGTCCTATAAAATAACTCTATGAGGGGAAAAAAATATTTGAATATTCACAATAGGGAACTACTTCAACAAGTACATGCCCTACATACTAGCACATTAACTTAATTGTCATTGGGCCACAACTTCAACTATGCCATTGGTTCTAATTGTACTCGCTACAAAAACAAGGTACAACTAAGAACCATTATGTCTATTTTGATCTTTTATCATAAGACTATATTTCATGTCATCTTACAGTAATATATTTCACATACAGGAAACTCTCTTCCCTATTTTCCAAATAACTTTGCGTTACTTGTACATTTTCATATGTCTTGGAATCCTTTCATTTTTAATATAGCATTCTCACTATAACTTTCGAAGGAAAAAAAACTACAATAATGGTTCACAATTTATTCCTATGTTGACCATACAAAGTTTTTATGAATTATTACCCATAAAAATATAAAATTTCTAATCATTTCTATATTTACTCTTTTATAGGTCATTCAAAGCACACTTTTCAAAGCCTTCTAGAATAATCTGTTGTTATTTTACATCGCCTTGGGCTTCATTTTCAAGGTAAGGCATCTACAAGCTTGTAAGCTTTGCCTTGCTACTTAGCCTAAGAAAAAAAGGTAGGGGCAGGCAGGAGGAAGGGGGGCAGGTTAGCTATGGGCAAATGTAATTTAAAATGGCCAATTATGGATTTCATTTATAATACATACTGGGATTTAGGACTTAGTAATTTTAATTCATTGCTTATGATTTAAAATCATGGATCACTAACTACAATTAGATTGAAATTATTTGCAATTACCAAGATACATGGCTAAATGTATAATATATATTTTCCTAAGGACAAATTCATACTCTAAAGAGAAAATACAAAATTAAATTGATCTTATTGTTACTAGCTTATAGATGTTTCCGATGCCAAGATTTCAATAATTGAAAGTTGTCACATTTATGTTTATTGCCTTTGCCTTAATTTTGTGCAAATATACTCTTCATATGCATAGATCATGCCTTGTAAAGAGCAATATTAACATGAAAATTTTGAAAATATTTGGCTATATAAACACCATATAACAATACACAATGATTTACACATGATGTGAGAAAACATTAACAAGCTTCTACAAACATCTAGCTCTTTGTAATTCATTCTAAAAACATCTATCTATTTAAAACCTCCTATCAAGTTCTTTGATGGATTAATTTGGCATTCAATATAATTCCATCAAACCAAGCAACTCACGTTGTGTGAGCAAGTACATCATTCAAATCCCCATTATATGAACCTGAGAAACAAGTTTATGTTTGGCCTTGAACAAAGCAGGACGGGCAACACAACATGCAAATCTATTTACAGCACTGTGTATATGCACCCACCAAATAGCAATAAGATTCTATAAACTTCCAATTGTCTATAACCCACCACCATGTTGCTTGAATAACCTGCTATTCTACTTTGCAGAAGACTAATGTTTTTTATTAGCACCTTAATCAATGTCATCTGATTAGATAATAGTTTGAAGATTAATTCCATTTTAAAGCTAAATGCATCTATAAATGCCAATGTTAAAAAAATCTAGCATACTGATATAATGATAAAAACCACTTTTAACATCCTCCAAACCAATGTGAGGCTCAATGGCTTGGTCTGTGATTTTTGGATATTGTTGTTGTTCTTTTACCTCATTCTATGTAGTATTAATGTCAATATTAGACCATCTGTACAAAAAATAGTCAAATATGTGCTTAAGTTTTTTGAATTTCCTCATAGCACACAAGTCTGAATATATTTAGACTTCATTGATCTTTATTCTTTCAAAGTAAGGCTATAAGAATTTATAGTAAATGCAAAGCAACTATGATAAGGAATATTTACAAATCAACTTAGATTTTTTAATTAGCTGGCATTCAATGAAATCTCATCAAATCAAGCAATACACATCGCATGAACAAATACAAAATTAAAATCCTCATTGTATAGACTTGGCAAAAATCTAATGCCCAATCATGATCATAGCAATGCATACAATTGTATGAAAAAAATCAGCCAATCACCTTACACAAAATAGCCTTTTTTTTATTTTTCTGTTAAAAAATTTGCTACTCTACTTTTTAAAAGGCTAATATTTTGTTATTGGAGCACTGATCCATGTCATCTGACTCGCCAATAGTTTGAAGACTAGATCCTGATTAAAGCTAAATGGAACTATAAGTGCTAATGTTGAAAAATCCTACATACTGATATGATGATAAAAAACATTTTTACCATCCTTGAAAGAAGTATGAGGCTCAATGACTTAATCAATGGTTTTTAGATGTTGTAGTTATTTCTTTTAGCTCAATTCACATAGCAACAATACCAATATTAGACCATATGTACATTGATTCTCATTTTTCTCTTTTATTCTAAAACTTTAGATTGGAATATGAAAAAGGGGTATGAATCCTCTTTGGTGCTATTATATATATATATATATATATATAAATATATATATATATATATATATATAAATATATATATATATATATATATATATATATATATATATATATATATATTTGGGCATACATTTCTATGCATATATAATGGTATATGTGAATATATACTCACATGGTTTGTTGTATGAGATGTATGCTAACCCAAAATAGTTTTTGATGTGGATGCATGAAAGTATAGAGATTTATTTACTTGTATGATATGGATCTCTGTTTCATTGATACTTTTCATTCATGGTTATTTTTCTTATATGAATATTGGTAGTAACAATTTACAGCTGAGAGTAATTCTTTTCAAATTTGAGATCATCTTATATGCAGAAATATCTCTTAGATCTTTATTAGTACATATTTTCATAAACTATATTGAACTCTCTTAATCTCTAATTATATCTCTAGTGTTTTTCATTACGATAGTTTATAATGAATGGATCTTTTTCGCTTAAAGTTCTGATATATTTAAAGGAATGGCATTTCTAGCTTATGTTGACCATATATGCATATTATTTTTGAAATAGTACATATTTTATGGCGAAATAGCTTTATATGAAATTATAAATCCTTGTAATGTCTATTGAAAAGCTCTTTGAAAAACTATATGACAAACATTTATATCTAGATTTGCTCTGGCATTGCATTTTTTGTAGCAACGTGCTTTTAGAAAGAAAAAAAAAATTAATTTTGCCTTATGGTCGTGGTATGATTTCAACCCTTGATAGTCCTAGTGCCTACATGAAAGTCGAATAGTAATAGGATTATTAGGTTTTGTCAAATCCATGTTGTGTCATGTCTTCTCACCTTGTACTTAAAATGGACATTGTTAAGTTCTTTTGAGGTTTCATTTTAACACTCCTTGCAATACCCATTTTAATAGCTTTCCAATGCATATGAGCTTACTACGGCATCTTTCTATGTTATGCATACTTTTTTCTATGCCACTACTATTCCAAAGAGATATAAATTTGGCTTGTTTGATATTAGAGGACACGATCATCAAATTTTTCATCTACTTGTAGTGGTAATGAAAAATTAGTAAGATATAATTGATAAACTTCTCCCATCTCCAAAATCAGCATACATCCTATTCCCTTCGACAATAAAGGATGTAATCGGTACAATCAATGATCTTTATTTTCACAGCATGAGATCATGGTTTCATAAGATTAAATGTTGGTTGTTTTTATTGAATTTTTTTATAGGTTCATGTCACATACTCTAAATTCATTGAATTTTTTTATTGAGAATATCATTTATTTCATAAGTTTTTCACATCTATGGTCCTCCATAGATGATAATGGTTAGTTGCATAATGTGCAGTTAAGCATGGTAGATTGGCCATTACATATTTTTCAATAAAATGGACTGTGTATTTGTATTTGTCATTGCCATTTTTAAACTCAATTATATACAACAGACCTAAGACCAAGAAATTGGAAAAAATAGAGTTATTGGTAACAAGAGATTGCATCCCTTCTCTTTTTGTTTGTTAAGAACTTTTTAGACTAACATTTAAAGCCATTTATTAATTTATATATTCAATGCCAATTACGAGGGTTTCCACACTAAGATTTTCATCATTCTTATTTTTCATATTTGGTTCATCCTCTATTTTTGATATTAAACCTAGCCTCAAACAAAGCAATGAAGGCAATAATTCCAAAAAAATCCTACCAATCACCTTGCACAAAATAGCTTTTTTTGTTTTTCTATTAAAAAACTCACTACTCTACTTTGTAAAAGCCTAATATTTTCTTATTGGTGCACTAATCCATGTCATATGATTGGAAATTAGTTTAAAAACTAATTCCAACCTAAACAAATTAATTAATTCATCATTTAAAATGATTCCATCAAACCAAGCAACTCACATCACATGAACAAATTTTTCATGTTGTTCACATCTTAATCCAGCTTATAGTAGGGTTTACCTTAAAGGTTATGGCCTGTAACTTGTCTCGTAATTGTCTTTGAACCTTGTACAAACATAATTATGGATGAAAGCTTTGTGTTGGACATTGTTTCAGTAATTCTATCATGAATACTTTGTTGTGGGCTAGCTTCCTAAGAAGTTTTTGTGATCCAATAGGAGTTTTGACATTATTATAGATCCATGTGCCCTCTTAATAATGAAATATGTAAAGAAGATATGTACTTTAATAGTTTTTATCTCTTTCTTTGTTTTCATGATACAAGGTGATGTACTTAGCAATTGCCTTGATATAGTTCTTTTAATGAGGACTCAATTGTCTCCACTTCCTTCTAGATTTAAAATTGCATGCTATGTTCATCAAGTTGTTGTATCATCTCATATCAGATCCTCCTACTCTATGTTATGCATGATTCTTGGTATGGCTCATTTTTATACAAGGATGATAAGCTCTTGCATTGCCTAAGGTTGTGAATGATGGCAAATAGTTGTATTGATTCTTTGAGTCAATGGAATTTGGTAAACTGCCTACTTTGATAGTGCATAGGTTGGATATACTCTTCATTGGCGTAGTATACTTTGTGTCAAATCTTTGCAAATTATCTTGAAAAGATACTCTTTTCTCTTTTATTGATTGGTAAGGAATAGTAAATGACTTGGTTTAGCAGATATATTCCTCTTAAGAAAATTAGCTTTAGCAAAACTATTTACTATGTTGATGTATAAGCTTGTTGTTATTCGGTGGGTGCATATGCACAATGCTACAAATAGATTTTCATTTTGTGTTGGTCATAGCTTTGGTGTGATTTCAAATCCTGGTGCTACTGGCACCTACATGCAAGTATATTATCAATATGATTATTAGATTTTTTTGGTGTTGCCTAGGTTTTGCAAAAGTTGCACAGGTGTAACTCTTATTGGATGGTATTATTAGTATATAGAATATAGTCTCAGTTTCATTTGTACTTTGGATCCATAGTTATTTTATTCTATGAATATTGGTAGTAGGTATTACTTGAACCTATCTTGTGTCATTTTTGCATGGGATATTATACCTAGTTTAAGTAATTTATCATGTTTTGGGCTATGTTATCAAATCCCTATTTCACCTAGCACTTTCATTCTCATTTTGGTTGGATATCATGCAAATGTCTCCTCTCTTAGCTAGAGAAATATAATATTTATGGCCACTTTAATATTTTCTATTTTTTATTGTACTGAATGAAATCAGTTTCAAATTTTCTTGGGATTAGTAGTTTTTATCGTATGTTGATTGGCTTTCTTTACTCTTATATCAATATTTGATGATTATGGTAATAGTATGTAGTTCATTCTAATTGGTAATAGTATGAATTCCTTTAAATTTACTAGAAATGCCCCTTATTTTACTGTATGGTGGAAATATACAATTAATAAATTTTTGGTTTTTTCAAAGATATATGTGATAATTCTGGTCAAGAATTGAATTTAACAGTTGACTCTGCTTGTAGTGGAAGTTTTTGGTGACACTTATTTTCATAACATTAACCTTTAAATATTAATATTGTTCATACTAGAAACAAGAAATGTTAAAGATAATATTTATTTAAATGTATTATAAAGATTATAAATGTGCATGATATTGACTCTTATCTAAGACATACTTTGTATTGTTAAAGGGTAGAGCTTGCAATTCATTTTATGTTTCATTGAAAGAAACTAGATTTCCTTCTATCCTTTGATCTTATAGTGCACCTCCCTAAGGAGTTAGCTCCCAAAGGCTAAATGCTTACTTTATCAGTGCTCTTGGTCTCTTTGCATACACCTTGAATTCCCATACAAGAAATGCCTATACTTTTTTTTTTTGTATAAGAAGTAGAGACTTTTTACAACACCGTTAAAATTGCAGTCTGGTTTTATTAGCACTTGCAAGGTACCATAAGCTTGAAAATCAATTAATAACATTTTGTTGGATATATATTTCCTTTTATTATAAGCTTTACTATTTCATGCCTTTTCGAGGCCTTACCGGTGTCTACATTTCTTGTAAACTATGTTGTATAAGGAAAGTGCTTAACAACAAGGCCACCAAATAGATAGACTAATATTTATGTTGCAAGGGAATCTATGCTTCTCTTCACATAGGAATTTAATCAATTAGTTTTTAATGAATTATCCATTGGGATATTTGCCCATTTAACTTGTGTATACTGATAAGGAACTTGCATATATGCATCTACATCAATGTGTATATTTGTTTTGCTGGAAAATGAAATAAATTATTAGCATTTTTACTGAACAGACCATGTAATGAAAATATTTTCTCTCTATCATTCAGATTGTAGATCCATGATTCTAAATTTTAAGTAAATAATATAAAAAATATTGATTATAAATCCCTTTATGTTTAACTTGCATATGTCTTCATTCATGTTCAAGTACAAGTGACAAATACACTTACAGTTTCACTGTCAATGATTTTGTATCTAAATGTTGTTTTTTAATTTTTTATTTTGGTCCTTTGTCATTATATTTACCCATAGCTAACCCTTGCATCATTTTTTTGGCAGCTTAACTCTTTTCACAAGGCTTTCAAAAGCCCTAACAATAGTCATTTATTCAATGTAGCACCTCAAACTATCAACTAGTATGACTTGTTTGGATGACGAATCACTCAAAATAAATAAGGTTAATTATGATAAGATAAAAAAATGATTGTATTTATATGAAAAAAGGTTAGTTGAATTGTTTTCAATCCAAGCTATTTTATTGATTAAACTTATGAATTATAGCATTTAGAAACATGACAAAAAAAGAACATGTATATGGTATTAAATGTAGATCACGATTTAGTTCTATTGACTTACCACAATAAAAAGGTCATTCACATTTTTTCTTGTTCTCTTTTGCCAAAGAATATAAATAATTAATTTTTTACTGACATTATGTTCTAAATATTTACACTAATTTATAGTAATATTTAAATTACTAACCAAAATGTCAAAGCATATTAAGAGTCAATAAATTTTCATTACTTCTAATTGATGCCATGGCGTTTGAAATCAAATTATAATGTGATTTCATAGAAGGCATTTAATATTGCTTCCAATCAGAGCACATCGCTTGCCTCACTCCTGATGTCTAATTTTTATTCATCATCATTTGGGTTAATGATTTCATGCTTAGAGATAGATATATGTCTATATATAGCATTGATTATTATTAATGGAATGACATTTACAACAAAAAAATTTGTTTTGACACAGTCTTGTATGTGACTAAAAATCTTTTACTAAAAGTTTTAATTTATTGATCTTTTTTGTTCTTTGACACAGAGTGATGGAGTTGTCTTCCATCCCAACAAAGAGTTTTTACCCATGATAAATGAGGTATGACCATGTTAACTATTTCAATTATTATTTTTACTCAAAACTTATTCATAAATTAATTACATTCAACATAGTACTAAATAGATTTTATACTTTGCTTATGGCAGTTTATCTCATAGTTAAGGTCTATTGTGTGTGTGTGTGTGTGTGTGTGTGTGTGTGTGTGTGTGTGTGTGTAAGTTATTAGAGAAGAAAAAAAGAGACTAGAAATAGCTATGGTGAAAAATAACAAATTTTCTATTTGAGTACATTTTCATCTTTTATGTATTATAATCCTACATGTCACATCGCTCTCAAAAAAAATGTACATCTTATGTTCTTGTTAATTACTATCTATTCTGCAATGCTTACTCTTTGCATATGTATTTCTTGGCATTGATTTATCAATTATTGATATGAAGGTTGCTTCTACTATGAATTTCACATAACATTACAACCATAATTTACTACAACTATGAACTTGGGTTTAATTTCAAAGGTAAAGGCATTCAAAAACCTGAATTATTACCTCATTTCATTGTCATAGCTTAGACAGGAGGAAAAAACATGGATTAGCACTGGAAAAATAAAATTGCATAGGCAATAAGCCACTATTACGAAACATTTATCACACAAAATCATTTTCAAACTATTGACATGGATAATTTGGAGACTATTGCATTTCCCTACCCTTTGACTTCTAACAGTCTATATGCCAAAGAAAGCCTTTAGGAACAACTTGGCTTTAACTTGGAATTAGTTTTCAAACTATTGGCCAGTCATATGACATGATAAGAAAATATTAGGCTTTTACAAAGTAGAGTAGCAAGTTTTTTAACAAAAAAAAAGGTTTTTTTGTGCAAGGTGATTAGCTGATTTTTTTGGCATGTTATTGCTTGCCTCATTTTGATAGAGGTTGGGCATTAATTTTTCCATCAGGTTTGTACAATGAGAATTTTAATGTTGTATTTGTTCACGTGATGTGAGTTGTTTGGTTTGATATAATCGCATTGAATGTCATATTAATTAATTGGTTTAGGTTGTAATTAGTTTTTAAACTATTTACCAATCAAATGGCATGGATTAGTGTGCCAATAAGAAAATATTAGGCTTTTATAAAGTAGAGTAGTGAGTTTTTAATGAAAAATAATACATATATACATACATATATATATATATATATATATATATATATATATATATATATATATATATATATATATATATATATATATATATATATATATATATATATATATATATATATATATATATATATATATATATATAGGGTGATTGGAAAGTTTTTTTGGCATTATTGCACATCTTGTTTTGTTTGAGGCTGAACATTAACCACTTCGTCAGGTTTGTGCAATGAAAATTTTAATGTTGTATATGTTCACATTATGTGGGTTGCTTAGTTTAATGGTATCACATCAAATGATGGATTAATTCTTCAAGGAACATGGTGGCTGGTTATAGACAATTAGAAGTTTATAAAAGATTTTTGTTATTTGGCGAGTGCATATGCACAGTGTTGTGGCTAGATTTTCATTTCCATGCATAAACAACTAAATGTTTATATAATTTTCTATTATTTGACATATGCATGTATATGGTTTGGAACTCTTTTTTTCCAATTGAATCATGAAAATTTGGGCCTTTTATTTTCTTGAACTAGAATCAAGAATGGTTAACTTAACACAGTTTGTAGTTTCCTTCCAAAGGATTGTCCTTATATTGGTATTTAGTTTTTTTAATTATCCATGCCAGCAATATGAATCTGGAAAAAAATTGATCATTTTCAAATAAATTACAAACAAAGCACTTATGTATATGTATATACACATATCTCTATATGTGTGTGTGTGTAATTGTATTTATCCAATGTTGATCCACTCATTTTTCCTATGTAGATCATTTTTTAACACAACAAGGTTGCATATGGCCTTTTTAGTTGGTATATAATATACCTATCAAAATGAATATAGTATCTTAGTCAGTTTTATTGCTCAATCATCTCTCATGGATTTTAAGTTAGATCTTATCTTTTACATGATTTAGTTTATATTTGATATGTATCTACATTTTACACACTCTTTTCTTTGTGTTCTTGCTTTTCTTCCTAAGTGTTTTTATTCACTTGGAAATTGTTTATGTATTCAGGATACTATTTATGATATTCATATCTAAAGCTAAATTCAAGCTTTTTGTTGAAGGTAATTACTATTGTTTGCATCTTTAGTCTATTAGACTTGGTTTTTTGCAAAAAATTAATTGAATAAGCCAAGCATGATATAATGTTCATAAATTTTGATTTGTATAGCCCTACATTTTATTGGCAAAGACACTTTCAAGACTGGACATGATAACAAGTCAACCAAAGACACAAGATTGACTAACTGAAATGACATAAATTTATGCCTCAATTTCAAATCTTGGTAATGTCCATATTATTTCTTTCTTCCCTTGTATTTGTTCTTTGTAAAGACTCTTTAGGTAATGAATTTATTTATAATGGACCTTGATTACATTTTCTTTAAAATTTATGCTTTGAGATTCATGATCCAATCCCAATTATTATTTTACCCGATTATTTAATTATTAATTTGTTCTCTCAAAAAAAAAATTCTAAAAACAATTGCAAGCTTTGGATAAATTTGGAGATGTCATTATTCTTAAAGTTTCAACTCTTCATAGCTATTGTTGACACTGAACATTACCTTGTGGTTAGGAATATAAGATCTATTATGATTATTTTTTTGACTACTTATTTTCACAAACTCCAAGTAACATGCACACTCTTTACATGGGCAAACTTACAAGCAAAACAAAATAATGAATTGCTTAAAAACTTGGGTAACTTTGTTCATTATGCCTTGAGTTTTGTTGGAAAATCGTCAGGCAAGTATGGGCATTATGTATAAGTTTTCTTGATACTTAATGATGAGTAAATCATAGGTTTTAATGTCCTATATAATGACATCCAAGTCAAGGTTATGGATCTGTCATAGGACAACTATCGACATGGAAAATAACATTGGAAATATAGTTGAACAATACATCAAAGCTACGGAGAACATAATAAGATCTATTTTTTAAACTTTTATCAATGCATGTTTAGTGTAATTTGTATCCTTTCTTTGTTATTTCAAATACTATATAGTTTAATTAATAAGAAAATATCAGTAAGTTTACAATTTGATGCAACATTTTCTTCTTGGAAATTAAACCATAACTCTTAATTTTCATAGGATGGGTCAAAGGATTTATTCAGGTTTGACCAATAATGGTGGTGCAAATCTAATTTTTAGACTTGCCCTAACAGGATGTGAGGATTAATTGATAAAAAAAATGGTGATTCTTGGAGTAAGCAACCTCGTGCCTTGAAAGATGGAAACCAGGTTTGTGACAATTCCTAGTGTAATAATGTTAACTATCTGTGAAGAACAAAGGTATTTTAATCTACCTTAATACTAATACATTTATTTGCACTCAAGCTTCAAAAACTTACTTGACTATAACTCACATCAAAAAATTGAAAAAAAATAGTAACACGCTGAAATAAAGTTTCTAGGGCCTTCATCTTATTTTTCTAGATCTTAACAGCCTTCAATCAAATTTATTTCCATTATTTACCCATTTTAGGCCAAATTTGGAGTTAATTTATTCTACATATTGTTATCTATTTAATTATTTTTTGTGTTGACTTTGTAAGCCATTTTTTTGGCATGATTAGATTCAAACTGTAAACCTTTGAGAGATTTTAAAAAGTTGATAAATTTGGTTATAGTCATGGAGTAGTTGGAGTTCTTCAATTGAAATAGTTTGGCTTACAAATGAATACCAATAAATTGGTAGATTTATGCTTTAGTACAGGGCCTTTACAATTATTTTACACTTCTATTTAATCTATATCAGATTTAAGCTTATATGACTTTAGATAATGAAAAAATTGTAACTTTATTTTTGAAAAATATAAGTAAAGCTAATATTGATGCAAATAATTTGCTTTGATTTAATTCCTTTACTTTTTTAGGCTTGCATTTATGAGGCTTTTTTGACTTGGATTTATAAGGTTGTAAAGAGAAGCGATGGTGGTTTAAGCTAGGAGATTATGAGGCTTTTCTAAAATTAAATGAGTATCTCTATATAAGATTATAATTTACACTGATTTTCAGACCTATTTACTCACTTAGGAAAGCCATGTTCTAAATACTCATTTACTTCTCTTTAATAACTAGTTTTATAATTAAACAACAAAAAAATTATGTAATTTTGATATTTTAGTTATACTATTCAAGTGGTTTGATTATAAAAATTTGTAGTTAATGACTTGATAGATGATAATAAAACCTAAGGTAATGATCAATATGGGAATAGATAGTATAACTGGATGTAAAATCATTTGCTTTAAAATTAACATAAAATGTTATTAAAATTATTGTTTTGTTTAAACATAGTCTTAACCAATTCAAATTATGATAAGAAGTGGTGAGATATTCTCTTAAACCATCATCTTTAAGTTATCAATTCTTTATGGAAAAAATCCAATGTTGTGTAAAATTTTAAATAATGTTTGCATATAAATGTCTATGCAGGTGGTTCACCAAGTATTCTTGCACTGATTACTTTAGGTGGAAGGAAGAGAAATAGATTCTTAACGATGAAGTGAATGCTAAGGTTTGTATGGTTAGCAAGTTTTTCATACAATTTTCTAAAAGTAATACCTTTTTCTTATTTTATACATAATATGACATGTTTGTGATATACTGGACATTTTATGGCATCAGCTTTTGGGATGTCATGGGCCTTTAGCAAATAGGCAATCTGAAAGAGCCTTTATGTTTGTTGTTGTATCCATTTCATAAATTTTATTATCTAAGAAACAACTTGAAAAATATGTTAAAGGATTGACAATTTGTTGAGCACCACACAATTTTGTCTACATTTGAGAATTCATTTAATGGTAATCTAAATTTCATATCTGTAACCAAATGGAAAATATATTTATGTATTTAAAAATCATTTTACTTACTAAAAATGTTCTAGAATAACTAGATATGGTTCAATTATCTGAGGGGTGATGGCCATTGTAAGGATTTGATATTTATCATGCAAAGTTTGTCTTTTGATATATTTGAATGTGTTTTCCTAGTTGGATATGTTTGAATGTATATTGGTAGATTGAATTTATTTATTTGCTGACTAATTTTTAATTGGTACTATTTAGTGGAATTTCTAGTTTATTTTGATGACAACTTGATTTATTTATTATAGTAGTAGCATATCCAATCACACTAGTTGTTAACTCATAAATTTTGATTTAATCGAGATAGGCATGTTATGGCATAAATGAAAATGAGTTTTTTTATTATTAGTTCTTTTCAGCATAATATTAGTTTTAGATTTGGTACAACAGAAGCCAATCTGGTAATTGTGGATAACAATAACATTCTCTTTTTTTACCAAAGCATTAATAATATAAGTCACTTTGCTAACTGTAAATAGCAATAACCCTCTCTCTTTTGACCAAAGCACTAGTAACATCACTTCTAAAATCTCTTTGGCCGTGTTGGTCTATTACAACATGTTATCTCAAGGGCATTACAATATAAATGCCACAAAGAATTTCACTAATGGGTTGATTTAAGATCTACTCTATTTGGCAAAGATTCACTTTACTACTGATGATTGCTGCCATCATTTTGATTTATTCAAGATAGGCATGTTATGACATAAATGAAAATGAGATTGTTTCTTATTAGTTCTTTCCAGGGCAATATTAGTTTTAGATTTGGTACAATATAATCCACTCTGGTAATTATGGATAACAATAACATTCTCTTTTTTTACCAAAGCATTAATAATATAAGTCACTCTGCTAACTATAAATAGAAATAACTTAATCTCTTTTGACCAAAGCACTAGTAATAGCATTTCTATAATCTCTTTGGCCACATTGGTATGTCGCAAGGATAGCAATAACATTCTCTTTTTTTACCAAAGCATTAATAATATAAGTCACTCTGCTAACTGTAAATAGAAATAACTTAATCTCTTTTGACCAAAGCACTAGTAATAGCATTTCTATAATCTCTTTGGCCATATTGGTATGTCGCAACATGTTATCTCAAGGGCATTTCAATATGAATGCCATAAATAATTTCACTAATGAATTGATTTAAGTTCTTCTCTATTTGGAAAAGATTATTCTAATTTACACAGGTTTCTCGCTAACTTTAGACCTCATCAAATGGTTTAATGTAATTTTTTACACAAATATTGATTTTTTATTTAAAAATTAGTTCTAAATTAAATCATAAGTTTTCAAAATAAAATTCATATGCATTCACATTTACACTATCGTTTCGCAGGGACTTGGCACTAGCGCCCTTGTTTATGTTAGTCCATGCACTATTAATAAGAATATGTTATGACATTCAAAAAAAATGATCTGATAGATAGAATATGATGGGGAGCAAGAGGGAATGCATGTCAAATGGATGGTGCTTAGAATAAATAGAGGCAACTTCATAGGGTTAGTAGAGGATTGAGGGGGTAGAAATGTATGTTTGAGCTTGGTGATATTTTTTACAAAGTATCAATGATGTTTTGGACCAAGAAGACTTAGCAATCCCATCATCAATTTGTTGGTTAATACTATATTTTGTTTCTCTATTTTCTAGATTAAACTCCATTGAATCACTTAGATAATTTTTTAGACAAGGCTTTGTAAATGGCTAGCAACTGATAGTCTAATGTGATAATAAATTTGTTGCTTTTCTACATGATTTGGCACTGTTTGGTTGCATGTCAAGTGTTCAAAAAAATGCCACTACCCATTTTTCCTTTTGTCTATGAATTCAAAGTGTTCTCCATCATTGGATGAGTAAAGAGCTCATCTAATATTGCCTATTGATTGCCATTTTTCAGATGAAACTTAAAGGGAGAGTGATTGGCTATTGATTCATGATTTCATATTTTGGATAACTGACGTATTTTTGAGCACTTTTTTTAGACCTTGTTCATCTTCCTTGTTTGGTTGGTCCCTGGATTGGGATGAATAGTCATAATTCCTTAGCTTTGGTGACTCTAGTAGATCAAGGACTAAACTAGGTACCACTGCATTCTATTGCATATCTCCCAGTACTCTCTTTTGGTCTCAGATGGTAGAATCTGAGTCTAAGACTCATAGCTTTTGCTTGTTAGATCATGTTTTACTTGACAAAGAAGAGGAACTTGTGGACTACTCAGATGATCCCTTTGAAGGGAGATCCATTTTATTTGAGGATATTTGGAGAAAATCTCTACCCCTTAGGCCTGGTTCTAGCATTCCCAAAGTAATGAAGGGGCATAATCACACACTTGTTCAGGTTTCCTCCTCATTTTTGGGGGTGGTGTAGGGGATAATAGATTGGCTAAACCTAGAAATGATTTGGGTATGTATTATTCTATTTGAGTTATAGGGAGTAAGGATCAACCATATTAACTAAACTACACACCTATTATTATTAGAGAATCTGTAGCTCTTAGAACTAAAGGACCTTTAGGGTGAGCCACAACCTATTGTCTCCCTGAGACACCATCTTTGGTCAAACGTGATAAACTCTCTCAGGATCTTAAATAGATAGGATTCTCCACAAAAATTATTAAATGCTTTACAACTCTAGAGGATGATTTACACTAGTAAACCCCAAATATGTCCAATGTTGGGTTTACTTTACAATCCCTTGTGATGGAAAAGAACTCAAGTATTCCTAATAAGACTTCAACAAAGAAAGGCAAGAGGTGTATTAATCCAAAGGGGAAACAAGTATGTTTGGTATTTACAGAGGATGTCAAAATGGATCATCTTATAGAGTTGGTAAATACTTCTCTAACAAGTTGTTTTCTAAGGAGGAAAATCTTTGCCAACTATTTAGACAATTGGATATCTTAATTTTGGCAACCTCTCCTTGGTTACTCTCCTATCTCCCATATCTTAGTAAGGTGTTGGCTCACCTTTGTTTTAAAATCCTTAGAATATGTTACTCTCATTTTAACACAAATATGGTTTTGGGAGTCATCACCACTTACTCTTAAGGGGTGACATTGGGCTTTGACCCTTGAGTGGAGAAATCCTTGACATGGCCTGTTTGGGTAAAATTATTGGGCCTGCCATTGTAATTTTGAAGGAAGTGTTTAAAATAATTGGGGATAGCATTGGGACTTTTCTTGAGGTGAATGACAGATATATCAAGGAATGATCTAGAACTATGGAAAAAATCTTGGTTGACATAAACCTGTAAGAGGGATTGGAAGAGGATATATTTCTAGAATTTGGATCCTAGATTCATACCAATCTCTTGATAATGTGTGGGTTCCATTTAGGTGTGTTAGATGCCATGCCTATGGACACCTAGACAATGATTTATCTCATTGTTTCTCTCCCAAAGACTAGATGAAGAATCAAACTCCTCATTTTAAGCTAATTTGAGAGATTGAAGATAGAAAAGATGAGACACCATACCATTTACATACATTTGATATTAGGGGATTTTTGCTAATAAATATCATGGTTGATAACCACATGAATCCACATTAACCCTTAGTGAGATGCCATCATTTTTCTCTAATGTGTAATGAAAACTTAATGATATGGTGAGGTCCCCAACCATTGATTGAGGAATTAGATGAGTCCTTGAATGGATCCCATTGGGATGTGATGTTAATTGATCCCATTATTATTTAGTGTACTTTTAATCTAGAATTTTTCACAAGCCCTTTGGTTATGTCTGTGGTGGATAAAGATGGTTCCTCCCCCGTGTCTATGAAGGGAAGACCTAAGATTCAATCTCAGAAGGAAGGTATAGAGATTAAATCTGATATTAATAAGATAGCTTTTATTCATCTCTTGGGAGACCTTGGGAGTCCACAAAATCATCTGAGGGAAAATCCCATTCCTAGTGAGACTCTTAGAGTGGATGAACTTGTGAAAGAAGTTTAGTATATAATGAGCTCTTTTGAATCGATCCTTGCTGAATTTTTTTCCACCCCTATTCAAAATAGATATCCATTGATATGTTGCTTAGAAGTTGAAGCCAACAAATTTGTTAGCATAGAAGGTGGACTAGGGATCCTCAAGTGTCCTTGCTCAAGTTTGTAGAAAGGACATCCATCCCTAATCACTCGAGCTAAAAATATAGTAGTTTAGGAAGTACATCAAGGAAAGCAAAAATTAATCCTAAGGGCCCTTAGAGTGAGGATTGCCCTAACAAATGGTTAGATATGCTTATATTGTCCCATAATATAAGAGGGTGGGAAATCCCTCCAAAAAAATTGCATTGAAATGATTGATACATATGCACAATCCGAACATGATTATGATTCAGGGAACCAAGGAAGAAAGGAGTAAAGGCATCAAAGGTTTATCTAAATTATTGAATGCCTGGGCATTTTTAGCTTTTGATTCCAATGGTAGCTCTGGTAGATTTATTTTAGGATGGAAGGCTTCATCCATACAGATAGATAATTCCTTTTTATTTCACTTTGGTATTGGGGTGGAACTTTACTGTCTAGATTTTTAAATATCTATGGTCACAATGAGGAGAGGTTGGAATATTGGGATGACTTATTTAGAAAAAAAAATCCTGGTAGCAGAAAATCTTATTTTTAGGGGTGACCTAAATTTCATCACAAGAGAGAGGAGGTGTGGGAGGCCTTTACGAGATTAAATCCATTGGTTTATTACTTATTACAAAAAATTAAGGATACAAATTTAGTGGATTTGGAACCTATTAAGTTATCTCCTAGCTAGAGGAACATGAAAACTAGGCAAAATAGTGTGGCTAAGAGGCTTGACAGATTCTTCATCTCAATTTCTCTTTTGATTGGCTCTGATAAAATCAAATTTTGGGTGGCTACAGGTGGTGATTATGATCATCTCCCCATTATGATGCAAATTAAAAGAGGGGACAAAAAGCCTTTGATCCCAATTAAGTTCAATCTAAATTGGCTGAAGGATCAAGATTTCATACAACTAGTTGAGGAATGGGTTATTTTTAATTTTTTCTCTTTGGTATCAGCTAGTCTCCAATTTACTAGAAACTTTAAGAGTGAAAAAATTAGCTACTGCATGGGCTGCCAATAAACGTCATGATGTAGAAAAGGAAATCTTGTTAGATCGCATAGATCTATGCACAAGATTTTTAGCAAAATTTTGATGAGGAGTTCAAAAATAGGCTCAAAACTCTAGAAATGAAGTTGACACAACAATTGGAGGATGTTGAAGCTTAGTGGTGACTAAAAAGTAGAGCACTTTGTCTAGAAAATGGTGATGAAAATAATAAAAATTTTAAAAAAAGATCCAAGCATCACAAAAGCAAGAATGTTATTTGGGAATGCCAAATCCTAAGGGATAAAATGTGTGGACCTTCCATGACATAGTTGAGGTTGGAGTCTCTCATTTTGATCAATGTTATAAGGACCCTATTCATGTGAACATAGTGGAGATTGTTAAGATCTCTCCATTTTTTCTTAGTTTCATCACTGACATTAATAATGAGAGGATAGAGAGTGTTGTTCCTAGGGAATATTTTTGCTTTGCACTGGCTACCTTTCAAAAGGATAAGATCTTAGGGGTTGATGGCTAGCAGTTGAATTTTATAGTGTTTTTTTATCTTCTTGGGGAGGACCTGATTAGATTTATTGAGGAGACTACACAGTTAGGGAAGATACTTTGGGATTTCAATTCCAAATTCATTATCCTCATCCCTAATAAGGACATCCCAAACTCATTTGATGATTTTTGGCCTATCTCCTTATGTAACTGCATCTACAAAATCATTGCTAAAATCATTTATATCCAGATCAAAGGTCTACTTTCTGCTTCCATCTCAAAGGAGCAATTTGGTTTCTTGCATGGGTATGAGATATATGATGCTATAAGGTTTTCTCAAGAAAGATTGCATTCCATCAAGATGAAGAAGTTATCAATTTTGGTTTTGAAGTTTGACCTCTCCAAGGCATTTTACAAAGTGAACTAGCTCTATTTGTGACTAATTTTGATTCATATTGGTTTTTACCTCTAAATGGTTAATTATATTATGGGTTGTATTTCTTCAGCTTCTTTTGCCTTGTTCATTAACAGATCAGCCTCAACCTTATTTTTTCCTTCATGTGGTCTTAGACAGGGTTGTCCAATCTGCCCTCTACTTTTTTTCCTTATTATTGATGTGTTGAGTTGGTTCCTTCTTGAGGCCAAAATATTGGGATCTATTGAGGTGTTAAGGCAAGCAGGTACATCTTCCTCAAACACATGTTGTTTGTGGATGATGTGTTTTTTTTAATGATGTATCTCGTAAGGACATTACTCTGACTAAGGAATCTCTAGATCTCTTCAGCATGTCCTCAAGCATGGTTTTGTATGTGCATAAGTACAACATCTCCTTCAATGAATTAGAGGCATAACAGATTCATTAGATTCTTGAGATATTCCCCTTTCAAAGTGTGGACCTATAGGATGGACTCATGTATATGGGATTTATGATGAAAACAAATGACTATAGAAAGAATGATTGGAATTGGCTAATCAATAAAGTGGAAAATCATATTTGATGAGGGTCTAATCATTGGCTCTCACTCAGGGGTAGGCTTACACTTATTAAATCTATGTTGGAGGTTATCCTAGTCTACTAGCTTACATTATCCCATATCCCCAAAGGAGTACTTGATCATATTTGCTAAAAAAGTTTCATATTTCTTTGTATGGGCATAAAAATGAAGGATGGAATAGCCCTTATCAAATGGTAGACCATTGTTACTCCTAAGGCTATTGGGGGAAGGGAATTAAAATATTTTCACCTTTTTAGAGAGGCTCTCATGTCAAAAGTCTTTAGAGGCTTATCACTACAGAGGGTTTATGGAATCAAATCATTATTCAAAGGTGCATAGCACCACTTATTGTGGAAGAGTGGATCCATGGCCCTAATAAAATTTGTCACAATGCTTCTATTATGTGTAAATCCTCTGTTCAAGCCTTCCCTATCATTGGTAATTGGTTTATCTAGAAGGTGGGATCGAGCACCAAAATCAAAGTGGGGATTGATCCATGGGTTGTTTATGGTACTGATTACAAATTGCCTAAGGATTTAACTCTGATACTGGAGGGGCTAGCTATCACTTTTTTTTCAGGTGGAGGGTCAAAATCTCACAAACCATTGGTGATAGGGTTGAAAAATTGATCTCACATTGAGTTTGGATGGGAGAGTTGGTTTGATATTGGATGTTTATGTTCAAAGATTAAAATGGATTCATATTAGACTTACTACATAGGCTGATGAGATAGCTTGGTGATTGAACCCAAAGTTGGGGGAATATTCAGTTCACTTAGGTTATCAATCTAATTTCCTCATTGAGGTCCCTGATGTGAGATAGTTGTGGTGGAATAAAATTTGGAAAATTAAATCTCCTCACAAAACTAAACTCTTTATGTTGCTTTCCCTTAGCAATAAAGCTCTCACTTGGGAAGTTCTTCAAAAAAGAAGCTAGCATGGGCCAGGTAGATGTAATCTTTGCTTTCAATCCTTGGAGACCATGAATCACATTCTTGTCTCTTGTCCTTATGATGTTAAGATTTAGGATGAATAGGAGGTTTCTATCAAGGTGAAAGACTGTTGACAAGGCCACATTATTGTTTATTATCTTGAAAATTGGTGTAAAATATCTAAGTTTAAATCCACCAAGGCAGTACCATTGATTGTGTCTTAGGGTATATGGATTGCAAGGAATGATTATATATTTCATGGAAAAAACATTCCTACTTTTCAATATCTCTCTCTGATTCATCTCTTTTTTAGGCACTTCAAAATCATTCTAATAATTCATAAACAACGTATTCTTATACATCCTCTCATTGATCTATCTAAGGCATAGGGTTACGTTGATGGTGCTTGTCAAGGCTCCCCTATAGTTTATGGTGATGGAGGTATCCTATTTCTAAACTAAAAACACTACTACCATTTTAAGGCTATTTTGGGTCTTGGTACTAGTAATTTTGCTAAACTAATGGTATTGAAGCTTCTCCTAAGGCTTACGAGGGAGAATATAGTGGGAGCTTTTCAAATTTTTGGGGACTTAATGGTTGTCCTCCACTAGTTTAAAGGGAAATCTAAAATGGTAAACCTAAGCTTACTTCTTATTTTCACCACTACTTATAACTTGTCACTCTCCTTCAAATTTATCTCCTTTTATCATGTCTATAGGGATTTAAACACTAAATCTAAGACATTATCTAAGGATGGGTTATGCCTAGACCCTAATCTTTGGGTCATCAATAACTTTTGTGATAATGTTTGCCTTCAAACACAAATAATTTTGGTACTGGAGGCCTATCCTCCTTTTATTTTCTCATGTTCTAGAGCTGGATGACTACACATTGCTCTGCACCCAATTTTCCATTTGGCATCACATTCTTGGGTGAGTTTTTTGCTTTCAATCATTGCTTTGATGTTCTTTGTTATCTTCTAGTTGTTTGATGGCACAGTGACACTTTGGAGTGATTTTTTTTCTTCACTTGTTAGTGATCTTGTGTTCCCTATATGGAGCTTTGTCTCTATTGTCCTTTGTCCCTTCCTATCACCTTGGAAGCATTCGGGTCTCTTGCACGATCTTTTCTGCAATGTTTTGGTGTTGGAATCATTTGGGTCTATTGGAAGACCATAGGTTTTATGGTTGTTTTTGTCTCAACTTTTTGTGTTGGTTGATGTGTTTTGTGAATTTTAGACATGCTTTGGTCTGATCTCTTTGCATCTAGTGATTACCTTTCCCTATGTGGGTGTGGGGATTTGTATTATATTCCCTTTCTTGTTCTCTTTTTTCCTTTAGAACGTTGATGCATCTACAGAATGTAATTTCCAATTTTAATTAATATGAAGTTATAATTTTTTTATGGAAAATAAAAAATAAAAATATATTATTTTATTCCTCAACTCATTTGCAACTTAGTCTCATATGTGTATACCTTTTATAGAGGAGGATATATCCCTGGGAGATTGCATCATTTGTCATCAAATTTTTGGGTCAAATTCCTCATTTATAAACACACATTTTCATCGATACACTGTGACAATTAAATAAACATAAAACTTATTTATTTACCCTAATTTTAAATTTGAATTAATTAATTAAATTAATACTACTCTTTTACATATAATATTTAATATATTAAATCTTTATATCTTAATTTAATTGTAATCCATTTATACATATTACACAACTCATTACATAAAAAATAGGTTTTTAAATACTAATTTATCCTTGTTTTCTTTTTCTTAATTTGATTGTTGATAAAACAATATTGTTTTTTATTTAAAAAAATTATACTACTTTATAGGACTACTTCACTAGAAAAGGCTTCTAATTTTTTCAGTAACACCCACCAAAAATTATAAGTTAATCCTCTCCATAGGCCCATAGTCTAATTTTTATTTTTTTATTACACCATTAGGGGAGAAGAGCCAATAGTCGTACACCCGGATTTGGACACTTAATAAGTACATCATATAGACAATAATTGATGTATGAACCATGCTCATATAAAAGTTTAAGTGGAGAGAAAATCACACTTTCATTTGGCATGTTTAAATGGACAAAAAGTCTCAATTTGAATTGATTTAAAATAAGAAAGTTGAAGTATACTAGAAAATAAGTATGACCAAAACTTGTGCATTGAATATCATATACTTGTGAAGGTGTTATGTCATTATATTATTTACTACTTCACACTACTATTTGGTCAAAACTTTACAAACACATAAATTATGACACCTATTTTTAAATAAAATGTAAACAATTGTTGAATCTTTTACTTCCAAATACTATCTCAAATATTGGTACACTCCCAAGTATTGGATCTATGTGTTGTTGACTCTTAAGTGGTTCCATTTAAAATGTTACAGTTGTAAAAGTAAAATTATACTGGGTTAAGGATTGAACCAAGTAAGATGTGATGCGTTAAACAAGACTAGTCTAAAATCATAGTGTAAAATGATTAGATTTACAACTATAGACTTGTCCAATAAGGCAAATGGAAAGAAATTATTTGTAAGCTATTATAATGGAGGTATCAAACATCAAATTCATTGGATAGTATTCCCGTGACATAAAACATTTATTTACCCCACATACATACATATATATATATATATATATATATATAATATTGTAATGTGAAGTGTATAGATTCAATGTAGACCTTTCCATAAAGATGAGTAGAAAGAAACTTCTTTGTACACTTTTATAAAAAAATCTCAAACCTCAAATTTGTATCTGGGTTTTAGTGACCTAAAACACTACATTTATCTATATATGATGATAGATGACTTTTAATATCCTTAACATAAGAAAGAAAAAATTATGTAAGCTTTTATAAAGGAGCTCTCAAGCATCATCAGGTATGTAGAGGGCTTATAGTTTTGAATGAAAACACAGGGCCTCTAGACAGAGAAGAAAAATAAAGATTCATAGCCTCTTGGTCCAATGCTTGAAAAGGCCAAATTATTTGAAATGAAACCAATTAAAAATGGGAATGTATATAGTGAGTTCAAACTTATAAGTGTTAATGCTTTGGTATATCAAAAAAAAAGATGTGAGGATGTATCAAACTCTTCTTATCATCATCCTTGCCAGCACTAACAAGGTCTTCTTTTATTGATCTTGTGCCAGATCAACCAGATTGATCTGTAACTATTTTCCTCATTTTCATGTGAGGGGCATAAGGGTGGTCCAAATGAGGAGGGAGATGTTAAAATATTGCTATTTTATCTTCCTACACCCACCTACAGACCATGACAGTTGTCATTAAATGCAAAAAAATTCAAATTTGAAATTTAGTCTGTCATTTAGAATTGGGTGGAAAAGGATGAGTTAGGTGAGATAGATGTCAAAAAAGACACAAAGGAAAGAAGAAGAATTTTTTGAAGAAGAATAGAATTCAACATAACAGCAGCAACCTGCAAACTAAGTAGAAGCAAAAAGGGGAAAACAAAGCAGCAGAGAAGAGGGCGTAGCAGTAGTCAGAGAGAGAGAAGCCAAGAGAGAATATAGCCTAGAGAAAATAGGTAGAGAGTAGAAGAGAAACAGCCTACACAAATAGAAAAAATGAATAATAGAATAGAGGAGAAGAAGATCTTATTGACAATAATCATAGATTCAAAGTGTCATCATTAAAAGAAGAAAAATATAGTTTTTTGAACATCTACAGCAGTAGATTATTCAGCCAATAGGAAAACATAGCAGAGGTTTCTTGTAAGAGTTTATGAATAGATGTAGCTATGGGTATTTATTTGTAATAGCTACTTTTAGAATCAATTAATATATAAAAATGTGTGTGTTGTATTGCAATCTCTCTACCCTCCCCTATTTTTTTTAGTATTTCTTCTACCTGTACAGCCAATAGTGTTGTAGGTTTTTCCAATAGGAGATACGTTAGATTATTTTAACTCTTTCCCTTATGCATGTATGTGATATCATGAATATTTTAATTCTTTCCATGGAGGTCCTTGTTTCAGTATTTGTAATCCTCAAGTCAAAAAGTTTTGATGTATCAAAAAGTAGCTACCTTCGTTGGTAATCACACTAGTAGTTGACAGATTATTTCCTGCATCCACCAAATTTATCTAGACATGGGTTTGTTTGGGATCAGATAGTGTTATAGCTTATTCACTAAATGGATTTGGAGATAAATTAGTCAGGATTCACAAAATGGCATACACCTTAAACATATGTTTTCCATAAATGAAAATAATAACAATAGATATCAGACACTTTCGATCATTTTTCACCAAACATTAGAGTTTCCAAGTTCAGGCATAATTCATAAATGATAGGCAGGCCTCTTTAGTGTTATACATCCCTTAACAAGTGCATGTAAAATATGTTTACTTTTAAAATAATTAATATTTAGGTCGACCATTTAGAGTGCTCATTGGGGGTGTTAAATTGATTTAAGTCAAAATTGGCTTTATGGATCAATTTGCCATTTAACAAATTAAGAATATTGATTTTAAAAAGAAAGGAAAGGAACGTAATTATTAAGGTTTATGATGTCAAGTACCTTATTTATGGTCTTGAAAGTAGCTTACAATATATGAGACCATTTTATACTCTTTTTATGTAGGGAGTATTTAATTATGCTTTAAATACAAGGCATACATACATTACTCCCTGTAAGATTTGAACTTGTGACCTCCCTTTCAAGAACACAAGTTAAAGTTTGTTCTATTTTAAAATTCAAATGCAAACAAAACATTAGCCAAAATAAATGTCTTGGTATTGAACATCCAAATAATCTCAAATAATATAGTAGTAGAAAAGGTAAGTCATTTGTATGATTGATTAATATCCACTTACAATGATGATGATATCTAGACATCCCCTTATTATTCAATGTGAGGGAAAATACCCTCTTCAAGGTTCATGTAGAACTATTATGACCCTTAACTTCTTTCCCAAGCTTAATTATGGCTTCTTTTCTCACTTGCATTTTTATCTTAAGGGATCCAACAACTACATTATGTGTATTCTTCCACGTTATGGATGAAACTTGGGTTGTAACATCCTTCATCCCTTTCAAAAGTTCATTGCTTTTAAATAGAGCTTTCTCTTGTAATGTTATTGATTCCAATGTTTCTTCCTTTGACACCTATTTGATATTTTGATAAGGTAACAAATACCTTTAATTTTTTAATCTCCTTATCTTACCATCCATAGTTCTTACTAGTTAATGGACATATCGGTTCAAGTTTTATGGTAAGACTACTCATTTTTATAACATATCAGGTATTAAAATCTATAATCAACAACATATAAAAATTGTTACTCATAATGTTTCATACTATCATTATTAATAACTCTATATACGACCATGGACAAAAGAAATTTTCAAACATGTTTCTTTGTTTTACCACCAACCTATTAAGGATTTCGAGTGTTATTGATCTATACAGCTCCTGCATAATGTACATCTTTCCTTTGCCTTCCTATGGCACACTCACACTTGCTACGCATTTATGTGAACTCTTTTGCACTAAGCTTGCTCTTGGTCTAATGCACTAGTTTTGTGCTTCCTTGCAGACTTTCACACCTAGGTTGTAATACCATGCACTACCAGCTCATAATCTTACACACCTCATTGGCACAAGATCATAAACTCGCATGCATATATTTACCTCAACTCCAACCCATCCACATGTTTTCCTAATTTGACCACATGGTTTTCCAAATGGCACCCTCCAGCCCAGAATCCATCAATTATACATTTGGATTGTTAGTCACCATGTACCTAGAAGCTCAATCATCACCTAACAAGGAAGATGAAATGACTTGAAATTATCTTCTTTGTAACTGATAGTAGTTGTAACTAATATTTTATTCTCCTTGTAATAATATGTAACATATGCATATGTTTTAGGGTCAATATGATCATTGGTTGATGCAATACATAATCATAACATAGGTAGCATGCTTCGTGTATCTAATTTATACCACGCACATTATAGCACATTGTACCATTTTCTTATTCTTTCTATATTGAATAAAAGTTCCATTTCTTGCAAGCATAAGACTTTTGCTCCATTAAATACATGTTTATTCTTTCTAAATACTTTGCATGCATTCACTCTGCATAACCATACATGTTACCCCTAACGAATGGTTATCCTCTATGTGTTGATCCTAGGCCACACAATGTATATCATTGATATCAAAGCTTAGCTCTTTGGTATCTCACCTATGCCTATAAACACATGAGCATAATGAGATAAAGAAGGTATTTTAGTTGATTGACACCCAAAATCAACCTGAATTAGCCCCAAAAGTTAAAAGGTTCATCATTGATGCACTAGAGGTACATCGCATCAAAAAAATTGGTCTATTTTACAAGTTGATGCAATTTATAATCACCTAAAATTGGTATTTGGATGCTAAGAGTGCTACTTGAGACACCCTATTCTTAGTTTAGCCCTAGACTTATCTTAGATCCTTTTTTCACACTTTTTTAGCCTTTGTGTAGACCACAGTCATCCTTAGTCAACTAAAACATCATCCCAGACCTTCATTCCCATATCTTGACCCTTTGTGCCTAGTAGCTTACCAACTAAACACTATCATACATTAAGGACACTAGAGCCACATGGTGTTAGTGTCCCTTACCCTAACTCTCTCGAATGGATATATTTCCAAACATGTAACCCTCTTAAGTTTGGCTTAAGCACATTTTATCATCCACACAAGCCATGGAACACTATAAATGCAAAACTATTAAACCTCTATCCACTAGATGGAAAATAGATGTAAAAAGCCTATTCAAACAAGAAATAAATTGAGAAAAATCAAGGTTATTAATCGTTATTCTACCCTACTTACGCATGTTACTATCTACATCTACTCTAAGCCCAGATTTTCAATATTTCCAATCTCAAGCACACTCAAGGCATTGAAGACCACTATCATTCTAGCATTCACTTGCACTTGTACCAATATTTAGATGAGAGAACTACATCAGGATTGATCCCCCTTGGAGTATTGGTATGTAGGAAAATCTCTTCACAGTGGGGTGTTGAGGATGTCCAACCTATTCTATTAACAAATACACATTTTCAAATCATACCATACTTTTAAGGGGGATTAGGATTTGCAACATAACTCAACCATTATAGACATAATACAGAGTTTCAAACTTCGTGCATGTAGGAATAGAACTTAAGAACACAGGGGTAGTTACACCCAAAATTTAGGAACAATCCTACACATAAGACACTAGTGTTATTTTCAAGACACTAGAACCACATGGCGCTACTATCCAAAAGAGGATCTAACTTAGGAATCTTGTAGATGACACTTAGACCTATCTATAACCCAATTTTCAACACTCAAATATTTTGTGTTAGGTATTTTCTAGATAAGTCTCTATTTGCACATATTTATTACTATTTTTAGAAAATCAAAGCAAGTCAAATTCTATAACAAATCAATGGTTATTTATTGTATATTATTTCACTAATTTAGACAAATCAACCCTTTAATCAAACTTAAGATTTACACAAATAAAACTCTAAAAGGTTAAAATATTTGGTGAACCTAAATTCAAATATTGCTCAAAACCCTAGTTTACATTCTCTAAATTTTTGTGCATTAAATTAAGGTTACAAACTTCTATTTTTATGATTTTTTGGCATTACCTAGCTCATTAAATCAAATCTTGCATTAGGGTTTCATTTATTAAAATTTAATTTAATTTTTTGCAAAGTAACCTTAATTCAAAAAACCCTAACCCTAGATGATCTTAGGGTTTATATCCTTCTTTTTCTTATTTTCATTAGCTGCTTTAAATTTTTAGATTTCATATATTCTATTTTAGTAGCTTTATTCTAATTTGCTCATTATATGTCATCTAAAAAAGTTTTCTCTTCCATTAAGAAGAAGTGTTAGATTAGGTGGTAATCCTATAGAGCATATGTAGATTCTTGGTATCTGAGCCTATAACATGGATAAGAGACCTATCATAACTCTAGCTATGCATCTTTCACATGCCGATTATGTGGATTTCAATGATAATGCATTTGAAGATGAACAATACAATCAAGAGTAAGATGATATACAAATTGAAAATCGGGACACTTTCCCTTCACTTAAAAATGATGACATAAACCAACAAAGATGAGATATTACAAGGCTTCGGAGATAGAATTTGGGAACAACCCCTTGATCATGCATAAATCCTACAAGCCATATTGGAAATCAAGAACAAAAAAAACAATGTTCAATCTTCAACTCCCCCAGTTAATAACGTTGTTACACCTACATTGGGACCAACTCAACCAATAAAACCTAAAATTGTAATTCAATAGCCTTCAGTCATATTTTACCTCTTGTGGCTAGCTCCTCCACTCCATATGTACAATCCATTATGCATGAGATTCATACTTTTCAGTCTAAGGTGTTACATCTGGAGAAGGGAACCACTAGGCCATCACATGCCTTAGATTATAATATTTTCTTGCATACACCTTTGGCACATCATGTTGTGTAAATTACCTTGCCATCTAGTTTTGTGGCACCCAAGCTTACATTATATGATGGAAAGGTTGACCCAAAGCATCATCTCAAAGATCTTCATGCAGCATGTTTAGACTACGTGTCTAACGATTGGCTTCTCACAAAGTTATTTTTATGTAGTTTAAAGGATTATGCACTACAATGGTTTTATTATTTACCAAATCAATCTATCATAGCATTCAATTCTTTGGCTGACATGTATTTATCACATTTTTCCATCAACATCAATGACAAGATATCATACACCCAAGTGGCACAATTGAAACAAAAGTCAAACAAGCCTATTATAGATTATGTCTTATGATACAATATTATACTAGCCAAATTAACTATCCCCATGAAAGACAAATAGATTTAGGACATATTTAAATAAAGTCTCTTACCAGCATTACACAAAACTGTCTTGTTCAAAAAGATTCCTACATTTATAGATTTGTGCCACAGTCAAAGAAAGAAAGGTTAAGCTCCTATCAATGGGAAAACTCAAGTATACCAATGGATCAAAATCAACTATTAAGAGTTTAAATAAGCCTCCATACAAGGTAAGGGACACTAAGAATAATCTTGATCAAAAGGCCAAAGTCAATGCAGATTCTAATCCATCTCTTAGATTGGTTTTATCCACTCCTCAGCATTGAATCTTCACCAACCTTCCAGAGTCACCAACATGGGTTTTACAATAACTATTAGAATGAAACTTCATATATCTTCCTCCTATTAAAGAGGTTGATATGACATGGCCTCTTCTAAATAACTATGATTCTAATGCATTCTCTAAGTATCACAAGGTACCAGGCCATATAACAAATACATGCATAAGCCTAAGGCATAAGATATATGATCTGATTGAGGATAATATTATTGATGTGGGTACACCCACAGAGGCACTGAAATCATAGAAAATAAAAGCTAAATAATTAAATATATTCTCAAATCTATTTCTAAATCACACAATGAATGAGCAGGGAGCACATCAGGTGTTCACTACACATATCATCAACATCCACCACCAGCTTCATATCATATTATTACAAAGGAGGCACATCCATTACACAATATTATTAGTATATACTATACTATAGTTCCACCTAGACTCCTCATCACATTCTTAGAATGGGATATTGTTGATAAGTATACATATTGGCATGCACCCTTTATATGAGCATACATAGATCATCATCCTATCCAGAGTGTTATGGTTGATAATAGTCAAGCATAAGCATGTGCAATATGAAACTTTTGAAATATTTGGGGTACTCAGATCAAGATATATTCCCCATAGAGATAGTCATTAGTGGCTTTAGTGGTCATGTTCAAAACTCCATCAAGGAGATTATGCTTCCATTACAGGTTGGACTAGCATATATAACCACTCAATTCTTAGTAGTACCTAGTGTAGGCATGTTTTATATGCTATTAGGCAGGCCATGGTTACAATAGCTCCAAGCCATCCCATCTATAGTGAATTGATGTTTGAAGTACATACATGCAAATCAAGTGGTCAAATTTTAGGGTCTCCCATATGAGTATCTTCTATCCATCCCATAGGTCATTCTAGCACAATCACTAGTTATATTTCTAGCACTATTACCAGATATTATAAGTTATCAATTATAGCTCAGAGTATAATTCATATACATACATCACAGAGTTCAATAAAACCACTAGTGAAGGTGAGGTCTACTCCTATGGTATCGACACGTATGCATACTCTCCCATGAAGACCATTATTAGAGACACCCCTGTGTTAGAGATATGTCATAGATTCTAGAGGACCTTCCTCCACTCAGTTTATGTTGAGATCAATATTATTGGTTTCTTAATATTTTCAACACAAGGCACCTATGTCACCTATAAATTCTTACACCATATGAGTTCTTAAGACACCTATAGTTCATAAGGCATCAGAGTCAGTGCCACAGATTCATAACACCACTATAGAAATAGATACAGACATAAATTGCTCGGTACAATAGATTATGGACTCATAGATGCACTTTCACATAGCATGCACGATCATAGTTCTTTTATTTGACACCAGTCATAGTGAGAGTGAGTCTCCCATGAGACTCATTGATTAGTATGGTTCTTACCCTCTTGTACATACTTTCCCTCTCTCTTGATCCTTGTACATAGTTTATTTTCATTTGCTTATACATAGTTTATATCTAGAAAATTAAAAATATATATATAACATACCAAAACATAAAAAGATTCAAATATTACTCAAAAACACAAAAAATTACAAATTGTATGCATTTCTATGTTTACATTTCTTATACTTTCCAGACATTACAAATGCTTTTTATCTTAGTATAGTCAGTTTTATCATACATACATGCTTCACTTGTTCTTGTCAAGTGTTTGCAGATTACATACAAGACTCAGGTCCACTACACTGATCCAGACTTGCAATTATCTACCCACTAGGGGCATATACATTGATCAAGTTTATTCATTTGATACATCCATCCACTTGTGGGCATCTCATGCATAGTATTTATTACCAGTTTCTATCCTTGCATTCTATATATTCTGGTTCTAACATTGATATAACTTAATATTGATCATTGTTACTCAAACTCATATTTTTTGCTGACTATCACTAGTTTAAACTTAGCGTATGTATATCCTAGCATTTACATATATTTGTACTACATTCATGCATATTTTCATTTCTAGCTTTCCTAGTTTAGACTTGATTGTATTCTTTGTGCTTCTTCTATTCGAGGGCATTTAAATATGCCATTTCTCTTTGGCTCTATGCCACTTCTATTCATGTATGCCTTATACATGTGCCCATGTCCCTTGTGTGTAATTTCCTGATTGTTTATGCATATATTTGAACATGTCCTTCTATGTGGCTCTAATCCAATTCGCTTGTTGCTCGTGTATGTGGACATTTAAACATGTCCTTGTTTGTCTTCTTTTCTTAGTTTAGTGGCATGTGCTCATGTCCCTTGTATTGTGTCCCCTTGGATTTTTTTGCATGCTTCATGTGTTTTATATGTATGATTTCTTGTATGTGCCATGGCCATGACACTTGTCTTTGCTTGTTACACACATTAGTTTTAAATGCCATGAGGCACCTCATGCATCTACCCTTCCTACTTAGGTGTTGTGATGGACATCATGCCCCATACCCCTATGTAGCTACTCAGATTTATTACTATACACATTGATTACATCTATCTTGACACCCTTTTGTAATGATAGATACAACATACATCTTATATTACATATTTATGCTCAAATTCTCTTTCATTCCAATGATATGTTTACACATTGTTTTGGATTATCATGTAGTTATCATATATGTTTTGGCTAACACATTTTATAGAGCTATTTCTTTTGAGGATAGTTCTTGCATAGGTCAACAACTACGTTCAAAAGAGGGGGAATTTATAGGGGTTTGTCACAAAGATCAAGCTCCTACATTGCATTCACAGAATATTTTTAGGACACATGCTCAATTTTAGGAAATTAGACACAGGTAAAACACAAGAAAAAATAAGGACTCAAAAATTAGTTTAGAGACTCAAATTTTAGACTAGACAGACATTAGTGCCCATATTAGGACACTATCACCACATGGAACTAATATACAAGACATGGTGCCACTATCCAGTAGCTCTAGTTTCAAGGTAGTTTAGAATAGCCAAAATAGTACACCAAGCATAGTATAGGTTTGCACAGATATAATTATAGGTTTGATATTTATGCTTAGATTTACAATAGTTTAGATTAGATTCATATCATTTGCTTAGATTGGGGGCATCATGCACAGCATGATCATTCCCATATTTAGTTCAAATACTCAAATACACTCATTACAACTCATTCCATAATAAATATGCTCAGATATCGGGTTGGGGGCATGTGTGTGGCATATTGTTTCCATATGCTCAGTTACACATAGCTTGATCAGATGGAATAACAAACTCCATGTCATTATCTATGTTGTATACACTTAACATCATTATTGACAAAATTTTGGCTTTTTAGGCCAAAATTAGGCACCCCTATTTAAAAAAAAGTGTCTGAGTCTATACCTTTGTTCATGTCCAATACGCATATTTCATGTCTAGTATGCAAGAAGTGTTATTATATAAAGCTAAAGTCTATTACATGTAAAAACCCAAGTGTTTTCCTTTTGATAACTTTGTTCTTTAGTCTTTTGGCTAATTCCTTGCCAATGGATTCTTTCAAAAGGTTTGTTTTGGTCCTTTACAAAGTATATTTCTTTCAAGATTTTGTTCTAAAGACCTTATCGAATTCTTTTGGACTTTTTATTTGAAGCCTTTTAATTAGGTGAATTCTTTCAAACTTTTTGTCTGAATTAATTTTCCTAAAGGGTAGGCGACAAATTTTTGAAGGGCTCTCTCAAGCCGAAAAGGACCTTTGCATTTTTATGAAGGGTATCTTTGAGGTTACGTGGACCATTTCCAAAAGTTTAAAGGACAACTACAGGTTTTTCGAAGGACACTTACATTATTTCGAAGGGTACATGCACAAATTTCTCTAAGGGCAATTTCTTTAGAAAGTGGACTATTTCCAAAAGTCCAAAGGGCACTTTGCAAAAAGTCTATAGAAATTATCCCTTATAAAAAAACCCGAAGGAATTAAAGCTGAGGGGCAAGTGGACCATTCCAAAATTTTGAAAAGCACTTCATTCTTTTCAAAGGATAGGTGACAAAAACCCTGAAGGACCATTCCAAAAAGTCTGAAGGATTGTTTTGAGGAAAAGGAGACATTCAAAAGTGTCAAAGGGTTTTTTCAAAGGGAAAGAGTCTTCAAAAATCCTAAAATAAAGAAAAGAAGGAAACAAAAGGCCCAAATGAATTCTTTCGAGAAAAGTGGTCACAGACAAAAAGTCTAAAAAATGTCGAAGAAAGTCTGAAGAAATACCTGAGGAATGATGGCCCACAAAATGTCAAGTACAGACTACAAAAATTAGCCATTGAGATTTTAAAAAAGGAGTGACAGCCCACAGAACATCAATTTCAAGCTGTAAAGAATAGTTGTTGGAGTTTAAAACAAAGTGTTGGAACCAGAAGGCAAAGATAAAGGTGATAAATAGCGAGATCATGAATAGTTGTGTATAGCAAGAAAAAATAGATAGTTGATAGTTCAAATTATTACATGCCATTTTATAGCTCAATGAGCCAGCAAAGAGCATCTAACATCCAAATGAAACTCCAACCAATGGATCAATTTATGGAAAAATGTAGTTTGGAATTTATTAATTCTACTAGCATAATTGTAAAGAGAACATCCTATAGAATGCAGCTTAACTGTTCTAATCTCAAGTTGACACATGTATGAATCATTTTTAGATTTTTCTTTGCTCGACCTCTTCTAAAAACTTATATATATGTACTCTTTCTACTCATTTGGGAGCCTCTACTGGTTATGGTAAAACTCTGGCCAGATTTGTACTATAACTCTTGAAGAAATATACAAGTGATTTCACCATTTTCACATTGCACTATTGAGTATAAGTTTGAATCTTATTGATAATGACTAGTGAAAAGGTTATTTTATAGCATATCAATCTATGGTCACTTACCAATGTGCAAAAAAGATGATGTTTCAAGTCTCTATTAGCATTATTTACTAAGTGTATAAATGTATTAGAATTGGTATGTGTATTCTCTTTGTAGAATCATTCATCACCCTCCTAAACATCAAATACCTTCCTGAATCTAACTTATGAAATACTGATGCAGTAATGTCTTTATTGTGACTTTGTGTGAAATACCCTTGTTTATCGTTAAGTAGTGGTTTCAGTCTTAAGAGGATATCAAATATTGGTGCATCACCACTTGTTTTCCCAATTGTTTTCTTTCTCCCTTTTCATTCAGAGTTGTTAGTTTACAAAGAGCTTCAAGGTGCATTAAGGAGAGCTAACCCCTCATCTAGAGATTCATCTCAACAGAATCATCACCCACAGTAAGAGAGATGATTCCATTGTGCCACTTGGATGAGGAAAAATGAGCATTTCCTCAAGGGTGCAAATCTAAGCATCAACGGTTTTTGGCACAACCGGTGGGACTTTAAGTCCTAGAAGATTGTTCAAGATTGGTGTTAGTCTTGACATGATTGAAAAAAAAGAAGCATATATATTTAGTACTTGGTGACTCCATTTAATAATTCAAAGTCTTTGGTTGATGATCAGTCCTTCTTTCCATGCCAAACATGACCACTAGGTCTGTTGCTAAAGGCAAACCCTTCGAGTTTGTGGAATTAGCTCCATATTCCACTAAAAGGTCCAAGTTTGTCAAAACTCATCCCTATAAAAGAGAGTTTGAGCTTAAAACTTCCAAATTTATGTTGCATATTGTTCCTAACATCCATAGTCATATTCTCAATATGGCTAGAAGACAACCTTTTGTGCCTTTTTAGGGGGCATCTCCCTTGTAGCTTACCCAATATGATCAAATCCTAGGAGATGCTCTCAAAAGTGTCCCATATTTTAGTGGATATGGTCCTATTACTACCATTAAGCACATCAAAAACATAACAAATTTTTGTAATATCCATAACATCACTCAAGAAAATGTAGCCATTAGTTTGTTGGCCTTGTCTTTCAAAGGAAAAGTTTTGGACTGGTATGGGACCCTACCTATAACTTCTATTGGCTCATGGGATGAGTTGGGGAACTTATTGACTGATAGGTTTGGGGAAAAGAGTGATAACTTGTCTCTAGATGAGTAATTTACCACAATAAAGAGGTCACCACATGAACTCATGCAGGATTTCAATACTAGGTTTCAAAAAACTTGGGATATAATCCCAATTCTTGTGAGGCCAACTGCAGATTATGCATTTTTTTACTACTTGAAAGCATTGAATAGTGACATTGCCATGATGATTCAATCTATGGGTGGAAACACATTGCCTAATGCCTATGAAATAGCCATAAATGCTGAGAATTGCCTTGTCCACATAGGAAAGATAGCTCCTAGACCTCTAATGCCACTATTCTCTGAATTTGCATTATCCTAGTCAAAGTGCATTGCCCACTTTAACTCCTTTGCCTGGTAAATAAAATTATGACATTACCCCTACTAATTACATGCATGAAGTCAAAATCTTACGTCAAAGTGTTACTAATGAATTGGTTTCTCTCAAAAGGCAACAAGCCCAAAACTATAGGCCTTATTAGTCCTATAATCAGTTTGGAAAAATAAATAGACCTCCTTTTCAAGGCAATAATCAGGGACAAGGCCAAATCACCCGTGTCAAACATTATAAAATATATAATCCTAATGTTCCTTGATCTTCCAAAGCCCTTGTTCCCATTTAAAACAATTTGGTCCAAGAACAGCCTAAGTATCCATCTTTTGAACATGGTCAAGAATGGGTTGCTTATGCCAATGAGATGCAAAATCAAGGCATGACTACACAAGGTGATCAAACATCTCAATTTTTAATTTTTGAGATGCCAACACAATTTGGGATGAAAAACAAGCAGGTTCAATTTGATTCCACTCTCATGAATCATTTGGAGGGTGAGTTTTGTGCCATTAATTATGTGGGGAATACAAGCAATCAAAATACTAGTGTGGTTTCCAAGACTAGATCAAAGAAAAGGGTCGTTGAATAAGTTCAGGGAACAAATAAAGGACCTATTTTGACTCCTACATCAGCTTAGATGAGAAGAGGGCCTAATTCATCTCCTAAAGCATAAGAAAATTAGAGGATTCCAAATTTTAGGACAACTGCTACAACTTTGCCTCCACAAGCTACATCACAAGGTGCAAATGTTTATAAAGATAACCCCAAGGTAAGTAATCCTTCCATTAATGTTGTGGACCACATGAAGAAGATTCATATGAACATCTCATTATGGTATTCTCTAGCATTACTAGGGTAGAAAGATATACTCTAAAAGGAATTGCATGGACTAGGTACACAAGTTGGCCCATCTAGAAGTGACAATGTAGTTTTGGTCAATGAAACATAATCTATATATGGTTAGGTGAAGAAAGATGAGAAGACTCCTTATTTATACCTATATTTAATTATTGGTGACTTATTTTTTCATAATTTCATCATAGACAGTGTAACAAGCACATCAATTATGCCCAAATTCATAACAGATAAGCTAGACATCAAATACAAGCCAATGACTAAAGGAGTTTTACAATTGGACGGATCACCAGTGAAGAATTTGGGGATTATGAAAGGTTTGAACTTGATTTTTTAGGCTTGTCCTACCTTTTCAATTTCTCATGATGTGGTGGTAGCATATTTACCTCCCTATTTTGCTCTTTGCTTGTCAAGAGACTTTACATCTAAGATAGGTGGATACTTGGCAGCTAACTGGTCCTACATGGTGTTTAGAACAAAATATTGCACTAAAGTGAAGATTGAGTCATAACCTATTCATATAGATCACTTAGAACCATATTCACCCAAGGTATCAAATGTTAACTATGTTGTCATTGATGAAGAGGAGTTTCACATTGATCAATCCCCATCATCTTCCCTTGAAAAAGTTTCTATTTTGTTCCTAGATGAGTGGGGAGATGACAACTATGTGCATGATCCTTAAAATTTTAATGAGGAATATGGTATTGGAGTATATTATATGCATGATAAGGATTCTTTCATGCCCAATTTGATGAATTCAAATGAAGATGTGAATGGCTTGTGGCAGCTCTTCTTTGATGGGTCTAGAAGCAAGATTGGGGCAGGTGGTGGAGCCATGTTAGTTTCACCTTTAGAAGAGAGGTATTTTCAAATTTCAGATTTAAATTCTCTTGTACTTGTAATGTATCTAAATATTAGGCCCTCATTTATGGCCTAGAGTGAACAAGGAAAAGAGGTGCCAAAGAATTGTAAGTTTTTGGTGATAGTGAGCTCATTGTCAATCAAGTTAAAGGGCAGAATTTGACCAAGAACTCCTTTCTCAATTCCTATAAGCATAGAGTTTTGGGACCTTGTATAAGACTTCATGGCATTTAGCATGACTTCTATCTCAAGAGAAGATAACGAACATGTTGATAGATTAGCAGCAATTGGATCTTAGTTCAATGCTCCTAAGGGCATAAAGGAAGACAAAAACCAGCCTCATCTAAAGATGATTGTGAGACCTTCTATACCAGACAATGTCACCAATTGGCAGGTGTTTGACAGTGACCATAAAATAGCATGTTTCCTATATGAAGAAGCTGAGTTTTCTTCAAAGAATCAGTCCAAGCTTCAATAGCAATATGGAGGGCAAATTGTTTAGCTAAAGTCTAACAAGCTTCCCAAAATCCTAGTGACTCTTGAAAGCATATTCAATGAGGATGAATAGCTCAAGAAAGAGAAGGTAAGCATGTCAACAAATAAATAGAACTATGAAAGGGTATATATCTTCAAATATAATTTACTTGCACTTGGAAAGGTATGCACTAGTCAAGAAAAACATAATTTCATTGAACTGTGCAAAGAGTTTAGTGATATTTTTGCATGGGAGTATAGTGATTTGAAGGGTTTTGATCCAAGTTTGGCTCAAAACACTATAGAGATAGATGAAAATGATAAACCCATAAATCAGAGACAAAGGCCAATCAATCCCAAGATTGAACCTCTCATGAGAAAAGATCTCACTAAACTAATTGAATCCAAAATCATCTTTTCCATCAAGCATTCTTCTTGGTTGGCCAACTTAGTCCCTATTAGGAAGAAGAATGGAAAGATCAGGTTGTGTGTGGACTTCATGGATTTAAAAAGAGTGTCTTTGAGATATAATTACCCTCTCCCTTGTATGGAATAAATTCTACAAGTGGTGGTAGGTAGTGAGAGGTTTTTTCTCTTAGATGGTTATTCTGGGTATAATCAGATTCTGGTGAAAGAAAGTGACTAGTACAAAATAGCCTTTACCACCAAATGGGGCACATATGCCTATAAGAAAATGCCATTTTAATTATCAAATATTGAAGCTACCTTTTAACATGCAATGGATATGGCTTTCCAAGGACTGATCAATGACATTGTATTGATTTATCTTGATGATGTGACAATCTTTTCCAAGCATGCAAAAGATCAGTTGAATCACCTTAGGAAAATTTTTGAAAGGTGTAGAGAGTTTTGGATCTCTCTAAATCCAAAGAAGTGTGTGTTTGTTGTTCATGAAGGCAAACTTATAGGCCACATTATTTTTTAGAAAGGTCTATCCATTGATCCAAAAAGAGTAAATACCATCTTGGCATTGTCTTTACCTAAGCATAAGAAGGGTCTACAAAGCTTCTTTGGTAAGATAAATTTCATTAGGAGGTTCATTCCTGATTTTGATAACCTGGTCAAGCCCTTGACATCTATGCTAAGGAAAGATGAGATATTCACTTAGACAGGAAGAAGGAAAGAATGTTTTGAAGAAATCAAATAGGCCATTACCCAAGCTCCTACCCTTGTAAGTCCTAATTTCTCCATGGACTTCAAGATATATACTTTTGGGAATGAAGAGGTAATCTATACCATGCTTACTCAAGATAATGAGGAAAATTTGGAATAACCTATTGCTTTCTTCAGCCAAGGTCTATAAGTTTATGAGATAAGATATACATATGTTGAGAAATAAGTGCTTTCAGTCATAAGGAGCTTAAAGAATTTCAAATATATGTTATCTAATAACAAGATTCATATTTTTGTGCTTCGTTTTGGTGTGAAATATTTTCTGTTAAATAGAGATTTGAATGAGAAAAGGGCAGGTTGGATCACCAAAGTGATGGAATATGATGTAGAGATCAAGACAACCAAGTTAGTGAAAGTAAAAGGACTATGTGAGCATCTTACTTTAGATTAGAAAGAGAAAAGGGAGGTTGTTTTGGCACTTCATGATGATCTTGTAGTAGTTTTACTTTCATCCACAAGGATTTGGACACAAGACATGATTCATTTTTTTCAAACTGGTGAGTGTCCATAAGATCTTGATAGGGCCAAAAGGAGGTACTTTAGGCTACAATCCATTCCCTATGTGTTGATTGATGGAGTACTATTTAGGAAGGATTTTTTAAGTGTGTTGTTGAGATGCATTGATTTAGATTAGATTGGCAAAGTGTTGCATGAGTTTCATGATGGACTAGCTGGTGATCACTTTGCTCCAAGAACTACAGCTACTAAGATTATGAGCGCTGGATACTTTTGGCCTAGCTTGTTCAAGGACACTCATGTTTGGGTAATAGAATGTCAAAAATATGATTTTTTTATGGCAAACAAAATCTAGCTGCCTTGCCCCCTCATCTAATTTGGGTTGAGCAACCCTTCATGCAATGGCATTTGGATTTCATAGGTCTGATCAATCCTCCTTATAGTGCTGGTCATAAGTGGGTTTTGATAGCCATTGATTACTTTAAAAGATAGGTGGAGGTTGCAGCTCTTAAGGAGGCAAATGAAAACTCAATCCTGGACTTATATGAAGGTATAGTAGCTAGATTTGGAGCTCCTTCAATAATCATCTCAGTTAATGCATTGGCCTTTCTAGGAGCAAGGATAAGTGAATGGGATTTGAAGCATGGCATCTACCTTAGCACCTCCTCTAATTAATATCCCTAGGGAAATGGACTAGCTGAGTCCACAAACAATAATTTGATCAAAATCATAAAGAGGACTATGGAGGAGAATCAAAGGACTTGACACACCAAGTTGAAGACAACTCTTTGGGCTGATAGGATCGCCCCAAAGAGAGCAATTAGAAACTCACCATACACACTTGTGTATGGAAAGGAAGCTAGACTTACTATTTCACTTGAGTTGTCAGCCTTAAACCTCACCTATCAGCTGCAATTGATGGAAAATGATAGTATGGAGGTCAAATTATGTGAGTTGATGGAGCTTGAGGAAATAAGAGATCAAACTATGCACACCATGACTACTCACCAACAACAAACAAAGAGGTATTTTGACAAGAATTCCATGCCAAGAAGTTTCAAGGAAGGAGACATTGTCTTGAAATGGGATGAAGATAGGGCCAAGCTTGGAAAACACACAAAGTTTGATGATTTATGGAGTGGCCCATATGTGATCGCACAGTGCAAACAACACAATGATTTCAACTCTCAAAGTTGGATGGAGAGGAGTTGCATATCCCAGTCAATGGGATATATCTAAAGCATTGTTATTGAGGCTCTCTTTTTTGTTATACATAATTTCCTACTTTCTTTGTGTCCCCTAAGTGCTTAGGTACATGTGTGAGTTTGTCTTTGTTTGGTTTTGTGTTGTCTTTGCTTAGTCTTGTTGTTGTGTGGTGTGTTTCCTTGTGTTTTGTTTTGGTAAATCCTTGTTAATAATCTTCAAGAATCTATTGACTCCATGCCCAATGGACTATAAGTCTACTAATCTAGTTAGTATAGCAGGTATACTACCCATGTGAGTCACCAATTTGTTGACCAAATTTTGGCCTTTTAGGCCAAAATTAGGCACCCCTATTTGTAAAATTGTGTTTAAGTCTATACCTTTGTTCATGTCCAGTACGCAGATTTCATGTCTAGTATGCAAGAAGTGTTTTTATACAAAGTTGAATTCTATTATATGTAAAAACCCAAGTGTTTTCCTTTTGATAGCTTTGTTCTTTAGTCTTTTAGCTAAGTCCTTACCAATGAATTCTTTTGGAAGGTTTGTTTTGGTCCTTCGCTAAGTATATTTCTTTCAAGATTTTGTTCTAAAGTCCTTATCAAATTCTTTTGGAATTTTTGTCCAAATCATTTTACTTAGGTGAATTATTTTAGACTTTTTGTCTGAAGTAATTTTATGGAAGGGTAAGTGACAACATTTTGAAGGGCTCTTTCAAGCTGAAAAGGACCTTTGTATTTTTTCGAAGGGTGTCTTTGAGGCTAAGTGGACCATTTCCAAAAGACCAAAGGACAACTGCAGGTTTTCTGAAGGACACTTACATTCTTCTAAAAGGTACATTGGCAACTTTCCAAAAGGGCATTTCCTTTGGAAAGTGGACCATTTCAAAATGTCCGAAGGGCACTTAGCAAAAAAATTGTAGAAATTGTCCCTCACAAAAAACCCAGAGGAATTGAAGCTGAGGGGCAAGTGGACCATTCCAAAATTCTGAAAGGCACTTCATTCTTTCTGAAGGGTAGGTGACAAAAAGCTTGAAAGACCATTCCAGAAAGTTTGAAGGATTATTTCAAGGAAAAGGAGACATTCAAAAGTGCCGAAGGGTTTATTTTCAAAGGGAAAGAGTCTTCAAAAATACTGAAAAAAAATGATTTCCTTTAGAAAAATTTCCCAAAGGAAAGAGTATTCAAAAATCATGAAACAAAGAAAAGAAGGAAACAAAATACCCAAATGAATTCTTTCGAGAAAAGTGGCCATGAACAAAAAGTCCAAAAAAATGTTGAAGATAAAAAATTTGAAGAAATGCCTAAGGAATGACGGCCCACAAAACATCAAGATTAGACTATGTTAATTAGCCATTGAGATTCAAACAAAGGAGTGACGACCCACAAAATGTCAATTTCAAGCTGCAAGGAATAGCCGTTGGAGTTTAAAATAAAGTGTTGGAACCAGAAGGCAAAGATAAATGTGACAAATAATGAGATCTTGAATAGTTGTGCACATTAAGCAAAAATAGATAGTTGATAGTTCAAGTTTTTACACACCATTTCATAACTCAATGATATAGCAAAGAGCAGCTAACATCCAAATGAAACTCCAACCAATGGATCCATTTATGGAAAAACATAGTTTGGAATATCTTAATTCTGTTGTTGTAACTATAAAGAGAACATCCTACAGAATGCAACATAATTGTTCTAATCTCAAGTTGACACATGTTTAAATCATTTTTAGACTTTCCTTTACTCGACCTCTTCCAAAAACTTATATATATGTACTCTTTCTACTCATTTGGGAGCCTCTGTTGGTTATGGTAAAACTCTAGCCAGATTTGTACTATAACTCTTGAAGAAATATACAAGTGATTTATCCATTTTCACATTGCACTATTGATTATAAGTTCAAATCTTATTGATAATGACTAGTGAAAATATTATTTTCAAGCATATCAATCTATGGTCACTTATCAATGTGCAAAAAAGATGATGTTGCAGGTCTCTGTTAGCATTATTTACTAAGTGTATAAACATCTTAGAAGTGGTATGTGTATTCTCTTTGTAGAATCATTCATCACCCTCCTAAGTGTCAAATACCTTCCAGAATCTAACTTATGAAATATTGATGCAACAATGTCTTTGTTGTGACTTTGTGTGAAATATCCTTGTTTATCTTTAAGTAGTGGTTTTAGTCTTAAGAGGATATCAAATATTGGTGCATCACCACTTGTTTTCCTAGTTGTTTTCTTTCTCCCTTTTCATTCAAAGTTGTTAGTTTAGAAAGAGTTTCAAGGTGCATCAAGGGGAGCCAACCCCTCATCTAGAGATTCATCTCAACAGAATTATCACCCACATTAAGAGAGATGATTCCATTGTGCCACCTGAATGAGGAAAATTGATCATTTCCTCAAGGGTGCAAATCTAAGCATCAACAATCATATTCCAGGTGGTCACCAATTTTATGCCTTAATCCATCTATAGTGGTTGGCAATCCTGAGTGGCCCAGAGCTGCCTAATATACCTGAGTGGCCATAGAGTTGATATACACAGTTAGATATACCTAGTTAGACATTTTTAACACTTTGTGCAATTCAGATTTAGATGCATCTATTACACATAGGTGGAAAATGATGGATTAGTAGCCTACTTGATTTATTGAGCCACCTACATGAGAGGGTTAGACACACTTTTAGTCTAATCCAAACTATTCATAGGTCATGATCCACCAAATAGGGGTGGACAATGATGGATCCAAAACTGGATTAAGTTCTTAAACCACCCACACATGAATATTGAGCAAGCTATCAACTCAGTCCAAGATATTCAATGACTTGATCACTATGATCATGCACACATGTAGATTATCACCAAGTTTATGCATTGGTTTGCATACCCAATGAGATGTATTCATTCATTTCCTTATTCCTATCTCTTTACTCAGCTTTACTCAGTTACTTCTTTATTCAACATAGTCTTTTTCTTTTGATATCTCTTAAGTAAGGACTAATGTAGGCATGTTTCATTATAGGTCATGATTTGGATCATGCTTCACATACTCATACTCAGTTACATGGCCTTCACTTCCTAGATAAGTCTAGATACACTTCTTTTTCCTTTATACTAGTTATTTTACTTTGTTGCATTTCTAGCATAGAGGAGGGGCAAATGTAATCACCTAAAAGTGGTATTTGGATGATAAGAGTGCTACTTGAGACACCATATTCTTAGCTTAGCCCTAGACCTATCCTAGATCCATTTATCACACTTTTCTAGCCTTTGTGCCAACCACAATCATCCCTAGTCAACTAAAACATAGTTCCAAACTTTCATTCCCAGATCATGGCCCTTCGTGCCTAGTAACCTACCAACTAGACTCTAGCACCACATTAAGTACACTAGAGCCACATGGCGCTAGTGTCCCCAACATGACACTAGTGTCCCCTACCCTAACTCTCCTGAATGATTATATTTCAAACATACAACCCTCCTAAGGTCGGCCTAAGCACATTTTATTAACTGCACAAGCTATGGAACACTATAAATATAAGACTATTAGAACTTTATCCACTAGATGGAAAATAGATTAAAAATGCCTATTCAAACAAGAAAAAAATTGATCAAAATCAAGGTTATTAATCCCTATTCTGCCCTACTTCTCCATACTACCATCTACAGTTTGCCTTAAACCCATATTTTCAAGATTTTCAATCTCAAGCACACTCATGGCATTCAAGACCACTGTCATTTTAGCATTCACTTGAACTTGCACTAGCATTTAGGTGGGATAACTACATTGAGATTGATCCCTCCTCAGAGTATTGGGATGTAGGCAACTCTTTTCCCAACGGGGTGTTGAGGATGTCCAACCTATCCTACTAACGATCACACATTTTTAGCTCATGCCATACTTGTAAGGAGGATTGAGGTTAACAACATAAATCAACTATTACAAGCACAATATAGAGTTTCAGACTTCATGCACACAAGAATAGAACCTAGGAACATAGGCATAAGTATACCCAAAATTTAAGAATAGTCTTACATAGAGAATATTGGCATCATTTTTAGGACACTATAGCCACATGGCGCTACTATCCAAGTGTGGCACTACTATCTTGGAGAGGATATGACTCTGAGATCATGTTAGATGACACTCAAATCTATCTATAACCCAATTTTTATCACTCAAATCTTTTGCATCAGGTGTTATCTAGATAAGTCTTTATTTGTACATATTTATTACTATTTTTAGAAAGTCAAAACAAGTCAAATTCTATAACAAATCAATGGTTATTTATCGCATATTATTTCATTGATTTAGACAACTCAACCTTGTAATCAAACTTAGGATTTACACTAGTAAAACCCTAAAAGGTTAAAACACAACTCAATCTGATGCCTTCCAATCCTCCTCCATAGTTTGCTCAACAACAATTTCAGCAACGGACCCCCTTCAAAGTGCAATTCAATCTCAACATCCCTATGTTTGAAAGCAGAATTGACACCAAAGAAATAGATGCATAGATTCAACAATTTGAGGTGTAATTATCATTCAATCACATCACTAATGTTAAGAATATGATCTTTGTAGTATTTAAAATTTCCATACTGGTTGTTCACTAGTGGGAGACCTCCAGTGCATAGCGTGCACAAGAATGAGTTTTGATTGAATCCTAGAAGACATTTGTGGATGAACTAAAGGAGTATTGCCCTCTTTGTAACTAGGATTATGAATACACTAAGTTCCAACAATTATAGTAGCACAAAGATCAATCATTGGAAGACTACACCAACACATTCCATGACTACTCTATGCGCATACAAAATAAGTTAAGTGAACTACAGAAGGTGTCAAAGTACATCAATGGACTCTCACCTTATATTTGTACGAAGATGAAACTCTTTACTTCTAACACTCTGGGCCAAGCTTATTGCAATGTTGCTAAGATCAATGCCAAGGCAAAGATGAAGTAATGTTTCACCTCTTCATTCAATACTACACATAGAGGTCAACGCTTGCACAATTCCTTGACACAACCTTCTACATAGAAACAAAGCACTTCTTGAAAAGGAGAGCAGTACAAGAAGAATGTGCACAACCCGAAGGCTCTTGCACCTTCTACTTCAAATAAAGGCAAGAAGAAATTTGATGAGAAGTGTGCCATCACCACCACTCGCACACCCACAATGACTCTAAATGTCATGTGCATCAATACTTGATTTCCCAGTCTATGACTTTGAATTTGAATGGATGACACTGATCCAAATGCAAGTGCTTGAGCACTAGCACCACTACAATCAACACCTCTAAGGAGCATGAACGTCTCTTCCACACCAAGTTTTAGGTAAAGGTTAGCTTTTTCATGTCATCATCAATAGTGGTAGTCAGAAGAAAATCATTGTGTAATCCATAGCATAGCTCCTTGGTCTTGCCATTGATGTACATCCCAAACCATACTCACTAGGATGACTTCAGCAAGGGAAGGATATATGATTCTAACAACATTCCACCTTCTTGTACAAATTCAAGCCTATGGAGGACACCATCACTTATGACATCGCACATCTAGAGGTATGCAACATCTTGTTTTGAAGACCATAAATGTACGACCATCAAGATACATATCAATCCAAGCCACAACATTGGACTATTTGTGTACAAGTCACTTTTACAACCTCTTTGAGTTAATGCCTTCAAAAAAAGTCACCTTGGTCTCTGCCAAGCAATGTCGTAAGCTCATCTCACACGTGAATAATTTGTGTTGTTCATGGTTCACCCTAGCACACCTGTGCAGATGACAAATCAAGCTCTAATAATGCACACCACGCATTCAATGTCATAGCATTAACAGCCCGAAAAGTTACGCAATCAACATGATAAAGTGTTCACAGAGATTGAAGGCCTTCTAACACATTACGTAATAAAAAACTGGGTGGATGCGGGATAATGGAGGATAAAAGGGGGTATAAAGTGACACATTTTTCTTAAAATAATAATAGTTGCACTTGGAGAGAATTTTAGAGACACTTGGAAAAATAATTTGACAATGACATAAGAACATTAATTGTGAAATTTTGACTGTAATTTCTAAATATATAATTTTTTTAATACCCAAATGATAAAAGTGTGTGAAATAGATGCATTATGACAATAGGATGGTCATTTTTGGTGAAAAGATGAAATTTCATGTGTACGAACACTTTTTTTTTAGGAAAAGAATGAATTTTTGTATGAAACTTCATATATGGATAGGTGAAATGTCTATTTATTAATAATTTTTTATTATATATATAATTTTTAAATAATTATACAAGTCAAGACAGCTGAAAAATTGAAACTACAAGTGTAAAAACACAACTTTTTGACCTTAACTTCATGAAAATCAAAAAAATTATGCATAGTTGACAATTTGTAGATTATTGAGATATAGGTTTTATAAACGTTTGATTAATATTCAAAAAATAATAAGAGTATTTGTGACAATATGTATATAGTCCACAATGAGGTATGTTATGTAAAAATTAAGTAATAATTATAAATAATATTCTAACAATATATATATATATATATATATATACTAAAACTACGTTTTTCTCTCTACAAACCCATTTTTTTTTTTTTGAAATAATAAAATTTACATGATCAAATGTGTCGACAAAGATGAAAAAGACTCCTAAATTTTTTAAAAATCAAGTGGGTTGCTCCATGGCTAGTTTTAGGGTAGGTTTGGACCTCTCCAACCTTGTACCCAAGGCAAATTTGGAGAAAAAATGCAAAATTAAAATATTGAAATGTTGAAAGGGCATACGCCCTTTTAAAGACGTATTCCTTTTTTGTGCAATTTGAACTGGTTGTTTTTGCATTTAAAGACATGTTTTTATTTTGTTTTTGTTTTTGTTTTTGTTTTTGTTTTTGTTTTTGTTGTTTGTGTGCAAGGATATATTTAGTATACGTTTACATTTAATTTATATTACATTTTATATTCTTATACTTTAAATTTATTTTAATAGTAGTAATAAATTAGGGCCACTCTGCATCTTTTAAAATTGATTTCAGATTTGTAGGAGTTACCATTTAGAAGTTAGTTTTTCAAAATCCAATATGGACAATACATAGTTTTCAAAATTTCAAGATTGGAAGATAGAATGAGAAATGAGGTTTCAAATCATGTTACATATGTAATAGATCTATACCATTGATTATTCCCCCTATTTTACCTAATTGAGTATGCCCTACCTACTTTACCTACTTGAGTATGCCCTACCTGATTGAATACCCGAGCTTGAAGGTGGATTCTTAAATAATGTGTGGGCTTTTCAATCAATGGATCTATCAATATGCATAAATGGTTGCCTTGTAGCATAATTTTGTAACATATATATAGTCATGATATAGTCACTCATACATTGCATACCTATTACAACATGTATAAATGTAGTCACTCATACATGACATCTACTTGTAGTCATGATACGATAACTTATACCAAACATGAATGTAGCTAGTCACCCTAAAAGACTACATTCATAATATAATGAATCGAAACACCATTCAAAAATCATATTCACTTTGAAATAAATGCCAGACAGATGGTCAATCTATGCATCCTTCAATTCCAATCTCATGTATTATTCCAAAGTCACATAGAATAAAATCATATTCTAGCACTCCAAATTCACATAAGACACTCCCTCATTAACCCTCATCATCCTGAATCACTCCCTCATCGACTCTCATATTCAGTTATCATCCCTAGTCACTCCCTCATTGGTTCTCATTATCCCTCATTATCCCTAATCACTCCCTCATTGGCTAGCATCATCCCTTGTTGTCATTAATCACTCCCTCATCAACCCTCATCATCCCTAATCATCCCTCATTGTCATTGATCATCCCTAAACACTCCCTTATCAACCCTTATCATCCCTAAACATACCTAATCATTATCTCATCATCCCTCATCATCTCTAGTCACACTCTCATCATCTCTCATCATCCTTAATAACTCCCTCATACACCATCATCATTTTGTATCGTCCATAGTCAATCATTCGTCATCTTTCATTATCCCTCATCATCCCTAATCACTCCATCATCAACTTCATCATCCTTCATCATCCCTAATCACTCCCTCCTCATTCATCCTCATACCTCATTGTCCTTAACCATTCCCTCATTGGCCCTCATTGTACCTAATCATCCTAGTCACTCCCTCATCTAGTAGAGTGTATTCCAATCTAGTAGTCACTAGAAATTTGTTTCAGACTAAATAATGTATTTTTTAGATGAATCTTGAATGGTGTTTGGATTCATTTTGTTTTGATTAGAGTGTACTAGGGTGATTATTCTCACTCATGTCCAGTAGATTAGGTAGGGCCATGATGGATTAATCTAGGGATATTGTTTAATGATTTCCATGGTGGAATTAAGATAATATCCTCTTTGCACTTGCATGGTGGAAATTCATTTTGAACAATGAGGGATGATGACAGATCAAAAATTGCCTCTTTGTGCTTGCTTCATATACTTTGATTTGGTAAATGAGTTGTAAAAAGGAAACTATGTTTCCTCCTTAGTGGAAAAAAATCATGTTGTATGTTCTTTGGATGTGGGGATGTGCGTGTGTCTTATAAAAAGAGTTAATATGATGCAAACTATATTCCTCTTCAATGATAAATTGATACGATGTTGGTAAGTGAATATAGGTTGTATTGTGAGCCAGAGTTACATTTTGTGCTTGAGTTGCATTGCGAGTCTGCATTGCATTGCGAGCCTGAGTTGCATTGCAAGCCTGAGTTGCATTTCCAACCAAGTTGCATTTTGAACCTGAGTTGCATTAGGATCCCAAGTTACATTTCCATCCCAAGTTACATTAGGACCCTAAGTTTTATTGGGAGCTTGAGTTGCATTGCCACCATGAGTTGCATTATGAGCTTAATTTGCATTGTGTGCCCAAGTTGCATTACCAACTTGAGTTGCATTGGGAGCCGAAGTTGCATTGGAACCATGAGCTTCATTAGGAGCACGAGTTTCATTACTAATTATGTATTTTTAAAAATAAGTGTGATTATCATGGGATCCTTATGAGAATCATGACATGGATTTTAATTTATAACTACTATGGGGGGAGTATGTTCTTTGAATTCCTTTGTGGGAAAACAAGTTACAACAAAGGAAACTTTGTAATTCCCCCTTGATATGAAATCAATGTTGTAATGTTACGTATACTCGAGTTTAGAAATAAATAGTAAATGTATGAAGGAAACTATGTTTCCTCTTTAATGCAAGATCAAATGTTGGTTTGAACTTTGTTTTTGCCTCGGATTTACGTATCGTGGTTTGTTCCAACTTGGATCTCTTATTACTCTGCGAGGAGTGGCAGGTTGATGTTTGGTTTTTTCTAGTCGGTCTGAGCTTTGGCCTCATGCCACTATAAGGGCTACTAATACCCTGTTCCCAACTCACCCACCTAGTAATAGACTTGATGACATGTGTTTTGGCATTTCATGATGGTTTTATAAATTTGACCTTTAGAACTATTGGATCTCACCCCCCTTGTCACCTATACTCTATAGATGTTAACGAGTGTAGTGCTTGTGTCAGTTCCTCGTTGGTAATCATATTTTGATGAGGAGGTGAAATCCTTCTAGACACAATTATTTGTTTTCTATTTGGGTTATAAACATTGAGTGAAAGGGCCGAAGCATTTTGGATCTTCTCATGTTTCTGAGTTATTCTCAAAGAATGATGTGAGTCATGAGTATAAATTATTAGCATTTGTGCCACTGACTTTGTTATGGCATGTTTTCTCCTTGCATTGAAATCTTTGGGCTTGTGTAGGAATTATGATAGGAAATTAGAGAGGGGGTTGAGCAAAACTACCAATGCTTGCATCATTCCTCTGTGGTGTGGTCTACACAATGTATGTTTAGTGTTTATCATTTAAGTTTAATGTTTGTCATTTAGGTTTCATTTTTAGGGTTTCGAATCAAGGGTTTAGGGTTCAAAGTTTATATTTCAATGTTTGGGGTTGATTGTTTGGGTTCATTCATTTGGATTTTAAGGTTTAGGGTTTATCTAGTTTTAGGATTTAGGCCCTATGGTTTTGGGTTTGAGATTTTATGGTTCTATTTTTGTGGTTTAGGGTTCAACTTTCAAGGTTTAGGGTTTAATGATTAGGGTTTCAAGATTAGGTTTTAGTGTTAAGAGTTTAAAGGTCAAGGTTTTGGGTTTTGGGTTTAGGATTTGGGGTTCAATGTTTAAGGTTTAAGGTTCATGATTTTGAATTTTGTGTTTAGGGTTTAGTGTTTAATATTGAGGGTATAGGGTTAAGGTTTTATGGTTTAGTGTTTAGGATTTAGGATTTCAGGGTTATGGTTTGGGATTTAGGGTTAAGGGCTTAAATTTTAGGTTTTAGGGCTTTAGGGTCTAGGGTATAAAGTATAGGGTTTAAGGTTTTAAGCTTCCATGTTTAGGGTATAAGTTTTAGGGTTTAGGTATTATTTTTGTGGGTTTAGGACTAATGTATTAGGGTTAAACACTCAAGATTTATGGAGTTTAGGGTTTAGGCATATGATTTAGTATTCATGGTTTAGGGTTTATGGCTTAGGATTAAGGGTTTAGGGTTTAGGGTTCAATGTTCAAGGTTTAAGGTTTAATGTTTAGGGTTTGGGGTTTGGGATTAATGATTTAGGTGGAAATGGAGTGTACTAGGGTGATCAGCTACAATTGTGTCCAATATGAGTGAATGTATCATGACTACAGGAATATGTCATGTATGAATGACAACATACCTACATGTAGTACTAGGCATGGGGTATATGTAATGTATGAATGGTTATATTATTACTATATGTATGTTATAGGTTACATGCTACAGGGTAGTCATTTATACATATTGATAGACCCATTGATTAAAAACCCCACAAATTATTTAGGAATTCATCATGAATCCACCTTCAAGCCTTTTACACGTATGTCCCTAGTCACTCCTTTCTCTATATAGGTGAGAATGACCCCTATCCTTTCAAGATATGGCTTAGCCAATTCCCCCTCTCCTTTCTCTATATAGGTGATAACTCAAAATTATGGTTTATGGTTAGAGGTTTAGGATTTAGAAACTTAAGGTTTAAGGTTTATGGTTGATGGTTCAAGATTCATAGTTTAGGGTTTAGGGTATAAAGATTAGGGTTTAGGGTATAGGGATTAGCGTTTAGGGTTCAAATTTCAATGTTATGGCTTAGGGATTAGTATTTAGGGCTTATAATTTATATTTTATGCTTAAAGGTTTGGGATTTATGGTTTGTGACTCAAGGGACCAATGGTTTAGCTTTTAGGGTTTGATGTTTGGGGTTAGGGTTTTGGGTTTCTAGTTCACACTTGAGGTTTAGGGTTTAAGGTGTAAGGTTCAGGATTTTAGTCTTGGGGGTTTGGTTGAGGGTTTGGGGTTTAGAACTTGGTGTTTGGTATTTAGGGTTTGAGATTTAGTGTTTGGGGAGTCAAGATTAGGGTTTAGGATTTGGGGTTTAAAGTTTACGATTTGGGGTTTAGGGTTTTAGGTTTAGGGTTTAGGGATTTAGGTTTAGTGTTTAAGGTTTTGGGTTTTGGGTTTGGGCTAGAATTTTAGATTTAGGAGTTAATGTTTAGGGTTTATGACTTATGGTTTATAGTTTTAGGCTTGGGGTTAAGAGTTTAGAGATTAAGTGTAAGGGTTTAGGGTTTAGATTTGGAGTTTAGGATTTAGGATTTAGAGTTTAGGGCTTGTGTTTTGGCATTAAGGTTAGGGGTTAAAGGTTTAAGGCTTGGTTGTTGGGATTTTGGGTTTAAGCTTAAGGGTTTATGGTTTAGGATATGGAGATTAGGGTTTGGGATGTCGAGTCTAAGGTTTTAATTTAGGTTTTATTATTCAGGGTTTGGGGTTTACATCTTGTGATTTAGGGTTTTAGGTTTGGTTTCAATTTTTAGTGTTTAGGGTCTAGGGTTTAATGAGATTAGAGTTTAGGATTTGGGATTTAAGTTTTAAGGTTTAGGATTCAGGGTTTAGTGTTCATGGTTTAGGGTTCATTTTTTAGGGTTTGGATTGAAGGATTTAAGGTTCAAGGTTTATATTTTAGTGTTTGGGGTTGGTTGTTTGGGTTTCAACATTCAAGTTTTAAGGTTTAGGGTTTATCGTTTTATGATTTAGGGTTTATGGTTTTGAGTTTGAATTTTTATGGTTATGGGTTTGTGGTTTAGGGTTCAACTTTCAAGTTTTAGGGTTTCAAGATTAGAGTTTAGGGTTAAGATTTTTGGGGTCAAGGTTTTGGGTTTGGGATTTAGGGTTTGGGGTTCAGTGTTTAGGGTTTAACGTTCTTGATTTTGAATTTTTTTAGGGTTTAGTGTTTAAAATTGAGGATATAACATTAAGGGTTTATGGTTTAGTGTTTAGGATTTAGGATTTTAGGTTTCTTTTTTGGGGTTTAGGGTTAAGGGCTTATGTTTAGGTTTTAGGGTCGAGGGTATAAAATCTAGGGTTTAATGTTTTAAGGTTCTATGTTTCAGATCTCTAGTTTAGGGTGTATGGATTATTGATTTGGGTTAGGGCTAATTGATTTGGGTTAAAGGTTCAAGGTTTAGGGCTTAGAGTTAAGGGTTCAGGTATATTATTTAGTGTTCAAGGTTCAAGTTTTATGGCTTAGGGTTTGGGGTTTAGGGTTTAGTGTTTAGGGTTTGGGGTTTAGGATTAATGGTTTAGGTTGAAATAGAGTGTACTATGGTGATTAGTTGCATTCGTGTCCAATATGAGTGACCATATCACGACCACAGGAAGATGTCATGTATGAGTGATTGCATACCTACATGTAGTACTATGTATGTGGTAGATGTAATGTATGAATGACTGTATCATTACTATATATGCTATAGGTTGCATGGTACATGCTATTCATTTATGCATATTGGTAGACCCATTAATTAAAGTTCATTTTCTAAGTTGAGAGCAAGGTTGTTAAGAATATTCCAAGGCAAAGATAACAAACTCCAAGTATAGTACATCTCCAATAGCTTGATCAACTTCAAACCTACAAAAAAGATGGAATTGAAGGTTAGAACAAGCTTAAAAAGTGAAGAACTTCATGAGTGCAAGTAGAGTTGATAGTCTGCCAAGATAAAACAGGGGTCTATGTAGTCAAAAGAATCATTTTCTTGTGAATAAAAGGTTTGTCATCACTTAATTTGTTGTATTCACAAAGGTATTGCATGTGCGAATGAAATCCAACTTCATTTGAAGATAATTTATACTTGATCCAAGGTTCATGTCATTGAAACCTTTTAAAACGTGTTTTCTATGTATGTATAATCACTTGCAATCTCTTGTATCACATAGAAAAAGTTGCATGAGTTTGTTTAGAAGATTGGATAAGTTGAAGGAGGTAGTCAAGACTATGTTCCAAGTGTTAGTTCTTGAAAATAGTCTTTAAGTTGTATGAATAATCAATTTGAAGCTCTCAAGATCTGTGTGCATAGTCAAACCTTAGAATAGGGTTTTTGATACAAAAAGAACCATAACTTCATCTGAACTGGTGGAATCTCCTCAAACTCATTAGGAAGTTGTTAGAGAAGGTTTATAAGGTATTCCAATAGGTAGCATGTTGAAACTCACCTTGTGCTTACAAATACAGAGGATTATTTTACGATCTCCCTGTAGATGGTCACAGGAAAACTCAATGAAGAGAAACTTCAAGTGTTTTACTTTGTTGATTGAGTCTAAACCTCTTATGAAGGTCTAGTGTTTTTATGTCAACACTATAGAATACTTAGTTAAAGTGATTCACAGCATTTGGCAGCTAAGCCAAGTCAATATCTGTCCAGGTAGGCAAATTATGCCATCCGGACGTAACAAACAGAGTTGTCATTGAAGTCCAATTCTTAAGAAACCAACAAAGGAAATTGGTTTCTCATCCTCAGAAATAGTCTCCAAACATCTTAAGAAAGCTTTATAAGAATCCTTTGATGAGCTTAGATTAAGAACACATTTTCATGACCAAACATCCCTGTACACAATATTATAACAATGCTTAGGACTTAGTCAACTTTTTGAGCACTTTGGTGATCTAATTGGTATTTTGAGCTTGTGTAAAGACACCTATGAGTTTTGTATCATTGTCTTGAGATTTTCATTGAGTTTTTGAAGTGAATGAGTCCACAAAATAATGTACTTGTAGACCTCTTTGTATCAAGTACTTAAGAGGTAGAATTTAGCCTAATAGGCTTATAAAGAGCAGAGTTGTTGTCATCTGAGTTTTGAGATGAATTTCTTCATGCACTAAGAAGCTTGAGTCAAATAATTGGTGAAACCCTCATAGTCTTGTTCAAAGAAGTGAGGATGTACAATTGAGTGCTTTAAGAGTCAAAGAAGGGTTTTGCTTGAAGGTAGATTATTGTCTTTATACTGAGTATCTTGTTTTAAGTCATTGAAAGTGTCTTTTGATCTGAATACAGAGGCTAAGAAGTCAAGAGATAATACTAAAGAATAAGTTCATTAGTCTTTCAATACCAATACTCATAAGACCTTTTGTGATAGACCAAGAGATAGTTTATGGTTACGAAGAGACTTAATTGCAAGCAAGTCTCTATAAGACCTTGAAGTAGACCAGGTTGAGTAAGTGGAGCACTTACTTTGACACCATTAGGGAATATTAAAGATCAAGATATGGCTTACATGTATTTAGGTAGGTCATACTCATTGAGATCAAGATATGGCTCGATTATTCACTCAGGTAGGACATACTCAAGTAGATAAAGTAGTTAGGGAATACTCAAGTAGGTAAAGCAGGGATGTAATTCTCAATGGTGTAGATCTATTACATACGTAACATGATTTGAAACCTTGTTTCTCATTGTATCTTTTGATCCTAAAATTTTGAAAACTAAATATTGACCAGAATGGATTTTGAAAAATTAACTTCTAAATGGTAACTCCTACAGCTCTGTATCAATTTCAGAAGATGCAAAGTGGCCCCAATTTGTTATAGTTAGTAAAATAAATTTAAAGTATAAGAATATAAAATTATACTTTTATTAAATATATCCTTGCAAAAAAACAAACAATAGGTCACAAAAAGTCAAACAAAACAAAATAAAAATTAAAAAAAAAAACACAGGTCAAAGGGTGTACACCCTTTGGACTACAAAGGGCGTACGCCTTTTCTCAAAAGGGTGTATGCCTTTTAGGGTCGGGACCGACTCTTATGGGACCTACATTGATTTTTTTTAAAAATAGTCTATGCCCTTTACAAAAAAAAGTTTTTTATTTTTCATTGTCACCTTTTTGGTCCCCCAACTTTGTGCATCCGCCCAACTACATCAATTTGGTTCCTAAATCCCCTCTACCAAACAACCCACAATATCACATATCAATTTGGGAGAATGATGAATTTCGGTGCCAAATATAAGAGCTCATTGATTAAGGCAAGATCGGGCCTATCTCTTCTCCTTACAGGTGTCTAATAGTCCTTGCACTCAAGAAGGATGGGTCTTGGTGTCTCTGCATAAACTATCGTACACTCAACAAAAATCACGGTGAAGAATCGATATCCACTACCACGCATTGACGACCTTTTGGACTAGCTCTGAAGTGTACACTATTTCACCAAGATTAACTTTAAGTCAAGTTACCATCAGGTACCAATCCACCCTGAGGGCATCTAAAAGACAACCTTTAAGACATGGAGAGGATTGTACGAATGGTTGGTCATGCCTTTCAACTTAACCAATGCATCAATGACTTTCATGCATTTTATGGATGATCTACTCAAGGCTTTCCTCAACTCCATCATTGTCTACTTGGATGACATTTTTATCTTCAGCAAGACTTGGGAGGAGCACATGGAACATATCGCGCTCGTGTCTTAGACACCTTGCATCAACAAAAGTTGAAGGCCAACTTAGCAAAGTGTACATTAGGCATTGTGTAATTTCAGTACCTAGGCTATGTCATTGATCATGCAGGTATTCATGTAGACCCAAAGAAGATCAAAGTGATCCAGGGTTGGCCTACTCCATCCAATCTCATAGAATTGAGGAGTTTTCTTAAACTCACAAACTTTTACCACAAGTTCATCATTAGTTTCTCACACCTCTCATGGCCCCTTAGCCAAATGACACCTGCAAAAGCCAAGTTCGATTGAACTCATACGCAATAACACACTTTTGAGGTATTCATGCAATGTATATGTGCAGTCCCTGCTCTCACAATGCTCAACATTGCAGACTCCTTTCAACTTCACACTCTGACTATGCACACGACACAATGCTCATGCAACATGGACATCCAGTCTCCTACCATTCAGAGACATTCAACGACCTAGTGCAAAGGAGCTACACCTATGAAAAATATTTATATGTTATTGTGCATGCAATCAAGCAATGACGTCACTACATCTTGGGTAAGGAGACAGTTGTTCATTTTGATCATAAGCCACTTCAGTTCCTACAGACGCAAAGCAAGCTAGAGAATGTGCAATACATGAAATGGATGACTTACCTACAACAATTTCATCTCGTGATCAAGCACAAGAAAGGGAAGGACAACAAAGTAGTAAATTGTATTCGCCAACCGTTGGTTCATGCACTCATCATAGTGTTGGACACACACCGCCAAAACTTCACATATTGGGCATCCCTTTACTCAACTAATCAGGGCTTCGCAAACACTTATGCTAGCCTTGTGCAAGATAAACAAGTTCGGGAGTTATATTTTTTCAACTAGCTTCTCTACAAGCTCAGTCATCTCTATGTCCCTGATGGCGTATCTCACCGACGACTCATTTTGAGAGGCACACTACGCCAAGACCTTAGGACACTTCGTCATGACAAAGTCTAGCCACATTACAGTTGCACTTCTATTGGCCACACATGCCACATCAAGTCTTGCATTCCTTGTTGCATAGCCAAGCCCATGAACAGGTATCTAGGAGTTTAGACACCTCTACTAGTTCCATCCCGGCAATGGGAATCTATCAGTATGGATCTCATGACTAGGTTTCTAGCGACTAAACACTAGCATGACGATTTCTTTGTCATGGTGGATAGGTTTTCAAAGATGGCTATCATGGTCACTTGCAAGAAAGACATTGATGCAGTTGGCACTACATAGGCCTTCTTCAATCATGTTTGGGTTCACTTTGGACTCCCAACATCCATTGTTTATGTCCAAGCTCCACGCTTTGTGAGTCACTTTTGGTAAGCATTATAGGACTTGATGGGAAAGCAATTGGACTGATCAACAATATTTCATCCACATACAGATGGACCAACTGAAGTTTTCAATCGCACACTTGTTCATCTTCTAGGAATGTACAATCATGTGCATGCTCGTACTTGGGATGAAAATCTTCTATACATTCAACATGCCTACAACAAAACGCTTCACATCTCTATAGGGCATAGTCCATTCCAGACATGTCTTGGGTTCCAGCATTCAAGGACTCTAGACATCTCCTACCACACCATTTGGCACTTACTCACACACACAAGGACGGGAAGCAGACAAAGCCGAGAAGTTTTTGTGGCACATACAATTTATTCATCAACAAGATCAACATATTTTCTCTCGCACACAATAAAAGTACAAAGAGTGCCATGACGCACATTGCACACCTCATGCATTCTAAGTTGGCAACAAACCCTAGTTACATCTTCAGAAGGAGCACTTAAAAAGTCCACACCAGTAGATCAAGCCTTTGTACTATGGTCCTTACATCATTCTACATGCAGTTGGTGAGAGCACCTTTGTTCTTGACCTACCTCCATACTTCAACATGATCCAATTTTCAATGTCGTGTTCCTCCACGTCCTAAGCCAACAGTGACACAACATCCCTTTGATCTCAAGCTCGAACACTTACACCCTACAGAAAAGGATCAAATTATTGAAGTGACAAACACACGCACCAACCATGGAACACATCAACTTTTCAAAGTGATCAAAGTGGGGCAGTATGTTGATCAAACTAAGTGGTACAATTCTTAACAACTTCATGTGCAATTTCCACACCTACATGAACGCAATTGAGATCATTGCTCTTAAATAAAAGGTGAATGATTTGTGCACAGTGCTTGCGCAATGTACATCTCTCCTTTGCCTTCTTACAACACGCTCACAATTTTTGTGCATCCCTATGCACTCTTCCACACTAAGCTTGCTCTCGGCCTCACACACCAGTTTCACGCTTGTTCGCAAACTTCCATGCCCAGATCACATCAAATCACAACACTACGCACTACCAACACGCAGGGTTGTACACCTCACTGGCACCTACTTGCAAACTCACGTGTGTACACTTACCTCAGTGCCATCCATCCACATGTCTCCCTGCTTTGATCGTGTTGTTTGCAAAGTGGGACCTTCCATCCTAGAATCTGTCAGTTATCCAATTGAACGATTAGTCACCGTGTCCTTGGAAGTTCAATTGTCGTGCAACAAAGAAGACAAAACAACTTGTAACTATCTTCTTTGTAATTGAAACAATTGTAATTGCTCTTGTATTCTTTTTATATAAAGATATAACATATGCATCTGGCCCAAGGTCGATGCAATACACAGTCACAACACAAGTAGCATGCTCTCTGTATCTACTGTATACCACAAGCATTATAGCACGTTGTAGAATTTAAGCTTACTATGAGAGTTCAAAATGGCCTATTGGGCAAGTACTCTTCAATTAAATAGCCAGCAGCTGTTGAAATAGAGTATAAGAGTTAATTAAACAACAACGCCCAAAGGCTCGCTGTTACACCGTTTCAACAAGAGATCCCAGACAGAATTTCCTCTAGTACAGGTAACAAATTTGAAGCCGTCAAACCCCATCAAAGGCCTTCCAGCTTGTCATTTACGGGTCAAAAAGAAAATACTCGGCTAAAAACACTTATAAACTTCCCATCAATATGAAGGGGCTTGCTGAATTTAATATTTTGCAAATAGAAGTCCAGAGGGTTGTGATGCAGTGATAAAGGGGTGCATTCCTGAGAGTGGCCTAGGTTCAAATACCCACACTACAATAAGGTGACCCATCCATAAGCTGGAGGACATGTCAGTGAGGTGGACATAGTGTCAACCCCACACAGCAATAAGGCCACTTCACTCAAAGCCTCCATTAAATTCTATATAGCTAACATCGTCAATAAAAAGTTTGGTTTGTCACATGAAAGAGGCGGTGGTCTGAAAATAGTTGGTTTTTTAGAACCTTTTTTTTGGTTAATCTTATAGTAGGAATCCTGTACTGCGGTTTTTATTCATGGATCTGCTTCTCTTCTTCCTTTTTTTTCTAGTTATTCTATGCTGATATATTTGGCCCCCAATGATATCCACAGTTTATTCCGGACTGCATCTTGCCGGTTCACTAATTTTGGTCTCCACTAGCATCCACAGTTTATTCTTAGTAGTTTCTTCCTTTTATTTTTAACTTTCTGCCCTGGTTAATGTATCCGACTGGGTTCCAGGTCCGTAATGAATTTCTTTGCAAAGTGAGACAAAGGTTAAGGCCAGGTTCAAGGTCACTTGAGAAGCAAGAATGACCATCAGGAATAATGCACTGCTTCTCAAATACTGGATCCAGTTGTGGCTTTTTAAAGTGTCAGGTATTCTAACATCCGTATTTCGTAGTCTCTTATCACATTTAGTGTTTTAGCTTTAGCCTTAGTCACTTTTTCATCTTCTACGGTTCTTTTCTAATCCATTACTGTTTTATTGTAACTGGATGTACTTTTAAGTTCCATTGACTAGCTTTCGTTTTGTTTTTTCGGTGGATAGACATGCGAATGCTGATATAATCTTCATATACATTTAATAATTGCATGATATTATCTGTATTTTTTATTTTATTTTCTAATTGATCAATGTAGATTTTTTTTGGAGGTACCCACACAAACGGGGGCCCAGTCCCCGGGCATGCTACTACATGTGTTACCCAAGGGGAATTGCACTCATCTCTCCCTGCCCACCAATTTCTTCATTTACCATCACACCACAACCCCTTGGGTTTTCTATATATTTTTGTTTGTGCTGAATTCTCAAAATAATTATTCAAATCAATCCCATCGCCTAGACTGTTGCTGTTAGCTGTTCTTGTTTAGAATGTTAAAGTTTTTAAATTTTACATGTAAGAGATCAATCACAATTTATTCTTCACATGCAAGATGGTATGGCCTATGGTTGGTTTTCCTTTTCATTGAATTAGTATGCAAAATCATATAAAATATACCAACTTGTTAGGATTATATTTTCTTAGAATTCATATGATATCTGCATTCAATAATCAAAATCACGATTAATTTTCACGTAGGTTAACATAGTATTAGAATTGGAAGATTTTTTTACAAATTGAAATAACAATTGGGTTACCTCTCAGATTTCTTCCCAAGTCTCCTTGTAGAAAGAGATGACTAATTATATTTTTTCAAATTTCATATATAGGACAGATGTTTTGCAATCCTTCACCGTTGAAGGGATATATATAGACCTGCCCTTAAAAAACATAGGCGGACCCCTTCAAATTTGATGACTGTTGGTGTACCCAAACTTTCACTTATTGTAATTTGAGCTATATCTCACAGGCTTGTCACTGATTCCCATTTTGAGACTGAATTAAGCATGATAAAGTGGACAACTTATACTTTGAACTCCAGGGCATTAGGTCATGAGCAACATCCCTACTGAGATTGCAAGGTATATCGCAAGTCTTCCTACACAGCCTTATTTTATCAGGATCAATTATAACCATAATGAAGTTTGCAATTACTATTTTCAAGCTTTTTTTCAACTTGAGATCCCCAAGACTCGAAAGTCATTCCTACCTGCCCAGGAAACATGCCTCTCATAGGACTGGTATATCTCAAAGGCTTTCCACAGAATTCCATTTTGACAGAGCAAATGAACCATAGTAAAGCCACAAATTTGTGCTTGTTTTAAGAAAGAAAAAAACGTCATATTGACAAATCAAGTGCAGTTCAAAATTGACTGATATTCTTTAGTAGAGAAATTTTGAACACAAATTGCGCATCTTGAACATGACATTTGGGCTGTTAATTATTTGTGAGCTCTGTTTCATGAAGGGCACAGGGTTAAGTGTCATTGGCTTGCTATAACATCCCGAAAAGTCAAATCCTTTATTTTGCATATGAAGATTGGTAAGGACGGGAAAGGCTGGGATTGATGATAATATTACAATTACAGAATGTGTAACCTTTTCTATGGCTTTTAATTTATATTGAAGCTATATTTAAACAAGTCATAAAAGATTCAGCCACTCTTACCCAGTTTCCGCCTCCATATAACATTTACAGAATATGGAACTTTTTCTATGACTTCTAATTTATGTTGAAGTAGAAGAATGTGTATTCCTTATAAGTATCAAGAAGTAGATGTATTGCCATTTCTGGCTATCAATTATATTGGAATAGGCATTTTTTTTTTTGCTAATGCATAATTGAAGTGCCTGCCTCATGAACTTTCAAATAAAGTATTTGTGTGCAAGGCAGACTCCTGCATTTCCTTAAGGAAATTAAAAATGGATAAATCAAACTAAATACCCATTCTTTACACACTGAAATACAGTTGAAAAGTCCAAACTGGCTTTCTTGTCAAAGAAAAATAGAAGGAACAGAACAAATGCAAAGAAATGTTGCACAAGATAGCTTGCATGACAAGTGAGGAAGAGGCAGTTAATGATTCCCACAATTTCAGATGGTTATCTTCCTCCCAGGACTCATGTGAGGACTTTGAAAGGCAATGATGAATGAATGATGTGTTCGTCTCATGTGTGTGTGTGTAAAATATATCTAAAGCCACGTGTTTGTAGGCTTTTCATTGCTCTCCTTACTTCTTAGAATTTACCATCTCCTCTTATCCATCGGCTCTCCTTTTACATTGCCACCCTCATTCTTACATGTGGAAACTACATGCAGATAAAAAAAAGTTCAATATCACTCATGCTAATTAGTAATTTACCGTGTCCCAGGGTGTATCTCACTTAAAATGACGTCTCCTATAGTCCATTCTCTCTCTTTCTTTCAACATGTTAAATCCGTGGACAATGCTTTCAGAGGGTTTTGCATCCACCTCAGAACTGAGAATTTTATTTTTAATTAAGGTATGTTACCGAAGACTCGACAACAGAGGTTGTTAGTTGGCATGGCAGCAGGATTCTGTTTGATACAGTTGAAGATAGTGAAGCTTGCAAACACTACACCGAATTTTTCCAGGTTACTCCTGTTTCATTTATTACATTTAAAGATTATTAAGGGTTTTGTCTTTGGTGAATTCTTGTGAAGTTTCAATCTGGACTTCTTGTTTGTTTAAATCAGAGCCCAACACTGGACCCATCTCGGCTGGATGTTGAAAAAGAGCAAAACTATCTATATGCGTTACATCAGGCGAATACAAGTATACACGACATATCTGTAGTCTCAGAGATGGAAGCTGCTCTTAATGAGTGTAATGAAATTGGTCGTGATCTCAGAACCATCACTACATCTATAACTCACTTGGAAGAAGCAACCAGTGTAACGCAATGAATTCTTGGGAGAAGAGAAGATGGGTGAAGTTCACGCTTGACATAAATGTTTCTTCTGCACTAACTGGAAGCATGTAATCACTAGCCAACAATTAGAGTTGACACCTTGCGTTAAGCTTTGTTACAACATGGGTTCATCAACCATTATTGCTATTATCTCCCAATTTATATTTCTATGAGAGGCAAATGTAATTTTATCATTGTACAAATGACTATATGATCAAAATTGATACTATTTCTTCTCTGGAATTATCTTGATAAATTGTATCCATTTTATGAGTCCACGGTTCTTTTGTATTTGTGCATTCTACAGCTACTAATTACACTTACTTTTCCAGCTAGCCCGATAAAAAAACTAAAAGTTTATTTTTTCATAATGTCAACCTAGTATGGTGAATTTCTTAGCACTGTAAGCCTTAACATAAAGCAACACTCGAAACAAACCTTTTTTTACAAAGTTGACCATGAATTCTTGGGAGAAGAGAAGATATCTGAAGTTCAACACCATAAGTTCTTGGGAGGAGAGATGTGTGAAGTTCCAGCTTGACATAAATGTTTCTCCTGTGGAAGATGGAAGCACATAATCACCAGTTAACGATTGGAGTTGGCACGTTGCATTAAGCTTCGATACAGCATGGGAACATCAACCATTATTGTTATCATCTCCCAATTTATATTTCTATAAAAAGCAAATGTATTTTTATCATTGTAAAAATGACTATATGATCAAAATCGATACTCATTATTTCTTTGCTTGAATTATCTTCATAAATTATATCCATTTGATGAGTCCATGATTCTTTCTTATAGGTGCATTTTACAGTTACTAGTTACACTTACTTTTCCAGCAAGCCCAATCTAAAATTAGTAAGTTTATTTTTTCATAACTTAAACCTAGTATGGTGAATTTCTTGGCACCGTAAGCTTCAACATTAAACAACGCTCAAAACAAACCTTCTTTTGACAAAGAAGACACTGTCTCAATTTAAAGGCTTGTAAGCTAGGAATAAGGGTTATTAGGGAGTATGTGCCTCAGATCAATTTGCAACTGCAACTCTCAAATGGCTAGTCTCCTAAAATACATTCTTTTTGGGGGGCTAAATGAAGAATATTTATATTATTTCATGGTCAAAGCTGAAAGTGTGTTTACGGAATACATGAAGCAAAGCATAGATTTTGTTCTGCTGCTAGTATAACATAGGAAACATGAACACGGTGAGCCCCATTGAACAGTATAGATAAAAAAATGTATATCCATATGATCGATGATTCTTTCCAACGAAATGTCAAGTTTTACATGATAGCTCGAGCGTCTTTGTGAAATGTCAATCTTTCAAATATGCTTATCCCGGCAGCACATGGCAGCTAGCGCAATCTTCAATGTTTCAAAAGTGATTTTATCCTCATTGCTGAAACAATTGAGGGAGAAGTGTAACTCAGGTTGCTGAATCTAAGCATCCAAGGCCGAAGCATAAATTTTACTTTTGAACTACAAAATGTCAGAGATTAACTTGGACTTTAAAAAATGACTGTGACTTAACACACGTATGGCTGAGGTTGATAATGAATAGAGGCATGGAAATCCTTTGTATGAAGAAGAATGTGAATGACTAATTGAGGAAAGTTCTGAGAGAAAACCTCAAATAAATTGGATGCATTGTATTTATAATACATATATCGAGAAGTTGGCACAGAAGGGAAATTGGGATGGTTCGACTTCCATTTTTTACAAGAACTTGATCTGCAACTGATGTTGCCATTACAAAGGTGCAAGACTTTGGCACCCATTAGGTCTTGAGGCTCAAGAATTTTGGTGGCTAATAGTTGTGATACCAATAAACCAAGAATGTTAATCTTTGGCAGGATCATAGGAGTTAGAATCAATGGTAGAACTTCGGCACTGCTGGCATAGGCACTGATTTTATCCGGGGCCCAGGAGAAGGCCCGGTGGACAACTTAAATGGATTTAAGAGGGTTATGAACGGAAGCGAATTTGTTGATGACAAGGGATATGAAATGCAGTGCATTAAAGAACAAAGAAAGCAAAGAAGAATATGACAATCAATGTCGAACTATAATAGCAAAGTTGTATCATGCTAAGTTCTTTACAATATTTGAGAGATCGGATATCAAGTGTCTATGTACTTCCTAAATTCATTCTTGTCTGCGTCTATGTAACCACCTACAAAAAGTGAAAATGTACATTAATATACAAGAAGGAAGATGAAGCGTCGGTTGAACCATTACAAGAGTTGGTAACAACTGCTTCATCACTGTTGAATATAGTGACATCACTAATTGTCATCACTGACGAGCTAAGTTTTACAGTATTGTCATTGTAGGGACTGTGTGGTAACGCAGAAGTGGAATTCAATCTTACAAATTGGTACATAGTTGAGGAACCTAATGTCAATGTAGTTGACGTTAGCGCAAGGTTGGTTATGCAACAGCGGTAAACTGCAGTAAAATCCACGGATCCAAATCCTCCTGGATCAGTCGCCCCTCCTTAAAAAGCAATGGTCCCCATTGCATGAAGTTGCAGTAAAAAATATGGAAACAGATTGGCAACCTGCATTTCTATAAACCATTTTCCTTGGGAAGGCACTTGACCTGCTTTGATGATCTGGAAAAGAGGGATTTGTTATCGACATGTCCGTTTGATTCGATTTTGCTAGGATGTTGCAATGGATTAATCTCTTTCCGTTGAAGAGTCTCTACAATATTTGTAGTATCCAATAGAGATGAAAACAAGAGTTTTGTATTGAAGACTGGATGCAACCCAAGATAAGATGGAAGATTGAGCTCGAAAGCATTATCTCCTACTTTCTTGGTGATGGTATAGGGCCCGTACCAAAGTGGACGAAACTTGCATTAAGGTCCTATCAGTCTTCCCTTTTGTAGGTGTAGCCAGACTCAATAACCAACCTGGAAGGTGTGCGGTGTCCAATGCTTGTCATGGCATTGCTTGTATTTCGCATTAACCTATTGCCAAATGATTTGCACTTGCCGTTGAATGTGTTGAATGTGCTCAATGAATTAAACAACTGTCAACTTCTTTTTGAACTGGACGAGTTGCTTTTGTTGATGACAGAATAGGATAAGCTAAGTCGATGGGAGCCAAAGGTTGGAAACCCAAGAAGACCTAAAAAGGGTTATGTGTGGTAGAGCTATGCACAACTTTGTTGTAGTTGTGTTGAATGAAAGAGAGACTTTTATCCCAAGTGTGTTGTTTTTTTGAATTGTACGCTCTTAGAAAGTGCACTATCATCCTATTTACCACTTATGTCTGTCCATCAATCTATGGATGAAAGGTGGTAGATTTGTTCAACTTTGTGTCTAGCATAGACCAAAGCACTTTCTAGAAATCGCTCAAGAACCTTGTATCCCTATCAAAGAGGATAGTTGTTGGGATTCCAAAGTGGATCCAAACATGTTAAAAGTACAATTGAGTTGTTTCCAAAGCTGATATTGCTTTCTTACAAGGTATGAGAATTTTCATCTTTGAGAATCTATCAACTACTGCATAAACACAATCATTACCATGTTTGGTAGTAGGGTAGCCTAAGAGAAAGTCCATGGAAACAAATTCCCACAATCGGCAAAAGTGTGTACAAACCTTGCTTCTTGTTAACTGGCTTGGCAATTGCACATTCGATACAAGACTTGATATACTTGGATACATCAAACCTGAGATGTTGCTAAATTACAACCCTGAGATGTGGCCAGATTACGTACTTCTACAACACCGCAAGAGTCTTTTCAACTCCAAAATGCCCAGCAACTTTGCCAAAATGAGCCTCCCATATTAATTTTTGTCTCTCTACCTCATGCAGAACACACAAGTGCACAAGGGTATATAAGAATCCATCTTGCAAGTAGAAATCTGGAATTGAATTACCGCAAAGCAATTTTTGATAGATTTCTACAAAATCCATGTCAAATGGATACAATTCTAACCATGCATTGACTTCATGTCCACATGTGTCAAGCATAGAAATGAGAACTTGAACCAGCGAAGAACTCAGACAATTTACGACTGGATTAGCACTTCTCTTCTTATGCTTGATGTTCAGATGGAACTACTGAAGATAAAAAGGCAATTTATGATGTCACTCTTGCTGCAACTTGTTTTGAGTTTGCAAGAACTGAAGCATCTTGTGATTTGCGTGGATCATAGTCTCCTTACCCAAGATACAATGCTTACATGCTTGAACAATAGCTATAAAGCTCACAATCATAGGTTGGGTAGTTTCTTATCGACATGATGAACATTTCGTTATGGTAAGCAACCGGGTGACCATATTGAGTGAGAACTGCTCCAAATGCGAAGTCAAAGGTGTTTGTCTCAAGCTCAAATGGTTGTTGAAGATCTAGTAACGCAAGTACTAATGCAGAATAGAGTCTACATTTCAATTCTTCAAATGCTTTAAGTTGTGTGGCTTCCCAAATGAACTTTGTTTTAGCACCACCTTTGGTAACTTGGTTCAGAGGCCAAGTCACATGAGAAAAACCAAGTACCAATCTCATGTAGAAATTTGCAAATCCCAAGAAGCTATGAAGCTCTGTGAGATTCTTTGGTTATGGCCATTCATGTATATTCAAGTCCACATGCACTCCTTGTGCATTTACTATGCATCCCAAATAGTGTGTCTCCGACATAGCAAATGAACATTTCTCCATGTTTGCATGCAGCTTGTGGTTCCCCAAAGTGTCAAGCACTTGCTCTATATGGTGTAAATGTCCGTCCCATGTTTTGCTGAAGATTAGGATGTCATCAAGGTAGAGTACAACAAATGAAGTAATGAATGGCTTGAGAATGTCATTCATCATCTCCATGAATTTAGTTGGTGCGTTGGTCAAACCAAAGGGCATGACTAACCATTCAAACAAGCCTTCTTTGGCTTTGAAGGTTGTCTTCCATACATCTATAGGTTCAACTGGAATCTGATGATACCTAGGGTGAAGTATTTTGCACCGCAGAGCTGGTCCAGCAAATCTTCAATCCTTGAAAAAGGATAGCGGTTCTTCACTATGATCTTGTTAAGAGCTCTGTAATCAATGCACAGTGTCATCTTTCGTTGGCGCAAGCACAACTGGGCTGTCGCAAGGTGATGAGCTAGGCCTGACATGTCCTTTATCCACAAGTCCATAGATCTACCGCTTGATTTCTTCATTTTCTAGAACTGATTTGCGGTATAAAGAAGCATTAGCTAGAGGTACTCCAAGGATCAAATCAATAGTGTGCTTCACTGCACAATGTGCGGGCACTTCTTTTGGTGACTGGAAGATATCCTTATATTCTTCCAACTTGCAGTTCAACTTTAAGGTTTCTGCTACAGCTGCTAGAGGAGCTTCGGTATGGATTAGTGCCACAAGAATGTTCTTACATTCAGATCTTACCATCAAAAGCACAAAATTCTTACTAAACGCGACTAGCTTCTTACACTGTTTAGCACTAATGAGTGATAGCTTAGGAACTACTTCCAGTATGTGGCATCTCATATCACCAACATCTATGATAACATTTCTAGGATTTGCCTCATAGACTGCATGTCAATGATAAAGATATGGTTGACCAAGTAAAACATCACATACCTCTAATGGAACGACATCGCAAAGGACTGTATCTTGAAAAGGCTTGATGTTGTCCACCAATTGACACTACTGAGTGATGTGTTTCTCGAATCCCGTACTAAACCATTCAATAGTGTATGGTTGTGGGTGAGGTATCAATGACAAGTTCAATTTGTGAACTACTTTAAGAAAAATCAAGTTCTTTTGACTTCCATTGTCAACGATGAAGTGCATTGGTTGAGCATTGATCCACATTTGAGAAAGGAATAGTCTTTTTGCTTCCTTCACTTCCGCAAGGGTAATAGATATGTTTTTGATTCCCACCATGGCGCTAGGTTTAGCATCCATGATTTGCTTACCTTTCTCCAATGATGTAGTGTTTGTCCCTATTGCTTCAAGTTATGCAAGATGAGTCTTCCTAGCATGGCATTTTTCATTGGAATGACTACTTGAGTTATAAAGTAAAGATCACATGCCAGTCTTGGACTGCTTGTTCTAATCATTAGATGATTGTTGCTTCTTCTGTGGAGGGTGTTTGGTGCTATTCCCTGGTTTGGAATTCTACTTGGAAGATTTAAACTACTACTTGGTCTAAGACTTAGAATCCTCTATCTTAGTCTTGGCCTTGGCCTTTGCTTCAAACTCGCAAGCAAATATGTAGGCTTCTCCAATTGAAGAGATTTGTAAGAAATGCGTATCTAGCCGAATATGTGGTCTCAACCTTGACCTATATTTCAAAACAAGGTTTTGTTCTGAATCCTAAATCCTGAGTTTGGACACCAAGTATGAAAAATATTTATGTATTTCTCCATTGATTGTTTTTTGCCTTGGCGCAACTGAGAGAACTTGGTGTACCGGTCATCATAGTTACCAACAGGGTAATTGGTTTCTTTAAGTGCTTATACGAAACCATTCCACATGTCTACAGATGTGTCTAAGCTAAATTCATCTTCATAGTTTTCATATGAAATGCAGTAGTTTTCCCACTGTTTATTTACTGATAAAGAAACTTTCAGAAGAGCGAATTCTCAATCAGAGAATTGACTAACCACATAACATGAACATATTTGGTTAAGCCATTTATCTAGTGCATTTGCATCTATTTTGCATTCAAACATAGGAATGTCTAGATTGACTTGTACCTTGTATGGCTTTTGACCACCAAACGACCGATGCGAATGAGAGATGTTGGAAGGAGTTTGTTGCTTGAGAAGTAGCAAGAAGTGATCAACGATACTTGCTCGTTCATGTGCATGAGGTTCTTTCAAATCTTCCCATTGTCTTTGGAATACGTTACATGTGTCTACAGATGTGTCTAAGTTAACTTCATCTTCACAGTTTTCATATGAAGTGCAGTAGTTTTCCTACCATTTCTTTACTGATAAAGAAACTTTAAGAAGAGCGAATGTAATATTTTCTCAGTCAAAGAATTGATTAACCACGTAATATGAACATATTAAGTTAAGCCAATTATCTAGTGCATTTGCATCTATTTTGCATTCAAACATAGGGATGTCTAGATTGACTTGTACCTTGTATGGCATTTACCACCAAACGGCCGACGAGAATGAGCGGTGTTGGAAGGACTCTGTTGCTTGAGAAGTAGCAAGAAGTGATCAATGATACTTGCTCGTTCACGTGCATGAGGTTCTTCCAAATATTTTTGTTGTTTGTTGCTTTATAAGTAGCAAGAAGTGATCAACGATACTTGCTCGTTCACGTGCATGAGGTTCTTCCAAATCTTCCCGTTGTCTTTGTAATACATCCTCTCATCTTCTAGAATATTTCTAAAGTTGACATCGTCGAAGATTTGTCTCCCATTTGAGAATGTGAAGGAAGGTATGATGAAGGGTCGTGAGTCTCGAGCCCTAACTTCCTATATCCAGACCTAGTATGAGTGGGCATACAAACAAAGACGAAGTTCAGATACACCACGATACCACTCAGAAATGATATGAAATGTGTATGCTTTGTACCATTAATCCAGAGCCCAGGAGGAAACCCAATGGACAACCTACTTAAATGGATTTAAGAGGGTTATGAACAGAAGTGAGTTAATGACAAAGGATATGAAATGCAGTGCGTTAAAGAACAAGGAAAGCAAAAAAGAAGATGACAACCAATGTAGAATTGTAATAACAAAGTTGTATTATGTTAAGTTCTATACAATATCTAAAAGATCAGATGTCTAATGTCTATGTACTTCCTAACTTCATTCTTGTCTACATCTATGTAACCAACCACAAAGAATGGAAGTGTACATTAATATACAATGAAGGAAGATGAAGCGTTAGCTGAACCATTACAAAAGTTGGTAACAGCCGCTTCATAATTGTTGAATGCAATGACATCACTAGCTGTCATTACTGACAAACTGAGTTCTATAGTACTGTCACTACAAGAATTGTGCAGTCACGCATAAGTGGAATTCGATCCTACAAATTGACACGTAGATGAGGAACCTAATATTAATGCTATTGATGTTAGTGCAAGGTTGGATATGTAACAAAGGTAAAGTGCGGTAAGATCTACGGACATAGATCCATGTGGATCATGATTAGACAACAATGATCAATTTGAGAACACTTGGGACTTAGAATCCCGATCATTCTTGAATGAGAAACCTGGCCTATAGGATAGATGAACTAGTTTTAGGATACATCCTCAATCATTCTTGAATGAGAATCCTGGCCTCAAGGATGGATGAACTATTTTTAAGATACACAATGTTACATCAACTAAAACATTTCAATCTAACATTGAAAATTGGAAATCACTATATCTATTTTAACATTCTTGCCTATCTATATATAACATTCTTGCCTATCTATATATAAAATCTTGTATTATGTTATTATTTTCATAATTCCGACAAGCACCGTACAATTTGCTTATACCTATCATATTTTTTCAAGCAAAATACCTTGTATTTTGTCATTGTTTTTGTTTAGTAAATCAGTTAACACACATACCCACTATGGAGTACACCACCAAGCTTCGAATAGCATTCAGCTTACAAGGCTCATCCTAGGGGTATTTCTTCCTTCAAAATTCACATGGGACTTACATACAGCCTCATTTGGATTTTACCCTGCATTAACATGATGCTTTAACATAGAGCATCCCCATTATCATAGCAATGCTTAATCAAAACTGAATTATTTGTCATTTCACGCAATGACTGGTTTAAGTTATTCTTTGTTTTGTTAAAAATGATTATTTTTTAATCCTTGCATCAATATCCAAGGCATCCATGATAAGTGGGTGTATGTGTGAACCTTGGGTTCATATTTTTATTTTGCTAAATCGTAATTTTTTAAAAGTATACGTGTGGATATATAAAGGAAAACCAAACAATACCCACGCTTCTTTGCATGTCAATTGTGTGACAACCGCAACCTCAATCTATCCCTCACATAGCAGGCAGATGTGAGAACCTTGGGTTCATTTTTTGTTTCACTAAATCATAAATTATATAGAGGAAGACAAAATAATGCCCACACTTATTTGCACGTCAGTTGTGTCACAACCACAACCTCAATCTATACCCCACATAGCAGATGGGGTGAAAAACACAAAGTTTTAAAGAAGAATGAAAATGTCCACATATTGTTGATTAACGCAGTTAAACTTGGATCCCAAATTTTACAAAGGCAGCATACTAAGCTATTGGAATTCATGTGTATTACTTTCAGAAATTTTTAACAGCTCAGTGGCACTGACTTCCAGTAGGTATTCATGATTCTTATGCAAAACTTATCTGCATAATTGTGCAGATTGGTTTACAAATCACAGATTTCAAGACATTTCAAAAGCTTTTTCTTGAATCCTAACATGATATCGTACTCAGGATTTTGAAGGGGCAATGGCTTAAACATAAAATATTATTGAGTTAAAACTTAATTTGGACATCTCTTGAAGGGTATATGCTCTTTTATGTTGTTGTACTTGTACCAATATTTATCTTATGTTGGAACCCTTTGGTATTGCCTCCCCTCTTTTATGTTTAAACAAAAATTGTGAAAACTTAGATTGGCTGTGTTATGTGCCTCCTCTCTTCTATGTTTTAAAATAATTGAGAAAACTTTCATTGGCTAGGCAGCAGGTCATTCTTCCACTTTGTAGAAAGAAACGTGCTACTTATTGTAAGAACTTGAAGTTGGAGAGGAATGTAAAACAGCATTGAAAATTTTAAATCTGTAAAGGGAAATCAAAGAATATAAGTCAAAATTGAAAGTGAGGGGAAGCAATGAAATCAAATCTTGGAGAAGAGCATTTACGGTCTCATTATAAATCTGCACAGAGAAAAAGACAAAAGCAGGATGTATCGAGTATATGAATGTTGACATTGTACATTGAGATTTTGGAAAAAGTGCAACCACATTTTGCCAGCTGTAATGGTAGTAATCAATTGGAATACAAATGGATGTTGTTTGTTTTTGCTAAAATCCTGAACGTCTGAACATATATGAAGCTGGTATCTAAAGTCCCATTTTATATTTATCTTCAAAGAGTGGAGATCTATGTTCATTTCTTAAGAGATTTATCTTCCTGCTAAGCATGGAGAATATCAATACTTAAATGACAATCCTTGAGACTAAAGTTTCCTCCTCCATGTGAAAACACAACCCCACACTGAAAATATATTGAAGCACTACAATTAAGGTGCCAACGAAAGTACAAACGCCCCTCCTCTTTAAACAGTGCAAATGAGCTGCATTGAGTTAAAGGTATGTTTCTAACATTAAAGTAGTGAGTGTTTGTTCTTTTTACAAGCACAATTCAAAGGAGGAGTTCCGTGAGGATCAATCAAGTTATGGAAGTTTCATGTTTTGCTCCTATTTGATCAAATAAGTGAATGCATATATGGCCATCAGACAGTTTATTTTATTCTTTTTTAAATTACTGGTAAAATAAGGAAGGTTGGATCAAGCTCAACTTTGATGGAGCCTCTAGCGTCAATCCAGGGATCACGGGCATGGGATGCATCTTTTGATCGCCCCAAGGAAATTATAGTGGCCTTCTCTTCTTTTTTGACTCATGGTACCAACAATGAGGCAAAAGGTTCAAGCTCTTGTTAAAGGCCTTTGCCTAGATAGAGCACATATTGTAGACATTTTGGAAGTGCAGGGAGATTCTCAACTGGTCATTAACACAACTGCCATAGGTAACACTCTCAACTGGAAATTCAGTTACCTCCTCTGCCCAGCATTTGAAATCCAGCAACTGTTTCAACGCATTTCCTTCTCCCACTGCTTCCGGGAAGCTAATTGCCTGGAAAATCTTCTAGCTAAAGCAAGAGCGGATCTAGGCATCTTCTTAAAAGTTGAAAGTTCTCTCATATCCAAATGGGCAGGCGTGGAAGCCTATATCCTCCGCGATGCTAGGGGAATTGAGTAATGCTTAGTATGTCTAGAAAGATCGACCTTTAGGGAAGAATCTTGGAATCTTGTGGCTGCTTAAAAATGTAATTTTTTTGAACTTATACACCAAAGTGGATTTCGAAATATAACTTGCGGTCATCGCCCCATTGTAATGAGAAGTGACTAATGTCCGCCCCTTGGTGTATGAAAAATGGTGGTTGACACTGCACATGCACCAAGCAACATGTGGCTCACTTCAACTTGCCTTGGGCACTGCAGCCCCCTTATCCCTTCACTCTCATGCTTCCCACTACCTTTAAATTCTTTCTGCCTGGTGCATTTTCTTCCCGTTCAAAACATTTTGGCCTTCTTCCTCATTGTTATTTCAATAATCTTCTTGTCCTCTCGATTTTTGGTTCTCACCTTGTCAACCATCCATGGCGACTGAGGTTGGCACTTCTATATCCTCTTGGCCAATTGGAGTTTTAGTCTCTTTTCCCACCTACGTTCATGTTTCATTCTGGATGGCATTGGTGAGGACTTCAATCGGCACATTCTAGACTGGGGAGGCTATAGGGATATCAATGGAGGGAAAGCATATGTGGATTCCATGCATGGTGATTTCCTTGGGAAATTGGTTGTTATTTCTCCTGCATTCTATATTTTTCGTGTCATGGTGAAATTGCTATTTCCTCCCTCTGCCCTCCTGCTGCTGGAGCCGCAAAAGGTGATTTGGGAGATCTGTTGTCCATCCCTTGCCCTATCAGAACAAAACAAAGAAGATCCTTTCTCCTCTCTTGAACAACTAAAGGAGTTTCCTGAGTGGCGCCCCCCTCAATAAGGAAAAAAAGATTGGAAAATCTGCTGGAATTAAAAAATGGGAGCTCATATTTTCTTCCATGGAAAAGGGGTAAAATTCTGCGAGGTTAGTCATCGCAAGCTCACGTCTGTAAATTCTCACTCTCGTAAGTCTGGCAAGCCCGGTGGGAAAGCTGCAAGTTTGAAGTCTCACTGTCAGGAAACCATAGGGAGCCCTGACAAGACTGCCCCTGAAGTGAAGCGCAATCATGGTATGCACCCCCATAAGATTAGGGATTGGACTGCAGAGAAGTGGATTTTGGAGGAGAGGATAAGTTTGATATCATAGTAATTCTTAATGGTCCAACCTGCACCCTCTTCTTATAACAATATTCTTCCTTCCTTCTATACTATGGATCGCTTTTAATTTCACGAGTGAGGGCCTCAATAGAACCCCTTATTTTATCCACCAATATATATATATATATATACACACACACACACATTGTTCATTTTATTTTCTTGCTGAGAGTTTGGAACTTGTTAAGATCATCAATTTGTATCTAATCAAGATGAATTACAAAGGGGCTATTTTTATATTGTATCTAAGATTGCCTACTGTGTATTGTTTCATGCCAAAACATATTAGCTACGGACATTTTTATATTCAGTATTTTATCTGTTGTTTTCTGACGAGTAGTCAACGCTAGTCCCCCATTTAACTGCCGAATAGGTAAAAAAATTAGCAATATAAGTAAATTTGAGAAAAAATGGAGTACAATCTGAACTGAGACTTCCTATTGTTCTTATTTTCCTATGAGAGGTGACTGCAAGTGATAATTATATATCATACATAAACTAATTATTGTCTTTGCTAATTGAAGTTGTGAATTGGTATCTACAGAATGAGATGCGAATGACGATCAGTCATATCAGGTATGTAAATAACATGCTTAAAAAAATGCTCATCTTCTTGGAAAAAAAGAAATGAAATTCAATCTGTGGTTTCTTTGAAGCTTTGAGGGAGTTTTCATGAGAGTGCTCGCTTACTGGCTTTGTCTGTAAATCATATACAACTACAGGCTGCAAGGAATGCCTAGGAGTCTAATAAAATAATTATATGATTATATATGAGTCATTTGAATCACAATTTCAATCTTAATTTTTCAGTAAAAGTAATTTAATTTCAAGAAAATTGCCATGAATGCTATGACTGCATAGCACTCACTTTGTTGCTAAGGATCATTGAGAATAAGGACTTATCCTACAAAAAAGGAGATCATGCTTAAAGTTTTGAAATTTAGCTGCAACGTGATGTGCAGTGCTTTTTCGCAAAACCAATAGAACAATGGGTCAAAAAGCTGAAATCCAATATGTCAACGATACAAATATGAATGCACATTAATCCAAAGCAAAAAAAAAAAAAGTATTCAATGCAGAAACCAGAAGCCTAAAACTTAAAACTGTCAGCATAATAAGGCAGCGGTCCCATGCGGGGCTTACCATAATTTTATCTGTGGTTGTTGCAGAGAAAAACATGGAGCTATATGCATAAAAATGGTCCCATGAAATACAAGTATTTCAGTTAGTTGCTGTTATTTTTCAGGTCTCTATAATTAAATTTAGCAGTTAATAAATTTTCAAAAAACCTCCATATAGAAATCCTTCCACTTGGCATAAAATTTGCCTAAATTTTCTCACCAGGTGCTGCAAAGGTGTAGCTGCGCCTCTTCATCAGGGGCACAAACTCTCCTCCTAGAAATCAGCTCACTCTGATTTTATGGTGAAGATTATTTTTATTCCTGTAGAAAATTTAAAAACATGCCTTGGGACCACCTGCACGTGAAAAATAGGAGCTGCAGCCCCCTCCATGGGACCCCATCCTAACTGAATCTTAAAATTGTATAATAGATATGGATGGTTCTTTGTTAATAATACCCAAAAAATTGCAGGAGACCTAATTCAATATACAGTCATGGAAGCCAGTTGATTCAACAGTAAATAGATGAGGGAATATAAACCATTACAAAAGTATGAAATCAAGAATAGCCTATAAGATTTTTCAGTTCAATTCATTACAGATTCAATAAATAAATTGCAGATTCAATATAAACCGCTGGAATTTCTGAAAGTACATCACAAACAGCTTGCATATGGTCTGCCTTTCCTATTTTATTGAAGCTGAATTGGGTCCTGAAACGAGATCTGATTTCAATGATAACAGTGAAATTGAAGTCAGACTGATATTCCATTAACTGATACTGCAGTTAATCCCTATCAGTTAACCGGGGATTCATCAAGTGCCTGCAATAACAGCAAATTCAAGGTGTTTCATAGACTGGGTACAATAATGGATCCTCTTCAATCTATAGGAATTTATATAAAAGAGCTTGAATTGATGAAAAAGAATATAAATTTTTAGCTTACATCATCTATTTGAGCTAACAGACCTTGGTATAAGATAGGTAAAAACCATAATCATTTTTTCTTCCAAATTGGAGTCCATTAAACTTACATAGACTGATTCCGGGGAAAAAAAACATAAGATTTACTCTTTAGTACATGAATATTTTGGCGAATCTTATAAATTATTAATCTTTTCTGCTTGCATATTTAGTCGGTCATGCACTTGTAACATAATTATTTATACAAGAAGCTGTGGATATGTAATCTTTCATCATTCTCGTTCTGGTAATAAGGTCTTGAACGAGATCCCGAAGGTTGATATTGTTTCTCTCTTTACACAATTGTCTCCACAAACTATTTTTTCTAAACTGTATACACCTTACATCAAAAGGGTATAGTTTCAAATCTCAGCCTAGCGCATGCCAGGTTTGGGGCATGAAACCCCACAAAAGGGTAAACGGGTAAAGTACAATTGAAAACTTAGCCAATGCAATTTCGAAAATTTTGCAGATGGGTATATCTATTTTAAATGAATTTTGTCAAACCAATGGGCGAAAACGGATCAATTATGAAAGTAGCTGCTACCTTACCACTAGGCCATGACCCACATGAAGAAGAAAATCAAATCAAATCAAATCAAGCTTACTTTTTGTATTTCCTCCATTTCTGAAATTAAGGTGTCAAGCTGAACTTTGCTGTACTCGCTTAGGAGAATCAATGGGTTCTCTGCTGGAGGTTGTTGATTTGGAATGGAGTTTGGTTCGTTTACAAACTGGGGAGTATTTTCGATGCACAATTCCAATCGGAGGAGGGGTTTATTCAGGGTGGCTAGAGAACTACTTGAAACTGCATACTGCAACAAAAGCAAGAATTAAAAGAAAATTATAAGAGCATAGAAAATGAATGGGTGTTTATGGCATACATGCATACTTTGAGTTTCCAGTCAAAATCGATCAGTTGATGTGCAGCGAGACCGTTTTGAGCCATTCCCACTCTCTTTTGCTGCCCTGCAACTGAACTTGAGTTTAAAAACAAAACCAAACTGACCCGTTCAGATCTTTCCTTTCTCCCTTTCTTTATGGGGGTTAAACTTGGATGACGCCCCTCTTAGGGTGTCAGCAATTGTGGCTCAACCCGGGGACAACAACAAGATCAAGGAACTAAATTTAATGGTCGACTCGTGTTTTTTTTTTACTTTTTAATCTTTTCTATTTAGGGAGGTTTTTTTGATCAGATCGGATATTGATTGGGACATAATTGGGGATTTTGTTTGTGTATCAGATTTATATTAATTATTACTTATAATAGTCATCATCAGTTTTGATATTCAAAATACAAATAATAACTATTATAGATTTTATATATAAATAAGGTTGAAAACAATCAAATGAACCGACTCACCCACATTTCATTAACTATTATTATTATTAATATCAATAATAATAATAGGTGAAAAAAAAAAATATTATTATTATTATTATTATTATTATTATAAACCAAACCACAGTTATATTAGATATAAAACAATTTTACAAATTCTACTGTGTTAAACTTAAAAATTATTTGATCAAGCTCACGCAGTGTACAAGAAAGAAACAATAGAAGTACTCATTTCACAGATTCTGAATTTAAAATATTTTTTGTTTTCTTGAATCTTGTTGGACCACCATATAAGGGGTGGGGTCAAGCGTCGAGTTAGCTAGCCTATCAGCAACTTTATTTCGTTCACAAGGAATATGACTAAAATGCACCTCTTGAAAATGTTTTTGCAATCTTCTTATTTTTCAAACCTCTCTTGCCATCCTCTAGTTTGGATTTTGACCTTCCCTGATCAGATAACAATCTAACAATCACTTTGAAATCCAATTCAATTTGAATATTTCACCACCCATTTTTCAAAACCTCCAACATGCCTGTGTACACAGTGTTGATCTCCGCCAGGGTATTAGTGTGGTCCCCAAATTTTCTACAAAGAAGAACACCACGATGTTCTACCAATTCCTCTCATCACTGTAGGACCTAAGTTACCCCTAGAAGCTCCATCAGTGTTCAGTTTGCCGTACCCCATAGAAGGGGCAATCCATTGACCATCCCTCATCAATGTCTTTCTTTTTGAAAAATTGGCATAGTAGAATCTCTGTGTTGTACGGATAGCTATTTACAAATATGCTCCCATTCTGAAGTAAGAATAGGAGGTAATGAAATCTTATGTTTAATACATTCAGCAATATTGATTTTAATTTTCTCCCAAACATAAGATGTATCCTTCTTAACCTATTGAAAAAATCTGCTATTTCTTTCTTTCCAGATATTCCAAAGGAGAAGTGAAATGTCAGTCCAGAGAACTGCAAGTAAATTTTGGCCTTTAAGAAGGTGTCCTTGCTAGTATTTAATTAATTATTTAAAAGACCTAACATTATTCCAATGCATGTTAAAGAATGTAGAAAGTTGTTGTCATAAAGGTATAATCCACAAACACTAGAAGAATAGATGAGATATGGTTTCTTCATTCTCCAAGCACAAGGCACATCTAAATGGCCCATGAAAACCACATTTCATAAGATGGTCACCAGTTAAAACTCATCTCTGTATAAGCAACCAAACAAAAAAACTAATCTTAGGCCATATAACACGCTGCCATATATGTCTGAATATGTCCTTAATAGGATGAGGTGTGCCCTTAGTCAAAGAAACATATCCTGATGTTACCGTATAAATCCCAGTAGTTGAATTTCCCCATCCTAACATGTCAGGTTTATTAGAAGTGGATAGAGGACATTCCTTCAGGATAATATTAAATATAATTTGTTCTTCTTGTCCAATGTGAATAGGTCATTCTAACACCAGAATCCAACACTTACCACTTTCCCAAGATGAGTGGCAATTCTACCATAATGTGCAACCTTTATTCATCCTATGTTATGCATTTCCTCTGTGATATGTTGAAACTAAGGGTATTGGATAATAAGTGGGTGTTGTCCCTCCAAAGAATCAGTCCAAAAATTTGCCTTTTTGCCCATTATTCACAATCCAAAAAAGTTTTTTTTAAATAATTTCTTCACCCACTCTAAGGACAACGAGACTAGGTGAACCTTTAACACAGAGAGATAACCGGATAATTCTATCAGGAGGATTTTTCTCTGTATATTTGGATCAAATGTTGGCCACCCATAATTCATTTGTACCTATAAGCAACCTCTAATAGAGTTTGGTAGGAAGGGCCATGATCTGCTTTGAAGAAGCTTTGAGGCCTAATCCACCTTCCTTCTTCGGCCGACATAGATTTTCCCACTTGACTAAGGACCACTTTATTAACTTGCATACCACTCCATAAGAATTTATGGCATATAGAACCAATTGTTTCAATATGTTGTCTGGAATATTCAAAATAAATGCAACATATATTGGCATTGTGTGAAGGACTACCTTGACCAACGTCCTTCTACCTCCTTATGATAACCATTTATTCATCCATTTCTTCATTTTGGAATCAATTTTATTAATAAGCCAATGCCACTCTCATATTTACTTGGATGCCAAAGGAACCCCCAAATATTGAGGTGGGAGAGAAGCCCTTTGAAAATGAAAGATATAAATAATTTCTTCTTCTTGTCTATTAGAACGGTGAAAAAATATAATACAAGATTTAGCATGATTGATCAACTGACCAGTGGCTGTTGTAAAAACCTGCAGTAGTTTTTCAAACTGTTGGGCTTCCAAATAGGTAGCTTAACCAACCATCATTGAATCATCTACAAACTAAAGATGTGTTATTGGCTACACATTGCTAGCCAACAGTGTACCATGAATTTTCTTTTCTTAACAAGCTTTGGTAGCTAATCTACCCATACACTTGGCCAAATTAATAAACAAAAAGAGAGATAAGGGATCTCCTTGTTTTATCCTCTAAAAGCCCCATAAATATGAGATGGAGTGCCATTCACCAAGCTTGAAAAGGAAACTAAATTCAAATAGGCTTTAATCCAATTTATCCATTCTATTGAGAATCCAAATTGGGCCAAAACTCGACATAAGAAGCCCCAGTCCACTCTATTATAAGCCTTAGATAGATACAATCTAATAAACATAGTTGGATATTTTTGTATATCCATAGAATGAGGAATTTCATGTGTTAACACAATCTCATCATGTATTTGGCATCCGAGAACAAAACCTCCTTATTCAAGGGATATAATATTATGCATTAGAGGTTTCAACCTTTTTACTGCGACTTTAGTAATTATTTTATATAGAACGTTACACAAAGCAATAGGTCAAAAACCTAAAATATTCTTCACCTCATTAGCTATGGGAATAAGAGCTATGAAAGTTTTATTAATTTCTTTAAGCATCTTTTTAGCATTTCGTACATGTTTTATCACTTGAAGAAGGTCCATTTTAATTATATCCCAAAAAGCTTGGTAGAACTCAATAGGAAAACCATTTGGGCCTGGAGTTTTATCTTTCTTCATACTAAACACTATCCCTTGTAACTCTTTTTCCGCGATTGACTGAGTAAGCCTCTCAGTACCTATTGAGAAATAAGACAAGGTAAAGTATCTAACACTTTTTGTTGGGAAGATAAATGAAGAGGTTGAGCTGTAAATAACTGCTTAAAATACTTTTGAACCAAATTCTTCATTCCTTCCAGAGAGTATTCCTTATTCCCATCTTATTTTGTAAAAGATTTGATATGATTATGGAAGTGTCTAGACAATAATGATGTATAGAAGAAGGCAAAAAAATTGTCCCCTTCTTTTAGCCACTAGATCTTGGATTTTTGCGTCCATATTATTTCCTCCCTGATTTCCCATTCTTGTAACTCTGCTTTCAAAAGACATTCTTTGTGGAGAAGATTCGTGTTGGTTCCAGAATTCTGGAAATTATAATTTAACTCTTCCAGATATTCCAAATATTTATTTCTTATCCTTGATATTCCCAAACTAATTCTAATTCTAGTCTTTGAGATTGAGCTTTTGTTAGGGTGTGGAGCTAAAAGCTTCAACTGTTGTAGACACGAAGAAACATGAGATTGCTGAAGATCCAGAAGTACCGGCGTCGGCAGCATGACCGACGTTGGTCATTACCAGTGCAGAAGGCAACCGGCATCGGCAGGGAGTCGGCCGAGGTCGACAGCACCAGACAGACAGGAACCGACGTCGGTCACCTGTGGCGTTCCGGAATTGCTGTTGACGAACAGTCAATTAAGTGAAGTGAGTGTTTGCATGTTAAATGACTAATTATAGTCACGAGCTGCGTGTCTAATTATTTTAATTAGAGTTCTATGTTTGTATGCATGGGATTTTATTTAAAGACCCATGAGGCATGTATTGTAAATCAAGCAAGCAAGTAAAGCATTGAAACATTGAAGCAAGGTCAAGGAGATCTACAGGTGTAAGGTCAAGGAGATCAGCTGAAGTATTCAAGGAGGGATAACAACTCAGGTTGTTGAGTTGGTTGTGTTGAGCAAGAGAGAGAGGGAAGAAGGTCTTGAGGTGTGGCAAGCCTTTGAGGTGGAGGAAGAAGTGGCATCTTCCTTATTGTATTTTCTTATAGTAGTATTTAATACAAGAGTGTGTATTGTCTCTCAAATTCTTTGTTGTCTCAAGTTTCTAGTTACTTAATCATTCTAGTATAATTCCGTGTTTAATTGCTTATAAGAAAGTAATCAATTGTGCTTCTGTTGGATAAGGGGTTCCTAACAGTTGGTATCAGAGCTACGGTTTGCAGGGAGCAGGTTATTGTTCTTTGATTACAGGTCATTCACAGGGTTTTCTGATTGAGTGGGAGTTCAGCAATGGCAGAAGAAAGTAAGCTACGAATGGAGAAGTTTAACGGCAAGAATTATCAACATTAGAGGATGCAGATAGAGGATTATCTGTATCAGAAGGATTTGTACTTACCGTTGGGTGGGGTTGCATGCAAGCCCACAGATATGAAGGATGAAGAATGGAGTGTTCTTGATCGGAAGGCTCTCGGTTCCATAAGGTTGAGCCTTGCATCGTCTGTGATTTCCAACTTGTCACAATGTAAGACAACGAAAGAGTTGATAAAATCTTTGGCGAATTTATATGAAAAGCCCTCGGCTTCTAATAAGGTATTTCTTATGAAGCAGCTATTTACTTTGCAAATGCAGGAAGGCGGATCGGTACATACTCATCTTAGTGATTTCCATGGTTTGGTAAACCAGTTAGCTTCAGTCAATATTATTTTTGATGATGAAGTAAAGGCTCTTTTAATTTTATGCTCCTTACCTGAAAGTTGGGATAGTTTGGTTATGGCAGTAAGTAATTCTGCATCTACTTCTAAAATCTTAAAAGTTGATGATGTTGTGAGTGTGATCTTGAATGAAGAAATACGCAGGAGACGCACAGGTGAATCATCAGGGAATGCTCTAAGTGCAGAAAGCAGGGGAAGGCAAAGAGAGAAGGTAGAGCAAGGGAAATCAAGGTCGAAGGTGGGAGGGAGATCCGAATCTAGAGGTGTTACCTGCTAGTTTTGTGGAAAGAGAGGACACACAAAGAAGGAGTGTTGGTTGAGGGATAAAGAGAATCAACATGTAGGTAATGAAGAAGCAAAGGATGCAAATATTGTGGTACAGGATGCTCTCATACTTTCTTTGGATACTCAGGTAGGATCTTGGATTTTAGATTCTGGTTCTTCTTTTCATGCATCCCCAAACAGAGATTTGTTCCATGAGTATGAATAGGGAGACTTTGGAGTGCTTTATTTAGGGGATGGTACGCCTTGCCAAATAGTTGGCAAAGGGAAAGTGCAGCTGAGATTGTAGATTGACAACACATGGGTGTTGAAGGAGGTCATGCATGTCCCAGTTCTGAAGCAGAGTTTGGTTTCTGTAGGAAGGTTGGGTGATGAGGGATGCACAATAACCCTCACATCGGATTCTTGGAAGGTTACCAAGGGAGCACTTATTTTAGCAAGAGGTAAGAAAGTAGGTACTCTTTATCTATCTACTTGTATTACTGATTCTACTTTTGGTTTATCTACTTCAGCTATAGATTCGAAGATGTGGCTTAATAGGCTTGGTCACATGAATAAGAAGGGAATGGACGTTCTTGATTCAAAAGGTATGTGTTCAGATTCGAAAAGCATAGATAGAGTTCATTGTAGAAAAAGGAAATTTGATGCTTTTGACAGGAACAAAGAAGCCTTGGTGTTTATGGAGGAGATGAAGGACAACGATCAATCATAGGGGCTGAATAATTATGAGCAGGGCAGTATGGACAGAGGTTTGATCCAAGATGAGCTCGCAGATGAAGATTTCATCACTTACAGGAACACACAGACACCGATGTCGGTCACTTGGGACCGACGTCGGTCAGGCAGATACCGACATCGGTCATGTGCAGACCAACAGGGTCGGTAGAGTCAGGCAGAAAAGTCTGACATCGGTCAGGCAGGAACCAACATTGGCAGGGGGACACCGGCATCGGCCAGGGAAACGACGTCGACAGTCAGGGTCAGTGCAGGGAACTGACATCGGTCGGGAGCAAACTGGGAGATGGCCGAGATCGGTCACTGAAACGGATGTTGGGTGGACAGCAAGCTGTCAAGGAGTCTCAAACGCCCATATGGAGGTCAGAAAGGGTAAGTGAACCTCATATTAATTGTTCACCTTCTTTATATTGCTTATTGATGGTCGAGAACCAGAAAGATGTGAAGAGGCAATGCAGGTAGAATCCAAAAATAGTGGGAGCTTGGCATGGATGAGGAGTGTGAGTCCTTGGAGAAGAACCAAACAGGTATTTGTTGGTGGAGTTGTCAGCTGGAAGAAAGCACCAGATGAGGGATGGATTCCCATGTTAGAGAAGAGAGTGGATGGACACGTGAGACAGAAGGCTATGGTATATGGTCTTGATTAGGCTGCAAGACAATGGAGGTTTGACCATTGTATTTATCTTTACCAGGTTGGATAATATTAGCTACATTATCCTATTACTGTATTGTGTTGCTTGTTGCAGGGTTTCATATACAAGGAGTTTTCTGAGCTAAGGGTAAAGTTGGTTCAGAAGTATGTCATGAAGAATTTGGGAGCAGCAAAATTCTTTTGGCATAAGTGACAGGTATTGCATCACAGGTTTGTGGTGGTTGGTCTTCAAGAGTGACTTTGAAGAGGGATATAGAGCCAAGGGCACAAAATAGATGGTGTACAAGTACAGGTACAGTTGCAGCTAGTTATCTCCAAGTGGAAGATTGTTAGGGTGTGGAGCTAAAAGCTTCAACTGTTGCAGACACAAAGAAACAGGAGGTTGCTGAAGATCCAAAAGTACCGGCATCGACAGCATGACCGACGTCGGTCATTACCAGTGCAGAAGGCAACCGACGTCGGTAGGGAGTCGGCCGACATCGACAGCACCAGATAGACAGGGACCGACGTCGGTCCCCTGTGGCATTCTGGAACTGCTATTGACGAACAGTCAGTTAAGTGAAGCGAGTGTTTGCATGTTAAATGACTAATTATAGTCACGAGCTGCGTGTCTAATTATTGTAATTAGAATTCTATTTTTGTATGCATGGGATTCTATTTAAAGACCCATGAGGCATGTATTGTAAATCAAGCAAGCAAGTAAAGCATTGAAGCAAGGTCAAGGAGATCTACAGGTGTAAGGTCAAGGAGATCAGCTGAAGTATTCAAGGAGGGATAACAAATCAGGTTGTTGAGTTGGTTGTGTTGAGCAAGAGAGAGAGGGAAGAAGGTCTTGAGGTGTGGCAAGCCTTTGAGGTGGAGGAAGAAGTGGCATCTTCCTTATTGTATTTTCTTCTAGTAGTATTTAATACAAGAGTGTGTATTGTCTCTCAAATTCTTTGTTGTCTCAAGTTTCTAGTTACTTAATCATTCTGGTATAATTTCGTGTTTAATTGCTTATAAGAAAGTAATTAATTGTGCTTCCGTTGGATAAGGGGTTCCTAATAGCTTTATATAAGCCAAATGCTTGACAAAGGTAAACATACAAGTACCATACATTGGCTTCCCTTCCTACCACCACTACTGAATATACTTACCAATATCTTCATGTCTAAGTCACATCAACTAGAACCTGAATGGAGCTTGGTACGGTGTTGATTTCCCCATCTCTAAATACACTGGCCAATGATTTGAGCCATAGTTATTAAGAATCTTATCCTTAGGAACAAATTCCTACATCCAAAATTCTTCAAACAACAAAAATTGATCCAATCTTTCAAGGATACAATCTTGTCCCTATCTCCTATTGGATCATGTCATCACTCCATTCTCTATAGGCACATAAACTAAATGATGAGATTCAATTAAGGAGGACAAAATAGAGGAACTAGAATCCAATTGATTATTCCCCCCTTGTTTCTCATGAAGGTTAAGGATAGTATTAAAATCTCTAACAATAATAAGCGACACCTCCTGAAAAGATTTGATCATAGAGGATATTTTCTGCCATTGTTTCCTCTTATCCTCAAGATCAGTTGGAGCACAAACATTAATCAGTAAAAACTATTGATCCTCCACCTTATAGTAAGCATGAAAAATCATGGCCCCTTTAATTGCACAAGAATTCATGACCATGATAACCTTCGGATCCCATAACAAAGTTATGCCTCCTAAAGCCCCTTGTGAGCTAATAGATAGGTGTTGGGCCTTAGGCTAGATTGTTCCCGCTAACACAAACATAAGCTTTATAAAAACTTTGGTCTCTTGGATAAATACCAACATAAGATGGTTCTTCTGAATCATTCTTTTGATTTCCTATATTTTTAAAGGGTTGCCTTTCAGGCCCCTTATATTCCAAGTTATTATTTTCATTGCGAAGGTTGTTGGAAAATTTGGGATAAATCCTGAACTTTTCCCACATTACTCAACTTATGACCTTCATGCTGAAGAGTATTATGATTCAATTTGCAACCAGCTTTAATGTTAATATCCAAATTTATTTTTTTACTCTTTCCCTGAGCCACACCTAAAGGGGAAATTAATTGATGTTGCATGGTGGTATTATCCCCAGAACCAGAGCTTTTCCCATCCCTTCTATTTCTCTTGACTGTTGATTCTGATTGACAAATTGGTCTTAGTACTTTGTTTTACGTTGATAGTTTTTAATAGTGGCACTTGCTGCATTCTAAATTTGTGGCTCTTGAAATATAACAATTTGGTTATGATTCTCCACCATCGATTAATATGGGACTCCCTTCTGCTCATCCATTTGTGTCTCTAGAACTTGTGACTCCATCAAATCTTTAATTCTTTATCTACCTCATATTGTTTTAAACTTGCAAATCTATTACTATTACTTCCCTATGTGTGCTCTTGCCCATTTTTCCTCACAAAATTCTTTTTCTTTGGGATGATAAAATCATCCTAGGGTTTATCCTCCACTTGCGGTTCTGGAACTTTTTGCAGACAATCCCTAAGTAGATGCCCATATTCATGACAAATACAACAATGGAAAGGAATGTTTTCATAGTCCAAAACCTAGGCCCATTTCACCTCCTCCATAACCAGAGATATCTTTATTGGCAAGGGTTTGCTAAGATCCATTAATACACATATACGAGCAAATTATTATTATTATTATTATTATTATTATTATTATTATTATTATTATTATTAAAAGTTGTTAATATTATTAAAAGAAAGAATACAAAAATTATAAGATTAAATATGTTTAAGATACTTTAAAAAAATTAATGGAAAAATAGTTAACTAAAATCAATAGGAAACAAATTTGAACAATGATGAATCTTTTTTATGGTAATTATTTATTCAACATTATCCTTCAAATGTTAGTTTATAATAAAAGAAATAAATGTTAAAAATAATTTTATCACCTTGCATTTTGATATAATCTACCAAAAATATTGATTGTATTTTATGGTTTAAAAAATTAAATACAATTGTATGGCCATCAAATTTAATGCCCGACTATGCTTAGTCCTCAAGGCATAGTATATACACGTGTTACTATTAGTTTTGTTAAAGGTCACATGTTTCTTTTTTGTTTTTATGTTAGTTATGTATTTATTTACATAGTTTTAGAAATCAATTAATAAACATCAACTTTGGGGATTTTAGGATTGCAAAATGACCTCAGGGCATGTTTGTAGATATGATGGGATGTGTGGTATTGGAGAATATATTTTTTTTTCACAAATTTTTGTTCACTTTTTGAGTTCATTAAAGTTGTGCTTGTGTATTATAGATTAATGGATTTCAATCAAATTATAATGCATAGAATGGGGTCAGGAGGTATTTGTGACCCAAGATCTCTATTTTTGGGCATCCTACCCCTAGTGGATTATGAACTTAAAGTTTGATGGAGCGACAAAAGGAAATCATAGGTCAGCCGATGGTGGATGTGTGTTTTAAGATGAACCAAGCAACTAATGTTGAATTTATTATTAGACGTTGAGATTGATACAAATAATTATGCTAAAGACATTACAATATGTAAAGGTATCTAAATCATTGTAATAAAAGGATAGGAGAAGTTGATAATTGAAGGTGATTCCTCAATTTTGATAAATAGGATGAAGGAAGGTAAAGTGGTGTATTGGCTTCAGAGGATAATTATCGAGGAGACACAATGGTTGATCAAGAATCTGAAAGAAGGCCCCTTTGTCCCTATAAAGAGGAATGGAAATCAAGTTATTGAAAAATTTGTGAATATGGAAGTCCACCTATTTGCATATAGTGGATCCTTAGTTCAATATGTTTTACATTATTTTGGATTAATGTTAACACTTAATAAGATAGAAACTACATGTATTTCAAAGTGTATATAAAATAGCAATAAGCATAAATTTGAATGTAAAGGACTAAATTTGTTTTGAAATTGCACTCGCTAAATATAGAAAGTACAATAAAATGATAAGATACTTAGTAGCTAACTATTTTGTGAAGGATTGAGACTATAGGCAGGGGGTAAGAAGGATGGAAAATTAGACTATGGGCCATTTGGATTGAGATTTATCTCTCTATGTGTACTTAGACAATATCATCCACCTCATGTTAATGCCATCAGATGTTATGTTTTTAGTCTAATGGTTCTGGCTCTATAGATTTTGCCTCTTTGTTTTGATACATACATGTGTGTTTGTTTGTCTTTAAGCTTTGTGTGTGATCCCAAGGTCTAAATGTACGCAACTCACAAAAATCTCTCTCCTTCACTTGAAACCTTGGGTCCACTTGTAATGACAGAATTAGGCCTATAAAAGGGGAATAAATGTGGGTTGAGTTGACCCCAACTACTCCCAATTGAATAGTTGAGTGATGCCTACATATCTAATACATTGAAAATGGAAGTCAAATCGCTTGTAGTTTCCCCATTAGGTGAATATATGTAATAGTGCTCATTCAATGGATACAGCCTGTAATATAGCTCTTGGTACTTGGCAACTAGAAACTAACAACTTTGGCTTGGCTCTTTAGGTGTTTCAAACTTGGTTAAGACCTACTCCTTGTGAATAATTGGTAAATAGGGAAGATTAAGGTAGTGCCTTTGAATGTGCAAGTGTTAGAGTATGCTTGATAGATGTTTACTAGGTGGGTGGTGGGCTTACACCTATTTTGCATATATATGAGACTCTTTGGGTAATTTTTCACACTACTGATACACTAGACAGATGGACTAACCCATAGAAGTTATTTGAATTTGAAATGTGACCATTTCTTGGCATGAGATGAAACTGTCAGACATAAATGCTATCGTTAGACAATATGTTTTGAGATTAATGTTATTGTCTAGGAGATAATAACACTCATCTGATGATCTAAAGATGTATGAGTAAGATAAATAGTTGGTTTGACATAAAATGTGGGATTTTTTGTAGGTGACTAAGATCAACTTGAGAAGATTAGGCTCGTAGAAGGCACATGGATGTGAGATAATGGTGAATGAGAGTCATGTATGTACACAAAAGTCATGTAGGGTGAAGATGAGTCAAAACTGACATTACCAAGTAAGAATTCCCATATTTTAGTGCCTACAAATGTCTCTGTTTTTATTCTAGTATTGAAGTGTAATACAAATACTATATTAAAATGGTAAATAAACATGTCTAAGTGTGTTCAACACACTTTATCTTAAGGATATGCTCCAAAAATGCAACTATCTCCAAGAAAATTATAATGAAAATGTAGGAGTCAATGTCCTTGTAATAAAATCTGAAAATACATAAATTGAAATTTGAATTTGAAGAGCAAGAAAAGAGTACACTTGTAAATTAGTGAACCATGTTATCGTATAACTTATTGGAGATGGTGCTTCCTTGTTGAAGCATTAGAGAATGGTTCCTCTTACTAAACCCTTTTAGAGAATTGGGGGTGATCAATCCCCAATTTGTGTAAAAAAGGCAAAGGCTATGGATTGAGAAGGCAAATGCCCCAAACTCTCATTCGAAAAACAAATGGAATAGTGTCAATGCCATTGAGTGCCCTAAAAACCTCAACCACATTAACCCATGTAACAAAGCTTGCATTGGTCTTGTAATCTCAAGATGGAAGGTAGAAGCCACATTTTGGGCTTGCTATGAGTAATGCCAAGGTTGTTGACTGTCGTTGAACCTCAATTGTGTTACCTCAAAAAACATGAATTGATTAATACAAATGGATTTATAGATTTAATGTTTCTCACTTCTAAGTGCTATTAATTATGTTTTCAAATGAATAAATGTAATAGTGTGTATGTGCATGAACATTGTTCATGCCTCATTAATCGATGCCAACTGATAACTATAAATATGTATATTACACTAACATTGTTCATTTCCCATGAATGGGTGCCAATTGATCATTGTAATAGTGAGAACATGACTTGTGCTTATGCCCCAAATCTGATATAATAGGTACCAATCATGATATAAAATGTTATAGACCTATATAATATATGTGGTGAATCTAAGAACCAATATCTCATGATGTTGAAAAAATAGCTCATATGCATTGTATATGCCCCCAAATGTATCTCAATATGTGAATATCTAAAAACCTATAACTTTTTTTCCTATAAAAGCGTGTGCACCTACATGCCATATACACTAAAGTGTATCTTAATTACTACTCATGTCCCTGTAAGTTGAGTATATATGCATGACATATGCCCCAAATTTTGTCTTAAATTTGTAAATATTTATCCCAATCCAATATCTAAACCACTTGAAATCTTCAAATCCTATGTTTTATCCCAAAATATAAATTTTATGCTCATGGAGGCTTTATTCTCTATGGCAAGCCCATTAATATGCCTCCCTTTTGAGGTGATATATGTATCCTATGAGTCATTCATTTCCAAATAAATAGTTAATTATATCATGTTATGTATATAAAAACATAATCATGAAAGATCACGTCAACAGGTAGAAAATGCGTCATCATAGTAATATATGTTTCAAAAAGGCATGTATGAAACATATGTAATGCAAGACATATAAGTGTCATGTCAAGATAGATATATTAATTAGACATGTAATAATAACCATCACTAATAAATGCACTAAAAAATATTATGCAACAAAATATGCATGATATGAATCATGACACAACAAATAAATGGGGAGGTGCATGATATGGAGCACAATGCCCATAAACCCAACAAGCTACACAAGCTCAAGAGATAATGTGATGGCCATTACACATATAATAGAAGAACATGTTATATCAATAATGTCACACATAAGGCCAAGAGTTGCATATAAGGGACATGAATATGTCATGACAAACAAGGCAAGGGACCATAAATAAGGGATAAAAATATGTCATAATAAATAAAGGAAAGGGGTCACAAACAATGGACATAAAGATGTTACAACAAACAAGGCCAAGGAGGGGCCATAAACAAGGGACATAAATATGTATCAACAAACAAGGTCAAAGGGCCATAAAAAAGGGGCATAAATATGTCATAACCAACAAGACCAAGGTCCATAAACAACGAACATAAAAATGTTACAACCAACAAGGCCAAGGGGCCACAAATAAGGGACATGAATATGTTGCAACAAAAAAGGCCAAGGGGACACAAATAAGGGACATGAAGATGTTGCAACAAAAAAGGCCAAGGGGCCACAAACAAGGGATATGAAAATGTCACAATAAGGCCACGAGGCCATGCACAAGAGACATGAAAATTTCATAAAAAAATATGGCCCAAGGGCCACATACTTTAGATAAGCAATGATTAGCTTATTATGAAATAAAAATAACATCAACGAAGTATTAAACAAGTCACACTAGTCTACATTATCAATGTATGCCAATATCGCCACTTAGTAAAGTAACATATCCATGTAGCATTGCATAAAGTATGAATAATAGTAGGACCAGTGTAAGCAATCAATGTATCTCAACATGGTAAAAGGTCATAGAAAAATATAGCCTATGATAATGTGACTAGTGGAAAAAGATGCCCCCAACATTAGCATGGCCCCTGGGTATAGGAAAATCCAACTATATGTATCCATATACAAGTTGTATCTATATGGCTTGCATGCCACTCATGTATATTGTGAAATTCATGTGTGTATGAAAAAGGACATGTAATCTACCGAACATGTGATAAATAACATATGAAAATAATGTAAACCAACAATCACATCATGCTTAGGTCCTGATTTTTGGTTTTTTGAATATATGAATGTTTTATATTTATTAAATATTTGTTTTTTGTTCTATTTTTGGATTTTTTGAAGTAACATGTTTATGTGTGATATTAACGCAAGTGAATGAAGTTCAGAGGGTTCCTCATGGGTTTCCCTTAGGTGTAGCCAAACGATAGGCTCTTATACCTACTTTCTCCATAACCATGAATGGGCCCAACTAATTTGGCTTAAATTTTCTTTTGATCTTCATATTTGCATTAATATTCTTCTTATTCGATTTTAATAATAAGTCACCCACTTAAAACTTATGATTGTGAACATTTTTTTTCACATTCTCTCTTTATATGACCTTGATACACCTTAAGATGTTCAATAGTTTGTATGTGTTTTCCATCCAACATTTCTGATTGATGTAATCATTTTTCACAATACTCACTATCCTCGATAATGTCCATTAAGGAAACATGCAAATATGGTATTCCTAACTTTTAATGTAATGTTGCTTATGTTCCATAAACCAAAGAATAAGGTGTAGCCTTTACATATATACTCGTGTGATTTGCCTATAGTGCATATATAATTTAATTATGCCAATCTTTTCCATGTTTAGCAAATATTTTGATTAATATTATGGTAATTGTTTTATTGTTTTATTATGTTTTCCCATTTCCTTGTGGGTAATAAGGGGTGAAAAAACTACAACGAATCTTGTACTTAGCACAAAATCTCTTAAATTATGGTCCATTATCTGTCGCAATGGATGATAGTAGTCCAAATCATGAGATGATGTTTGTCATTAAAAAATAAAATATCTTTGCCTATAGTTGATTATAGTGGTATGGCCTCCACCAATTTTCTATAATATTTTATAGTTTTAATAATGAGCTTACGATTGTTTGATGATTTTAGATTTATTTTACCAATTAAGTCAATACCCCAAAAATTAAATGGCCATGGTGACACAATAGGTTGTAATTCTTGGATGGTGCATGATTCAAATTTTTGTGTTTCTAAAATTGTGGTTATATTTTGTCATGTTCTTGACATTCGTGTTCTATTGTGGGCCTATAGTAACCTTGTCTCAAGATCTTATAAGACATTGTTTTTATGCTAAAATGCCCTCCACATGCACTATCATATACCTCTATTAAAGCTATCTTATCCTCCTCATAGCTAAGGCATAAAAGTAATTGTCCATCGAATCAGCATTTGAAAAAATTTCCCCCAATAAGAACATAACACATTGTTTCACTTTAAAGCATAGATTTATCATCTTGCATAGCATTTTCTAGGATAGAAGCCTTGAATAGAAATTATATGTCACTATACCATTTTGAATTAACTGCATTGAAAGTAACTACAAATACTTCTAAAGCATCTATATATGATGCAGTTATTGATGAGTGTCATAATTATCATATAGTGAAAATGGCATGATCATTTTTTGTCTCAGTAGGGATCTTAGAATTTTCTCTAGTATATTTTTGGGTTATGTTTTCTATTAAAAAGGAAAAAATAGTGGTTTTAATAATTGTACCATTTCCTTATATGGGATTAACTTTTCTTCTTTCGTTTGATAAATATCTAAAACTTTATTAACCACTAGTTGAGAGACCCCATATACTTGAAGAGATTTTATTTGTAATGTGTGTGCATTGTGAAATCTAAGTATTAGTGCATTGTACTTTGCTATGACGTGTATACATGAAAGTCCCAAGTGATATGCAATGGCATAGGCTTGCCCTAAGGAGTAATGAAAACTATACCTACTCCAACACCTAAGGTGCACTTGGATCTATCGAAGTACATGGTCAAAGTATCATAATCAATATAATATGAAGTAAAATTAGCTTGAAAATCATTATTAATTTGTAACATGTTCACTAATGGATTCATAGTTGGTTGATTTGCAATGACTTGTCCTTTTACCAGTTTTTAAGTTATAAGTTTTAGATCAAACTCCTTGAGTAACATTACCATTTTTCTATATGTCCTAATAAATGTGATTTTAATATGATAAATTTTAATAAATCCACCTTTGTGATAACATGTCTCTCATTTTTAAGCATAAAGCGTTGAAAGTTTTGTACTGTGAAAATAAGTGATAAATAAAAAAATTCCAATAACATTGTAGTTCTTTTCATAGTCCATTAATGTATGAATGATATAATAGATGACACATTCTTTGAGATCATCATCATTTTATGCCAATAAATATATTAAAGCATGATCTATAGTAAAAATGTATAATAGCAAAGATAGAGGCATGACAATAGATGGATTTAACAAATATTCGTTTATTTCATTGAAGTTCTTTTTTAAATTATCATCCCATTCAAACTTTAGTATCTTTCTTTAGTAATTATGTAAATGGTTACGTCTTATCTACTAACTAAACCACAAAACAACTTATAGTCTAAAGCCTTCCTTGTAGAGATCATAACTATTTTAATCCTCTTGGCGGTGGCATATCTATAATAGATTTGACCTTCTTTGGGTCAAATTTTATTCCTATCCGAGATATTATATAACACAACAAAAATCCAAAGGATAACCCAAATACACATTTTTGGGTATTTAAGCGCACATTATACTTTTGTAAACATTTGAATATTTGTCATAGATCTATATTGTGATCATGTCAATGTATATATTTTGAAAATAAGTTATCAACATAATTCTCTACTGTTGTATGTATGTAATAATGGAATATATGTGTCATTACTCTATAATAAGTGGCCCCTACATTTTTATATCTGAAGAGCATGACAATAATAAAATATTCCCTGTGGTGTGGCAAATTATGTTTTTTCTTAGTCTTGAGGATTAATCTTTATTTGATGTATCCAAAAAAATACATCCTTAAATGATAAAATATCATAGCCAACTATAAAGTCTATAATCATATCAATTTTGGTAAATGGAAGTCATATTTGGGGAAAACTTTGTTTAAATCCCAGTAATTTGTATAATATTGAATCTGCATGTTAGGCTTTGTAACTAGTATTATATTAGTAACCCACTTGATACAGTCAATGGCTCAAATAAACCCTACATCCAATAATTTTTTAATTTCATATTTAACCAACAAAGCTAATTTTGGATGCATTAGTTTAAATTTTTTTACTAGTTCTACCTTTTGATACATACTATGATGTGCATCGCAACTATCAGATCACTTTCTGGCATAACTGAATAGGCCCAAGCAAACTTAGGGTGTTCTTGTAAGACTTGTCTAAGGGAATTTATTTTGTTATATATTAACATGGTTGCTAAAATTATTGGTCTTAGATATTTATTTGTTCCATATATAATTCAACTATTTATTCATTGATTAAAGTTTTTATATCTTCCACATATGTTGCATTGTGAATGATATCTTGGTCATCTATATAGACAATAATATTAGGATCTTTACTCTCTCCAAAATATGCAGGGCATTCCTTGTATGAGTAAACCTATTTTTATGATATAAGAGAGAGATCCTCACATACCCCCAAGTAGTATAAGAGAGATTCTTTATTAAAGAATTCATCTAATGTTCAAATTTTTAGTGAAACTATATTATCATTAAGATTAATGTATACTAACAGTAATTTAGGTACATAATGAAATTATTGTGTAAGATTTGGTTTTGATTTAAATAAATTGTAGACACTCAAATTTAATCATTGAGTGCTTGATAATGTTTAATCTTGACATCCTTACACTATTTAGCTTATTTGTCATTTTGTTAACTTGCAATCTATACAAGAGTGTTCACGATTCTATAAACTAACTTGAAACTACTCAAAACAACATTTAGGCATCCCTATTCTATTTACAAAATCCTTTTACCATAGTTTCAATTATCTTTATCCTTCTAGGATAGGACCGTGCTAGGTCAAACAGGGCCACACTGTGACCTTATCCACTAGTACGGCCTTGTCCCCCACACCCCAATAATAACTTTTTAAAATTGATACATTGAATTTTATCCCTCCCACACTTTTGTTAGAGTCAGTTAACAAAAATATTTTTCTATGAAAGCACATCAAGGCCTCTCAAAGCACCATCTAGCAATCACTTGGAAATTATACTACATATTGAAAAAAGAGCACTATTTCTTCCAATTCTAATTCTAAATCATTCTAACAATCATAGACCAAGTTTGGAATTATTTTATTATAGGTCAAGTGTACTCATTATCAATCATGTAAATTAATCTATCTATTTTCATTTAAATATCAAAGTCAATAATCACACACTCACTCTAGGAGGGAAAACTACATTTACCTGAGGTCGTTTTGACTATGTAGTCAATACTCATATTACATGGAGTTTTCTAAGGATAGATCAATTATTCCCCTTGTCAAATTCCTCCATTTGAATTTTAATTCAATTGTGTTTATTGTGTAGAATCTAGGGTTTTTACTTTGCATGTCTTTTGTGCATCAAATCAGCACATACAGTTAAACAGTAAAGCCTCACAAGTAGTCGTAGATACTCGTATTAGAAAATCAATCACATAGTCAACTAGGATGTGGTTGAAATAAATAGAAAAGGAAGCAATATATCCATGTCTTTTTTGTGTGTCTTTGTCCCCCCATAATTTAAATTCAATATATTCAGTTATGACATAGCTCACGGGTCTTTTCAGGCAGGTTCTATTCCAATCAACTTACATAGTCAGTAACAAATCAAATCCAAACTAGGTTTGCATATCTTTTTTCGATTTACTATTTACATCTCATTTTAATTTTTTAAATTACTTTATTTCAATTTTAGATCTGTATATTTTTGTAGATATAAATAATTTTTCAGTGGTTTGTTTGTTCTTAGCCTTTTATTGTTAAATCAAAAAGAATATTAAACATTCTGGTGAACCCCTATTTTATTTACAACAGTGATTGTTTTTTTCTTTATTTTTATCTTCAAATTTCATATAGTTTCTATACATTCTTGATATTGATATAAAATAACTTTCAACTTTGGATATAAATCTGAAACCATGAATCAATTTTCTTCAACCTCAAAGTAATCCGACAGTGAAGAAATTGTCTTGTCACCTTAGATAGACATATGAGATAAGAGCCCTTTCTTTCAACCTTAGGTTTAAATATGTTGATATCTATACATAAAATCTTTTGATTTTATTTTATTTTTATTTTCTATTTACTTGTGATTGTTTTTTTAAACTACGTTTCAATGGTTTTAAAACTACTAAGTGACTATCGTTACGAGTAACATGATGATCTTTTTTACCGACACCATGGTGTAAGGGGTAATACCCCAATACTCATAGCCATTATATAACACTAAAAATGGAGTTTTGTTTCCATGTATCTCATGGTATGTTAGAAATACATAGGGTCCCTTATTTATACCATAGATAAACTCTTCTATCCATTTGAGTTATGGTGCACATAAGAGTAGTGTATCACCCATAGAAGTTACTCTCATCGTACCTTTGAATATGGGATAATAGGCTACATGCACAATATAACACTCTAAAATACTGGGTCATCACTAATCTATGAATGATCAAGCATATTTGAGAAACCACACAATCATTCAAACCCTTGCCTAGATCACATTTATACCTTGAATTTTGTTTATATTGTATTCAAAATGGGATCAATGATTAAATGTTTCTTTTATATGATAAATATAATTGTGAAATTTATTGTCATATATTGCATTACCTTTTTGTTCGAAATTAATCCATTGTGATGAAGAGCCAAAGCTCAAAAGTGCATAAGCACAAAGAATTTTGGGGGTCAAATAACATATTTTATTAATGGAAGATATTACATTATATAGAATTTTTCATCCCCTATTATTTAAGAGGTAGTTCAACTATTAACCTTCCAAAAACTAATTTAGATAGATTGTTCTAACAACCTATATTCCCTCACACCTATAATCTCTCACATGCTAATATCTCTATGTGAGTTGTATTATCAACTAAATTACATTATTGTTTTATTTTCTTATAATATAACTAACCTATGTGATTATTACATCATGTAATAATCACTTACATGAATTTATTACTAATCTAAATACTATTACTCACCATAAATATGAGCACTAACCTAGTTATCCTTAACATTCTCCCCCTTGGTGCTCATATGGGGAGAGGAATCATATGACTATATTGTCCCCCCTTAATTTTATCTTATGGACATCGGTACCCCCGATAATGCATCTGATTGAAAAAATTATTAGATTGGAGAGAATCAATTGCTTTCATAGGCTTATTTGAAGCACATAAATTTTACAATGGACTTGACTTAACTAAAAAATGACTCGAGACAATGACAAATGATACACACTTAATCAAAATGACAAGGATTTGAATCTAAACATAAATGTCTTTTTTTTTAAAAATAACCGATCACTTAAAAATAAAAAATAAACAAATTAAAATTAAATATAAAACACATATCTAAAAAACAATTTAAACTAAAATAATAATCTAAAAATAAAGACATGAAACTAAACTCTAAAAACTTAAATACATAATAAGATTAAAATTGTGACTATTAAGACCACTAAAATAAAACTCGACTCGTAACTATTATCAAACAAATAATTAAACACATAAAACTACCACTTACGTAAATGTCAAACTGCGGACTTAAAAAAAATTAAAAATAAAAAAAGATGTAATAAAATATAACCTAATAAAAATATAACAAACTTAAAACAAAAAACTAAAATCTCACTCTTTTCAAAGCAGAATTATGGCAGTGGACGGTGGATTTGGGATGGCAAGTTGAACTGTGAATAGGGTGTGGAATGATGGATCAGGTTCATTGTTGTATATAGGAGCTTGTGTGAATGTTGGATGCCATGGAGTGCAAAGTACTAAGTGTTATCTGTGTTCAGATTCGAGGCATAGGTGTTGAATAGTTGCAAAATGCCACTTTTCAATTGTGAACAACTCTTTGTATTTGTATAATTTTTATACACCATTTCTAGGTTTTCTTCTGCTGATATTAAGCTTTCCACAAAAATTTAAATATTTCAATTTCATCAAATAACGAAAAAGTTATGATGATTTTCGTGAAGTTGTTTCAATTTTTTTTCTGCATCATTTTTTTATACATATATAAAAAAATAAAACTCCATGAAAATAATAGTCAGGGGTTTATATATATATATATATATACATATATATATATATATATATATATATATATATATATAATTCCATAATAAAACTTACAGATAAAAATAAAAATCAGAAACTATATTTTCTTCTGATTTTGTAGAATGCTCATTGAGGACATGATGGATGTTCAAACTACGAACACAGGGTGGATAAAGTGGAAGCTTGAGAGGATTTGTGAATATGGATGTTGGAGCCAACATGATCACATGTGGTATGCACTGTTCAACCATTGGCGGTGTGCAAGCAAGGTGGACATACAACCAAACATTGTTGCACGTGATCTGCACTGCAACACTACCTAATAATCTATTTTGATGTAGGACAAATGAATGTAAATACAGAGAGGTGTGGACCACCACTATTGGAAATTAATCCATTGTGATGAAGAGCTGAAGCTTAAAAGTGCAAAAGCACAAATAATTTTGGGGGTCAAATAACATATTTTATTAATGGAAGACATTACATTATATAGAATTTTGCATCCCCTTTTATTTATGAGGTAGTTCGACTATTAACCTTCCAAACACTAATTTAGATAGGTTGTTCTAACAACCTATATTCCCTCACACCTATAATCTCTCACATGCTAATATCTCTACGTGAGTTGTATTATCAACTCAATTACATTAATATTTTATTTTCTCACAGTATAACTAACCTATGTGATTATTACGTCATGTAACAATCACTTACATGAATTTATTACTGATCTAAATACTATTACTCACCACAAATATGAGCACTAACCTAGTTATCCTTAACACTTTCAACATGTTATTCATTATGTTTTCACATGGATTCAATGTCAAATTAATATAGAAGTTATACTAAGTATCTTTTGTCAAATCTAAAATGACTTTGGAGAAAGAAAAAGCATATGTATTTCTTTCATATACTAAATATAATTATGAAATTCATTGTCACATCTTACATTACCTTTCAACATGCTATTAATTATGTTCTCACATGGATTCAATGTCAAATTAATATAGAAGTTATACTAAACAATATTCAATCTCATGATCTTTTTATTGCAAATGCTTATATTATCATGTCATTATTCTTCCCCGATATCTTTTGTCAAATATAAAATGGCTTTGGCAAAAGAAGAAGCATATGATATACATTGTCCTAAATCTACAACTTCAAACTATCTTCCTTTGATTATTCCTCATATTGGTGAAGGGCATTTTATGGCTCTCATTTTAGAACCCAACATTCAAGAAGAGTATAGTGATACTAATGATGCAAAATTTATGGAATATATTTGTGAAAATCAATAAAATATTTATTCACTCTTATATGTTATTATAGAGGAACAAAATAAATTCCCTCAAGGTAGTCATTCCAATGCTTATACTTATACTATTGCATCCATTCCTATATCTACACCTCCAGTTACCTCTATATCATCATCTCTTGGTTTGGGAACATCACTTGGTTTCTAAAATGTATCTATTCCCATTCCTACTCATGATAATTATACTTCTCAATCACCTCTAAAATTTTGCTCTCAAGCATACATTTCTTTCCTTAGAAGTTAAGCTATTTCAAATTGAGCAAACTATTTCTCATGCTAGTCCCTCCTTGGACTCATGTTCTTCATTACATAACTCTTTGGCACCTGAAATTGCATATTTTCCTTTACTAGTTGGATTTAAAGTTCTTGAGCTTCCTTTATATGAAGGCAAAGGTGATTTTGAATAACATTTTTGTGCATTCCATGTAGTTTGTCTAGACTATGCAGATAATGATAAATTGTTGACTAAGCTCTTTCTAGGAAGTCTTAAATAATATGCTCTTAACTAGTTTTATGGTCTTCCTTTTCAATCAACAAAGGATTCAATGCTCTGGAAAATCAAAATTTAACACAATTTTCTATCAACATTGGTGAAAATATTTTATATGCTTAAATTACAAAGCTCAAATAAGGGTCTAATGAAATAATAAGTGAGTATGATCTAACATACAAGACTATGCTAGCAAAAATGACAAATCAAATGGCTGATAGTGAACTCCAAGATATTATCACTCAAAGTCTACTATATCCACTTCAAGAGTCAATTGTATTTGATAACTTCAAAAAATTTAATGAACTATGCCACACAGTCAAAGAATGTGAAGTCAAATTATTTAGTTTGAACAAGCTTAAGTATACTTCAATTATTCCTTCTACTTCAAATGTCTAATTTCAAAGAAAGAATGAACCTAAGATTATAGTTAATGTTATTTCGCAACCAACATAAAATATTTAATTACAAAATACACCAAGGATTCAATTCTCAAAGTTACCACCACCTCTTCATGTATTGTTACAAAAGATACTTGAATGCAATTTCATCACTCTTCCTCCATCAATGGAAGGAGACATGTCTAGACCATAATCTATATATTTTTTATGACAATACATATTATGACTACCATATATGTACTGGGCATTATAAAAATAGATTTTTCAAGCTTAAGCACAAGATTTAATATCTTATTGATGAGAATATCATTAACATTGGAACACTACTGAATAAACTAAGCCACAAGCAAATGACAATTCAAAGATCAAAATTTACAAATATCCTTTTCCAAATCATGAAGTAAGTAAAAAATATAATTCTTAAGTACATTATGCATATAATGTTCATCCTCCTCCTTCTACGTACGAGCATCAACTTGATAGCACCATTGTTATAGTTACAAGCAAACCAACATCATGTCTTATGATTACATTTAATGATAATGAAGTTGTTGATGATGATTCAGATATGCATGCACTCTTTATTTGAGCATATGTTGACAAACAATCCATAAACTGTATTATGATAAATAATAGATCAAACAAACATGTATGCATCATAAAACTCTAATACTCCCTTGGTTATATAAAGTAAAATTTACATGATGCTTATAGAGTTGTCAAATCATTTGATGATCATACACATGACAACCTTGGGTGTATAATGCTATCATAGTACCCACTCCATTATTCATTCTACCAAGCATAGGGGTATTTGATATGTTATTAGGATGACATTGCATACAAAAAAATAGAGTAGTACCTTTCATAGTGCATAAATGTCTCAAATATTTTCATGTTATTTAAGTGATCAAAATTCCATGAATCCAAAATGAATATCCTTTTGAACCAATGATATTCACTCCTCCTATAGAATAGTTTGTTGTCATATACATTGAACAACATGGTAATGAAATAGTGTACACAACTATTCAAGAATATGATATATGTATTTCAAAGCATATTACATAATCAGTTTCTCCATCTATTGGTGAGCATCGACATATTACATAATCAATTTCTCCATCTATCTATGAGCATGATAAAGTTACACATGATTATAATTAATCAGTTTAAAATAACACAATAAATTCTCCTAAACTGAAAGTGGCACCTAAAAAGAGGTTTTCATCTCCTAAATCACCATAAGGTATTCATAGAGCTTCACTACAGGTACATGCAGAGACATATTCTCTTATTATACATAAGGATACAAGTTTATATGTGTATATAAGTGGTTATTCAGAGGGTTATATTACAATAAATGATTCTTACTCATATCTAGAGGCATCTATATTTTGCATTTCCTCTTCACAAGAAGTCATTCCTTCATATAATGCAATTAAGTATACCTATGTGCATCCTCTTGATGAGATTATTGGTTGGACAAAGCCTCCTTCTTCCTCCAAACCTACTAATTGGGTTGAGTCTCTTGATTAGTTAGCTACTTGTATTTTCCTCTATACATAACTTCTTTTATTTTAATTCATTTCTACTTCTTCTACACCTTATCCAAGCATTCTTCTAGCCTTTGGCTTTATTTTTACTTTGGGCACTTACCCTCTTAATTTTTAAAACTAATTCAAACTATCTTACCATACTTACAATGTTCATTATTTATGACAATATACTTGCTTACCATTACACACACACACACACACACACACACACACACATTATAACTTCTATTGAACCAACATGATCACTTTTTTTTTACTATTATACTAACACATGTAATCTCTTGTCCATTGAGAACCATGTACGTTCTTATATATATTCATCATTTGTGATACAATGCTATGACTTGAATTACACATACAATGGGGGCATTTTCCTTGCCTTTCTTCTTGTCACGCTATGATTTAGCACTTTGTAATTATTATTTGAATTCCTCTCATTTATTTTATTTTTGAAGCCTCTCTTCTTAGTGCTTTTAACTCTCTTAAATTCAAAAACATTCAAATATATATATATATATATATATATATATATATATATATTAAAAAATTCAAAAAGAATGTCAAAAATACATTAAAAAATAATAATAAATTAGGACCTACAAGCATTTTCAAATTTTACTAGCTTCTTTTTTCTATATGATATTTATCTCAAGTAAATAGCATATTTCAGTTTTTAAAACACAATGCTTTTCTTGAGGTATGTGAATTTGATACAGGACATAGATTTACATGATTATTTAAAATTGGGATTCCTTTTTTACCCAACAACCTTACTAAATTGGGGGAATATCTTCATTATTCATGAACATTTAAACATGTTTCTATCCATAACCTCTCTACCATGTTGAGCTATATATCATACAAATGTTTTGCTAATCATTCATATTTTATAATGTGTTGCATGGATATGTTATTTTCTAACAATGACATTGATATATGGTTGATGCAGACTAGTCTCATTTACTCTATTATTCTCTTTACATTCTTACTCTATTATATGATAAAATAGGATTTGCTTGCTTATTATGTGTGGCCCTTGGCCTTGCATGTGCAATGTGTGTGTGTGTTTTCTTATATGACATGATCATGTTATTCAAGTGTGGCTCTTAGCCTTATGTGTCTATGCAACATTCACATGCCCCTTTTATGTGGCCTTTGGGCCTTATGCATGACATTATATATAAATTATGTGACATTGTATGATATTGCTTATTTATTCATTGCTTGCTTCTATGGTAACATGATTCATATCGTGCATTAATTATATTCTCAACTTTACTCTTTTACCACAATACATATCATGCACATTATGTTTATGTGCTTCAATGATATATCTATCTAAAACATGTTTCATATGTAATTCAATGATATGTTCCATACTATGATGTAATACATTTCAAATATGATAATACAAGATTACATCTTTCTCAGTTCTTTTTTGAGATTAATGACTTTTAAGGTATGTCTCTTATCTCAAAAGGGGGACATTACAATGGGCTTATCTTGAGAAATTATGTCCTCATGAGAAAATTTCATATAACACTAAAAATTCTATAATACAACATGATTCACAATTTTTAGATTATGGGGGAATGTGACATACATGTACACTCATTCCTACAATTAAAAGTCTACAAAAAGTTACAAGTTCAAAAGACATTCAATATTAATACATTATAGATACAAGGGACATGATATTCATTTATGTTCAAATTTCTATATGGGAATTTTAGATTTTTTAAGTTCAAAGTTTCAAATAGAATCTAGATTTGTGTACAACGGTGTGATTTGTCTCATTTTACAAGTGAGCCATGTTAGAGTCTAGTGACACTCATCATCTATGGTTACATTTTTTTATTGTAGTGAGCGACATTTGGTAGTTCTACCACTTTAATTATTTTATAAAGTAATCTATATAGTCAAATGAGAGTTGGAGCATACAATCTTTCCAACTCAAGAGATTTCAAAGGTTTTTAAATTGAGACTTGATCACTCTCAATTCACCATAATTTTAACATTTATCCAAATACCTCAATAAGAGGGCACACATTTCTCTATTTTAAAGTTATAGAGCAACTAGATTGCATTTTATTTCAGGTGTATACTTTTCCTTTCTCTCTTTTCAAAATTTCAAATTTCAAGTTTCAAAATTTTAATTTTTAAATATGGACAGTAACTACTTTCAATGGCATTGTTGCAAGTTTTGCATTGAGCCATCATGCACAATCAAACTTCACATCAAAAGGTAAAGTGGGTATACACGCTTAGATTCATATCTTCTTTACTCTAGTAATTTCACTTTGTTGCATTACTAGAATAAAGTAGAGGAAAATGTAGAAACTTAAATTTAATCATTAAGTGTTTGATAATATTTAATCTTGCTTAACCTACCTAACTTATTCATTATTCTGTTAACTTGTAGTCTACACAAGAGAGTTCACTAATCTAAAAAATGCCTTTAAATTACTCAAAATATCATTTAGGCATCCATATTATTCTTAAAAACTCTTATTAACCCAATTATAGTACTCTTTATCCTTTTGGGATAGGGTTGTGCTAAGTCAAGTAGGGCCGCACTATAACCTTGTCCACTAGCGTGACCTTGTCTTTCATGCCCCGAAAGTAAATTTTTAAATTCTAAATGTCGCATTTTACCCCTATCATGATTTTAGAAAGGTCATTTATTTAAAATATTCAAAATATTCTTCTATATAAGAACACTATGGCCTATCAAAGCATCAACTAGCAATCATTTGACAATTCTGTTGAAAATTGAGTAAAAGAGCACTATTTCTTTCAATTTCAATTTTGATGCATTCTAATAGTCATAATCCAATTTTGAAGTTGTTTTATGGTTCAAGGGTGCTTGTTGTCAAAAATTTAAAGTAATATATCTAGTTTAATTCATATAACAAAGTCAATATTCACACACTCACTCTAAGGGGAGAACTATGTCACTCTGAGGCCCTTTTGGGATATGTAGGTAACATTCAGATTATGTGGATTTTTTTGATGATATATCATGTATTCCCATTTCCCAATCTCCCCCTTTGCATTTTATTTTATTTGTGTTTATTGTGCAAGAGCTAGAGTCTGTATTTTTTAGGTCTTTCTTACGTCAAATCGACACATAGTCAAACAATTAACCCTTGCAGGTAATTGCATCTACTCAGAACATAAAATCAATCAAACAATCAAGTAAGATGCAATCATATTCAACATATAAGGCCATAATGTGGCCCTATACTTCTAGTGTGGCCTTGTTCTCGTATGGTTTGAATTCTTGGATTTAGTTACAACACAGTTCACAAGTCATTTCAAGTAGTTTTCATTCAAAATTAGCCTACACAGTCAGGAATAAATCAGATCAAAGCTAGGTTTGCATATCTTTTATCAATTTACTCTATATATCTCATTTTAATTCTATAAATTACTATATTTCACTTTTAGATTTGTATATTTATGTATATCTAAATTATTTTTCAATAGTTTATTTATAATTAGTATTTTATTATTAATTAAAAATAAATAAAACAAAAATGTGTATAGATAGTATCTTTCTTAGTTATTTTTTCCTTCGTAGTCATTGAATCTGTTTGTATCCAAAACCTTGTCATCTTTTATGTGTAATTACAGAGATGGGCTTAATGATGCCTTGTGCATGTTTTCCTAATCCTTGTCCTGTGTATCCCATATTTTATAGATATTTAAGGATAAAATAATATTGATTTAAGTTTGTTGATGGTGATATAGTAGATGAAATATATATTGATGTTGGTATTTCATTATGTTGAGTAGAATATTGTTGCTCTTGAGGGAAGGTTTACATTTGAGGTATGTAATTGTGTTACCTTAATTTTTGATAAAACACGTATATTGTATTTTGTAATTATAGATGTGAAACTAGAGAATATCAGAATGCTAAAGATGTATGAAAATAAAAAATTATGATTTTGACAAATATTAAATATGGAAAACTACTATTTTAGGAAAACAATAGATAGAAAACAACATAGCTCAAACTGGGATTTATGTTGACTATTTTAGATGTCTAACTATGAGGATCGGTGGAAAAAGTGATTACACATGCTCAAAATCAAGAAAAAAATAGAAACTACTTCTATATAGGGCTATTATAAGTGGACTACAATGCATGTTACTCCTACCCATTGATTGTAGACCTGTGTCGACTAACAAACATGAAAATACAAAGGGAAGCTTAATTTTAAAAATGATAGATCACAGGTAGAGCCAAAGAATAGATGTGACTACTTAAAGTGGGAGCAACATAGGCCACTTGAGTATGTTGACCATGGGCTTGTCCCTATTGACTATGATAGAAAACCATTCATTGCACCTTTTGTGCCTATGTTTGTTGAGTAATCTAAGATATCGTAACTTGAATTATGATGCAAAAAAAATGTTTTTTATTCTCTTATCTTTTGAAACCCTATGGGAAATTTCATAACTTGAAAAAATGTAAATAAATAGGGTATTTCAATGAGTTGAGTTGACATCAATCACCCCCTTAATGAATGATCACTGCCTATGTATCTTATACTCTAAGGAGGGAAATCAAGCCTACGTAGTTATCCCACATAAAGTGAATTTATAATTGTGCTCCTTTGATTATGTGTATGTAACTAGAAAATGGTTTTGATACTTAACAATGATAGCTCTTGACTTACTTTGGGATGATCTTAACTTTGCTTATGATTGCTCCTTGTGAGTGATCTTAAATTTGGGCAGAATAGGGCATATGTTCTCAATGTGTAGAAGTGTGTAATCTTAAGATAAGTGAATGTCAAGTTGGGAAAATAAGTGACTCTTGATTATATTTATAGGTGAAATTTTTGATAATTTCCTTTAGATAACTTTATGAATCATGTAAGAAGACCTAAAAAAATGATTTGAATTTCATAAACTAGCCATTCTTTGGTGTGGGACATAGTTGGGTTGTCGTGCTCTTATCCACCTAACATGGACTTGTCCATAGAAATCAAGGAAACCTATCCTAAACTAGTGATGATCTAAGGGTGATTTTAAGTAGCTTGATTGTATGGCATTGAAATTTGTGTGTAACGAAGATGAAAAATAAAGGGTCAAACTTGCATATAGATAAAAGGCTTAGAGGAATAATGAATAATATTCATGTAATTCATTTTGCAATTCATATGGTTTAGGATGTGTCAAGAATCAACATTATCAAGTACCTGTGACAAAATTTATGTGTCTACATTTGTCCTATATTCTAGTAATGAAATTTCTAGAGTAAAAAAGAGAGAATAGAACCTGAGTTTGTACAACATAATTTATCTTTAAGTAGATACTTTAATTATGCAGGGCACACAAATTTAGGAAACCCTAAAATAATGCATGAAGTGGTCATTTCATCCATTTGAAATTTTCAAAAATTGAACTTTAAAATTTGAGAAATTGAAAAGAGAGCAAAGAAGAAGCAGACGTATATGGAGATGAAACTAAATTTCTTGGTTATGGATAATTGTGCCCTCATGTTGAAGCACTTGGAGAAATTGAAGCAATGGTGAATTAAGAGCAATCAAGTCCCAATATTGAATAATTAATCAAGCCCTTAAGTTAGAAATATGCATTAGTACAACTATCATGAAATGAAAGTAATACCCGATGTACTAATCTAAAAAGGTAGAATCATGATCTATTAGTTAAAAGTGATTCCAAGGTCATTGAGTGTCAATAGAATCAAATGTATGATACTTGTAATAGAATATGGAACCACTTAGTGGGTTTTCTAGAATCAATGCCAAGGTCATTGAATATCACTAGACTTGAATGTACATTACCACAACATATTTGAATCACACCACTACATATGGATATATATTATATTTTCATTATTGAAATATAATTAAGAGTATCCATGTGCCTGCCATGATCGTGTTGATCATTGATTTGAAGTGAAATATATATTTTTGCCTTTGAACTTTGAATTTGCAACTTTGATCTTTGAAAATATGCATCAACAAATGTCATGCCTTTAAATTTTGAAACTTTAAACTTTGAACTTTTATATTACAACTTTGATATTTGCGTAAGCATAATCATAAATGAGTATTATGACCATTAAATATGTGCCAAGTGATATAAAATGTTATGCACCTATATGCTCAATTTTAAATGTATTTTCAACTTGTATTTGTATTACACATACCCATGCATACGAGTTTAAGTGTGTATAAATATGTGCTTTTAATATTTAAAAAATAAGTGAATATGGATGTCTATGCTCCAATAATATGTATTAGTGTGCTCATATATGTCATGTGATTGATTTATGAATCATTTTGAATCTTTAAAGCCCTATACTCTATATATCGATTTGATATTGCATTAATTTGAATATTTGAACACTTGTACTCTATATTAGAAATTGATTTTGCATTACTTTGAATCTTTGAAAATTTATATTTTGTATTTTTTGAATCTATATTTTATTCCAAATCTATTTTTTCTATTCATGGAGGCTTGGATCTCTAAGACAAGTCCACTGTGATGCCCCCCTTTTCAAATGAAGGATGTAGCCTACAAGTCACTCATCTCAAAATAAGAGTCAACTGTGTCATGTGATATTAAAAGATGTAATCATATAACATTATGCCAACATGTGGAGAGTATGTCATCATATTAATATAATTATCATTTCAATCATGTAGGTAACATATTGAATGCAAGCCATACAAGTGTCATGTATAGGCGGATTTAGCGATGAAGCATACAATAATGTAACCATATCTAAAATAGACTGTGCCATAAAATCACATGATATGTATCATGGCACCACTAATCAAGTATAGAATGCACAACACTCAATGTCATTCAATGTCACACAATGTCATACAATAAGGCCAAAGGCTGCATACAATGGACATGTATATGTTGTAACAAAAAATGTCAAAGGATACACTTAAAGGACATTAGGAATGTATCAAACAAGGGACATGTTCAAATGTCACACAAAATATAAGGTCAAATGAAAATGTTCAAACGTCTCTCATAACATAGGGCTAAGGACCACAAATAATAGACATGTTCAAATGTTTCATATACCAAGCACAATCTTAGAGATATTTTCAATCTATTATTGCACACATAAGGTCCAAGACTCATACACAATAATCAAGTAATGTCTAGTCTATTACTCAATAAATTAAGCATCATCTAACGAACATAGAATAAGTTAAAATTTGTCTATTATATCCATATGTATCAATGTCATATTAAAAAAAAAGTAACATATCCATGCAGCATAATGTGAAATATGAGTGATTATCAAGACACTTGTAATATATGTAGATTGATAGTGCATTTTAAGTCATAGATGGATATAACCTATTATAATGTAGCCTATAGATTTAGATGTCCTCAACATAGGCATGGCCACTGAGTAGAAGTGAGTCCAACATTGAAGAATGAATGTATAATATATATGTCATGCATCACACTAATATACCTCACAAAATGTATGTACATATACAACAAATATGATATCTACCAAATATATGATAAATAACATATGAAAATAAAATAAACTAGCATCTCATGTCACACTCAGGTTCTAATTTTTAAATTTTTAGAGAATATTTTGTATGTTTTTGTATTTTTTCAATATTTGAATTTTTTTATGTTTATATCTTTTTGTTTATTTATTTATTTTTGTAATATTTTGTTTTTTGAAAGAAACTAAGCTATTATCCCATTAATGGGGAGACCATAGTGCATGTTTGGATCAAATATGTTGAATATGATTTGTTGTAGGTGAAAAGTGCTACATAAATATGAATATGAATCTGAAAAGGCATCAGGGATAGTAACATAATTATCATGATCATTGCCCATAGAATATTGTGTTAAATGTATAACTTGAGAAGGTGAAAGATTTAGTGGAGTCTATTGTACAATAGGATAAGGTCTCATTATTTTTGTTCATTGTGGAACATGCTAAATTATCTATAAGATTGCCTTATGACGCACTATAAAAGATTTATATTTCTTTGAACCTTGAGTAATTATTTGATATGACATTTTTTATTTAGGAGGATGTACCATTTTATTTTGAATTAAATGTATAGAGAGCTTTTGTATAGGTGCAACAATTGATTTTGCACAATGCCCATAAATTTGTGTATTGGTTATCTTTGTACCATGTTCTTGAATAGATCCCATAACACACTGTGCTGGTAGTGGGGGAGGAGGAGTGACCATTGATTGTAAATGGTACTCATATTTAATACCTTGGACTTTGACCACTTGATTACAATGTATGTACTTGAGGTATTTATGATCTATTGATGGTATTACAAAGAGTTTTTATATCCAATTTCATCCTAATGATACATTAATGACCCATGTGCTTGGGAAGACTGAAAATGGAGATGCCATTGTTTCTTAACCAACTTGAAGTGGTATCATTATATTCCCAAGGGTACTTTGTTTATAACCATCGAATTCTTTGACTCCTCTTGATGTAGCTTGTAGATATTACTTTATGTATATAATATTGTGAAGGAGCACCATTGTACACTCATTTTTGCTTGAGCCATTTTCAATCATGACACTATGTATTGCTTGCTTATTGATATATGTTTTGATAAAGATTATATGCTTATCTGGATCATCATCATCAATTTAACTGTCATCAAATGTTATTTTTGGATGTTTTGTTAATGTTATCATAAATATACTGATAATTTCATCTATTATATGTCCACATGACTGAGGAGGAGGATGTGCATTGTATGTATGATGTACTTATAAATTATATGTATTATCTATTATACCATGATTTAGGAACACATTACTGAAGATTTTTTAGCTTTACATTGTCATTTTCTTATGTTTTGGCTTCTTTTGTAGGTGTTCTTAGCTCAATTGTATTATCACTAATGATATCTTGTATTTTATACCTTAGCATATAAAATTTGTTTGTAGACTCTACAATGCATATATGGTAATCACAATATGCATTACTATAAAATCCCTTACATTGAGGCTTGGTCATATCAATCCTAAATGGTAGAGATAGAGATATAAGATTGCAATCAATACATTTATGTAACAAGATATGAGAAGGTTGTGGTAACCTTTTAAATTTTCTTTTAGGTGGAGTTTCCAATTGAAGTTTGTTTTTTGGTTGTGTTATTTCATTAATTGTTACCTTTGCTTATTTTTTTCTTTTGTTAGATTTGACCTTGTAATTTGACTTGCTTTAAAACTTGATATTGGAAGTAGATGGAGCACTTGGTGCGTACTTTAGCTTGTTCAATGTTATGAGTTTGAATTTTGTTTATTTCAATGTATGGAAAATCTCATCAAAATATTTAAATTTATCGAACATTATTGATTCATGGAGTGGTGTTAACACTATTTGAGTGAATATGTCTTGTAATTCATTATCTTCCATAGAGTTTTTCATATTAGCTAGCATGGTTTTATATTGAAGAACATATTCGATAATTGGCTCATTTGAACCTTATTTGAGTTTATTAATTTTTACATAAGATAATTTTTTGCGTGCTAGGAATTCATCTATCAATGGGTTGAATGCTCTAATTGATTAAAGAGGGAGATCATAGAACCATCATAAAACATAATCTTTGAGGCTTCTTGGGAAGAGCTTGGTTAGTAATTTGTCATCATAGGAATATTCCATACATGTTGCATGGAATGAGTGAAGGTGTTTCTCAAGATCACCTTTACTTTCATAAAGTGGCATTAGGAGCTAGGAAACTTGTTGGTAATGGGTAAGAGTCTATCTTGAGTGTCAAAGGGTCGTGAAGTAGAGTATGAGAGTCCATGGAGTGAGTATATTTAGAGACACATAATATGTTAGCATGTCAGGCTATAATATTTTTCTTGAGAAAGTATGCATTAAGTGAGGTTGGAAGTGGACCTTGTGTAGTAATCAAGGGAGTTTTATATTGTGCCCTTCTAGAAATAGGCATATTCATATGTTTCAAACCAAGTGATAACCTCATAACTAAGGATGATGGTACATTTATAATTTTAGTCATTGATATAGGAAGATTAGTAATTGGAACATTCGAATGTGGAGGATTAATAATTTTGAAAGGTACCACTTTTTGTTTTTCTTGAGATGATGTAATATTAGCTTGATGTGCAGTCTTAGATGCTAAGAGTAATTGAAGCACTTTATCTACATGGTTGGGACATATTTGGATTCATTGATGAAAGTTTGACAACACTTTCACTTGTTCAAGGTTAACACCATTGAGTTCATTTGGATCAATTCTATCAAATCTTTCAATATTATATTATATAATATTGATTATCTTGATTATCATGTTCATTACTAACATTAGCTTTAGTGTGTGTATAATTTTGAAGGATTTCCTCATTATATTGATCAAAAGTATCTATAATATCCTTATTATAATAGAACAAAGGAATATGAATATGCTCTATAGGGGTTTCACTTAATCTAGCACTATGCCTTAAAGGAAAGAGGAGGTGACCTTCTTGATTGGCATGTAAAGGTGCAAAATAAAAAGTAAAAAAATGTGTAATTAGATAAAGATATATTTGCTTTGTAGGCTCTTATATATATTAATCCCGATCGTAAATAGTGAACACACTATAGAGAATTTCATAATTTTTACAACTGCACTATCCTATCTTTAGGGTACATTGAGAGTAACTTATTAAGGCTAACTACTTATTGGTGCACTACAATAATAAATAGTCGAAGGCTTCCTATGACAGAAAAAAACCTATGCATTTATAATATAGTGTTATTTAATGGCTTGAGTATTAGAGTATTACCTCTCACATCGTGTCTCAAGTAAAATTGAAGACCGCTTTGCCTATAATGACTACTCCTATGAGTTTTAAAGTTGTTGGAACATAATTTATAATAAAACAAAGAAAAAAGGCAATTGAAAACCATTGACAAGCAAAAACATTTGTGCAAGGAAATAGCAATTTTGAAACCCCGAGGTGAAAGATAAAATATCTTCAATGTTTGGAAAATCAAAAATTTAGTTGAAACCCTAGAACAAAAATCCACAAAGAAAAAAATATTTGAAAAAAAATGTATGGGATCACCAATATGTTTTATCATATTTTTTGATAAAACACATATATTGTATTTTTTAACTATAGGTGTAAAATTATAGAATATCTAAATGTTAAAAATGTACAATAATCAACAATTATGGTTTTAACAAATTTTAAATATGGAAAACAATTATTTCAAGAAAGCACTAGAAAGAAAACAAATCGACTCAAAATAGGATTTTTATTGACTCTTTCAGATGTCTGAGTGTGAGGATCAATGATGGAGTTGATTGTAAGTGATAATTATTAAGAATAGAATCATTTATTACTTTTGGACAGGTCTATTGTAAGGGGATTTCAATGTAGGTTACTCATGTCCATTGATCACTAACTTATCCCATTTGATTGATGACTCCAAGACCAGGAGAGGAAGTTAGAAATTACATCATGAACATAACATTTTACACAACATAAAATCATTATCATGTTGGATGATATTTAAAAAAAATGTGATAGCTTATAAAGATTTCACAGGTGGTTATGAGAACCAACCAACCAATAAACCAACTCTTTATTTAAAAACATAAAACTAACAAAACAAATAAACTAAACATAACTATGGATCATATATGACCCAAAAAACTCTCCTTGATCTAAAATGGTATGGAAGATGAAATAACTAGAAAAATGACTCTAAATCCATCAAAGTATTTATTTCACCTGTAACTAGCATGTTGTACATATTAGTATTTGTTAGAATTAGCTACAGGATCTAATGAATGTAATAGAAAACATAAATAAGAGATAAAATAGTAATAATAATAAATAATAATTGTATATTTGAGATAATAACAAAAATGAATAAATAACTCAAATATGATGAATTACTCTGATAATTCAATATTAATCTGATGTAGAACACACAAATAGCCATTGCTTATATAGAGCAAGGTGTGCATGATAAAGATCGGGAAACTCACACAACACATGTAGTTCAATGATATCTAACTACAAGAATAGTGGAGTGCAACTCCACACTAACAAGATAGGTTTCTAACTTGTGTAAATGATCAACACAAGTTGAATACTAGTTAAGCAATCTTATCCTATCTTAATCTGAATAGTGGAGTGGAACTCCACTGTAACAAGATAGGTGTCCAAGTTGACTACTAATTAAGCAAGCTTATCCTATCTGGTGAAAATTATTAGTAAACATAATAAATTAATTATAATAAGTAATTAGTGAACCAAAATATATAATAAATACAAGTAAATGCAATATAACAAATAAATGTACCAATACCCCTCATAAGCGAAGCTTAGGTAGGGCTATACAAATAAGAGTCTTGATAATATGTAGCCATATTAGGTACTCTATACAAATAGATGAGGAAAGGAGAAAATACAAAGGAAAAAAACTCTTCAAAATGAAAGTCTAAGAGACCTCCCATTGAAGAACTAATGTCCCCTAAAGAACTAATGTCCTACACCCCCAAAAGAGATCGCAAGTGAAGATACTTACTCTCAGTGAAAGGTTTAGTGAAAATATCTACAATCTGCTCCTCCGTAGGACAATATTGTAGATCAATGATCTCCACCTAAATCAGTTCCTTGATAAACTGCATATGGATCTCTATGTGTTTAGTTATCTAATGATGAACTAGATTCTTCAAGATCTAGATAGTGCTCTGGATAGATGATTGATGGCTTCTAAAATGGAACACCAAGCTCAGTGAGAATATTCTAAAGCTAAATAGCCTCAATAGTGGCATTAACAGTGCCATGATACTCAACCTCTGTAGATGAAAGAGCAATAGCATTTTTCTTCTTGCTCTACCAACAAATGGGGCCAGATCTGAAGTGAAAGCTATAACTAGAAGTGGACTTATGATCATCATAATTGCTAGTCCAATCAGAATCGATGTATCCCACTAAGTCTGAACCTATACCTACTGTATAGTGAATCCCATATCTGATAGTGACCTGAATATAGCTCAAAATGCACTTGGTGGATCTCTAATGAAGCTCATGTGGTGTTTGTATAAAGCATGAAACCATGCCAATTACATATGAAATATCAGGCCGTGTATGAGTCAGATAGATGAGGCTGCCTACAAGTTGATGATATAATGTGGCATCAACCAAGGGAGTGGAAAAATGAACCTCAAGTCTAACTCCAGATAAGAAAGGAGTCAGTGCAAGCCTATAATCAACCATGTGAAATCGAGCTAACAAGTCCATGACATACTTGGGCTGTGAAAGTGTAATCCTAGAAAAAGACTGTGCTATTTGAATTCTAATAAAATAGTGCAATAGACCCATGTCTATGATAGAAAACCTATCATGAAGTGCAGTCTTAACATTATTGATGAAGGATGTTGTGCTCCCTATAATAATGAGATCATCAACATAGAGAACTAAATACAATAGTGAATCCTCCTATCGTAGAACGTAGATGTTTGGATCTGAGTGACATCTCGAGAATCCAATTGAGAGAAGAAATGTGTCCCTCTTGGAATACCAAGCCCTGGGGGCTTATTTTAAACCATAAAGAGACTTCTACAAGTTATACACTAATGAAGAATCCTAAACAAACCCCTATGGCTGCTCTATATATATCTCCTCATGAAGATCCCCATGAAGAAATGTGCTCTTCACATCCATCTGATAGACAACCCAACCATGAGCTACACTAATAGCTAGTATCAAGCGAATGGAATTCATCTTAACAATAGGTGCAAATGTTTTTGTATAGTCAATGCCTTCCACTTCAGAAAAACCTTTGGACACTAAGCATGCGTTATACTTATCCATATTTCTATCCACTGCAAACTTAGTCTAATATATCCACCTACATCATACTAATTTTTTTCCCTTAGGAAGAGGAACAAGATCTCAAGTGTTTTTCCTAATCAATGAGTCATACTCTTCTTCCATTGTTGAATCCCACTCAACTGTCCCTATGGCTTCTTAAAAAGATTATGGATCGAAAGCTATGGAAATGTAGGAATGTGGAAGATCATGTTATGACCGTGTTCTCCTTATATCTGATGGATCCCTAACAAGAGGGTCTGCATCCACCAAAGTCTATCTAGCCCATAAAGGCATCAATGGGAGAGCATCTGGAGGAGAAGGAGGAACATGACCTGCTAACCCTATTGGGGAGGTATTAACTCATCATCTATATGAGTATAAGATGTAGGAGTATCATCGTCACCTGCTATCTGATTCTTCTAAGGAAGAATAATGAGAAATGTTAGAAGACAAGTCTAAAAAACTTTCTTCAAAGTAAACACTTCTCGCTATAATAAGCTCATGTGAATCTAGATCAATGAATTGATATCTCTTAACACCATCAAGATATTCCACAAATATGCAAGTTTAGCTTTATTGTTCTAAAGAAAGAGGCTTATTTAAAGGTATGTGAGCCCATGTTGGACTACTGAAGATTCTAAAATGATGCACATTTGTCTTCTTATTACACCAAGCTTCAAGAGATGTTATCCCCTTTAAAGCTTTGTGAAGAACTCTATTTTATATATATGCAACATAATTAATCGCTTTTACCTAGTACTCAGGTACTAATGATTTTGCATGAATCATACAACTTGCCATCTCTTTTAATAATTTATTCTTCCTCTCTACTACACCATTTCGCTAAGGTGTGTATGCAACTCAATACTGAAGATCAATTCCTTCAAGAGCACATAATTGTTCAAACTTGTTGTTCACATATTCCTTCCCATTATATGTGTGGAAGATCTTGACATACTTCCTAGATTATTTCTCTGCTAGAGATTTAACTCTAAAAATCTATCAAATATTTCACTCTTGAGTTTCAAAAAATAAACCCAAGTATATCTAGAATAGTCATCAATAAATGTGAGAACATAGTGGGTTTTACTAAAATACAAAGTAGGTAATGGACCCACTAAATCACTATGAACAATTTTGAGGACTTGTGTAGCCCTTCAAGCCTTCCCTTTATCAAACCTATCCTCTGAATATTTGCCTAAGGCATAACCATGACATACACCCCCTAAAAACTAAATATGTGGAAGTCTTGTAACTATCTCTTGCTGACTAAGCTACTATAAATAGTGGTAGTTCAGATGACAAAATCATTCATGCCATAGCTTGCTCACTGAATCAGTGTGTGAGAGAAAAGCTGTAGAGGAAGACTGAGGCACAAAGTGGAAGAATGAATAAAACTGAGTATTATTATTGACTTTTTCCATTACAACTAAAGCATTATCCTCCAATTTTTTGATTGATATAGAATCGGGTGTGAACTCAAATTTCCTACTAGTATCAAAGTGAGTGATTTGGTAGAAAGAAAGAAGGTTAGTTGATAACTCTGGCACACAAAGGACATCCTTAAATATACCACTATCAATATCAATTGTACCTTTTCTTATAACATCTACCTTAAAATCATCACCTATGAGAATATGATGCAAGAAACTTAGTTCTAATCTACGAAATTATTCTTGATTAGAACCCATATGGTGTAAAGCACCTTAGTCAATTACCCATGACTTGGGAGAATTTGCCATTGTAGCTAGTGTTGTAGCTTTCCCTTTCCCTGAATTTTTAGGAGTGGAAGAATCCTTTGAAGAGGATTGATTGATGATATTCTTTTCGAGAAGACCCTTAAGGTCATCAATTTCTTTCTTCCAGTAATCTTATTCACTATGAATCTTTTATTTGCAATAAGGGCAAGGAGTGCCAGTCTTTTTTATGAATCCCCTTTTTTATTAGTGGATTTATAATCTCCTTGTGAGGAAGATTATTGCCCTTTATTATTATCTATCTGTGACTTATTCTAATTATTTTGCTTCTTTTTACTTGAACCTGTATTTGATGTCGATGTTGAAACTTGCTTATGCTGAGGTTGACTTGAAACTAGAGATTGAGTTTTGGATGACTTAATTAGAACCATAGATATTAAATTTTCTTCTTCAACCATTAGAATCTTAGAGAATACCTCAAAGGTGGGCATTTAATATGATGTGCCCAATGTGAGACTATGACTCTGAAAGCTAGAGATAAAAGATGAGTATTCAGGACCTAATTTGTGTAAGGCACTGAAAATCAATTGAATATATTTTAAATCAAATTTACATTTATTATTGAGTTTTGGAGCTAAAAGCTTTACCAAATGAGCAAATGCAGAGGTTGTTGGAGTTACACAGTCGCCAACATCGGTCAGGATCGACCGACATCGGTCAGGGATCGACTATAAGCTGCCGACGTCAGTTGTGGATCGATCGACATCGGTCATATGTAGACAGACAGAGACCAACGTCGGTCACCTGTGCGTTCCAAAAGTCTATTTTTGAGGAAGAACAGATTGTTTGCATGTAAAAGAGTAACTATTAGTCTTGAGTCTGTGTTTCTATTTTTGGTAGGATAGATTTGAACCTTTGATTAAGAGGTGCATCTAACGGTGGAGAATGCATAGCTCATAAATCCTAGTTCTATATAATAGGGTTAGATCCTCATAGCATTGTAAGCTTGTAAGATGTGACAGGGGTAGACAATTCAAAGATTGAATTGGTTGTAATTGAGAGAGAGAGAACTCTTGAGGGAAAGAGATCTGTACATCTGAGAGGTGTGAGAAGAAAAGAGATTTCTTCATTGTATTTCATTCTGGAAGAGTTTAATACAAAATTGGTTGTTTCTTGTATCTCCATATTCTTTGTTATTTCTGATTTCTAGTTACTTATTATTTTTGGTTTAATTTCGTGTTTAGTTGCTTATACAAAAGTAATCAATTGTACTATGTAAGATCCTAACAAGTGGTATCAGAGCGTGTTAGTGTTTGTTGATTACAAAATTCACTCACAGGAGTTTCTGATTGAGTGGGAGTAAAGCAATGGCAGAAGAAAGTAAACTAAGAATAGAGAAATTCAATGGCAAGAATTATCAATTATGGAGGATGCAGATAGAAGATTATCTGTATCAAAAAGATCTGTACTTACCATTGGGTGGGGTTTCAAAAAAGCCCACATATATGCAAGATGAAGAATGAAATGTTCTTGATAGAAAGGCTCTTGGATCTATAAGGTTGAGCCTGGCATCTTCTGTGATTTCCAACTTATCACAAGCAAAGACAATGGTAGAGTTAATGGATACTTTGGCAAATTTATATGAAAAGCCCTCAGCTTCGAATAAGGTATATCTTATGAAGCAATTATTTAATTTGCAAATGCAGGAAGGTGGATCTGTATCTAGTCATCTTAATGATTTCCATGCAATAGTAAATCAGTTAAATTCAGTCAAAATAGTTTTTGATGATGAAATTAAGGCTCTCTTAATCTTATGCTCTTTACCTGAAAGTTGGCATAGTTTGGTAATGGCAGTTAGTAATACTGCATCTGCTTCAAATATCTTGAAAGTTGATGATGTTGTTAGTGTAATCTTGAATGAAGAAATTCACAGGAAAAGCATAGAAAAAACATCAGGTAATGCTTTAAGTATTGAAAGCAGGGGAAGGCAAAGAGAGAAGGGTAAGCAAGGGAGATCAAGATCAAAGTCAAAGATGAGAAGTAGATCCAAATCTAGAAATGGAAGAAGAATAACCTGCTGGAATTGTGGAAAGAAAGGGCATGCAAAGAAAGATTGCTAGTTGAAAGTTAAAGAAGAAAATCAGCATGAAGGTAATGAAGAAACAAAAGTTGCAGGTATTGTTGCACATGATGCTCTTACACTTTCTTTGGATAATAAAGTAAAATCTTGGGTTTTAGATTCTGGTGCTTCTTTCCATGCAACCCTAAATATAGAATTTTTTAATGATTATGTCCATGGAGATTTTGGAAAAGTTTATTTAGGGGATGATGAGCCTTGTCAAATTGTTGGCAAAGGAAAAGTGCAGCTAAAATTGCAGAATGGTAACACATGGGTGTTGAAGGATGTCATGCATGTACCCATCCTGAAATGAAATTTGATTTCTGTAGAAAAGTTGGGTGATGAGGGTTGCACAATAAATCTCACAGCTGAATATTGGAAAGTTTCCAAGGGTGCACTTGTATTAGCTAGAGGTAAGAGAGTAGGTACACTTTATCTATCTACTTGTATTACTGATAATTCTCCTTCTATTTTATCTACTTCAGATGTAGATGCAAAGTTGTGGCACTGTAGGCTTGGCCACATGAGTGAGAAGGGAATGAATGTTCTTAAGTCAAAACGTAAGCTTTCAAATTTGAAAAGCATAGATCTAGATTTTTGTGAACATTGTATTTTTGGAAAACAGAAGAAAGTGAGGTTTCTCAAAATTAGGTCAACAAAGAAGAAGGACAAGTTGGAGCTTGTTCACACAGACGTGTGGGGACCAGCTCAGGTAGCTTCTATTGGAGTATCATGGTATTATGTTTCTTTCATTGATGATGCTACAAGAAAGGTATGGGTTTATTGCATAAAGAGAAAATCTAATGTTTTTGACACATTTAAGAAATGGAAAGCTTTAGTTGAGAATGAAACATGTTTGAGATTGAAGTGCCTTAGATCTGACAATGGTGGTGAGTACTATAGCAATAAATTCAACAGTTACTGTTCTATGAATGGAATACATAGGGAAAGGATGGTTCCAAGGACACCTCAGCAAAATGAAGTTGCTGAAAGGATGAATAGAGAAATAATGGAGCGTGCACAGAGTATGAGGTTGCATGCTGGTTTGCCCTTACAGTTTTGGGCAGAAGCTGTAGATACTGCGATTTACCTGATTAACAAAGGACCTTTTACTGCACTAGATGGTGGAATTCTAGAAGAGGCTTGGACAGGTAAAAAGGTAGATCTTTCACATCTCAGAGTTTTTGGTTTTGAAGCATTTGTGCATATTGATAAAAAAAAATAGAAAGAAGTTGGATGCTAAATCTATGCGGTGCACTTTCATTGGTTATGATTCTGGAGATTTCAGATTCTGATTGTGGAATTTAGAAACTAACAAAATTATTAGAAGCCATGATATAGTTTTCAATGAGAAGGTGATGTACAGTGATCAGCTCAAGAGGTTGAATAATTCTGAGCAAGGCAATGTTGATTTGGACAAGGTTATGATCCAAAATGAGCTTGCGGGTAAAAATAATCACACACAAAAAAATACAGACACTGACGTTGATCAGGCAGGAATCGACGTTGATCAGATAGAAATTGACGTCGATCAGGGGGAAATCGACGTTGGTCATGTGGAATCGACGTTGGTCAGGTGCAGACCGTCATCAACAAGAGATGACCGAGATTGATCACTGTCAGAAAGAAAATTGGGTGGACAATAAGCTATAAATGAGTCTCAAATGCCCATAAAGAGGTCTGAAAGGGTAAGTAAACCTCCAATTCGTTATTCCCCTTCATTATACTACTTGTTGCTCACTGATGGTGGAGAACCAAAAAGTTTTGATGAGGCAATGCAGGTAGAATCCAGGAAATAGTGGGAGCATGGCATGAATGAGGAAATTGATTCCTTGAAAAAGAACCAAATGTGGAATTTGGTTGAGTTGCCAGCTGGAAAGAAAGCACTAAAAAACAAATGGATATACAAGTTAAAAGGAGAGAATGGAAAAATGAGACATAAGGCCAGGTTGGTAGTAAAGGGATTTGCATAGAAACCAGGCATTGATTTTGGTGAAATTTTTTCTCCTGTAGTAAAGATGACTTCTATTCGGACTGTATTGTCTTTAGTTGCTATTGAAGATTTGCATCTTGAGCAGCTTGATGTTAAGACATTGTTTCTTCATGGAGATTTGGATGAAGAGATATATATGGATTAGCTAGAAGGTTTTGAGGTCAAAGGTAAGGAGAAACTTGTGTGCAAATTGAAGTAAAACTTATATGGTCTTAAGCAAGCTCCAAGACAATGGTATTTGAGGTTTGACAGGTTTATGACAGAGCATGGCTTTAGTAGATGTCAATCTGACCATTATGTTTATTTTAATAGATTGAATAATGGTAGTTATATTATCTTATTACTGTATGTAGATGATATGCTTGTTGCAGGTTCACACATGTAAGAAATTAATGAGCTTAAGGTAAAATTAGCTCACACATTTGTCATGAAGGATTTAGGAGCAGCAAAGAAAATCCTTGGCATGAGTATTAAGAGAGATAGGAAAAATCACAGTTTGATTTTGTCTCAAGAGGATTATGTGAACAAGGTGTTGGAGAGGTTCAATATGCAGGATGCAAAATTGGTAAGCACACCTATGGCTAGACACTTCAAGTTGAGCAAAGAACAGTGTCTTAAATCACATGATGAGGTTGAGTACATGAGTAGAGTTCCATATGCTTTAGCAGTTGGGAGCTTGATGTATGCAATGGTATGTACTAGACTTGATATTGCCCAAGCAGTGGGAGAGTTTATGGCCAATCCAAGAAAGGAACACTGAAAAGTAGTTTAGTAGATTCTCAGATATCTGAGAGGGACCAACAGTAGGCATTTATCCTATGGAGGGTCAAACACTTCTCTACATGGGTATGTAGATTCGGATATGGCAGGTGACTTGGATGGCAGGAGAAGCACCATAGGATATGTGTTCACTATTGGTGGAATGGCGGTTAGCTAGATTTCAAAGTTGCAGAAGGTTGTTGCCTTGTCTACTCCAGAGGTAGAATACATTACAGTCACAGAGGCTAGCAAGGAAATGATTTGGATGACTCGGTTCATGGAAGAGTTGGGAAATGAGCAAAAGAGTTTTAGATTGTACAGTGATAGTCAAAGTGCAATTTATTTGGCAAAGAATTCAGCCTTTCATTCAAGAACCAAACATATACAGCTTAGGTACCACTTCATTAGACATGTATTGGAGGATGGTGAGTTGAAGCTGGAAAAGATCCATATGGATAAGAACCCTGCTGATATGTTAACAAAGCCGGTAACAAAGAAGAAGTTGAATCTTCATTCAACTTTTGTTGGTCTTCATTATTGAACTTGAAGATGGAGAAACAAGCTAGAGGATGTTGCTGTATAGGTACAGGTGCAACTGTTTATCTCTAAGTGGGAGATTATTGAGTTGTGGAGCTAAAATCTTTACCAGATGAGCAAATGTAGAGGTTGCTGGAGTTACACAATCACCGACATCAGTCAGGATCGACCGACATCGGTCAGGATCGACCGACATCGGTCAAGGATCGACTGGAAGCTGCCGACATCGGTTGTGGATCAGCTGACATCGGTCATATGCAGACAGACAGAGACCGACATCGGTCACTTGTGCATTCTAGAAGTCTATTTTTGAGGAAGAATAGATTGTTTGCATGTAAAAGAGTAACTATTAGTCTTGAGTTCGCGTTTTTATTTTTGGCAGGATAGATTTGAACCTTTGATTAAGAGGTGCATCTAATGGTGGAGAATGCATAGCTCATGAATCCTAGTTCTATATAATAGGGTTAGATCCTCATAGCATTGTAAGCTTGTAAGATGTGACAGGGGTAGACAATTCAAGGATTGAATTGGTTGTAATTGAGAGAGAGAGAACTCTAGAGGGAAAGAGATCTGTACATCTGAGAGGTGTGAGAAGAAAAGAGATTTCTTCATTGTATTTTCTTCTGGAAGAGTTTAATACAAGATTGGTTGTTTTTTGTATCTCCATATTCTTTGTCGTTTCTGATTTCTAGTTACTTATTATTTCTGGTTTAATTCCGTGTTTAGTTGCTTATACAAAAGTAATCAATTGTACTCTGTAAGATCCTAACATTTATAAAGTTGTGCTTTAAGATCTATGACTTTAGTGATGTAGTCTTGTATTGTAGCGTAATTTTTAGGATCCAAACTAATGAGTTCATTGTCAATTTGGTAACCACAAACCTCATATATTTATCCAAAAAATGATGCTAATTTATCCCAAGCCTCTTTTGGAGTTGTATATTTGTCAAGATGGAAATTCAAATCTAAAGACATGTAAGACGAAATGTATCCAATTACCTTAGTAGTTTTAAAAAAAAAAGTGGTGTAACTCTTTTGCATTAGTAGGTAGAGTAAGAAGAGTTGTTATGTAAAACGTATATCCTAACATTATTAATGCATTCCAAGCATTTTGTTTCCATGTGTTGTAGTTATATGCTGTTAATAGTGGAACTTAGGTTTCTCCATGATGCCTTTGGAAATAAATTGACACAAAACATAAATCAAAGTACAAAATACACCAAATCGACTTAGTTTTATCTCATCTAGCAAGTATTTGTTGACACTTTATAATTGAGTGCAATTACAAGGCTGAATTATAATTTTTCTAGTTTACAAAAAAGTCAATTAGGCCCTCTAGTCTAAAAGTACAACAAATATGCACTTTATTACAAAAATTTCTACACCAATGTGTTTTGCTCAAAAAAATATTAACTTTAAAAAAAATAGGACCTCAATACGAGGTCATATGTGAAAGTTATGAGCCTCTGAAGTTGTAAAAATAAGGACAGATAAGAGCTACTGTAGAAAAATCTAAATTCTAAAAAAATATAGATAAATCTGGGAAAAACTAAAATATAGTAGTGAAGAGCATGAAATTTTAAGCTATTTCAAAAACAATTGCTCAAAAATACCTCCTAGTGTTCAAATGGTGGGCTCTCGAAGTTGCCCTTTCAAATTTGCATGTTGATCCGTGAAGCTTACCAAATTTTTTTTTGATCTGCACAGTCCGTATGGTCCGTACAATCATACCTTGGAGCAAAAAAAAATTGTCTTATGGATGATTGTGTCCAAATTGGACAAATTTTATATGGATCTATAGGTTTTGATGCCTTTCGAATCAACCATGGGGTCCATTTTGCTCAGAAACGCTTCAATTTTTAGGTACCCACCTAATTTGGGTGTGGTGATTTTAGATCAAACCCTTGTTAATTTCACCTTTTATGCCCAATTTAAACAAAATGGTAGATGATTTTGACTATCTCAGGCACTCTAAACTCAATGGTGAGCTCATATATTCTCCACAAAGCTCTAAGTTGTCCCTGTATATAAAATCAAAAAATTGATCCTATATCTAGATATTTTTTATCTTGAATATTTAGAAATCAACATATTCAAGATAGCTCTGGTACATGTTAGAATTAACTACAAGATCTAATAAATCTAACAGAAATCATAAATAAGAGATAAAACAACAACAACAACAACAACAATAATAATAATAATATATTTGAGATAATAACATAAATGAATAAATAACTCAAATATGGTGAATTAATCTAATAATTTACTATTAATTTGATGTAGAATACACAAATAGCGATTACTTATATAAAGCAAGACATGTATGATAAAGATCAGAGAAGTCACACAACACATGTAGTTCAAATGATATCTAACTACAAGAATAGTGGAGTGCAACTCTATACTAACTATTGACCATTTTTTGCCCAACAGGCCAAAATCGGTCCCCCCTTTTTTTAATGTTGTTCTGAGCCAGTACTTTTGATTTTGCATGAATTTGGCAATTTCTACGGACTCTGTAGAATTTCTACGGACTTCTACGAACTCTGCAGGTGTAATCTTTTGGTAGTTGAAGAACCAATCAAAGAGTGCAAGGTTTTACAAATCTTCTTCGGACTCTTGTCTGAAGAAATTCACAAGGAAAGTTGGCATCTTTGAACCGTTGAACCATTGAACCAGTTCAATGCTTCGGTTCAATGCTTAGGTTCAACGCTTCGGTTCAACTGCAAAGTTCATCGACTCGGTTCAAAGGCTTGGTTCAATTCAGTTGGTTCAACGCTTCGGCAAAGTTCAATGCTTGGTTCAATCGGGAAAGTTCATCACTTTGGTTCAAAGCTAAGTTCATTGGCAAGGTTCAACGCTTCGGTTCAGTTCAACGGCTTTTGGTTCAATCAAAGGGTTCAACACTCGGTTCAACGACCGCTTGAACCGTTGAACCGGTTCAATCAATTGGTTCAACGGTTGGTTCAAGGGAGCAGTTCAATCAAAGGTACAAGCCTCCCAAAGGACAAAGTGCCCTTGCGAAGGGCAGTTCTGGGTTCAAGAGCCCTTGCAGAGGGCAGAGAGCACTTCAAAGAAGCCACAAAGAAAACTGTGAAGGTAAGATCTTTCAAAATTTTGTTAAGGCAAGGAAAGGAATTCTTTCAGACTTTTTGTCTGAAGGAATTCCTTCAGACAAAAAGTCCAAAGAAATTCAAGGAGACTGCGAGCCAAAAGCTCGAAAGGAAATTTTTGAAGGCAAATTCAAAAGGCAATTATTGCAGACTTATTGTCTGTAGAAAAAACTAGTAGAAAAAGCCCACACAAAAGGCCGAATTAGGGGAAAAGGCCCGAAGGAATTTTCCAAGGATGGTGATGTCCTGGAAGCTATCAACTTCAAGAAGACAGATTAGCCATTATTTTTTTAAGTGATGATAGGTGCACAGACGTCAAATTTAAGACGTTGAAATAGTTGTTTGTTTTTAAATTGCTTGGGCGCCAACCATGAAAGGAGCCCAAGGAACGCAACAACCTACTAGGAGATAGCCCTCGAGGGTTGAAGGAGTAGAAGGAGACAAAGCAAGGAAGAAGACAAGGTGCAGGAAAAGACAAAGCAGTCTAAGTGGCGAGGAGAGGCGAGTTATTGCTAGATGGTCATCAAACAGCACAAATAGTGAGTGATGCAGCCTGCTTTCTCCATTTGGCATTTATGAGGGGATAAATCACAGTCTGTTTGCAGGAAAAGAGCAGTATGCCTACAGAAAAGAGGTGCGGCCATGTTTTCTTATTAATGTTGAGATGCCAAAGTCAAAGTAGGAACCGATAATCAAACGGCTCCCTTTTCCCAAGGCTTAGAGCGCACATGGGCCACTTGAAAAAAGAGTGCCAAAGTCTTTCCCAGAAGCACCAAGTTCTCTTCTCCTTTTTCTATATATTGTAAAAATTCTCATTTGAGAAGGATCCAATCTCTCAGCCTTAAGACAAAACTTTGCCCAAAAATCTCTCGGGCTTGTAAGGCAAAACTCTGCCAGATTTTACCTTGAATCAAGACTTAGCATTTTTACCTCCATCTGGACTTGCACTCAAGCACATGTCTATGTTTTCTTTTTGTGTTAAGTCATTTCCTTTTATGCTTCTCACAGATCGATTCCAACATGTCTAGCACAGTGTGATTTTCTTTTCTATAGGTCTGCCAGAAGTGTCTACAGCAAGAATATAGGCGCATGTGAATAGGCTGTCAAAGTGTGTCTCAAAACACCTTTGATAGTTCCTTCCTCCATGTATCTCCACAGACCCCTGACTCACTGACATAGAAGAGTTTTCCCACATCAAATGAAGTGTATGGGCACTTCTTCTTGGTGAAAAGTGTATGTTTCAGGCCTGAGTGGATCAAACTTTTCTGGTGTATCACCTTTTCATTTTTTTTAGGTTTAGGTTCTATTTCAACATCTCTCTCTCCCTTTTCAACCCCCCCTTTTTTACATTTTTTTGTTAGCAGTAGGAGAAACCAGGGCCTAAAGGATACATCAGAGGGAGCTAGCCCTTATCTAGAGACTCTCCCTTCCAGCTTTGCTGGTCCCACAGGTGAGAGGGGAGTTTCCATTATTGCATGTGGAAGGGCGGGAGCTAGGCGTCCTGCCTCAGGTGCAATCCACTACATCAACATTTTTTGGCATGCCCGGTGGGACCAACTAGGACAAGTTGTGTCCACAGAGTTAAAGAATTTTTGGTGTGTTCTTCAACCAGCCTGCCTTTGGAGGCTTTTGCATCAACATCAATGGCAACTCTGAGTTGAATCAGCTGGTTAAGCAGCTTGGTGCCATCAAGAAAATATCATTTTTTTGTATGTATAATTCCTTCGCACAAAATCATGGACCTTGTATTCCTTCATATGACTTCGATCAGACTCAAATTTTTTATGGAAGCCCCTCAACCAGCTCTCCTAGTTGCCCTTCAACGATAAGGGAGGTGGTGCTAGAGTTTGAGAAGCAGGTAATGGAGATAGACAGACTAGATGATCAATATGAATATCAGCAGGAGCTGATGTATAAAGAGGAATGTTTGTTCAGGCAAGCTCAGGGCTTACAATCCATGGAGGAGGAGGTAGTAAAATGGAGGAATCCATTCATTCAAGGTAGTCAGCCTTGCACGCCCCCTCCTATTCTAAATAAAACCCCCTCTTATACACCAAATCCTTTCTATCAGATAGCACTTGCTCATTTTAGCTCATCTGATCTGTCAATCAACCCTACTCTTGACCTCATACACCTAGCCTTCAAGCATCAAAGGGAATTGTAACAACCTCCTGTGGAGATGAACCTTCTAAATTCTTTAGATCATGAATCTTCCTTTGGGGGGAACATTATGAACCATCACATCTATCTCAAAACTGCTCCTCATGATAATACTAGTGACCTCCAAGAAAGGTGCTTCCAAGAGGATATAGCCAGAAGAATTACAGAGTTAGAATCCAGAGAGAGATTCCTCAGCCAAGGTGTGATGGATGGTTTAGACCCAACGGCACATTCCATGTCTGAACACACCCCATATACACACCTCCAAAAGAGCTATCAGGCCACACCTGATATTGATGAAGTGCTGACCAAATGGAAGGAGGAGAATCATTTGATTCTAGTTCAAGGACTGCCTCCCCTTCCACACAGTTTTTTCACTTCACCCCTTCTCAAGGAGGAACCTATTTTGCAGGAGGCCAGTGAGGAAGAAAAGATCCAATCTACAGTTCTCCAAGAGGCTATCATGAGTGAAAATGAAGAAGAAATCCTCATCGATGTTTCTTTTGAAGACACCATCAGCAATGGGGAAGACTCAGGTCACACATACATGCGGATGTTCCAATAGTATGAGGAGGAACATAAGCATGGTGAGCTCTCTTCCTGCTTGTTTGATGAAATTCATTGTTGCTTTGATGAGGAAGATGACCATGCCATGGAGCTAGAGTTGGAGGAGGATCAGGAGGATGCCTTTGAACATCTAGAGACCCTAATCTTTGAGGAGGAAAAAGAGAGGTCTGTCTACCTTGAGGAAAGCCTTGAAGAAGAAAGCTTTGAACAAAGAGGTGATGTTCTGTGGGATGAGCAATTAGTTTGTGATTCCATCTCAGACATCACAATAGTCACCCTCCTTCAAGAAAGCCAAGAGGAAGTAGAAGTTGAGTTTGACAGGATCTCCAATGAAGCAGAAGGAAATGGGTCAAACCATGATGCACTGCAAGGGAGCTATACATATCAAAGGGCTTATGGTGATGAGCCAACAACCATTGATTTCTTGGTGAAATGCATCAGCATGAAGGACCAACATTCAACAAGCTTCCAAGAACAAGAAAAGTACATATATGTTGGAAGCATGTTTAAATCTGATCCACTCAGATGCAAGCCAATCCAGGTGACAGGCAAGAGGAGCAGGTCACCAAATATCCTTTTCATTCAACCACTTGTTTGGCACCATAATTCTTCTTGCCAGGAAGGGGACTTAAGAAGTTTTCCCTTTGATCCAGGAGGGAGGCAAATATATTTGGTTAGCTGTATATAGTAGTTTGCTTTCAGTTTCTTTTCCTAATTTCCCTAAGTGCAGTTTGCACAAGTAGTGTTTTTAGCCTTGTGTGTGTTTTCCTTTGTGTGTGGGGTAAAAGGATTCATGTTTGATTCTAGGATCCCTCGAGGCAGTGGCTAACTCTTTCAGAGCTGCATCTGACTCCGTGCCCAATGGACTAAAAGGCAACTAGTCTCTAAGCATAGCAAGCATGCTTCCCCTGGGAGTCGCCAATTTGTTGACCATTTTTTGCCCAACAGACCAAAATCAGTCCCCCCCTTTTTTTATGCTATTCTGAGCTAGTATTTTTGATTTTGCATGAATTTGGTGATTTCTACAGACTCTGCAGAATTTCTACAGACTTCACAGGGACTTCTACAAACTTTGTAGGTGTAATCTTTCGGCAGTTGAAGAACCAGTCAAAGAGTGTAAGGTTCTACAAAGCTTCTTCAGACTCTTGTCTAAAGAAATTCACAAGGAAAGTTGGCATCTTTGAACCGTTGAACCATTGAATCGGTTCAATGCTTTGGTTTAATGCCTTGGTTCAACGCTTAGGTTCAATGCTTCGATTCAACTACAAAGTTCATCGACTTGGTTCAATTCAGTTGGTTCAATGCTTCGGCAAAGTTCAACGCTTGGTTCAATTAGAAAAGTTCATCACTTTGGTTCAAAGCTAAGTTCATCAGCAAGGTTCAACGCTTCAGTTCAGTTCAAATAGTTCAATGACTTTTGGTTCAATTAAAGGGTTCAACACTCGATTCAATACCTTGGTTCAATGACTGCTTGAACCATTGAACTGGTTCAATCAATTGGTTCAACGGTTAGTTTAAGGGAGCAGTTCAATCAAAGGTTCAAGCCTCTTGAAGGAAAAAGTGCCCTTACGGAGGGCATTTTTGGGTTTAAGAGCCCTTGCGGAGGGTAGAGAGCACTTCAAAGAAGCCACAAAGAAAACCGCGAAGGTAAGATCTTTCAGAATTTTGTTAAGGCAAGGAAATGAATTCTTTCAGACTTTTTGTCTGAAGGAATTCCTTCAGACAAAAATTTTGAAGAAATTTGGGGAGACTACAAGCCAAAAGCCTGAAAGGAAAGTTTTGAAGGCAAAGTCACAAGGCAATTCTTGCAGACTTATTATTCACAGAAAAAACCCATAGAAAAGCCCGCACAAAAGGCCGAATTAGGGGAAAAGGCCCGAAGGAATTTTCCAAAGACGGTGACGTCCTAGAAGCCATCAAATTCAAGAAGATAGATTAGCCGTTATTTTTTAAGCAATGATGGGTGCGCGTATGTCAAATTTAAGATGGTGAAATAGCCATTTGTTTTTAAATTGCTTGGGCGCCAACCATGAAAGAAGCCCAAGGAACGCAGCAACCTGCCAAGAGATAGCCCCCGAGGGCTGAAGGAGTAGAAGGAGACAAAGCAAGGAAGAAGACAAGGTGCAGGAAAAGACAAAGTAGTCCAAGTGGTGAGGAGAGGCGAGTTATTGCTAGATGGTCATCAAATGATGCAAATAGTGAGCAACGTGGCCTACTTTCTCCATTTGGCATTTATGAGGGGACAAACCACAATTTGTTTGCAAGAAAAGAGCAGTCTATCTGTAGAAAAGAGGCATGGCCATGTTTTCTTATTAATGTTGGGATGCCAAAGTCAAAGCAGGAACCGACAATCAAATGGCTCCCTTTTCCCAAGGCTCAGAGTGCACATGGGCCACTTGAAAAAAGAGCGCCAAAGTATTTCCTAGAAGCGCCAAGTTCTCTTCCCCTTTTTCTATATATTGTAAAAATTCTCATTTGAGAAGGATCCAATCTCTCAGCCTTAAGGCAAAACTCTACCCAAAAATCTCTCAGGCTTGTAAGGCAGAATTTTGCCAGATTTTACCTTGAATTAGGACTTAGCATTTTTACCTCCATCTGGACTTGCACTCAAGCACATGTCTATGTTTTCTTTTTGTGTTAAGTCATTTCCTTTTATGCTTCTCACAGATCAATTGCAGCATGTCTAGCGCATTGTGAGTTTCTTTTATGTAGGTCTGCCATAAGTGTCTACAATAGGAATATAGGCGCATGTGAATAGGTTGTCAAAGTGTGTCTCAAAACACCTTTGATAGTTCCTTTCTCCCTATATCTCCATGAACCCCTGACTCACTAACACAAAAGAGTTTTCCCACTTTAGATGAAGTGTATGGGCGCTTCTTCTTGGTGAAAAGTCTATGTTTTGGGCCTGAGTGGATCAAACTTTTTTGGTGTATCACCTTTTCATTTTTTTTAGGTTTAGGTTTTGTTTCAACATCTCTCTCTCCCTTTTCAACCCCCCCTTTTTTACATTTTTTTATTAGCAGTAGGAGAAACCAAGGCCTAAAGGATACATCAGAAGGAGCTAGCCCTTATCTAGAGACTCTCCCCTCCAGCTTCGCTGGTCCCACAGGCGAGAGGGGAGTTCCCATTGTTGCGTGTGGAAGGGTGGGAGCTAGGCGTCCTACCCCGGGTGCAATCCAATGCATCAACACTAACATGATAGGTGTCTAACTTGTGTAAATGATCAACACATGTTGACTACTAGTTAAGTAATCTTATACTATCTTACTCTAAATAGTGGAGTAGAAATCTACTGTAATAAGATAGGTGTCCAAGTTGACTACTAGCTAAACAAACTTATCTTATTTGGTGCAAATTATTAATAAACATAATAAACTAGTTACAATAAGTAATTAGTGCACCAAAATAAATAATAAATACAAGTAAATACAATAAATCAAATAAATGCACCAATAGTATTGACAAAAACTTATGTCACTCTATATAGAAGTTCACCCTATGATTTGTGGCATAAAGACTGATAAACAAGATCAAGGCCTACTTATCTCCTGTGATCATCATACCATACTGTATTAGAACATGATCAAGATATGTTCAACCACATCGATCTACATAAAGTCCCACATAGAAACTCATCCAAGTGACTATTTGTTACTATGTATGTCATATCTCCTTAATGTCCAACAAATGCTAATGACCTTTGCTCAACATTGAAGGTGCTAGCAATCCTTGTCAACTCGTATAATCATCAATAACTGATCTAAGGCCATGCAATATCTCTAAAAAAATAAATCAAAATTAATTTGTCTACTCCTCATCATGAATATCAATGGAGAAAATAAAACCAAAACTAAAATGGAAATAAGCATAATATTGTTATCAAAATTACCATTCAAACATTTGACGCAAACTTTGAGTGAATAACTAACTCGAGAAGGGGAATAGTCTTCCAACCTTTAACAGATCCTCCAACCTCAAGTGTGACACTTACACTTTATCAATCATAATAATCTTGATGGACCTATAAAGGATGTTATGTTCACTGATAGCATAAGCATGAAGTGGCATTGTAAAAATTTGTATTTTGAAGGTGCTGGTTTCCATAAAAAATACACCTTTATATATCATGTTTCAATACATTTATTACAAAAATCACATACCAAAGCTTAAAATTATAAAGTTGACCATTTTGATGTGTTTTAAACATCCAAAACCTATAAAGTGATTGGTCATATGACCACCTTTACATAAAATAGCGACTAGTCAAAAAATTGTCACAAGTTGTCAAAAATTGTAAAACATCACAAATACACCCTTATGTCACCTTTATAATATTTCATTGATAGTATTGTTTTATCCTTATAACCCCTTTATACAAAATTTAAATAATTTCAAAAATTAAGTCAAACAAAAATCTGACCAAATATATAAATACCAAGGTTTTGAACCTTTGATCTTTTGTTTAACAAGTGACTAATAAAATTTACTCAACAAACTCATTTCCAAGATTTCTTAAAATACAATATGAAAAAATTATTTTTCTACTATAATTCACATATGTGGAATAAGAGTGTGTGTGTGTGTGTGTGTGCGCATGGAAAAAAAATTCACCTTTGGAAACATATTTACTTCATTTTAATTGTAGTCTTTGTGTAGTGAAGCCCATAGAACATGTTTAAATATACTTCTTTGCAAGTTTTTTTTCAATGACTTCATTCACATTTTTATTCATGAATTCAAAGGCCTTCACAGATCACTCCTTTTTAAAAACAATAATGAAATCTAATTTACATCAGATCAGATCACTCCTCTTTTGTAACTCATGACTTAAAGGATGCCAATGTTGTTCCTAAGACCAAAATGTCTACCCAATTGGCACCAAGCATGGAACCAACTTAAATTTATTATAATTTTTTTGTATGTCTATTTTGGGTATAATACAATTGCTTGGAATCTAAAAATTATTCAATTTGCATAGGTAATTCAAAAAGTGAGTATTCAAGTCATTCAAACCAGCATATGCACATGTTTTATGGTTGAGGCCATATGATTTGTGCAAGTGTTTAAGACATATTTGAGAGCATATACAAAAAAAAGAATCTTAAAAACTTCATACCGTAAGAAAAAAATTATCTTCTTTTGCCATATGCTTCAAAAAAAAATTGATCCTCCTCTTCAAATATCCAAGCTTTGATACCACTGATGACTCGAAGACCAGGAGAGGAAGTTAGAAATTACATCATGAATACAACATTTTACACAACATAAAATTACTATTATGTTGGATGATATTTAAAATAAAGGTGAAAGCTTATAAATATTTCATCAGTGGTTATGAGATCCAACTAACCCATGAACCAACTCTTTATTTAGAAAAATAGAACAACAAAATAAGTAAATAAATAAACTAAACATAATTTGGATCATAAATGATCCAACATTAATTATGTTGACCGACTAACATGATAATGCACATTGAAGTAGAAATTTGAAAATCTCCTAAATTTGACTATTGTAAGTGGAAAGTAGTGTAGGATGCTCGATACTATTGACCATGGACTTGTCCTTATTCACTGTGACATAAAATTGATCATTGTGCCTTTTATACATATGTTTGTTAAGAAATATGAGATATCAAAACTTGAATTATGTCACACAAAATTTGTTTTTTTAATTATCTTATCTTTTGAAACTCTAAGGGTAATTTGATAATTTTAAAATTTATAAAAAAGAGGGGAGTTTAATAGGTTGGGATGACCTAAACCACCCTTGATGATTGATCATTGCCTACATATCCAATATTTCAAGGAGGGAATTCAAGCCCATGTAGTCATCCTACCTAGAGTGAATATGCAATTGTGCTCCTTTTAATTTATGTATGTAATTAGAAAATGGAATTGATACTTGACAATGATAGATCTTGACTTGCTTTGGGATGTTCTTGAATTGGCTTATGGCCACTCCTTATGAGTGATCTTGAATTTTAGGTAGAATAAGGAAAATTAGCTCAATGTGTAGAAGCGTGCAAGCTTGAGAGAAGTGAATGCCAAGTGGGGAAAATGAATGACTATTGATGTGTATTTATAGGTTAACCTTTTTATAATTTATTTTATTTGAATTTATGAAACATGTATAAAGACCTGAAATAATGATATGAATTTTGAAACTAGTCGTTATTTAGTGCTGGATGTGAATGTCCTAAGTATATAAGAGCACCGCCTACCAAAAACTTGTCTATAGAGATCAATGACACTTGTCCTGAACTAGTGATGATTTTAGGGTTGCGTCATTGCAAGTTATATGTAGCAATGATGATAAACAAAGTGTCAAACTTACATATGATAAAAGGCTTAGAAGAATGGCAAATAAGAGTCATGTAATTAAGCGCAAGTCATGTGGATTAATATGTGTCAATATTTAGTCTTTTCAAGTAATTGTGATAAAAATTATGTTCCTATAACTTAATGATCTATGGGTTGGGTCATTACATAAGTCTCTTGATCGAAAGTACACATCTATATGTACCCTTGATAAATAAACTTTAGACGTGTAAAAAGTAAACAATACTACATTCATCTCATGAATCCATGGTCTTCCCAGGAGAATATTATAGTTAAGATTATTATGCATAACCTAAAAAATTATAGCTACTATTTTAGGACCCATAATTATGTTCATGTTGTCACGTACATTTAATTGTGAATACTTGATAATGTCAGTTTTATCCCACTTTTAATTTAATTGACTTGAGCACTTAATATAGACTTATTTTTCCACCTCACTTTATCTTAAGTACCTATACAAACCTATCCCCATCTAAATTGTTTTTATGCCTAATTTTTTTAATCACTAAAAACCATTCTAAGTATATGTACAAACATCTCAAATCTTAAATTTCAAAATTTACCTTCCAGGATAAAATTAACCACTATGGGATAGGACCAACAATTGATATTGTCCATATGGGTTGATCTTGTCCTCCACCCTAGTAACAACTATTTTTAAAATTTATACCCTCTTTTACAAGTGGGTATGTATTTTTAGGATAGGTAAAATAAGGTCTTTTCCTTTATATTACTATAAAGGCACGTCTCAGGCACCTATTATATCACTTGGTAGTTTCACTATTGAGGCACACTCATACTAATGCACACTGAGCAAGGCTTCCCTATTATTATTATTTTTTTTAAAGAAACCCTTAGCCAAGTCAAGATCTTATTCTATCCAAGTCAAGCAAATCATTATCAAATATTCAATCCTTCTCTAGATGCATACATGTAATAAAAAGAGCACAATTTTACTAATCACTCTAAGTGAGACAAATACATGGGCTTGATTTACTTCTTCAAAGTATTTGATATGTATAAAATGATCAATCATCACATGATTGATTGGGGTTAGATGATCCCATTACGCCCCTCTTTCCCTTTACATGTTTATATCTATTTTAAGTGCTATTAAGGTTTCATATTTGAACAATTCATTTGCAGGTCATCTGCACACATTCAAAGGCCAATTTTTCACACACATGCATACTTCATGCAGGCACATGTAAGTATGTCATTATTTCCCTAAATTTCCATATAGGATGATATCTAATAACATAGGATAATAATATTAGTCTATCTTATCCCATTTTGTTCAGTTATAACACTAAGTAATTATAGTAATTATTCTTATGGCACATGCATGATCAGTCAGAGTTGATAATTTCCAACAATCTTTTAGTCACACATAGTTAGTATACAGATATAAAATAATTAAGTACACTTGTGTTATTCATAGTCAACCTTATCGAATTCATTCATGCTTCATTTATTTTAGTACTTTACTTTCATTCTACTAGTTATAAGTCACTATGATATTTGATAATTTGAATTATTTTTATCTTAATTAGAGTTAATCACCAATTCAATTCCAAATTATGATAAAACATATTGGTGAACCTGCACATTTTATTCTAACATTACTTCAAATTTTTATCTTAGGGTTTACATAAATTCATAATGATCTGACACTAAGATAACTTTCTTTTGAACTTGGATCTAATATTTGATACTAAAAAAGCTTACTTTTGACATAACTAAGGAGGTGATTTTCTAGATTACCACATCCACTTCTTAAATTACTACAAAAGCTACTTGAATACAATCTCATTACTTTGACTCCACCATTATAGGTTAGCATGATTAGACCTCAAATTAAACCATTTGATAACAATGCATGTTATGTTTAACATAGATGCAATGGTCACTCTAATAATACATGTTTCAAGCTCAAGCACCTTATTTAATATATTATTGATACTAATGTCATTGAGCTAGGCACTCCTGAAGAGGAAACTAAGCCTCAACAAAATGAAAATGCTAAGTTGAATATTTTTAGTGAACCGTTTCCTAATAATGAGACAAAAAAGGATAATTCAATAGTGAGTCATACCTACAATATATACCTATTTCTTGATTCATATAATCATCCATCAGATTGAATTATTGGTACAATTGTTCAAACTTCCCAACCACATCCTAAGATCACATTTGATGATAGTGAGATAGTGGGTAATGATTCTAATTTTCATTCCTTATGTATATGAGCATATGTTGATCAACCCATTCATGGTGTATTAGTTGATAATAGATCAAGTGAGAATACATGTATAATGACATTACTCTTTTCATTGGGTTATACACAACATGCCATATAAGCAACATCTAAAAGTGTCAACATTTTTAATGGGAAACAACAAACTACTTTGGGACACATTGTGTTGCCTCTTCAGGTGGGTTTTGCTTTAATATCCACTTATTTTCTAGTTATACCACAAAATGGGGTCTTTAACATGATATTAGGATGCCTTTGGTTATAAAATCTCCACATTCTACCTTCCATGATACATATATGCTTAAAGTACATTCGCTACAATCAAGTGGTCACAACTTCATGGATCAGATATGGGTGCTCTCTATAATCTATGTACGTCCTCCAGTGCATCCACCACTGCATTGCATTGATATGCCTTTTCAAAAACAAAGCACCTATGCAAAAAATTTCTATTCAACCAATTCAAAAAAAGGTAAAAAAATATCAAAAGCAAGTGATGCAAAATCAAACATATATGAAAAAGGTGTAAAGTTCACAAAAAACACCATCACACATAATATCTTCTAAATTGGTGATACATACAAATCAACATGTTTCATAATGAGCAAAACATTTAGAACATATTCTATTACTGTTCATCAAATTTCAAACCATTTTACATCTCTTAGAGATACTTCTCCCACATGGGGTTACACAAGTAATGATTTAGATAGTTTCATAACAACATTTGATGCATTTTTTAATTATGAGTCAGGTACATCTAGCAATTTTCATCCACGAAAGAAGATCCCTTCATAAATTATTATAGATTTGTATTATGTCTCTCATCTTTATAGGATCATTGGTTAGCATTTTAAAAATTTAAATATTCAAAAAATTCTAAAACATTCAAATAATACACACAAAAACACCTACACACACACACACACACACACACATACATAGCTTCTTGTTTGCTTTATCATGTTATTCTTCCATTTCTTACACATGATTAATTCAATCAATCTTCTAGCCCTTGGCTTTTTGTGTTCTTTTGGCCTCTTGTCTCTTCATTTTTATTATCTACATCTAAATAATCCAACACAATAATCTATATTTCCATCACTTGTCATTTTTCTTGTTTTCATACTTTGAATAGAGTAAACTATATTTTTCCATCAAACAGTATCGACCAATAAAATTCAAGATCAATTGTTTATATTGTCTTGAGCCAGTCAATTGTTTTGTCGTATTTAACACATTCAAATTAAAAACTAATCAAATAGATCCTAAATACATCTAGTTTTTTGATATTACACTCAATTCATAGTATACACAATAATACTTATTCATGTAAATTATTTCTTGTGTGTTATATTACTCATACATGCACTTTGAATATCTCAACAAGTGTACATTTGATGCGACAATGATGCACAATCATTCCTCTGCATACATACTCTATCTCCCACATGATTTTTAGTTATATTCACATATATAGTGGGGGCATCTTACTCATACATGGTCATGCCATCGTATTTAGTACATACTTTACATTAACACACTTTGTGGATTTTTCATATATCTTTCATTTATTCTAATTTTGAACCCATGTTTTAATTTGCAAATCTCTATTGTTGTAATTTCATGTTTCTAAAAATTACAAAAAAAAATCAAATATTGTAAAAATTCAAAAACATTCAAAGAATCCTAATAATCTAAAATCATGACTTAATCCAGATTATACATCATTGACATATGTTATTTATCTCATGAATGGTATATAACATATCCTTTTTACATCACACATGCATTTCATCTATATTTGTGAGTGTTATGCAAAACACACAATTTCACAGGGACTAAGATGTTGGACTTACCTCTATCTAGTAGCCATGCTAAATTGGGTGAATCTTATCCAAAGGTTATAGTATTTACAAATATTACCATTATATAACTTCTATATTATTGAGCCATATATGTTTTACAAATGTGTTGTTAACATTCCTATATTACATTTGTGTAGATGGAAATTTTATTAGCTAGGATATGATCACATCATGTATACATGGTATAGACTATCTTTATAGTTATATGCTCCATTGATGCTATTACTTGTACATATTTGATTATACTTTTGTTTGTTTATTGTGTATGGCCCTTGGCATTTATGTGCAATTACTTAAAAATCTATATGAGATCATTGTTTAGTTTGTGCCACATTTGAATATACCCATTGCTTGTGGCCCTTGGCTCTTTATTTTGTGTGACTTTTGAACATATCCCTTGTTTATAAAATTATTAATATCCTTTGTGTGTTTCCCATGACCCTGTATATGTAATATTTGCTTTTATGACATTTGAACATGTCCCTTGTTTTCATCCCTTGGCCTTATTGTATGACATTACACTTATTGTGTTTGTGTGCTTGTTGAGCTTATTAAGTTTGATGAGTTCCATGATCTATATCAAGCACTAGTAATTGCATAGGATGCTTCTCTTACAACTACTACTATGAGCTTTATTGATACATTTATCCAGATTCAACACTTGAGGCCTTGCCTCATTGTGTTACATACATGTTTTGAAAGATATATATATCTTACTATGATGACATACCTTTTTACTTATGATACGATATTCAATGGTTATCTCTTGATGCACATGATACAATTAACTTTTCTTTTGAGATAATTAAATTTCAAGATACATCCCTTGCCTCAAATGGGAGGCATTTAAGTGGTATTTTCATACAGAAATAAGCCTCTATGAACAAAAATCAGCCTAAGAACATTAATTTATTTCATTACATAATCACAACCCCAAAAATTAAACTACAAAATGTTGGCATTTTCATAGTCATGATCTGAATTCCAACACCAATCCTTGTAGGTGTATAGTCAACACCATCACTTTAAATGAAAACCATGTGCATGATTATTAAAACCTTTTTGTGATAACCATATGAAAGTTTACACGCGTTATGATTTAAACTTAAGTTCCAAAAATAAAATTATGGTTATATAATTCCAATAGGAATTAATCATTACACTTTTACATTTATTGTATAATAAATACAATAACTAAATAATTTAAATAATAAAAAATTATACACCACCTCTCAAAGTAACAAAACACAAATGTGAAGTTTTAGTTAGTTTAAGTCAATGCTCATGATGTAGACAAAATATTCATAGCGACATTTTTTAAACATACTCATCAATATGTCTCATTAGTTAGCTTTCATCTTTTTGGGAAACCCACTAACCCAAAAGTATACCATATTTTAAATAAATAATATCAAATTAAACCACGACAGTACTTCATACAACTCTTAAACATTACCATGATAATCCTAAAGTCTACAGTCTCTTTTGGTTATATTAGACCATAGGCTTGCTAAACTAATCCAATTTGTCATAGACTGCACTAATGGGACTTAATCACCTTGTATCTTAAAGGCACTATAAATTACATATTGGTTTATGTTGTATTCATTTGATAAAGTCATCTTAAGAAATATTTAACATTTATTAAGTAATCATTCCTTCAATAATAAGTCTCAATAAGATTGAGTGCCAAGATAATTTATCATACTAATAAATTACTTTGATACATTTTTTAAATCGTGTAAAACAATATTTTTCCCTTGATTTCATTCTTTATTTATTCTTCATGCAATACAATGTACAAACAAGTCAAATGAGAAATCACACCTCACACTATTTATTAAACTTTTATTGAAACCTTTCTACCCTTATGTCTCTCAATCCTTCACAGAGACACAAAATAGTCCACTCATGATTTACATTGATCATAGAGTGCCTTGGGAATAGTTTCATGATAGTCCCACACAAACCATTTAATTTCGCTACACTATTCATATTTTAGTGAGTAGTTAAGTGGAAAAGAAATCCATTAAAGAATTCATCATTTCCTTTTTGCAATAACATATTGTTTTAAGATTCATTAAATAATTAATCATGCAATAATAATTCTTTACATATGATCCTTTTTTATTTAAATATGAAAATATATAGACACAACTCAATTTATTTTACTAATCTTTCAAATGAGTTAGCAATTCAACAAAGATCTTACTCAATGAAGTTGACATATTTAAATATTTTTACCAAATAATTGTTGAAAGTTTTAGACACGAAATGCTCTAAATCATCGGATTTGATGTTATCATATCCATACCTTATCAAATCTTAAAAAGATAATCCACATGATATTGTATGCACTAAAATATGCTCGCCCCCCTAATTATATTAATTAAGCTAACTTCTGCTAATTTAGTCTAATTTCTATATATTCCCTAGCTAAATTAACGAATAGCCTAATAACCCGCATCCCATTCCTATATCCTACAAACCTTACCCAATCCCAAAAAAATTAATCCCTTTATTAAACCCCTAATAGAACCTATTACCCACTAACCTACTCCCTAAGCCAACTATCCAATTTAAAAATATAAAATAATCTACCTACCCAACCACCACCCTATTCTACCCTCTCCTAAACCCCTAAACCCTATGGAGATTTATAGACTTGGAGGATTCTAGAAATCTCCTCCATTTTAGCCTCCTCTAGAATTTTCTAATTCTAGAGACCTCCATGGAATTAAAAATTTCATGAAAAATCCCTAGCCATTGATTTCAATGGCTCAAATTTAAATTTGGGCCATTGATCTCTCCCTCCATGCCTACATAACCAAGCTACCTCCCTCCTTCAACTTAACTTGAAAACTTGAAATCTACTTGCCATTATATTACATCCTCATAACCTTCTTGCATTTCATCTAAAGCCATTGTCAAGCTCAATCATCCATTTGGAATCCATTATCAACATCAAGCAAAGCAATCCAACACTCTCAAATTTGTCATCAACAATCCATTTTACAATCCTGGAGTGGATCCATAATACGATAAAGTGATGGTATGTGCTGATTTCCTCTTTTATCCTTTCCTACTAGTGTGTTTAAGTTTTAGGTTTTTATTACTAAGATTGGTAATATAAGTTGAATCTGAAATTTAGTACACATTATTGGTGACCAAAGTGGGACAACCCTCCCAATTTAATCATTTTGCATGTTAGTTGATTGATTAAATGAATTTATCATGGCTATGTTGAAATAAAATCTAATCTAATTCTAACCTATGTTTTGTTAGAATCTGTTGTATCTCTGTGAAATTTAAGATTTTTGTCCAGGTTTATCAAAGTTGCCATTCATAGCTAGGTCAAGATAAGTGAGATGTTGTAGATTTATGTTGGCTATGAGTTTTTTTTTGATTTATTCATTTTCATAACAACTCTGATTTGAGTATATTTTTATCTTTGGTCTATGTAAAAAGCCACAACTAACAAATTTGTGATATCTTTGGCAACAACTATCTCTTCTGTTTGGTTGTCTACTATTCAATGCAGGGTTGATCACAACTCTGATCACCGACTTGCTGATTTGACAACAAAATCTGCTTTAAATCATAATCATGATAAGACATCCATACCCCATCTGAAGATCGGTAAAGGTTTATAGCTTAACTTTTTATGCCTATTAAACTGATATCCATGTATCTTTTGTCATTTCTCTGAGGTATTATGTCTAACATCCCACACGCTATTTACAATTTTGATGGTAGGTCTACATCTTTATGACTGCAACTTGAAAAAAAATTTACAATATTATAATCTATCATGCTAGTTCTTTTCAGAAAACTCAAATATTATTTATACATTTTAGTTGTCTGTTAAAAATATATAGATACATGGATGATGTTTTGGTAGATAGTTGATAGAATTTGTGAAGGGCATTAATCCTTGGTTTGACTACACATTATTTGATTAGAACCACGTAGAATAGAATAAGACCCAATAGTACAGATTAGATTTGACCACAAACTGGAAAATAAATAGATATCTGGATATCATTATGTTTTATCCTCTTTAACTAGTTGGATATCAATGTATATGGTTTTGTTTGGATTTTTTGCTTTCTTTTCAAGGTCTTCAATGCATCTAATTATGTCCAGCTAGTTGTAGCGATCCTTTCCTTCATAACATATATCTCTTTTGGGTGGCTTCCATAAAGTACATCCGAATAGTGTTTTATAAGAAAATTTTCAGTCTTTGAGAAATTTCCAATGCCACATTTATCAGATGTATCTGACAAACAATGATTTGTACCATATAAATACATGGGTTTTAGGCATATATCCACATCTAGTCTATATATTTATTAGTGCATTTAATGTCTGGGCATTTTGGGCATGCATCCACATTTGGTGTGTATATTTATCATGACATTTAATGTCTAGGTGGAATTGTTTCTAGAAGGTAGAGTAGCTGGTGTTGAGATCCAACCCACTTTGTAGCTACCAAAAATCCTGCGTTGACCATTAGGCACATCAACAAATCTACACATGGTTCTATAATACGCTTGTCTAAAATATCAATTTAACCAAGTTTTGTTTATTTATTATAATTGGTTAGGTAAAATTTTTTTTGATGATAATGTCGACTACCTATTAAATAGCTTGTAAGTTAGAATAGTACGTGTCATTCGTGTTTTTATCCTATTTAATTTGTAATTCATAAGTATTTTATATAAAGACATGTTGTATAGTTATTAACCGGATAGTCTATAGTTTGGTGTAATACATATTTGTGTTTTGGGTTTTTATTTATGTCAATAGTGTGTGTTATGGGCTTAAGTGATACTTTATATTCGTTATAGAGTGCTAGAATGATTTTTGAATAGCCGTTGGATAGTTAGTATTATGTATATTACCTTTTAAGTCATTTATTTATTGACTAGTCCATTCGTTGTTATTTATAATCAGATGATTCTGTCATATTGATTGGTTGTAGTTAATATTTTAAAATTGAAATAATAATCATATAGAAAGTAGATAACAATGATTGGTATTAACAAATGCCGGGTGCAAGTTCAGGTGCAATGGATACAGAGTATCGATCGTTGAAGCCCAAGCCCCGGCCCCTGCTACCTCTTCTCGACAGGTTAGGGAAAATCAAATTCCCAAGCCCGTCTCACCAAACAGCCACCCACGTCTCTGCTTCGATCCCTGCTCCTCGCCTCGGGGAAGTTATTGTCCTTAGATCAGAAACCAAAACAATTGCCCTGCTATCATGCTCAGCATGTCGCTTGCATCACTCGGAGAATAAAAATCTTATCTCTGCTCTTCCAAGAGCTAATTAATGATAAGGATGTAATCGTCCCTCCTTCTGCCACGGTGAGTTTGAGAGAGCTCCTGATGGCGATACACAAGACCAAGCTCATATTAGAGGACACGATCACCAGCTGTACATGGGACCTCATGGAAACCGGCTCCGTTTCCCGGCGTTTGCAGGAGATCACGCGAGACATGGGAAAGGCGCTGGAGATGCTGCCGCTAGGGCTGTTGGCCGTCTCGCAGGAGCTCCGGGAGCACGTCGACCTGGTCAAGATACGTGCCACCAACAGTACCCCTGACTGGGATGATGAGGAATCGAACCTGCGACGTGAGTTGGAGGAGGCTGTGACAAGGTTGGAGGCTAAGGACATGAATCTGGAGAGGCTAAGGGTACTGTTTGAAAAACTGGGTCTAGATAGCCTCTCCAAATGCAGAGGCGAGATAAGAAAACTGCACGACGAAATCGCACTACAGGCCAGCACAGCTGCCGCAGTTTATGCCATGGACAGATTACGGAGCTTGATCGGCCTTGTGGTCTATTCCAAATCCGTCTTATTCGAGGCAGAAGAAGAGGAGGAAGAAGACTGTGAACTGGTGCTGTGTTCTCCGACGTTCCGCGATGCGGTGGCGTCAGGGTCAGGGTCAGGGTCAGACAAGTACTATTCGTCAATCCCGGACTAGTTGAAGTGCCCGATCTCGCTGGATCTGATGAGGGATCCCGTGATTGTGGACTCGGGACACACGTACGACCGCGCCGCCATCTCCGAATGGCTGGACTCGGGGCACTCTACGTGCCCGCTCACCGGCCAGAAGCTCCCGCGGCACCCGGTTCTCATCCCCAACTACGCGCTCCGGAGTCTGGTAAGCCAGTGGTGCGACCGTCACAACGTGCCCTTTCACCTTGCCAACGCCGTTGCCGGAGAGGACGCCGTCAAAACGACCGCCACCTTCTTGGTAGGGAAACTCGCGACGGGGTCTCGCGATGTACAGGCGCAGGCGGCTTACGAGCTCCGCCTCCTGGCCAAGCGTGGGAAGGACAATCGCAAGTGCGTAGCGGAGGCCGGGGCCATCCCTTTCCTGGTCCCTCTCTTATCGCCTTATTCAGATTCCAAGGCTCAAGAAAACGCCGTGACGGCGCTTCTGAACCTGTCAATTAACGACAACAACGAGGCTCTCATAATGGCTGCCTCCGGCGCCGTGGATGCCATTGTTAGATTGGTAGAAGAGGGCGGCAATATGGTTGCTCGGGAGAACGCCGCTGCCGCACTTTTCAGTCTGTCTTTGGTGGACGATTACAAGATCGCCATTAGCAACAAGGCTGCGGCCATTCCAGCGCTGGTCAGTCTCCTTCGACAAGGCAATTGTAGAGGTCAAAAGGACGCCGCCACCGCTCTCTTCAACCTGTCGGTCTACGACGGCAACAAGGTCGCCATTTTGAGGGCCGGTGCAGTTGGCGTGCTGGTGGATCTGGTTCTCAGAAGGGAGAGGAGTGCGAGCGTAACAGCTGACGCTCTCGCCCTGCTTTCCGCTCTGGCCGGGTTTGCGGAAGGATTGCAGGAGATTGTGGGCAATGACACAGCGCTCATTCCGTCGTTGTTTGATTTGCTGAAAGTGGGATCTGAGAAAGAAAAAGCGAATGCCATTGCATTGTTGACAAACATGTGTAAAAGCGGTGGAGAGGAGATGGTGACAAGAGTGGCGGAGAGCATTATTCCGACCCTGCAATCGTTGGCGTCGATGGGTTCACCCGGAGAAAAGAGGAAAGCCACTTCGCTTCTCAATCTGCTCACTGCTTCCGGCGCAGGGCGAAACCCGCACATTAATTTGGTTTAGATTTAATCATCTCTTCTCCACTGCTGTACGTACCAAGTTTCAGCCATTAAAAACAGCAAACTATTGAAATTTTAGCCAGTGTAATGTCGAAACATTGTTTCATATAATGTAACACAATCTTTTGAAATTTCAATCTTGCAAGGTGATGAACTGTTAAGCCTAAACTATACAATAATTGATGGAAAATGAGCTATGTTCGATCGCTAAAATAATGATATTAATGTGCAGGAACGACGAGCCATGGACCTAAGTCGTAAGCAGTGATCAAATTTCAATGTGAAGGCCGTTAATTCATACAGCCCTTCCATCATGAAAAGTTTATAAATATTTAAATTTCATTTCAGAAGTAAGATAAGTACACATTTAGTCTAAATAAATATGCAATATGTGATATTTTTTTGTGGAGAATATGCTATCACGCCATGTGTTTTTATTGAGCTTGAAATTTGGTAAAATCAATCCATAAAATATTTAAGCCAGCCCAAAAAATATTTAGGCCTCTTCCTTGGCGGTGATGCATGAATATTCGGAGAGAAATTCAATCTTGTATTAGCGAATAAAATTTTCTTAGTTCAGCTTTCAAGTTATAAGAGGTCAATATAAATTACCCTCTAGTTTTATTTATGTTCTAAACATTTTTGTATTTTTATGTTGGTATGTTAAGGAGTATTCTAATGAAATATTTTGTTGAGTTTTAAAGGTCATAACATTTTCATATAATTATTTAAAACATCTAAAAATATATTAAATTATTGTTGCTTAAATTTTTTTTTAGTGGTTTGAAAAAGTAGATTGATTAAATGGTGCATCTTCTCTAAAATCTATTTCTTCATTTGATATGAAGCTTTTGAATAGGTATCAAAATCTTTTAGTTATAGGTGTGAATTTGAGAGTTGCAAAAAAACTTATTTATTTGATAAAACGTCTTAAATTTTTTTGAACATGACCTAAATTTTTTGAATATAATTTTATAATTTTTAGATTCTTAAAATTTATTAAATATCTTTATAAAGACTATAAAAAGAGAAAAGTTAAAGTTTTTATCATAAAATGCTTTTATAAAGATTATAAAAAACACATCTTTATTCCAAGTATTTTATCTAAATATTCTAGTCACTAATACACAAAAACCAACAAATAAACTTAAAAACCACCAACATACTCTAAAAGTTTATAAAAAAATAAAAATTATAAAGAAAAGCAAAGCTTCTAATTATCTTCAAACTAATAAAAGAATCAGAATTAAAAAAAAAATAGATTTTATATGTGAGTATATTTCAAAATATCAATTGATCCATCTAACAAGCTACCAAAAAATCTTACAATTCTTCTATTGAATGAAAATAATGAAGAATGGTGTATAATTGCTAAACTATTCAAATAATTAAATATTATAAGAAATCACACATATTCATAAACCTTAGGTTCTATAAATAAAAATATCTAAAATGAATTTAGGTATTCACGTTAATATAATCAACTTTGTTCAAATTACTAATATTTTCTTATTACAGGTTACCTTGTAGCACTCTATAGAATGATTGGTCGAAGATTAAAATTAAGCAAACTCCTATTCATTTATTTTGTAGGTTGATCAGTTTTGAAATCAAACACAAACATCATTTTTACTCATCCATCCGATTTTGCTCATTAACACATTTGACATGTGCTTGCAGGTCTAATCATTTTAAACTAAAATATTTAAAAACTACTAACCCTTTGGTGCAGGACCCCTCAAGACCAAAGCACCTCATTTTGTTTTCTAACCTTTTTTCTTGTATATACATCCTTGTTTTGTAAATTTGCTTTATTATATTTACTTGCTTGTGTGTGTGTTGACTTGTTTATACTTGTGCCCCTCACACATAGGTAATTAATCGATTAATTAATCATGTTGTGCTTGCCTGTTTGTGGTCTCCCTCGAGTCTAGGATAACACATGATGTGGAATTCATCCCCATGCATGGTTTTTAGCATATATGGGTTAGTGGCATGGATTTCATCACCATGCACTAATTGAACTATGTTCTGATGGAGCCTAAAAATCAAGAGAGCTATCATTACATGACGAAACAAAATTCCCTATAAAGGGTTCTGTGGAGTGAGGGGTAGTTAAAATCCAAGATACAAGGTGATCAGACAACATCCTACATAGACTTAGGCCTCATCATACCTTTGCATATATAGGGAATGCACCTAGAAACCCTCATGTATACCTAGATTAGGAGCCTTCAACCATAACATGTGTACCATTTTAGGAATCAATATCAGCTCTGAAGTATCCATCGAGTATGAGTGGGGTTGAGAGGGTTTAGTTAATATTGTAACAGGTCACTGACCTATAGCCTCACCCATGAATCCATTGGATGGTATGGGCATCAGGTTACACAACCTTAAAAGTTGACTAATTTAGGCTTCATACTTGTGTGTGTTGTTTAAGTGTTATGAAAAACCTATATTATTTGCAATCCAAGTCGGCCATACCTTTATTTTGTGTGTGATACCTTAGACATGTCTAGGTTAATACTCATCATCATATCACCTTATATCATTCACCCATGCCATGTACCCACCTAACATTAATCATCCATTTCCCATTTGCTACACTTTCTTCCATATCTAGCATCCATATAACACCCATTTTTTAATCCCCCTTGTTTAATCCTTTATGACACTCACCTAATACCCATCCTATAGCCATCCCATACCACCCTTAAACACTATATTTCATCTTAAAATATTATGGGTGTAATACCTTAGATTACCCTAGACAAATATCCATATTCATCCCATCACCTCATATTCATCTTATATCCTCCATACTCTAATATTTATTCTAATCAACTATCCATAGCTACTATACACCCCACTATATCCATCCTGCAACACATTCTCATATTAATCACCCCTTTCACACTTTCTATTTCTGATCCTAAGATAATTTTTTAGTACCTAGCTTGTATATACCTCCCTTGTCTCGTATTCATCCTATGTCTTATATACCTTTCCTACTCAACATCCATTTGTATATATATCATCTTAATAAGTTTTTTTAATCTTTCTTGTCCAATCCTACATCTACCACATACTCTATCCACCTAGTACACATCCTATTTCCATTCTATATATTCCATACCCCATCCATCTCCTCTCATCACTCTTGAATACTACATTTAATCTTGGAATAAAGTTCTAGTGGCCACCCATCCTCTTAGGTCCTCATTATCACGTCCTACATCTTTAGACTAGGTATTATCAATATACAAAGTCTTATCAAGATTCTAATCTAGCACCCATCACCCATCTCTATCAAGTGCCTTCTTCACATAACACACATCCAATCATCTCTTTTGCTAGTGGACAAGGTATTTGATCATCTCACTCTCTTTAATTCTTTCTAGATTGGTCTCTTATAAGACTTTGTCTCTTGGAAATTCTTAGTCATCTCTCCCTTTCTAAAATGATCATCACATCATTCTCTTTGACCACTAGTAAATTTAGTTTCTAGACTAAGTTAGTATTCAAAACCTCCACTTCACCTATCACACTTCATCACATTTCTTTTCCCCTCATCCAAAATGGTCACTCTCACCCGTGCCCATCTTAGGATTGGATAAGCTTCCAAATAAGACTTTGACCCATTAGGGAATCTAATTAATCTAACTCAAGATCATGATGATACCCATAGTGATATGCATACCCCTAGAGGAGAAAATGAATGATTCAGTCCCCTCCATAATGATGAGGTTAGGAACTTAATTGACCGATACCTTTATGAAAACTGTGATCATGTCTTAGCTCGTGCCATTGAGATAGGAGGCATACTACCTTCTACTTTCGACCGTAGTCTCTTGCATAATTTAGTTCACCCTATATCTCATCCAAATACCCCCATCAGAATATACATGCCAATTAAATAAACCAAGAAGAGAAAGGTGTGGATCATGGATTTATAGAGGAAGAATTCCCACCACCCCTCCGTAATAATCATACTACGGCTAACCAAAGACAAGTTGTCATAGAAGATCAATTAGACCAACTAACACAACAAATCAATCTCCTAATCCATAACCAACGTCCATCATCCCCTTGACAAAATAACACAAATAATAATGCTAATAATAAAAACACTATAAATAATACCAAAAACACTCATAGCACCCATAATGTACATTACACCCATATTCCCCAAAATAGTCAAAACCAAACCACCAATCCTCTTGGAGACCCTGTATTTATGCAAGAGGGGAAAGCAATGAAGGAGACCCTCCAGCAAATAGATCCATGCTCACAAGCTCTTAAATACAAATATGAGGTTTTTTGTTCTTCACCCTTAGACATGAGCATATTACAAATACCTTTCCCTTCACACTTTGAGGTACCAAAATTTGAAAAATATCGAGGGAAAGGAGATCCTAGAGATCATGTGCAATAATTTTATGTGTCTTGCCTTGAGGTGGCATATGAAGATTCCTATTTGTTGAGATTTTTTCCCAAAAGTCTTACTAGACCCAATTTAGAATGGTTTATGCATTTACCCAAGGGGTCAATATCTAGATTCAAAAAATTGATAAAATAATTTGTTAGACATTTTTCATTTAATATTGAACATGTCATCTATATAATAGACCTTTATAATACCAAGCAAAGAAGTGGGGAAAGTTTGGCATACTTATTACAAATATGGCAAAGTTTGGTAAGCTATTTGAGATATACAGTGCTTGAGAAAAAGTTGGCTAAAATATTTATGGATAATCTTAACGATGAGCTCAAGTATCAGCTAAAGCTACAGTGTGCCAAAACCTTTGATGAAATAATAGAGAAAGGGATGCAAACCAAAAAGGCCCTTATTGAAAAGGGGACAATCAAATTATACTCCCATAATGAGCATAACCAAAATCAAGACAACTCTTTTTTAGGGAAATCAAAAGTCTTCAATAAAAATAGGAATGTCATGGGAGATGGGATGACTAATTCTAAACAACAGCATGTGAAAATAGTTCAAAAGAAAAACCCCACAGAACATCAAAATAGTTCCTCTATTCGAGTTCTGTAGGGTAAGCCACAAACTCAGATCGGCAAAAGACCCCTCACTAGCTTGGTTGTATCAAATGAAATAGTCCTTGATCAGTTAATTACTACTAATATGATAACCCTTCCTAAAATTAGACCTATGAATGACTGACAACTAAAGTTGGATTGGTACCATGAAGATGAATTTTTTAAATACCATAGCGTCAAAGGACATGATATGTAAATTTGTATGAAACTTAAACACTACATTCAATATTTTATTGAAAGGGGTGACATTGAAATAGAAGGTGAAAATCCCCTAAATCAATCAACAAATAGGTAGTTTGACATCTACAAAGACCCACTCCCCAAGCAAGACCAAAGAAATGGGAGACCATCAAGAGGTCAGGGTCAAGACTCTTCCTCCAACCACACTGACTACCACACTGTGCCATACCACTATATCAATACTATTAATATCTGCAACCTCCAAGAACCCACTCCATATTCATCCACCATTTTAAAAATTAATCAGGGCATTATTGATTGTGTAGTCACCATTAGATGTAATAAAATTTTAGTTCCTGTAGTACCACCTAAAAACCTATCCACTTCATCTACTACTCAAAAGGGGAGTGTTCCTAAAAAGGTTTCAATTTTTTTGATAAGTCTTATGACATCATTTAACAACTTGAAAAAACCCCAATTTAAATATCATTAATGGATCTTCTTAAAACATCATCTTTACATCAAGAGATACTAAACCAAGTCATGAATGATCTTAAAGTCCCTAGTGACTTGGATACCAATCAATTCCAAGCATTTGGTGGGATATTTATCCCCTTCACAATAGATTACTTTTGGTGCCCAAGATATGCATCCAAGTGGCCCGCACCACAATTATCCCCTATTCATTGAAGTGTGCATATCCCACCATCATGTCTCTTGGGTTCTCATACATATAGGATCAATGTTAAACTTATGCAATCTAGACTTCTTGAAGAAGTTAGGATATTTGGAAGCATCTTTAGAGCCCACTTTGATAATGATCAAGGCCTATGATGATAATGAGAGGCCATCTAACAGGACTATTTACCTTCCTATTGCCATGGGGCCCGTAGTACATAAAACATTACTCCATGTCATGTATGTATATTTGCCTTATAACATGTTACTCAGACGTCCATTGATCTATGAAATGTAGGGTGTTCTATCAAACCTACATCAGTGTCTCAAATTCCCTCACTCTAAAATGGAGGTCACCATCCTTGGAGTAATAGATCATCTTCACAGCTATTAGATGGATCAATTTTCACCCTCCTATCCTTATCATAACACAAATAATTCCATCCTAAGTCTAATAGCTAAAAAATGTATATCCCTTGATTAGATTGCATCTACATCAGATCCATTGCCTGAGATTACTCTCTTGAAAATTACATCCATAGGCTGTGGATAATATGAATATAAAACCTTCTATGTCAGTGATTTACCACTCTCCCCATGCAACTATGGGTCCTAGACCATGATAAAGACTAATCCCATCAAATATCAATTTGGATCACTGACCTTCTCAAGCATCAAATTCTTATATGAAGAATGCATTAAATATTTGGATGATTCATGGCTTATTCTAGATAAAAAGGCCCTTACCTCTCTAGGAAAATAAGATCCCCGTGTCTAGAAGATGATGAAAAATATGCATTATAAAGGAAAATGACTAGACAAATAAGAGAAAGTTAGAATTGAACCCATCAGGGTTCAAGAATATCCACAATATTTTGGGCTAGGGTATGGATTATATGATGATGACCTAAATAATATCATTGTGGATACTCCTTCGATCCCTAGGCCATCTCTCCCTGACGAAGAGATTGAAACAGGTTCCATTTATAGTCACTTCGAGGAGCTTGCTGCCACCAATCTCTTCCCTGATACTACCATTTTCACCATTAATATCTCCCTCCACTATCCATCACTCATTGATTGGGATCAAAAATAGGATCCTTCATTTGATACATTTCAAAATGAAGAAGCAATATTGGAATATATGGGAGCTCAAGAGTTTATGCCATATGGGGATCACAAAAGGGGATTTTACATAAATCTTTGTTAGTTCACATATTTTGGAGAACAACAAGAACCTCATGATCATAGTGATGAAGAAAAATCTGAAGAGGAAGAGCCTCCTAAAGAACTAGATGAACCTCCACATGTCTCATTTCAAATAAAAGAGTACTTTGACATTGACATAGATCTTCTAGATTGTTTTTCTTCAGATGTTCCAAAAATCTCATTGCCTCCCTATTTATAAGAGAAATCAACCTCTGTTATTAAGGAAGTAATATAAGTCAACATTGGGATGAATCAACATCCCAAAATAGTTAAATTTGGGGCATCTTTGATAGCAATGGAATGTGAAGTCATCATCAAGATTCTTAAGGAATTTATTGACATATTTACATGGAGTTATGTAGACATGCTCGAATTAGACCCCTCTTTAGTAGTACATCACTTGGTTATGCATCTTAATGTGAAACCTTTCAAATAAAAATTGTAGAATATGCACCATAACATGGCCCTGTTAGTCAAAGAGGAGCTCCAAAAGTTCTTGAAAGCTGGTTTCATCTGCCCTATAGATTATTTTGATTATATTTCTAATATTATCCCTTTTACCAAACCATAAGGTGAAATTTGGATTTGTACAAACTTTCAAGATATAAATAAGGCATGTCTGAAGGATGACTCACCCCTTCCAAACAATGACATGATCATGGACTTAATCCTCAGATATGAAATGCTATCTCTCATGTATGGTTTCTCGAGATACAATCAAATTAAAATTGCACTTGAGGACCAACACAAAACAACTTTTATCTCTCCATGGTGAACATTTTGCTATCAGGTCATGCCCTTTGTTCTTAAAAATGCTAGTGCAATTTAACAATGGGCCATGATAGTAATTTTTCATGACATGATGCATGACATAGTCAAAGATTATGTAGATGTCATTCTAGGGAAGTATCACCTTAGGTCTAAACACCATGTTGTTTTAAGAAGAATCTTTGAGTGATTACGAGAATACAAAGTCAGGATAAATCCCAAAAAGTGTGTATTTGGTGTTACTTCAAAAAAGTTATTGGGATTTATAGTTTCCAAATGAGGCATATAAGTAGACCCAACCAAAGTAAAAGTAATCACAAAAATGCCTCTACCTCACAATTTGAAGTAGCTCATAAGTCTGCAAGGAAAACTAGAAGCCATCTGACACTTCATTTCTCATCTTATAGATAAATGCCACCCCTTCACCCATATTTTAAAGAAGGGTACTAATTTTAAGTAGAATTATGAGTGCCAATAAGATTTTGATAATCTCAAATAGTATTTGGCCAACCCACCTATGTTATCACCACCTATATCGAGAAGGCCCTTGCTCCTATATATCTTAGCAACATTGTGTACCATAGGTGTACTCCTTGCACAACACAATGATCAGGGCAAGGAGTAAGCTATTTACTATCTCAATCGCACATTAATATATTATGAGCTGAACTATACTCCAATTGAAAAGGCATGCTTAGCCATGGTTTTTGCCCCATAGAATCTCTAACACTACATGTTAAATAATCAATTCCATCTCATTGCCAAGATTAATCCTTTGGAATATTTATTATCCAAATCAGTTCTTACTGGTAGAATGGATAAGTGTATCATGTTGCTTAGCGAGTTTGACATTGAGTATGTCAATCAAAAATCCATCAAAGGATAAGTCATAGCAGATCAATTGGCTAAAACACCACTTGAAGTGATTGAGCCCTTGTAACAAATTTCCCAGATGAATCTATAATGAGTACTTCAAAATCAAGTAGTTAGAAATTATATTTTGATGGCTCATTCACTACGCATGGATTAGGGGAAGGCATCCTCCTCATCACCCCACAAGGTGACCTTATCCCAAAAGCCTTCCACCTTGCCTTCCCATACACTAATAACATTTCAAAATACAAAGCCTTAATAACTAGCCTTCACCTAGCCATTCATTGGAATATCTAGTATTTACAAGTATTTGGTGACTCATAACTAATAATAAAATAAGTTAATGATGAGTTCTAGATGAAGGACAAGAAGTTGTTCCCTTATAAGTAGTTGGTTGATCAATTAAAATCAAATTTTTAATCCATTACATTTGAGAAATTACCATGAGGGAGTAACAAAGTAGTTAACTCAATGGCCATCATTGGCTCCTTCATTGACCTCCTTGTAGATGTTTTATAAGGAAAATTTCTCATTGAACATTTGATCCTCCCAGAGCATCAATCTATGGATCCTTTCCAAATTTGTGCAACTAACGATCCCAATCTTCCCTAGTACCATGACATTTACAGGTACCTCTATGATAACATCCTACCCCCTAACATTAATCACCACCAACATAAATCCTTCATCCATCACACTCACAGTTACATAATCTTTAGCAACACGCTCTATTGTAGGGGCTATGATGGCACTTTGTTGAGATGCCTAAAATCAAAAGAGGCCTCTCATGTGATCAAGAAGGTTCATGATGGTCTTTGTGGTGGTCACATTAGTGGAATGGCCTTAGCCAAAAAACTACTCTGGACTCGATATTATTGGCCAACCATAGAACATGACTCTTTCAGTGGAATGGCCTTAGCCAAAAAACTACTCTGGACTCGATATTATTGGCCAACCATAGAACATGACTCTTGATAATATGTGCAAAAACGTGTTGCTTCTCAAAAACATGGGAATCTTATTTATGCACCTACACAATAATTATAGCCCATCATGAGTCTATGGCCATTTTCCATATGGGGCCTCAATTTAATTATTAAAATTAATCCAACATCATTAGATGGTCATAAATTTATCATCATGGCCATGAAGTACTTTACTAAGTGGGTAGAAGCAATGCTACTACATATACTACCATCCTCCAAATCTCTAAATTCATCCTCAATCATATTATTTACCATTTTGGCATACATGCCAACATCATCTCAGATAATGTCAAATCATTCATAAATTAAGAAGTTGAGGCCTTGTGCCAAAAATATCACATCAAGCAACATTTTTCTTCTCCCTATTACCCCTAGGGTAACAGACAAGCTAAAGCCACAAACAAGACCCTCATCAATATCTTTAAGAAGACAATTAATTAGGTAGGCATAAATTGGCACCTAAAACTATATCCAGTGCTTTGGTCTTATTGCATAAGTGTTCACACACCTATTGGGGCCACTCCATATGCCTTGGTTTATGGGACAGAAGCAATCTTTCCAATAGAAACAAAGCTCCCCTCCCTTCAAATCTCATTAAAGGGCATCATCACTGATCATAATTATGAATAAGAATGCCTAAAGTAACTAGAACTTCTTGATGAGAAATGTCATAAGGCCCTTGATCACTTGTGATCTTACCAAAATAGACTGAAAGGCCAATATAGGAAAAAGATCCAGTATAAATAATTTGAGGCGTTATATCATCATTGCCAAGTTTGGATCTAGAGCTTATAAATTGGCCACATTAGATGGTGAAGAAATTGATGATCTAATTAAAATCATGCATTTGAAGTGATTCTACACTTGACAGGCTCCACCATCCTCCATATATGAGTCCTCACTCTTGGTGGAATATCCCTTTTCACTCTATCCTCTCCATCACATCTCCTCAACAGTCTTATAGTAAAAAAAAATCATCCAATGGTGAAAACTAGTCTTCTAGCACCTTGGGCAAGTACCATGATGAAAATTAGTTTTCGATGTCATGGTAAATAAGCTATTCCCGACCCTAGTCTTAATAGTGGGCATCCATCACAAGGTTTTATGCAACAACAAGAAATAAATGATTTGAGGTAAAAGGTAATGCTTGTTGAGTAATGGGGATGTCTGTTGGGGAAGTTCTCTGGAGTCTCTCATTCACAATTATCATGTTTATTTCCCAAAGTTCCCTTATATCCTTATCACTATCCTCTCATCCTATCAAATTCTCTTTGACAAGCATGTCTCCTTTTAGCCTCAAGATGAATCCCATCTTTATGTGTCTCTTGTCCCTGAGACCATGGTTCACACCTTCCCACTAATGTTGTCATTATGGAAGGGTCAAATGATAGGTTTTTCCATTCTAAGGTGTTGTATATATTATTATACCGAATCCTGAGGGATCATCCTAAACCCCATAGATGGATACTTTTTAGACTCAATTGGAATCTTGATTTGACATATAATACTATTGGTCACAAACATACCCTTTGCACATAACCCCTAATCATCACTATGCCCATTGTTTATAATCATTTTATCATCACTTCATTATCCCTTTGTCTATCCTTGTTCTTATCCCTATATTTAATTTATATTGTTTTATGGTTAACTTGTGTTAATGCATGTAGATTTTGAGTATGCAAGTGGTTGTTTAGTTAATCATGTACATATTAATTACATTGTCTTGTTTTCTTTGTTATCATCTTGTATATGTTTTTTGTTGTTAAGTTTTATGGGAACAAGGATGGTCTAGGTGACCCCTAAACTTATTTGGGCAATGTCACTAACAACAAAGTTCTCCCACGCACTTGTTTTGATGTACCTTTGACTTTTCTTATGTCATTGACACACATCTAAATGGTACAATATTAAAAATTATTGCACACATTATCAGTGGATTCCAATTTTCCACCCATCCCACTAATCTTATTAGTTGTCATGTCTCATTCATGTTAAACCTAATTATCCCCCCACCACCATCACCCCTTTACCTCCAAAAATCCCCTTATTTCATCTAAACCCCATCAAACTACTCAATCACCTCTAGTTTATCAACTTACCCTCCTTCAATCATCTGGGGCATAGTCTTTACCTATCATTCAACAGCTTCCAAAGTTAGAACTACATTGGCATGAGGTCTTCTCTGATGATGTAGGTAGCACCTAATCCCACTTTTATGCCCAAGGATAGCTCAGTCACCATTCATCCCTCATCGCCATCCCATCCTCGAACTAGTCACTTAATGATCACACATCATTTTAAGCCTTGAATCTTACGTAAAGTAGCTCCTTATCAGCAAACAATAACTTTTATCTCCTTTATCCATCTTCAATCCCTCCCTACCATGTGTCCTTACTATGGGGCTTATCGCTGGCTTGAACCCATCTCATCCCAATCGATTTTCATCTTATCAATCATTTTTGCCCCTCTTTGAAAGGGCATTATAAATGAAGCAAAGTGAAAAGAGTAATGGTATTTCAAATAAAAACAATGTATGTATTAAAATATGCTCACCCCACTAATTATACTAATTAAGCTAACTTACGCTAATTTAGTCTAATTTCTATATTTCCTAGCTAAATTAACTAATAGCCTAATAACCCACATCCCATTCCTATATCCTACAAACCTTACCCAATCCCAAAAATCAATTAATCCCTTTATTAAACCCCTAATAGAACCTATTACCCACTAACCTACTCCTTAAGCCAACTAGCTAATTTAAAAATACAAAATAATCTACCTACCCAACTACCACCCTATTCTACCCTCTCCTAAACCCCTAAACCCTATAAATATTTCTAGAATTGGAGGATTCTATAAATCTCCTCCATTTTATCCTCCTCTAGAAAATTTCTAATTCTAGAGACCTCTATGGAATTAAAAATTCCATGGAAAATCCCTAGCCATTGATTTCAATGGCTCAAATTTAAATTTGGGCCATTTATCTCTCCTTCCATGCCTATATAACCAAGCTACCTCCCTCCTTCAACTTAACTTGAAAACTTGAAATCTACTTGCCATTATCTTGCATCCTCATAGACTTCTTCCATTTCATCTAAAGCCATTGTGAATCTCAATCATCCATTTGGAAGCCATTATCAACATCAAGAAAATCAATCCAACACTCTCAAATTTGGCATCAATAATCCATTTTGAAATCTTGGAGTGGAGCCATAAGGAGGTAAAGTGACAGTAATAGTATTCTTATTGTGTTGATTGCCTCTTTTATCCATTCCTACTAGTATGTTTAAGTTTTAGGTTTTTATTACTAAGATTGGTAATATAAGTTAAATTTGAAATTTAATGCACAAATATTTTACTGTTTCACGAACTAATATGACAACTTGAGAAAATTATGGTAATCAAAATTTATAGCTTACTCACAGACCATGTTTTTAATTAAGATAAATAATCTCGTTGAAACTTAACCAATTAACTTCATACCTTCATAGTCATGCTATACAGACTTCTCAAAACAAACAACATGCAATTTATGTGCATAATTAGAGTATTGTCAACATTACAAATTCCTAGGTTAAAAAAATACATCACAAGGAAACATGGCTATAGCCAAGATTTGGAAACATACAATTTGCCACATTTATTCCTTGAGAGGACAGTAGCAATTTTATTACTAAGATAAGACAATTTAAGATTCATATTGGGCATTTGAATAGTCAATGCTAAAAACATGCCAAAACATTTTGTTAAAAACTAACTCTAATAATAATGAAATCATTTTTCTCAATTGAAACTTCAACACTCATACAATGCAATTGAGTTATTTTCAAATTTATATAGTAAAACAAAATACCCAAACACAAAACTTACTTTATAAACTACCAAAATGAATCTAATTTTGTAACCAACAAGAATTTCTTCTTTCAAATCCCACTACACTAAAAGTCTGCTTTCTTAAGATTCCAAATTTCAACATTATAACATAGAAAGACCCTTCAGTTTTATAATCAACAAACAAACTATCAAATTTGAGTATGTCTTATTGATACCACATGGAATCAAGAAAAATAATCATCCAATTTCTTATCTATCTTAACTCATCTCAGATTTTATATTCATCTAATTATGAACTTAAACCCTTCTAAACAATGAACAAAAAATTTCATGTTTCATAAACAAGATTGAACAAAAAGCTTTACACAAACTACTAATAATAAGTCGATGGTTGATGAATCCATTCAAAAAATATTAAGATCATATTAATAAAGATTACCCTTATACCATCTCCATTATGCATTTTTAATGTTGACTCTATATCACTATAACTAAACAGTGAACCATTACTTTCTATTTAATTACTAATAACAAACATACACCCTCATGCCATTTATGAGTCAAGGTCTCACTGACAAATCAATTTAATGACAATAATCAGAATGAATAACCCAAACCTAAAGATAAACTTAACATTGTTTACTAAAACAATATAATTATTTAACTGTTTAGTTCTACTTACATTCATTTAAAATACTAAACAAAGGATCACATATTATTCCTTAAGGCACTAAGCTGAATACATAATAGTAGTTCAAAATAATTAATGTATAAAAGTTATCCAACTAATGTCAAAGGTATCGAAGTTAATGAAACATGCTATAGTCACATAGATGCTTCAATCTCTTTTAGATTGATTTAGCAATCTCGTAACAAACTAAATATATTCAAGCATATGTCTACAAAAATCATTAAATGACTATCTTAGAACAAGTTTAGCTTCAACACAAGCTATACTTACAACAAGGTTATTATTAACAATAATTGAGAAAATTTATTTACCTAAGATCACATTTAAATAAGAATACAAGTTTCTTATGAAAAATACAATGTGTCCATAGTGCCTCCAAATGTCATTGGCACCAGTAAAATATTCATAGTCCAAGGAGGAAGTTTCCAAAGAGTATTTCTCTATTAACAAAAATAATGTGAAATCTAAGCCCATCCATTTGGTGGTATCCCTACCCACCCTAACCATTAGTATAAGGCTATATTAGGTCACTAAACAAAGACTCAATATCATAAAATTAAATGGGATAAAAGGAGGGTTTTAGTGAGATCCAATCCACCATATATTTCATGTTTACTTGTGTTATGAGTGACTAGTTATGTGCATATATGTTTTATTGCTTGTAAAGGTCATCATTGGCTTGTATCTAATTATTACTTGTTGTCTTTTTTGTACTTCATTTTATTGTAAAATGGCATTGGTTTCTAGTTCAAGCTAGCTAAAACACTTCATAATAATTTGGTTGTTGGATTTAAATAACTAGTATAAAGAATACCATGACATTGAGTGCCATGAGTACGTAATGTCTTGTCTTTATTTTGTTTTTTCAATACATAAAGATTTAAAGTAGATTCAAGTATGTGTTTGATTTATTTATTTGATTTAAATTATTTTCACGTTGACTCTATTGGTTGACTTAATAACTTTGAAAGCTCTCGAAACTAATTAATTATTATGTGGAATCATTGCTTAAAAATTCATATGTTACTATAACCCTAATTAAGTTTATTATTGTTTTAGAAAATTATGGAATATGTAAAAAGGTCCTTTGATGAGGCCTTAGTAGCACTATGTTATTACTTTGACATTTAACTTAGTTGAATGACCTAATCATTTGATCAGGGTTTTCAAAGTGATTGCATGGATTTGGAGGTCACTTGGAAGTCATTTGTTTTGTTTGGATTGTTGGCCAAAAGTTATAGACAATGGTGGAGGATGTTAGGGTTTGTTGCAATAGCCATGGGAGATGTGGAGAAAGTTGAGCACCACCACTCGAGTTTCATTATGAGGACGTAGTGGATGGATGAATTAGATAATGCTACAGTTGACTATGGAAAACACATAGTTTGATAGGCAAGAATGGGGAAGAGTGGGAAAAAGAAAATAAAAGAAAATGAGAAGGTAACAATGAGCATTGCATTATTTTTTCAAGTAAGTTAATTTATTTTTGGTTATCTTCCCCTGTATAGTTGTAAATGTGGTTGTTTTGATAAATATCATGGAGGGTGGGTAAGTCAAGGGAAGGGTTTTTCCTTCCTTGGAACCTCCCCATCACCATGTAAGTGGATTTAGCACATATTTGCTATATTGTGTTGGATGGGACAAAATATTGATTGTATAAGTATTGTGTTGCTTGCTGGAAAACTTTGTTGGTTTTATTTCCTTGAATATATCTCTATTTGATGGGTGTTGATACAGTGAATATGTTTTTGTTGTTTTCAAAAGAAAATGTTTCTTTTGATTTATCATTTTGTCAAAGAATGTTTCATTTGATTTAGCATCTTGTTCACCTTTAAGGGTTTTATTTGGAACTTGCTTAAAATATTGTTTTGCTTTAAGGGTTTTTAGATATGTTTGTGTTCTTATGATGAACCATAATGGTAGACTAGATATCTCTAAAACCATTTTTTTATCTCATTTACTTTTATGACGTTGAGCCTCTATTCAATGACCTAATCCAATCCCAGATTAATGGTTAGGGTGTGTAGGGACACCACTGAATGGATGGGATCAAGTTTCACATTATTTTTTATTATGGAGAACTACTTTGTGGAAGCTTCATCCTTGGACTATGAATATTTTACTTATGCAAATGACATTTGGATGCACTATGGACAAACTATGTATTTAATAGGAAACTTGTATTCTTGTTTAAATAAGGTATTAGATAAATAACTTTGCTCAATTATTATTGATAATAACATTTTTTACCTATAGCTTGTGTTGAAACTAAACCCGTTCTAAGACAATCATTTAATGATTCTTTTAGACATATGCTTAAATATATGTATGAATATATATTTTTAGTTATGAGATTGTTAAAATCAAACTAAAAGAGATTGGAAGCATCTATGTAACTGTAGTATGTTTCATTCCCTTACTTTTACCTTTGGCATTGGTTGGATAAGTTTTATACACTAATTGTTTTGAATTACATTTGTGTATTTATCTTAGTGCTTTAAGGAATAATATGTGATACTTTAGGGGGGAGGGGGGTATTCACTATGTTCACCCCATATATAGATTATAGATTCTATTATATAATGGATATGGGATAGATGGTCCCATCTATCTCTATCTATATAGAGGCTAAGAAATGTGAGGACCTCTAATCTAAGGGATTGAGCAAAGATATATAGGGATCCCATATAGATGCCTCCTTGCCCCATAGACATAGTGATAGAGGGGGTTGAGTGCCAATTAGAGACTCTAGACTCTCCTCTTTATAAGCTCTGGATTATAGACTATAAGTAGAGTATATATATGCTTATGCTCTATATAGGTATATATATGGGGGCAAGGGAGTGCCAACTAGCTATATATAACTGATATCTGCACTTTCCCCCCACATATATAGTTAGTTTTATATTAGATTAGATCTATTGGGGGAGGGGGTGGGGAACACCCCTTGTATCAATATTTTAATATGAATGTAAGTAGAATCATGTAGTTAAATGATTATGTTGTTGTATGAGTAAATAATCTTAAGTTTATCTTTAGGTTTGGGTTGTTCATTCTGATTGTTGTCTTTGCATTGAGTTGTTTGTGACACCTTGAATTAGAAATGGTAGGAGGGTGTATGTTTTATGTTTTTATTAGTGTAGACACCTAAAATCAGACACTTTATGATGATTTTAACTATCTGCATTAACAGCATCCTAAATCATAATTTATTCATCTAACCAGACTTCTATCCACTATTCACCCCTAGTCAATTAATTACTTCTTCCATTATCACATCCTTTTCCCACAAATTCACAACACATTGCATTATTTAATTAATCTTATTCTAATAGAAAATTATGAAATGCACAATTAATATTTCTATAAATCATTATGTCTTATTTTCCATCTCAAGATCATAACATCATGTATCATGACATCATCCTCTTATTCTATAAGGAAAGTCAATGTAAAGTTGTAAGTGTGCAAGCAAGGTCTCTTACATCCTCTTACACACTCCAAAATTATCATAAGTAGATTTATTACACCCCTTTGACACATTCAATTCTTTCTTCCACACTCCATTTCCCCATTTATGAGGATGGACAACTGATCCTCATACACTGATATTCCATTTGATTCAATGGTCCACATTCATCATGCAAGTCTATAAATTGGAGGGCTTCTTCCTCATTCAAACATGGCCAAATAGTGTAGTAAAGCTCTACCAAATCCTAAGGTCATCATTCATTGATCATCAAGCATTTTTCATCCAAATCATGTATAGCAAAAAGGGAGAGGTTGTATGAATAGCTCTGCAACATTGCCAAGAACTCAAGTTCTATATATGGGTCAATTAACACTTGTATTTTGGCAAGAGAGAGCAATCCAAAGAGAAGGTAAAATCATGTTATTTATATTCTATTATGCTTATTTATGTTTTTTATTGACTTTGACCAATTTGAGGACATGTGCTTGGGTTTTAGGTTGCATGCATTTCATTTTTATTTCATACTAATAAAAAATTAACTCCCTCATAATCATGTGATCACATATAACACGTTCGGTGGGACTAAGGGTATCATGTTATTCCCAGACAATATTAACACCATTGTGGGTCCATTAATCTAGTGCATATTTAGGTGCACAGCTTTTTGAGTGAGTCCAACAGATTAATTCCTCAAACTTAGCCCAATACCCTACCTAACATTCACGTGACCTAATAGTCACCATTGCAACGACATATAATTACCCTGAAAGCACTATCATACATATATTAACTAACTATTTTAATATTTAATATTTTTATTTAAATTTATTACTAAATTTTTTATTGGAATTCTTAATAATAAAGAATTATAATAGAATGGTGGGTTATATAATAACCACTTTTTATACTTAAAATCATATAAATATTATAATTGGTAGAATTTAATTTTATTCTTAACTTATCGCAATTCTAAAATATAATTAATTTTTTTATAGAATTATTTATATTAAAAAATTATAATTATGTCGAGAGGCATTCTACAATGAGAGAGGGAGAGAGAGACCCTGATGTCGTGCCTATGTAAGGAAAAACGATTGACATCTTATTTTAAATATAAATATATTATTATAAGATAAATAAAAATAAAGCTGCAAATTATTTAAAAATCTAAATAAAATATATTTATATATAAATATTAAACCCAAATAAACAAAATAAACAACTAAAAAAATCAAACATAAATAAAAAGTGCAAGAATACAGAAAGAGCACAAGAGCACAAAAAGAGTGTAGGAGAGGAAAATTGCAAAATTGAACATTACATATTTTGAAAATAACAAAATATAAATCCATTTAGATCTTGGCAAGTATGTTGAGGTCTATATATGCAACCCTATTATGTCTTTATTATTGATTATAATGTCATCTTACTTGTACACCACCATCTTTTAACCCAAAAAAAACTTTCTAACTTAAAATAAATTATTTATAATTTATAAGTTGAAAAAATGAGAAATACAAAATAACAAATGGACATTTATTGGCTTCTCTATCTTTTTATTAATTCTAGAAGCACTTTCCCATGAAATTCAATTTTTATTTTTCAAATGAAATCCAATTGATATATGAAATACTTTTTTATAATTATTTTGTATGGAATCCATATTCTTATCAGAAGACAGTGTTTAGAAATACACACACGCATATATATTTTTTAATTTAATATTCAAAATCGCATGCTTTGATTTAGTTATAGCAATGATTTAATGCCTTTTTTTATTGATGGGTATAGGTTAAATTTTTTGATGAAATGATTATAATGGGGAGCTTTTCTAAAAACTGAAGGATATTCTTCTTATGGAATTTTAATGGATATCAGTTTTAAAGATGAAGTGTAATTGATATGTTGTAGTTTGAGGAAAACACTATTTTGCAAATATGATATATGTTAAGATTTTATAGGGTTTTTATTATTAGCTATAATGTCGTCTTACTTGTACACCACCATCTTGAATACAAAAAAAAAATCCAACTTAAAATAAATTATTTATAATTTATAAATTGAAAAAATGAGAAATACAAAACAACAAATGAACATTTATTAACTTCTCTATCTTTTTATTGACTTTCAAAGCTCTTTCCCATGAAAATCAACTTTTATTTTACAAATGAAATGTAATCAACTTGGATATCAGTTTTAAGGATGAAGTGTAATTGATATGTTGTAGTTTGGGGAAAACACTATCTTGCAAATATGATATATGCTAAGATTTTATAGGATTAAATTGTTTATATATTTAATATTTTTTTAACTTACATTATTATTATGATATTATATATTTTTTTAAATTTATTATTAAGGTGATGTTTATATTTAATAAATAAAATAGAGGAGGAGAGTGGTGGTGACTAAATGCTTTTTAATTATCATATTTTTTATGTGTTTTATAATGGTAGTGGTGGAATAAAGTATAATGGAAGGAGTTGTTTATTTTTATCTTTGATTTTAAATTTTACATTCATTTGACTATCATAAGTGAATTTTAATGTGGTATGTAAAAAATCCAAGATAAAAATTTTAAGATTGATTTTTCTCGCATTTTTTAGATAGATGCATAAAAAATTCTAAGTGATGGTTAAATAAATATTAAATCTAATATTGAAATTTTCATATGGCGATCAAAGAAATGTCAAATTTAAGGTTAAAGATAAAAGTGAACAACTCACTCCATTACACTTCACCGCACTCTATTATATTCCACCTCACTCTAACTCACCATTGTCATTGTAGAATACCTATTATGTAATAAAATACATAATTAAACTAAATTTTAGATTATTTTATATCTAAATTAAATTATATAGAATTATATATAACTAACATATTTATCTTAGATAAATTTATGTAAAATATATTGAGAGATATTATTTTCTAGATGCGTATTCTATCTATGTTATAAATCTAATATAAACCTCAAGAATAATATCTTTCGGTGTATTTTACATAGATTTATCTAAGATAAATATGCTAGTAAAATAATGAGTTGTATAATAAACATATATTATTTTTAAAATCATAGAACTACCACAATGAACATAATTTAATTTTGGTCCTAACTTACTATTCCACCAAACTCTTATGAACAATTAAATGATAATTTTATAAAAAGGATATTCTTAAGTTGAGCGTTTCAATATAAAAATTGGAAGGTCTTTTATAATTATACTATTCTATTAAAAAAATTAAATATTAAATATTGATACAAATTTACAAAAAATTCTTAATTTAACTTTTTTTACGAAATAATAGCAACTCCATTACAATTTTTCTTGTTAAATTACAACCACCCTTATATTTTAAGAAAATATTCTAAATTTAAAATAAATAAATATTCTAATAATTTGAAGGGTCATATACAACATAAAAATAATAAGAATTCTCTCTTTCGTAAAATCACCTCTTCAATCTCTCAATTTAACTAATACATTTTCAAAATTTTCTTTTGATTTTTTATTTTTTTCCAAAATCTTCTAACGATTGATATCTAAAACAATCCAAGATTTTTTTTTATCAATACTTAAAATTAAAAAAAATTGTGAAATAAAATTAATTTCAAAAGCACCATTAAAAAAATACCCTGCTTGAATGCATGCAGGGTGCAACTCCAATGGAACGACCCTTGCATCAGGGGGGCCAGGGAGGTCTAAGTCAGCCTGAACCCCTAATAATCTTAGAAACACAGACCATGCCTCTTCTGGCCACACCTTCTCCTCATAAGCCTTCATGATTTCATCTCCTCTGGCCACAAATGATAATGTACATAATCACAACAAAATGAAATTACATTCATTGAAATGCTCTGTTGGACATAGCATTACAACCAAGGTAAACAATGTCAATGTACTAGTAAGAGGTCAAAATGATGAACTTGATGTGGAGTTACTAATTGTTAAGGATACAAAGGTTGTGTTAAATTCCGTTCTTTTGATAGAAACATGTCTTGTAAATGGAGCTCTAAGGTATATTCAAAGTTTAATATAGAAATCTGGGAGTGCCCCACCAGAACCGCTGACATATGTTATGGTCAAGTTTGATAGTCACTCGAGAATATCATTTGAAGATGAAACTCCACATACAATTCTAATTACACTAATACAAAGGAGAAACACAAACAAACCACTCTTACGATTAGCTTGGGCATTAACAATACACAAATCACAAGATTTGACTCTTTCAAAATCCACAATTGATATAGGACAAAATGAAAGAACATGGTTAAAATTTGTGTCGATATCCCATGTAAAATCCTTGGAAGGACTAAAAATATTGCCGTCATTTACATATAATTGCTATGAAAAGATGAATAAAGGAAAATAACTTTCCGAATGAATATTTGAAGAAGAAAGACCGAAGTTAGAAGATAAATAACTCGTGTACTTAATTCAAAATTCTTTCTATGAAGATGAAATGATTTATTATATGACATTTTATGTGATGTGTATGATACTTTTTGATGAAAATTAAATGATTATTTATTTTTAGTTTTATTTTACATATATTACATATTTGGATGATTTAAACACTATTAAATTATATTTATGACATAACAAATTAAAAATATAAAAAATAAACATATAAATATAAAATAAATACAAAACAAAACCAAAAAAAATCGAATCAATCAAGTAAATAAAACAAAAGGACAAGCGCAGGGAACAAACACAAGTTGGATAAACATTTATAGTATGATATTGCTTAACTGCTCACAAGTCTGAAATTATAATGGACACTACCTTGTGCTTTGTTGAGTTATATTGGAAAAAAATTCTGCTCATGTCCTCGTAACATATTAATTTGTTGAGCGATGTTGAAAAAATAAGATCCCATTGTTTATAATTTCCAGACAAAACAATGAACAAATGATCCAGATTATGAAGGACCCCAATGGAGGCATTTCTGCTATCTCTGAATGCACTGTAGTTGTTTCCAGCGACAGAGATGAGCATAATAAACACAGAGAGTTTGTGAGAATCGAACCCCAGACTTTCTGTAATCAACTTCTTAAGTTGTTTCACCTGTTCTGCCACTGTTGTGAAACCGTAGGATCAAAATATTCCATTGCCACCCACTGCAAAATTCACTCCTCGTCTGATCTTCTTTGCATTTGTGTTACGGTTGTAACTCCTCAGTTCTCAACAGCTCAGAAGAGATGGGAGTGGCAAGCCCTAATATATCATTGGTACACACCAACTCAACAATTTAGAATACATACATTTTAAGGGAAAAGCTATAAAAAGATACAAATATATTTTTTTTAAAGAAAGAATGAAAATAATAATTGACGAGTTATATTTACATAAATTTATGTAAAAGATGTCGAACAATATTATTTTTGAGGGACTTATATTGAATTTGTGATATAAATGAAATAAACACCTTAAAAATGATATTTTTCAACGTATTTTAAATAAAGTTATTTAAAATATGTATATTATGTTTTCTTTTAACATATAATATAAAATATTTAATAAAATTTTAAATGTGTAATATACATTATATTAAATGGTAGTAAATCAAGTATTTTAAAATCATCTAAATATGTAATATACACAATATAAAATGAAAAATAAAAAAATATTTAATATTTATCAAAAGATGTCATACATATCACATACATTATAAAATAATGAATCATTTCATATCATAAAAAAATTGTATTAAGTACATGATATAATTTATGTTCTAAGGACTTCAATTTTTATATTCATAAGGTAAACGATGAATTAAAATACTTTCTCAACAACCACCATCATTATTTCATTTGAGATAAGTGTTTGATCGAAAGGGCCATGTAGAGGATAGTCCTATTTTTGTCTTAAAAATTATTCATGGTTGAATTTGCATATAAATTTGTAATGTAAGGTAAACATCCCAATGATAATATATCTGCTTAGGAGGGACTAAAACATATGTTTGTAAGTTTTTTGTGATGTAAAGAATATTACAGAGTGTGCAATATATTGTACACCTTATATTGAATATAGACTGAGGGAAATGAAGATTCAATATTATATATACTTTTGTCATAGTACATAAATATAGTAATATTAAGAGTACATATTAATAAAAACTCACAAGTTTTGTGCACTCGTTGTATTTTAAATTGTAGTTTAAATAAGGGCCACATAACGGCTTGTTCAATGTGTACATTTAGAAAAGTTGAAATGATTTAACAATTATGCCTATATTAATATGGCATCTTTGTTCTCATAGTGATACTTGTATTTCAAACTGTGGTTGATTCTTGTTAGATATATAGATACATGATTATGAAGACACTTATAATTACTTTAGATCATATGAAATTTTTTGCGAGAAAAATAAATTTGCACTATCATGTGGACTTTTGTTTGTGATTGTCCTTGAAAACATGCTATGACAATTTAGCCATTCCATCTTCATTCACTCTAATTAAAAATCCACAAGCCATTAAGAAATTGAAATTACTTTGTAGAGAAGTTTTCCCATGAAGGAAAATGAGTATGACTTGTACCAATTTGTTCCTATCATTTTTATTTCAAAAAAATAACATGTAGATAGTTTGGATGTACAAGGAACAAGAAATTAGTTGTACAACATTGACAAAACTTAATGTGATTTCATGGACTATGATAGCGGTTATATATGCACAAAATTGACTTTATGATAATTATTACAGTTATTTTTCTATCTTGAAGAGATAATGATGCTCCTTGATATATCAAATTGAAAGCATAAGTGAATTTAAATAAATATCGCCTCACAATTGTTGTGCTCATAAATATATAAATCATGTATGCGTATGGACATGCAAAATAAAAACGGATTTATGATATAACTTTATAAAGACTATTCAATTTAATTGATATATTGCAACCCCTGGTTCGCAATGTAGTTGACATTGTAGTTCACACCTGCTCGTATATGACAATGTAGTTCATAGGATAAACAATTATGCAGTTAGCATTTACATAGTTAAAAACTTTGGAATTGATGAAAAATAATTAATTTTAAAATTTGTTTGTTGGCCAAGATATTCTCTCCACTAATTTATATAATACCATGTCATAGCAAAGACTAATAAATTTAATTTCTTATAAAGCCTAAACATGTATTGCAAGGTTCATTGGACTAGCGATAATGATTAGAAATGAGGAAGGGGCTCTAATTCAATACCTTGCAAAGAAAAGTATTTAAACTTTTTGTTATGTAATCGGGGTTACACGATGTGAAATATATTTTAAATAATTTTGATGTTGTGGTGCACTGAATGCATAAGTATTATTTCAATAGTACTAAATATATGATATTGAACATGTAGACTCAAGCTACTCCATTATATGTAAAGGAAAAATGTTTAGGAATAGTTAATGTTATAGTTATATATGCTTTGTTTAGGATTAATAGTAAAAAGGATGCACAAGATGTGTTACAATAGTTGAATTTCTATCTGGGTTAAATTTATACGGCCATCTTTAGATGTCAAACATTCAGAGTGATATTTGATGTTTGTTAATATTTTTCCACACACTGTTTCCACAATATCATACCCTTAAAAGATTGTTTCTTTTATTGACTCCATAATGCTATACCCTTGAAAGATTGTTTTTCTTATTAATAATATTTCTTCTTCAATTTTAAAGAATAAGAATATAAAAATTATTTTAATTATACAAACAAATTAAAATATATACAAATAAAACACATACAAATATATAATTACAATGTATTGAAATTTACCAATATATTTTTACTAAATACATACTTATTAAATTGTTAAATTTCAAAAAATTCTAAACAATAAATATTCAAAAGACTTTTTAAAAAAAAAACCGAAAACAAAAACAAAAAAACATAACATTGGTACATACCTCCCTAGGAGCTTATATTTTTGGGGATCCTAAACAAGAATGAAAGCATGGACATCCAAAGTATAGGATGGTCAAAGAAATTCTAAACCATGGGCATTTCAATAAATAAATATTTATAATCATAGTAAAACATTGGCATGAGAGTATACTAAATGACAAGGTTAGATAACTGGTAAAAATGAATTAGTAGTATAAAATTGAAGTATTTTGTATTTGAACAAATAATATTAGATCAGAGTCATTGTACAATTAAAAATGTTAATAAATAGTCATTTCCTAACATAAAAAAGATTATATTAGAGTCTTTTCTTAATATAAGAAATTCAATAAAATTTGATATAAAAATTATTTTAATATTTTATCTTGAAATAATTATATAAAAATAATTGAAATGAAAAAAAAATTTAAAGAATAGAGTTCCATCAATTTAAAAGAAGATAATTGATTTGTAAATATATATTGTATTTTGATAGTTAATACAATAATTAAATTGAATCATGTAAAATAAAATATCTAATTTTAGAGTGTGTTTTACTTGAAATCCAATTGCATTGATTTAATTGACAAGGCAAATAAAATGAAATATGGATGGCATGATTCATTAAATTTGATTTAGGTTGATAGATAATTATCAATTTTCTATTGTGTATTCAACACACTCTTGATTACACTTAGGACTTCATTTTGGTAAATGTCCAGACTTTACCAATTAGCGTAGATCTCATTGGTTTGTCCGTTTGTGACGGGAATAATCTGATCGAAGTTCCTGTATGCTACTGGAGTAGTCCGACCAACATCCCTAAGACCAACTTTCCTGAGTGTTCGTCAGTTGTACGAAAGTGGTATGAAACCTAGGCACCAATTTTACAAAGGCAATATAAAACTTGAGCCCTGGTGGTCCACACTTATAACAGTCCCTGGTTTAACAAAGGTGGTGGGACACTGTTCTCATATTATAAAATGTAATGATCCTCCTAAATTAAATATATATATATATATATATATATATATATATATATATATATATAGGAATAACACGTCCAACCAATTTTTCAAGGTTGTAATTCTGGACAAGCAAATTAATAATGAGCATGCAAATTCTCACAAATCATGTAACTACCAATAAAAAAATACATTATATATTTTATTTACCAATAATCTACAGAGTATGTACTTATTAAAGTGATATTCGCATACACAAAGCTTGAAGGAGTAACTAACAATACCACAACTAGCGATAACATTTCCATGACATATGTTAATATTTTTATATAATGTCATATTTAATATTTATATATTATTAAAATGTTAATAAAAAAAAATGTTTAAATAACAATTATAAGATATATTATTTATGTATTATATTTTATATTAAACTTTGTAATTAATAAAATAATATATATTATAACTTTTCATTAATTAAATAAAAATCTAAAAATTAAAAAATGAATCTACTAATTACTACTTTTAGAGAGAATATTTTTTTTACTCTTTAATATCAATCTATTAAATTAAGACCGACCCTACTCCACTCTTCAATCCAAAATACATTTGGATTTAACAAGAAGTCTCAAAATATACATACAAGATGTAAATTATTTATATGTGGTATTAAATTTGTGTTGCCCTATTTTTTTTAAATTTAGATGGATTAAAAGGGAGTGTTTTGATGAAACGCTCAATTCAATATAAAGAAAATCAAAATCAACAGGGATGTTGAAGGAACGATAAAAAAGTTCATAAGAATAAAGAGAAGATAACCAACTATCATAGAAATAATATCCAAAATGATTACGTAAAGTCGTCAAAAGACATAATCATCAGTAAATGCACTTCAACCAAAATTTTGTAGGAGACCCAGAAACAAAAGAGGTGTCTAGCAAAACCAAACAAACAAATACTGAAAACAAGTCATTGAAGACGCATAAAAGAGGCCATTAACAATTAGCCAATCGCTGGAGAGTGACATCTTCTATGTCAGTGGGATAGAATGCCTTCCATAGTCCATTGGTTCCTAATCTTCACTAGGTATTCAACCTTTGACCTCAACGTTTCTGCTTTTGTCCTTCTTCCCTTCCTTTTGCCCATTGTGTCCAAAGGGGCTTTCAACTTAGCTTGAGAAAGGCAAGGGTGATGCAACACAGAGCAACGAATCGGGGAGGGTGGGCGGTCCAGCGGAATCAACATCACATTGGGAAGAGACCAAAGAATTCAAAAGAGGGTCCGCAAGAGGGGGAGGAGAGGGAAACCCCGGTGACCAATAGAATATGCCATGATTGCGCCATAGAAAACCGTGATCAGGTGCTCCATCTTTTTTCCTCCACACCATCCTAAATTGAGGAGCACTCACACTCCCCTTAGAAAAGCACCCCATAACTACGTGTCCGAAGAGGTTGCAGCGAAAACCCTTAAACGAAAGTCCTACAAAGTTAAGATATTGGATCCATAAACTCCTCAAAGAACAAATGTGAATAGAATTTTGAGGATGTTTAGAGATATTCACAAACTCTAACAAATCTCTTCTCCAGCGAATCCTTGTCCAACATCACAAAAGATCGCACTCAATTAATCAACATCACAATGTGTTCTTCTTTTCTCAAAATAGATGGGATATTATAAATCCTTATTTAATGAAGTGCCACAGTGACCAAAGCATTAGCAGGATTGAAGAATAGAGACAACAAAGAGAAGAGTAATCCGAATTTGCCAACAAACCAGGCCCCCGAAGATCGGATGAAATCATGATCTGAGGGGCAGCCGAAGGCCACTTGAAAGACACCGTGGCTTAGGAGGGTGAAGGGAGGGAGTTTGCAAGGAACTCCACGCATCCTTAGCCCAGTGCTCCAAGTCTGAAATAGAAAGTGGAGAACCCATGCATTTGTCAAAAAGACAACCGCTGCCTAACTCTGTTTCCAACTCCAATATTGTCGATCGGAAAGCCGCAGATCAAGGACTTCATTTGAGGACACATGAGGGTCCCCCGCCTTACTTTGTTTCCAACTCCAATATTATCGATAGGAAAGCTGCAGATCAAGGACTTCATTTGAGGACACAGGAAGGTCCCCCGCCTAACTCTGTTTCCAACTCCAATATTATCGATAGGAAAGCCGCAGATCAAAAACTTCATTTGAGGACACAGGGAGGTCCCCCAGTAAGAAAGAAGGAGAGGAAGCATCCAAAATAGAGGATGGAGGAATCCTGAAACCCATATCAAAACTCACCAACGGAAACACGTTACTGAGGCCAGATTAAATTTACAGAAGACGCCACACTCATGAAAGGGGTTTGCCACGTTCGTATTATTAAATACTTAAATATTCATATTATTAAATTTGTGATGCCCTAATTTTTCATTAAAGTAGACTTATGAAACAACTAGGAAATAACTAATATTTTTGTTATTTGTCTGCTCTGCGTACATAAGGCGTGGAATTGTTTTCTACATAAGTGCTACTGAAAGTATCCGGGCTGTGGCGACAAATGGCACCACCGCCATTGAAGCGGCGCCCCGTTACTATGGGTGGACTCGGTGCCTCTTGCCTCCGCTGCAAATACAGCATATCATCATTATCACCGCGAAAATTGTCATTACGGTTATTTAGGAGATTTTTTTTTTTTTTTTTTGGAAAGATAACAGTTAAGGGGAACGCAGCAGTTATAGTAGTTAGAGGAAAGCAGCAGTTGCATTTACAGAATTGGCCTAATTTTCTCGTATAATAAAGACGGGTCGCATAGGGTGCAGCCGACCACAACAAAAATGGACACCCCAATTTACGTTCAACCTGTTACAGCCATTCCTTTCCCATTACCCAGCTATGGAATTGTTCAACAATTGAAGGTCGATCCAGAAGCTATTAAAGATCATAACTTACCCTGCCTTCACCATTATGCCTGTGTGCGAAAATCCACGGGCCTGGCTGCAGCGCCCTCAGAAATTGCCGACGACACAGACATTCTGAACTACGGTCCCTTCATGTGGCTCGCCGGACCCGCCATGGTTTACGACACGGGCCTCATACTGCAACAAAACCGGTGTTTTGTGGGCAATTTTAGGCCCCTTGCGCGGTGCGTGATGGCCGTTATACAAAACCGAACGGGTGACGGGTCGTTTTCTCTCGACCCGGGGCTTATGATGCTTTACGGAAGCTGCATTATGGATGCCGTTGCGACGCATATTATTTTGAAATGGGACGAAATGGTGCGGTTGTGGGATCAGTTCCTCCTGCCGACGTTCTTTGCGACGGGTAGGTTGGTGAATACAGATTTCGAAAATAATTATGAGGAGCAGTGGGCAAGGTTGGCAAGTCTTCGCGATGAAATCGTGAAGGCTTATGAGGAGAAGGCGTGGCCAGAGGAGGTGTGGCCAGGGTTTCTGGCGTTGTTGGGGCTCCAGGCCGGCTTAGACCCGCCTGCCCCACCCGGTACAGGTGCCGTTCCGCCGGAGTTGCGGCCCGCGTGCTTTCAGGCAGGTTTTTTTTTTTTAATGGTGCTTTTCAATTAATCTTATTTCACATTTTTTATTAATTTTTGTTATTGATAAAATTTTGAAGAAAGTTGATCCTGTATTGGATATCAGTCGTTGTTAGAGGTTTCTGAATTTTTTTTCTTGATGTTTGTCTTCAATCAAAAGAAAAATTTAGAAATGTATTAGTTAAATTGAGAGATTACAGAGGTGGTTTGAGACAATTCTTGTTATTTTTATGGTGTATATGATCCTAGGAAATATAAAAATATTTGAAAATAATGGTGATTATAATTTAAGAAAAAATTCAGTTTAAATAAAAATTCTCTATCAATTTGTAATAAATTTTAATATTTAATTTTTTAATGGGACCATATAACTACAAAAGAGCTCCTAAATTTATATAGGAACATCCAATTCTCAAATATCCTCTGCACAAAATTACCATCTAATTGCCCTCAAAAGTCACCATTCTACTATAATTCTTTAATATAAAGAAAATAAAAATTTAGAAATAAATTTAAATAAAAGTTTTGAATATTAAAATAATTAGCTAATATACATATGATAGTGAAATAAGTTTGTTTTAAAATAAATTTTATTATTCATTTAATTATTTTTAATTAAAATTTAATAAAATAGATAGTAATAATTATAATTTATGGTTGAAATTGTTCTCTATGCAAAGGGTTCATAAGGATTAAGTTTTTGTTAAGTGTAAAGAGACCTAAGATACTATAAAAGATGACGAAGTAAAATATGATTTTTAGGTTTTGAAATAAATTTGGGAGAATGGATCATGAATGAATATCTCTACATTGGCATTATGTGGAAGGAAACACTATAATTAGGGTCAAGTCGTAGATGAATTTGGTAGAATGGATACCCTAAAGGAAACTCCATAAGGGATGAGGTCAAGGTCAAGTTTTTGACGAATTTGGTCAGAGCTTGTTATCATGTTGAAGGAAACACCACAAGTGATAAGGTCAAGATTCAAGTTGTGGTGATCAGGGAAACACTATAAGTGCCAAAGCCAAATTTAAATTTAAATTTGACTATTAAAAAAATTTGTTGGAATAAATACCCCTCATACTTTAGCCTTGACACTACGTTGAAGGACCAACCTTATGTATTTATGTATTTGTATTTAAAGTAAATATGTTGGAAGAAAATGCATTATCCCTTTTACCTTATCAAAGTTAGATATGGTTTGTATAAATTGATTTTTATTATTCTTTGGGGCAAAAATATAAATTGATTTTTAAAAATATAATTGTAACGTCTTTTTTGAAATTGAAATTTTATAGTTATTATTATTTTTTTTTAATAAATTATTACTCGACCTTGAATTGTTGAATTTTTATTTGTTTTTGGGGGTGGCTTTCAGGTTCTCATAGGGGAAAAGGCTATTGAAGAGCAGGTTGCCATAGCCTTACCTGACAAACCCGTGGTGGAATTCCGAATGCCATATGCAGAGGATTTATGCCGGTTGGTGGAGGACCAGTTAGGAAAACTTCGAGTGCCGGGCATTTTCAACACCCACATTTTCTTCATAAAAATGCTCATCTTCGTTCTCGGTCGCCATTTTGACAACTTGAGCGCAGAAACAAAAATAAAGCCCACGCACAGGGCCTCCTTGTTCGCCCGCTACGCCGGTCACATAGTTGATGCTCTGAGGGACTCCATTCTATACAACAAAGTAGGCAATGGATTTCATATACTCAAAAAGACATACCCAACAATTCTCCAATATCCAAACACTGAATATTTTGATGGGGTCAATGGCTCTGACCGAAATGAAGCGATGGTGGCAGCATTTGACGAGATTGTGGCAGCATATAATAACCGACAGTGGCCTGTAAATGTTTGGTGGCATTTGTTAGAGACATTGAATTGCTCAAACCCTGATCTTGTGAGTGGAAGCTTTGTAAAGATGTATGACGACAGTTGTGGCGGCGGGATACGATCGCTGTCTACACACGTGCAATTCATATTGCCAAAAGGGGAACCGTGGACTAAGCCTAAAGAAGATGAAGACGAGGTTTATGTACCGGAGGGCGATGACGAGATTGACGTCGGTGATGACGATTGTCCGCTCGATGATTGTTTTAAAAATATAGAGGATTGTTGTAATTGTGTGGGGCCGTCCTCTGTTAGTTACACATTAAGGTGGCTCTGTAAAAGTGAGCATATGAAGGAAGGAGTGAAGGAAGAGACATTTGGACCATTTGGGGTTATGAGTGGGGATTGTGCCTCAAGAATACATGATGAGGTCAACAAGGTTTTTCCCTTTGCTACTGGGTTTAAGAGCAGTCTCAGTGATCCGAAGTATATGGCCCCCAATTTTGTTGTGGGGTCATGTTTACATTTTGAAAATCCAATTGTTACTCCTATGGAATATGATAATGGCTATTGGAAACCCTCTCAAAAGTGAGAGTAATGGAGGAGATATTGAGATATGATTTTATGTGGTTGAAGAGTATTTTTCAAATTTGTTGAATATGATATACTTTTATTTTGGTAACTTTATAGATTTTTAATATTTTTAGTAAAAAAGATTAAATTTAGTCAATACATTCAACTGAATTTATTTACAGAGTGTTTGTAAGGTGGTTTTTTTAGTTGGATTTCACTGTATAATTTTAATCCATATATACTTTCATACAACTGAATTTATACATGGGTGTTTGTTTACTGGATTCTAATGTATAATTTTAATCCATATATACTTTCATACATATTTATGTATTATAATTATTAAATTTTGTTTGAGTTGAATTTTATAATTTTTAGTTCAAGTCGGCCTCAGCCTTGGAAATTTCTTTTTCTGCTAGAGTTTGTTTGACGTTTTCTAACCCCAACTCTGTTTTAATATTTGTAGTGACTGCCTCATCGTTTGCATTTTTTTTAATATTTGTAGTGACTGCCTCATCGTTTGCATTTTTTTCTTCAACCCGTTGTGACCAAATCACCTCATTCAGGGAATGATATTGACTAGCCTCTTGAAATAAATATTAACCGTTTAAACACATTGCATTTATGGCTTCATTTTCTGCTGCTTTTGGTGCAATTGTAGCATTTTGTTTGAGTTGAATTTTATAATTTTTAGTTCAAGTCGGCCTCAGCCTTGGAAATTTCTTTTTCTGATAGAGTTTGCTTGACTTTTTCTAACCCCAACTCTGTTTTAATATTTGTAGTGACTGCCTCATCGTTTGCATTTTTTTTTAATATTTGTAGTGACTGCCTCATCGTTTGTATTTTTTTCTTCAACCCGTTGTGACCAAATCACCTCATTCAGGGAATGATATTGACTAGCCTCTTGAAATAAATATTAACCGTCTAAACACATTGCATTTATGGCTTCATTTTCTGCTGCTTTTGGTGCAATTGTAGCAGTGCCCTGTATTTTTCTCAGCAACCATGGGTGTCTTTATTCGCCAACTTTTTTGGCAATGTTTCATGTCGTATTCATTTATCCTTCAGTCTGGTTGCTAATTTTTCGCAACTCTAATATGTCAACTTGTTCAATTTTACCTTTCTCAATTGCAGATTTCAATTGCATTGCCAAATGTACCACATTGCTTTCTAATTGTTGCAATGATAACGTAGTTTTCAATTATTCCAATAGATCTGTATCATAATCATATCCTACTTCAAGCAGTGATTGTTTGAAGTTTGGGTAAACTTACTTCAAACTCCTCATCAGTTTCTGCTTCTTTTACATCCAACTCCTGCTCAACATTTTGTGATGATCCTTCGACCTCCATGTCATCTTCCTCCCTCTTTTGTAAAAAGTATTGCTGCTCAACATCCAACATACGTTGATATGTGTTCTGATTTTTTTGATGTTGGCACTAACTGTAAACTTTGCCTAAATACATTCCATATAAAATTTACAAAATATTGCCGATTCAGGTCATCCCCCATAGGATTGTCCAACATCTGGATGAGGTCAACATTTACCTGTTTAATACTGGTTATTTTATTCAAAATTTGGGCATCCATATGCCACTCCTTGATTTCTTTTGTAAATTCTGATTTTACTTTTTTACATGAATTGTCTTCATCCTGAATTCTATAGTTTTTTGCTTTTGTGGACAGTTGACTGTTCCAAAATCAGATCCAAATACTTTTTGTCACCTGATTTAACATCCTCCCCAATGCCTGCTTCAACTTGCAATACTTTTAAATGTCCAATATGAGCTGGCAATGGATAGATTTCTATTTATGACACGGATTTGGCTGATATTGATATCAGTTGAATGCCTCTTTCTCCACAATCTTGCGAACCTCCTCACATACCTTACCATTTGCTTGGTCGTTTATTCTTTGGTATAGTATCGCTTCCTTGACATTTCTAACTGCTGTTTACAAAAAAGTGAGATAAAACTTTCCTTATGTTGCTATGTCAGGTTCATCAACAATAACCTACGCTCATCCCATTTGTGTTCTTTTACAGCTTATTTGAAAAGCATAGTAAGCAAATGTAACAGCAGAAACAAATATCAGAATACAATAGTCTGCACAACTAGCTATGTATGCAATAAATAACTATGAATTGAAATAGATCAATGATGTTACGATACTAAAACAAGTGAACATGAATATGAGTCTTAAGTGAACATCAAAGGTCAACCCTTGATGCTACCTTTGCATAACCAACATAGTTCTTAATTAAATTACATTTTGAGACAACTTAAGCAATAATCAAGTTACTCGATTACTAATCTACCAAAGCACCCACTAAATCTACCTACAAAACTGCTTAGGTTTCTAGAGAGGATCTGTTAAAGTTTATGCATCAACATGCACTGAAAGCCATTGTCAAGCTAAATTTCCCAACAAAGAAGTAAAATGGTTGCTATCTGAGAATGGATATTTTCCCCAAATTACAATTTTAAATAAATGAAATGGAAAACAGTCTGAGGCTTTTACAGGAAAAGGCTTTGATAAGCAGATTCATGGGGGCTAATCCTGGCCCAAGAACACTTCACACCTGGGTGCAAGAAAAATGGAAGCCATCAGGATCAGTAGACATTGTGATGATGCCAAAAGGCTATTTCAAGGCAATATTTTCCACAATATATGAGAAAGACCCGGCATTCAAAGGACCATGGTAATGTTAGGGCTCTTCATGAAATCATGGTCACTATATTTCAATCTTACAAAGGATCTACCAAGTGCAATTCTAGTATGGGTGAAGTTTCCACTACTTCCAAGCGAATACTGGCAAGAATCCTCGCTTCAAAGAACAGATAATGCAATCGGACAATATAGCACAGCTTCTGAATTCAGAGGGTAACCAGATGTTGTCAATTATGTAATAATTTGTGAAAATGTGGGCTTAGAGAAAACACTTCCTGATAGAATCTTGCTAGAAATGGGGGGAATAGAATGGGAACAACCATGAGAAGATTCCATTTCATTGCAGAATATGGCATGAACATTGCCTTCTGGCAAGGGTTTGCCCAACTCAGCAGAGATGAGCAAAATGAGGTGGCAACTCACAAGTGGAGCAATCTGTAAAACCCAGAGGCAACTTCTTCTCAAGAAAATCAGTCGAAGACCACTACTCTCCTAAATGAGGACCTCTTGGCAACGAAAAAGGGAAAGTTGTGCAAGATGAAGACAAATTTCAAAGAGCATGTGCGCACAAGGGCAGAAGTCAGCAATCCTAGAAATGTCAGCTCAAAATTGCAAACCCCTTTGATGTCCTGGAACCTCGTGATAACATCGAAGTGGACGGCATCTAAGTAGATTAAGCCAATGGTGAAGGAGAAGCAAATTACAGTCAGCCCAAGCTCAAAGAAGCAGATAACCTGCAAAAGACAAGGAATATGGTTAAAACCACAATAGAACAAGTGTATTTTACATCAATAGGAAATACGTTAAAATTGGTGTCCAGGTCCAGGAAATACAAAAGGAAAACACAAGATTTAGCCATGGGCGGAAACCAAAATAGTTCATCCCAAAAATTGAGTCAAAAAAAAGAAGGCCAATGCAGGAGACCATCAAGGAAAACCCAACAAGGGAAGAAATAAGGAGAATAAAGGGCACGGATTAGATCTGGGTAGGAATGGAATCTGAAGAAACAATCAAATAAATCCTAGGATCTCCCTCAATCCCACAAATAGAATAATGCAGAGCAGCAGATATTATAATGGAATATAAGGAGTTTGGGCATTCCCAACAAAACTCGTTTTCCAAAAAATACCCAAGGAAAAATAGATCTGGCTCTTCTTCAGGATGTAACCAGAAACACCTCCTTTGATCAACTTTAAAGCACAAGAATATGGGGATCAAAACACATGATAAGTTCTCAAGAAAAAATGACCATCTAGTGGAACCCAGCCAGGATTGTCACAATATCACGTTTTTTAAGTTGGGGAAGTATCATAGATTTTCACTCCTTTGAATTTTAAGTGGACTGTCGGATAGTTTGTGGTTATATTCCCCCTTATGGGAACACCAAAATAAAGTATCTAGATCAGCTGTCCAGCTGGATACATAACTCCAACAAAAAAATGATTAGCACAAGGGATTTCAACACTCTGAAATCTCCTAAAGAAAAAAGGGAGGCCAAGTTTTCAATCTCTGAAAAACTGAAGTCATGAATCATCTCACCGATAGAAATAGATTGATTGACGTGACCTTTGCACAAGGCCTTCACACATGGTACAACTGAAGCAAGGGGCAGAAGTTTATAATAGAATGGGTAGATATGTTTTTAGTCTCCAGTGATTGGTTATCCACCACAAGGAAGGCCACAACAAATGTTTATGATTCAACACTCTCAGACCACTGGCCAATATAATTGGAAATAGCGATCGTCAATCCTACCTGCTCACGTTTTCAGATTTGAAAATATGTGGATACAACACACTGATTTTTCGAATTGCGTACCAAAATGGTGGAATGAAGTGGTCAATATTCAGAATCATTCCATGTTAAAAATCATGGGAAAGATTAACCATTTGGGGAGCATAATTAAATAGTGGAGCAAGCATATTTTTGATAGGATCCTCAACCCAACACCAAGCTTAAAGGAGCAGTTGAACATCCTGCAAAAACAGATGAGAGTCGATGGGTTTACTGATCAAATGTATAGCCAAGAGAAACATTTTATTCTGGAACTAGTTGAACTACAAAGCAAAGACGAATGCTGTTGGCATCAACGCTCCAAGGAACTATGAATCAAACAAGCAGACACTAACACCAACTTCTTCCACAAATCATCCTTAATAGACAACATATGAATTTGATGCAAACAATCAAGAAGTCAGATGACAACCTCGTTCGGGAGGGTACAACAAATTTCAAACATGCAACAAATTTGTTTAGAAAATTTCTCCAGGCAGATCAATGGACACAGCAAGAAGCCAAGCCTGGACAAAACTATTGGCAAACATACCTAAGCTTTAAAAGGATGCAGATAACATCACAAAAGAAGAACTAAAAGAAATTGTGTTCTCCTTTGCACAAGACAAGGTCTTGGGTGCATATGGATTTCCAGCACATTTTTTTCAGGTTTATTGTGAATTGAGTAAACGAGAGCTATGAGAAGTAGTGGATGAATCACGAAGGAACAATTTTTTTTGAAAGGGATCATTGCCACACGCTGAATCTTGATCCATAAACTTGCCAAAGTATAAGCCATTGATCGGTACAGGCCCATTGTTATGTGTAACATGGTTAATAAAATACTTTCAAAGCTTATTGGTAAAGGATTTAAACCATTGCTGCCAAAGCTAATTTCTCAATCCCAATCAGCATTTGTCCCACAATGACAAATCAGAGATAAGATAATTGTGGTGCAGTGAATCATCCATTCATTGAAGCTCTAGAACAAGATTGGAGTGTTGATTAAGCTAGACATGTCAGAAGATTTTGACAGGTGTTGTAGGGATTTTATAGACCAGGTTTTATGCGCATTCTGTTTTGGGCAACCATTGAGACAGTGGATTAGAAGTTGCATCATCACTCCCAACTTTACAGTCCCAATCAACGGAGCAATAGCTGACTCGTTTGATCCAATATGAGGTTTCTGCCAAGGATGCCCACTCTTGCCATATACATTATTTCTAATGGAAGATGGCTTCAGTGATCCACATTGTGGAGCCCATGATGGTGGCACGGAGGACAGCCCAATAACTTAGCTAGTAAGCTACTGAATTCTGAATTGAACATGCTACACAAAACAAAGAAAGTAAACTAGTACACATTCAGGAGACGATAGATGGTAAAATGATGCTCTTATTTTCGATGAAAATGAATAGGTATGGTACATATACGTACAAAGGCCCAAAAGGTTTTTAATGAAATTTTTCTTGATCAGAAGGGGGAACTCTTCCTAGATGATTTTCCAAACTGGAATGTTGAATGCATGTAAGAATCTCTATCTACTGACCTTGGGATTAAATGTTTACATTTATACAAACAAAAAAGCAGTTACAAAGGAAGATGGTTGCAAAACAGTCTAACTTCTACAATTGCTAACGGTTTTTCTTGTTGTTGAACTATTGGTTCAATTGCTTAGAGCTTATGAATATGTTTGACATGGTGTGCCGTGGTGCGAATCTTGGGAGCAGGTTTGAAATGGTCCATGGTGCAAAGTTTCCATGTGGCATGATGGTAAGATGTTGAGCCTAACTTATGTGGCATGTTTCCTAGTTATGTGGAAACTCAGGGTGATCCAATTGGGTTGAGCGTCACATGAAAATGAGTGCTGAAGTGTTGGGTGATGGCATGGAAGTCTGACACCATGGAACTTGGTGTTGAGATCTATGTGGCTTGGTGCCGTGTGGTTTGACGCATGGCATAGTGCAGAGTTGCATGAGTGTCCAAAGGCACCAAAGTGAGCGCATACATGGCTATGCCCAGATCATTCACCGTACGATGGAGGCAACTCAAAGGTAAAGGAAGATGCACAATTTCCAGGAAACAGATCATAGGCATCCTATTTCCAGCTTCTAATTCATTGATGACACATTCATTCTAACCACCGAGATTCTCTAAGAAATAAAAATCTGAATTCCATACTGAACACATATGAAAGTGCACAGGGACAGAAAATAAACATGCAAATGTTCCAGCAAACAGAATTAGGAAAATTCTACGCCTCTTTAACTTTACTAAGGGTAAGCTACTTATGACATATTTGGGCTTCCCACTTCACGATTGCCAGTCCTACAATCTCTATGATATACCACAATCAGCAAAATGCATTTTTTTTATTTCAATACACCAATGAATGTTTACCATTAGCTAGAAGGATTTGGCTAATACAGGCATTATTGTAAGCAATGCTAGTCTATTAGTAATGGAAGCTTCCGTAATGTTGTATTATCGGGATATTTTAAAAATATAAATATCTAAATAATACTAGTCTACCTGCCCACTCTATTCTCCCTATCGTGTGTCCTCTATAGTGTTGACCTTCCTTTGCAACACAATGTCCTCTATAGGATCAAACTGGTACAGTGGATCAAAAATTTTAGTTCTCGCAAGAGAGTCTGATTGAGGTAATTTTTTGTCTGGAAAAATATTTTTGAGAGCTTTCTATCGTGATATTTTGTCGAGAACAATCACTCGTTAGAGGAAAAGAAGCTCTATCGTGAATGCAAGCCTAACAAGGAGGAAAGCAAACGAATGAAGACAAATCAAAATCGAACCAGACCAAAACGACATAGCACAGTCCAAATAACGTCAAAAATTGAAGGGTTTCGACTAGAAAGTAACTAGATCGCAGAGGGAAAGAAACCATCAATATTAGGCCCTGGAACAGAGCCTTTGCAGGCTATCATCGCAAGGAAGGATCGCGAGGAAGGACCGTTGCAAGAACTAGAGTCTCGTTGATCATCGAAGACAATTCTGTGACTTGTGACTCGTTTACTGGTTCGACTGTGTTTTGTTGGTGCAACAACCTTTATGACTGGTTCACGACTCCTCAAGGCAGTTACATTCCCGACATTGTTCCCCGACGGTAGCCAAAATTGGTGGTGGTTGATAATTTTAATTGACTGGTTATTGTTTTGAGTGCAATGGTTAAAACTGATGAGTTGATTCCCCCTTTAGCAAAAACCTATCAATGTAAATCTATCGACAGTGGTCACAATCTCATCTAAGGCCTGATTGACAGAATTCAACAGGGGGAGAATGTTAATCAATCACTTCAATCTGAAATCTGTGATCTCACGATCACGGTTGCAGCAGTTGAATCTGAAAATAGCTTTTTGAAGGAAATGATCGCCAACAAGGAGCAACCTCCTAATGAAAGTCTACAAGCAAAAATCCTTGACATCAAAAATAAGTAGGAAGAGATCAAATCTCAGTAGGCTTCTTTTAAACATGAAACAAAAACACACATGCAATCTTGGGCACAAGTGGTCAGTGGCAAAAATAAAAATCCTCCCCCTATAGTAGCAGTCGAGGAAATTGTTCAAGCTAAACTCACAAAGGAGCGACTAGACGTGTTAGATAATTGAATCTCAAGGTGACAGGGCTTCCCTTACCTCTTTCCTCTTCGAATCCCATGGTGGTTGCGATCGAGTTCCTTAAGGACACGCTGGGTATCTCGGATGTGGTACTAGAAAGAGCATGGTTGGGGTTCGATTCCACAATTTTCCTTCGTTTCAAATCCACTGCTGACCGGCTTAGAGCCCTTCAGACTAGGCATTCATTCTCTTTTTCTGGTAAGATCTTTCTTGACGAAGATGTTACATCCCGATTCCTCGTTAAGCAAACTATTTGGTTATCTGTGGCTATTTATAGTGACAAATTTGGATCTGGGTATTTTAACTAAGCTTTGAGATATATGTTGTTATGGGACAGTAGGATATTGCTTAGGTTACATGATTACATTGCTATGAGTTCGCTGTAGTGTATAAGTTTACATTATGAACATGTTAATTTATTATTTCAATTATATTTTATGATGAACGTATATCATAATATTATGATCTAACTACCTGCTTGTTGTGAGGTTGACGTAGGAGAATTCATCCTTCAAAATGTGATGGAGGGAGAACATCATCGAAGAGGGCAACGTAGATGGAGATGTCGAAGGACGACAGAGAAACTGACTAGAACCCTACACACACCACAATAGCAAGCACATGTTAAATGCATAATAAAGTGGTTAGCATAATGTGTTTTGATGCCATTTGCATTAGATAGTCGCTTATACTTGGTTTGATAGCTTAGATTAATGATTTTGTGAAATTTTTCTGGGTTGATTAGTTGTGTGATATCTCAAATTTATGCTTAGATAAATTACCATTATTAAAAATGTGTTATAAATTATTAAATCTATTGTAGTCAACAAATGAATTTAGAAAAATATAAAAAATAAGGAAAAACGGAAAAAAAAAAAAAAGGAAATAAATTCCCATAAGAGAAATAAAACACCTAAAACAATTGTATTTAAATTAAAATAATCAAGCGCGTTTTAAATACACCAAAAAATGGAATGGGAATAATAAAAATAAAGAAAAAACAAAAATAAAAAGGAATAAAGAATAAAACAAAAAAAAAGACAGAGAAAGGAAGCTATGCTTTTCTCATTGGAGGAGGAAGATAAAAAGGAGTGTGGCGTAGAATAGTCAAAAAAAAATAGTAGCATCACATGGAGGAGAAGGAGGAAGAGTGGAAAATGAGGAACTTGTCCAAATCGTGCCTTTTCCAGGTAGGTGGTGTATTAAATAACTGTGTTTGAAATTTAAGTCATATGTGTGTGTGTGTCTATAAAATGACGATATCTGTATTGTTTATGAGAGAGACATATCTGGACTTTATTACCTTTCATCGATCCTTTCCTTGAATTTAAAATTTTTTCTGTATGGGACGACTTCATGTGAGCCTTAAAAATTCTGCTTAGATAAATTATTACTTACCTGTAGATACCAACATCATAATTTAGTGTACAGAGAGCCATTAATCCACATGTTGTAGAAACGAATGAAGGAAAGATTGAGTATAGATATACAAATATATAACTGGAGAAAACAAGAATGCTCAACAGTTTAGAAAATGAATACTCAAGAATGCTAATATTAATACTATTAGAGTATTAGGAATTCTATTAATAAACCGAAGGATTTGGTTATGAATATCTATCAGAATATAGGCTTGTCGTTATGGGTGAGAGATGGGCGATTAGTTAATATAAATATTATGTGAGAGAAAAAAAGTGTTATATCCTATTCCTTGGTTTGTAGTATACCCTACCAGATTTTGACCCTGTAGCACGTTGTATAAGAGCTGTGGCACAAACTTAGTGATCTGTGTAGATAATGGCACACCTATGATATATAAATATATCACAATGCCCAGCCGCACATGATTGCATTTCTTCATACCCTTGATATATAGTTGAACAATAATATTATATGGTAGTAATAATCTGAGCTCTAATAAAATTTATTTATAGTAATAATTATTTCTAGCTTATACCTGGTAATATCAGCGCAGGGTATAGGATACAGTAACTAGAAATACTATTATTAACTTGTTTGTCAATTAGTTATAGATCACGGGGTGTGTAGATAGGAAGAAATTTGATCTATAAACTAACATATAATCGAATTAGTTTATGAAGGTGCGCATGTATAAGCGATCTGTGTAGATAGGATATGATGGCAATGTGCCAATGTGCTAATTTTATGCCTTTTACAAGTGTATATAGCCATTTGTGATCCGCTGCTTGGCTATTTAGAAAAGAGTTTGTTTCACCATATATTACATACCCTTCTTCGTCTCAGATAAAACAATGACTTTATCTATCTTTATTTGTTTAAAAGGGTTATGGCTATTCATGTTAAAATTATTATTTTCATGTATATATTTAATTGTTCCTTATTATTGTAGAAATATCGATATGTTAGTAATAGCTTGTCAATAAGGTTATATTGACCAGGTAGTTGGCTAGAGATCGTAAAAGACTATTGATATCTTTTATATTGTTGAACATATTTATGTATATGCGAAATATAACTATTTGAGGATTTAGGAGTCATTTTAAGAGTATAACGTATATTGGGTATACCAGGTTGTATACCTCTAAGTTGTTGACAAATATAAAACAATGAGTCATAGGACTTTGAGAGCTAAGAAACTATGTCAACATAAATATAGACTCCTAACCAAACGAAAAAAAAGTCATGCTCAAACAAGCATAACATAGGACTTTCGATTATTGAAAATAAAAAAACGCTAGAATAAATTTTTTTATGTTCGTGTGAATTAAGACTTTCTTTGTCATATCTAGTTGTTTGAACAGAAGCTTATGTTTTCATTGATTTATACTACCTTATTATGACCGATTGTGGTAATTAGTAGTTGTGCTTAAAGAACAATAGACTATGATAATATAGGTTATCATAGGGTGTAGTATATTTGAAAACTTTTTATGATAATGAAAATTTGAGATGATTGTTGGAGATTACAATATTTCTATGTTGTTAATTACTTGTATGTGGTAAATATTGCAAATACAGTTAATATGTACATGGATGTATATATAAGAAGTATATCTTTATATAAATTTAAGTATGCAATATAAATACATAATATAAATCGGTGTGTTGGGTCATATGCCTAAGCTTATAGCTAGAAGTATAATTTATTTTAGTCATAAGGTGTTCAACGGACCGAAACTATAACCATATGAAAGCAGTCTTTAGAGACAAAATTAAGTTATTTAAAGGAAAGATTAGGGTATAATCTTGGATGTGAGTTATCTGATGCTATGGAAATAGCATGACATTGTTATATATATGTATACAGTAATGAAAATTAGTGAGTGGTACATATTGTGAGTGGATTGAAATGTACGAGTGTTTAGACATATATAGCATATATCAATGCATCGTGATGAGTGCGTATAAGTTATATTTCTTGTGATTGGTAGTATACAGTTTAAATATAGTATATACCCAATTGGTATAAACTGTACTTGCTTGCCTATTATTTATGATTGTGGACTTTTGAATCTTGAAATTTGTGAGACTGGGTGTTCGTAATTGAGTGGTGTGCTCATGTACAATGATCTATGATAGTATGGAATATCATAAGGTGCATTATATTTGAAATCTAATTGTAGTAGTTAGAATTTGCAATTAAATATGTATTTTGCCTAGATAGTTAAAAATTGTAGTCATTATTTCTAGTATTGGATAGATAATAATGTGAGATTCATTCATATGTTTGATGGAATAAATGTATATTTTTTTATTACTCTTATGCTAGCATGTTATATGATATGATTGCTAGTAGGACGTAAATTGTATGAATTTTTTGGTTATATTATGTTAACCAATCTCGCATTGTTGATACTGAGTAAAGAGTAAGATGGACTTTACTGGCTTACTAGCATCGCATGCTAAATGAAAGCAATTCGATCAAATGGTGTGTATGAATTTTAACTAATCTATAGATTGTTATCATTTATCATTCTAAAAAAATTTGGTGTTTAGTAAAACATTGTCATTTCATGAGTATGATTTACATGTTTGTGCGATATCTTGCAATAGAATGTGTTTTCTATGATACACTGCATGCTTAGTTTTATAAATCATATAGCACACGAGTACTAACTTGTCTCTCTGGATTTTCGCATCATCATTATCTACTCATCCGTGAAGAGAGGGCCATTCCTTGATGAGATTAGTCTAGGGGATCATTGGTTTGTGGTTGGTGTAGAAAAATGTTCGAATGATGCTCTCCCTCTCCACAACAGTACTATTTTTGAGACGACACTTCAAATTGCCACAGATATTAGAATTAAGGAAATTATGCTTCGAAAAACCATGTATCTTATATATATACATCGTATTGTATTGTATTTATTAGTGAAACATTATCATGATGAACTATAATTACTTATTTATTGTACACTAACAGCGGACGTTGTAGTTATGTATCAACCATGGCTGGGTAATTGTAACTACTTTATATATTTGTGTTATGATGTGTTTCTTGTGATGATAGTGATTAGGGATGTATGATATAGTATGCTTCATTTACAGTTATCACTCTTAGAATATCTTATATGGTCATTGATTAGATTCTCGTGGTATAATCTATTTAAAGTATATGTTGTTGAAGTATAAAAAAGAAAAAAAATTATCACGTTTTCAATGTCAAAACCAATGAGGTTGTTACATGTGGTATCAGAGTTGTGGCTCAAACTCTAGGACCTAATAAATTCATTAGCGTTTTTGTATCCTTCTATTTACTAAAAAGAAGGATAGTGAAATGGGTATGGTACATTGAGTGTGTACCTTATGAGCATTCATACCATCTTAGAGTTGTTAAAGGAGTGTCTCAATGGTGATGGTTGTATACGAGGTTTGGGTAGATGAGTACATAGCATAGTTCATGAATTGTAAACAAGAGATTCTTATCATATGTTGATCACTTAGATCAAACACCTCGTGAGTAATTACATTCTTACTTGTTAATCAAGTCACCTATGTCATTAGTGTTTTGTGTTGTGAGTGTCTAAAAAGCTTGGGATGCTTCTCACTTAAGTATATGTGCATTAAATTTGTGTCTCATAAACACTAATCTGAGGTATAAGAAATCTTATAAGACCGTTTTTAGATTGGCACCACCTAGTGCGGTGGGAATTCTCCTTATAGTTGAGTATAGTCATTTTTGTTGAGGGCTCCAATGTGTTAGGAGTTTGTCCATGGATTGGCACCCTTATGTTTATGTGGAATAGGAAGAGGTATCCTCTCTCTTAGCTAGAGAGGTGTGTTGTTATTCGCTCACCCTTCTTTGACATCATTATAAGCTATTGAGAGGATTCATATTTTCATGATGTTGATTAAGTGTTCCTTTAAACGGAAACTTGTTTTTAAAATGTTGTTTTGACATTATTCCCTTGAGTTCGTGGGATAGTGTCTTCTACTTCTTGTTGAGAGAAAAGTTGTAGGATTGGATGGATTGATACATCTTTGTGGTTAGTATTTTTCTTCTTGTTGTGGAAGCAGGTTATGATAATACTACTCATACAAGATTGGTGAGTGAGTAGTGATTTGGCAATTTGAGTTGCGGTGTTTTTTTTAACCATGTGAGGGTATTTAAGAGTTTGGTTGTTCATGTGTTAGTTCTCTACTTTCCACTTGTGACTTTTTAAAGTCACCACTTTATCTTTACTTGTGAACTTAGACCATATGGAATGGCGAAACTTGAATTTATATTGGTTCTAGATTAAGAATTATAAGTTGATTATAATCATTATGTTATTATATACCCTTGATTTGATTGATATTATTTTTATCTTGCTTAAAAACATGTTTTGATGACACATTTATGCACCTTTCACCAGGAGCGAGTAGGGTATAAAATATGCGGACTATCTTGTTAGTCTAAAAATGTTGAGATAAACTTTTAACTTGTGTTTTAGCCGAGCAAGCAAGGAGACATTGTCACGCTTGTTTCCTTTATGAGATTGTAAGAACGGTGTGATCCTTGACCTTCATATGTTATCTTAATCTTAACATTATTTCCTCTTGACTATGAATATAACAAAATAAGTTAAGCTGTGAAATATAATTCTAGTTATGTTTGGCTAGTGGCAATTTAATGCAATTACGGATTGATTGTATGATTTTCCTTGTATGTATGTTGGTACATCTAGAATTATTTAGCATATATTATTGCTTTTTATGATCTGTTAGTATAGAATTGTGATTCATTGAACCTTGTGCACATTTTGAAGATCATTAGGTCGTAGAGACCTAAGGGACGAGTGGTGAATTAGGAACGTGAGTATTAAGCGATAAGAGTGGATCTTACTTAGTCTCATATTGACTTGGTAGTTACTGAGTTTGGATCCGACAAAGAGAGCTTGTCGAATCCAGGTTTTGACAGACGAACTTGTCAAATTCAGTCATATGGCCATACACATGTATATTGTGGAATGTTTATTCTTTGATTTTGTATACATTGAAAATGTAGTATTTTTAATTTCTATTCATCGTCATACTTGTCTTGAGTTCCATGGAGTAGCGACAATATTTACATGTTATACTTATCAATAGCTACACGGAGTAGCGATGGTATTAACTTATACACATCATTCTTGATAGATTCCCTAAATACTTTTCTTTGGAATGAGAAAAACACTCTAAGTTAAAGAGATGTACAAAGGAGCTGGAAGGTTTTATGAAACTCTCCCTGGTCATTTGTTTTGGCTTTTATAATGATCTCATGTGCTTTAAGGAAGATAGTGAAACTTTCACCAATATATTTGGGACCCTTCAAAGTAATAAAAGTGGTCAGTCCTATAATATATAGGCTTGTCTTGCCGGTTCTAGATCACATAGTGGTCATGAGAGAACCATTCAAAATAAGAGACACTTGCAAATGTTATTACATAATAGGGGGATGTGACAGAGTAGAGTCTTGTTGGACCAATACTCTGAGAATAATATTATTTGGAAGAACTATGATGAATTCTTCATGCAAATTTCATATTTATTTGCTTAATTAGATACTATTGTACTATGTTATTTCTTTAATTGAACAATATTTTTAATTTAAAACTTGTGATTGAATAAGAGTCATCCAAGATGATGACTAGTTTTAGGAGGGAATGATGTTACATCTTGATTCCTCGCTAAGCAAACTACTTGGTTATCTGTGGATATTTATAGTGACAAATTTAGATTTGGTTATTTTAATCAAGCTTTGAGATATATGTTGTTATGGGATAATAGGGTATTGCTTAGGTTACATGATAGCATTGCTATGAGTTAGTTGTAGTGTATAAATTTACATCATGAAAGTGTTAATTTGTTATTTCAACTATATTTTAAGATAAACATATATCATGATATTATGATCTAACTACCTGTTTGTTGTGAGGTTGACGCAAGAGAACTCATCCCTCAAAGTGTGACGGAGGGAGAGCATCATCAGAGACGGTGACGTAGATGGAAATGTCAGAGAAAGACAGAGAAACCGGTTAGAACTTTGCACACACCACAATAGCTAGCACATGTTAGATGCATAATAAATTAGTTAGCATAATGTGTTTTAATGTCATTTGCATTAGATAGTCGTTTATACTTGGTTTGATAGCTTAGTTTAATGGTTTTGAAAAATTTGTCTGATATGATTAGTTGTGTGATAGCTCAGAGTTATGCTTAGATAAATTACCATTATTAAATTTGTGTTATAAATTATTAAATGTGTTGTAATCAGCTATTGAATTTAGAAAAACATAAAAAATAAGGCAAAATGGGAAAAAAAAAAGAAATAAATTTTCATAGGAAAAATAAAACACCTAAAACAATTGGATTTAAATTAAAATAAGCAAGCGTGTTTTAAATACACCAAAAAATGGAATGGGAATAATAAAAATAAAGAAAAAACAAAAATAAAAAGGAATAAAGAATAAAACAAAGAGAAAGAGAAAGGAAGAAAAGCTATGCTTTTCTCATTGGAGGAAGATAAAAAGGAGTGTGGTGTAGAATAGAAAAAAAATAACATCCTCACATAGAGGAGAAGGAAGAGGAGAAAATAAGGAACTTGTCCAAATCATGTTTTTTTCAGATAGGTGGTGTATTACATTACTGTGTGTTTGAAATTTAAGTCAGATATATATATATATATATATATATATATATATAGTTGTAAACAAATGTTCAAAAAATGATGAAATCTGTATTGTTCATGAAAGAGACATATCTGGGCTTTATGACCTTTCATCAATCCTTTCCTTGAATTTAAAATTTTGTCTGTATGGGATGACTTCGTGTGAGCCTTAAAAATTCTGCTTAGATAAATTATTACTTCCTTGTAGATACCAATATCATATATTTAGTGTACGGAGCACCATTACTCCACACATTGTAGAAACGAATGAATGAAAGATTGAATATAAATATAAAAACATAGAACCAAAGAAAAGAAGAATGCTCGGCATTTTACAAAATGAATACTCAAGAATGCTAATATTAATACTATTAGAGTGTAATGTCCCCATTTTGAAATTAAATAATATTATTACTAAACTAAAAAGTATTTTTAAATACTTAAAATAAAGTAATAATAGACTAATTTGCTTTTCACTTAAATTGGGATCTTTTAAAAAGTCATTTAGCCCTTAAGTGATTTTAAAAGCAAATTATCTTTATAATCCACTAACTCTTCATAACTTAAAAGTGGATATATAAAGGGGATTTGTATTTCATTTGAAGGTATGTTTGCAATTGATATCAATTTTCTTGAGTCTAAACACGAAAAACAAAGACTTACTCTTGAAGGACGAAAACCCTTTCAAGAGAGTTGAATTGAGGATGAAAATTCAAGATTCAGATCTAGGGTAGCTTCATCTAGGAGTTGCATTTAGTAGAAACAAGTTCGGAAGGGTGTCTTTAACACCAAAGATCAGTCAAAAGGTGGAGCAAACCAACAAATAAGCAGGACACGTGTTTGCAAGGGTTGTCTAGGGCAGAAAATCACCTTGGTTAGGGGTTGCGCAAGTCTACATGGGCAGAAAACCAGTCTTGGAGGTGGGCAACCCACTTTGGGGTCCTTCTAAGAGTTTTGGGGGTGTAGAACAACCACACCATAATTTTTGCTATTTTCTCTGATTTTTTCAGCCACTTGCATACCCAAAAATCAAGCTTTTAGTTGATTATTTGGCCATTAAATATTTATATAAATTCTGCGATTTTTTTGTAGTCTTGAATAATTATTTGGAGTTGATTTCAAATCTTTTACAACTGTATTTTATCAATTTTCAGATGACTAAGGTTTATAGAAAATTTAAAAATTCACATCTAAATATTGAAGTGATTGAGCATATCTTTTATTTTCCTAATATCCCTTGGAAGGGACATTACAATGGTATCAGAGCCAAGTTTTTAGCCAGTTGTAGGATGTGAGTGACTTCAATGGATTGGCAACCTAAGTTTTTGCCAAAAGAGGAATACAAAGATCCCATTCAAAAAATAGAGATAAAGAAGAAGACAATGGATGAAGCCATGAATGATTTGTTGCACGCCATGGAAAATTATCAGAGGGAACTAAGGGCAATAGGTCCCAAGGCTTGGGCAAAGGTTATAGGGTTAAACCCTAGGCATCAAGAGCCCCCTTTAGAAGAAAAATCAGAACATTTAGGGCAGCAAGATGAAGGGTTCCAACAAATTCATGAGCAGTAAAAAGCGTTGTAATTGGAAGACATCAATGTGGTAAAGCCAAGCGTTTTTGGGCAGCCAAGCACTATTTTTTCTGAGTACCAAAAATAAGATATTGTAAGACAGCTAGGTGAGGTTTTACATCAAATTCATAGGCAACTTATAGATAATGAGAAGGAACACTTGAAGGGAATTATCACTTTTGTGGATCTACATACAACCAAAGATACAATGAAAGCAACAAAATCAGAATTTCTTTGTGGGATTAGAAACAAGGATGTAGCCATCAAATTTGCAGATAAGGCCTTAGATGCAAATAAGGCAATGAAACTTAAGGTTGATGAACTCATCCTTGAGCTTGAATCAACCAAGGACTCATTAGAATATAGTCAAAGAGCCCTTTTGGATGCAAAAAATCAGATTGTTGTTGAAAGGAGGTTTAGGGAGCAAGAGAATGAAGCAAGAGAAATCGAGCAATTAATTGATGAGCTCGTTAGACTTCAAGAAGAACTTGATTTGGGATGCTTTCCAGAAAGATCAAAAGTTGCAAACGTAGAGTTTGAATAAAGGGATACAAATGACTTCCAATATTTTGACGATCCACTTTTCGAGATGGATGTTGAGATAGATCAAAGTGAAGATTTTATGTGGGATTCAGGGGAAACTTTCAAACCATGGAAAAAGGTTGCAACTTATAAGTTTGGGCAGCCATCACCACCAAAAGGGATTCATGCTACTTCATGTGGGGTAAGTAAATCAAATTCAGGGAATTGTTGTTCCTTGAAAGAGGTCAACAAAATGGCCAAAGGACAGCCATTAAAGTATGTAAATAATCAATTAATTCCTTGTTTCATGAGCTTAATGAAGTCTGAAAATGATAGGACAATAGGTGTGGGGGACAGTGAAGGGACAAATAGGCCAATGCAGCTGATCATATATTCAGAAAATCATGAGAATGGAGGCATATTACAGCCCTACACAAATTCTGGAATTACTTGTGCCAAGTCTGATTTTATTGACTCAGAAATTTCTGAGTTAGAGGAAGAATTCCAGCAACTTGTTGAGGGCCAAAAGGTGAGAGATTGGAACATACTACAGCCCACATGGAGAAGGAAAAAGGTGCCAATTAAGTCTGATTTTCGTCACTCAGAAAATTATGAGATTTGGGTGCAATTCCAGTCACCTCATGAAGGTGAAAAGACTGATTTTTTTGTACATTTACAGCTGCTATCAACTTTTGAAAATGTTGGTGTTCAAAGGCACAACTTGCATGAAGGATGAAGTATGAAGGTATGATACAATTTTTTTTTATTATAATGAATTCTTTGTGAACTCACATTGGGTTCCACATATACATGAGAGTGGAGAAAGGGCAGCCAATGATGATCCACATAGCATCCCTGAAAGAATTCATCCAGGAAAGTTTGCAAGTTGTTGAAATTTCTTTCCAAGGTATGTTGTTCAAAGAATCCAATTTTGCCAATTGTTTACAAGCTTGGAAAGTTTTTCCAAGGCATATAGGAGCTAACAAAGAATTGTTGAAGAGTGGCCACATTAGTATGCACACAATGAATGAAGAGCAAAAGGATCTTTCCAGTCAAGGCAGCAAGGTATCACTTTCCAAATCTTTTTCCTTTGGGAGCTTTAGCTCTTTTTGTATGATGTTTGTGTTCATATTGGCATCTTTGAAGAATATAGATATGGAGAGCACATGGGAGGTCAACTTAGTAGTGAAATGGTTGACTTTTGGGGGTAATTGCATGGCTGTACATCACATATACAGCATACATATCAGCAAGTACAAGACTGTTGTTGGGATGATCCTCTTCTTGATGGGGGGTCAATTGAGTTTAGTGGCCAAGGATGGGATGACAACCCTTATGAGGAAGTTTCCAGTTCTAATGGAGCCCGAAATGACCAGCTTGGAAGATAGTTTGAAAAAGGTTAACAGCTGTTATTGGTCCCACATGGAAAACTACAGCAGGGGCAGCCATTGGTGTGAAAGAAGAGAGAGGTTGGATGGTGTCAGTATGATACAGCCCTCTCTAATCTGTAAGTTTGGATCTTGGTTATACACAAAATATATTTCATACATGAATTTTGGTGTTGTCAAGATAGAGCCAAAAGGAAAGCATAAGGCACACATAAGGATGTCAATGCAAGATTGTTTGCACCTCCATGATACATCCATTCAAGGTATGTTTTCAACATGGATCAATATTACTCTCTTATTGCAAGTGGAAAAAGGTTTGTCATGGCACATGGGAGACTCTAAGGAATTGATAGAAGCTTGCCAAGGGAGTATGTGGTCAATGTCTAAGGTTCAAACGGACTTTTTTATAAAGAGCAACTGTGGCACATCCTTTTGTGACAATTCTAACTCTTCTACAATGGTGCACATCTTCATTTTGACCCGTCTTGGGATAGTAAAGGTAGTTGACTCATCTTGGAGCAAGTGGGGAGTAAAAAGCATGATTTTTTGGGATGATTATAAGGCTGTAATGTGCATACACAGCCAACATATCAAAAGGGACGTGGCTGGTCCTGACCTTATTTTGAAAAATATGGACATGTCTTTTGACAAAATGTGGATAACTAGCAAGGCAAGAGGATTTCCAGCTCCTTTAGAAGGAATATTTCTGAACTTTGGGGTCACTCTTGAATGTATAGGCAGCATAAACACCTTTTCTTGGTTTCCAAAGGCAGCCACATATATGTCCCCAACACTTTCACACATCATGGAGGGCATCATCAAAGGTGCAAGCATTGAGTAAAAGCAGGGGACCCATGCTTTAACTAATGGGTTTGTGTCATGTGCAGGAGCTGATTTAGGGGCAATCAAGGCCTCAATTGTGGAAGACTACCTTGCTAGAACATATTTTTCAGCCACTACCATACGGCAATTTTAGAGGCATCTTTTTTCCTCATCTCTTTGATACATCCAAGGTATGAGGTCTCAAGGGAACAAAGAAAGAAGACTAGGAGCTGCTGTTTTTACATTTTCAGCTTGCATAAACAACAAATAATCTTCATCTACAACAGTAGAAGGCTTCGTCATGAATGTTTTCTTTACTGGGAAAGACCAAGGTTTGAGTTTTACTTAAGGCCCATGGTGAAGATAGCCTCTTGGTTACTTCTATTGCTTGAGGACAAACAATTTTGGGCAGAGAGGATTGTAATGTCCTCATTTTAAAATTAAATAATACTATTACTAAAATAAAAAGTATTTTTAAATATTTAAAATAAAGTAATAATACACTAATTTGCTTTTCACTTAAGTTGGGATCTTTTTAAGGGTCATGGGCTTATTTAGCCCTTAAGTGATTTTAAAAGCAAATTATCCTTATAATCCACTAACTCTTCCTTCATAACTAAAAAGTAGATATATAAAGGGGATTTGTATTTCATTTGAAGGTATGTTTGAAATTGATATCGATTTTCTTGAGTCTAGGGACGAAAATCAAAGACTTACTCTTGAAGGACAAAAACCCTTTCAAGAGAGTTGAATTGAGGACGAAAACCCAAGATTCAAATCTAGGGCAACTTCATCTAGGAGTTGAGAAGCAAGTTTGGAAGGGTTTCTTTAACACCAAAGATCAGTCACGAGATGGAGCGAACTAACAAAGGAGCAGGACACGTGTTTGCAATGGCTATCTAGGGCAGCGAATCACCTTGGTTAGGGGTTGTGTAGGTCTACAGGGGTAGCAAACCAGTCTCAAAGGTGGGCGACCCTCTTTGGGGTCCTTCTAAGGCTTTTGGGGGTGTGGAACAGCCACACCATAATTTCTGCTATTTTATCTGATTATTCAAGCCACTAGTATACCCAAAAATCAAGCTTTTAGTTGATTATTTGGCCATTAAATATTTATATAAATTCTGCTATTTCTTTGAAGTCTTAAATTATTTTTTGGAGCTGATTTCAAACCTTTTACAACTATATTTTATCAATTTTCAGATTACTAGGGTTTATAGAAAATCTAGGAATTAACATCTAAATATTGAAGTGATTGAGCATATCTTTTATTTTCCTAATATCCCTCGAAAGGGACATTACAGAGTATTAGGAATTCTATTAATAAACTAAAGGATTTGGTTATGAATCACTATTAGACTATAGGCGTATCACTATGGGTGAGAGATGGGCGATTAGTTGATATGAATATCATGTGAGAAAAAAATATAAAAAAAAGTGTTATATCCTATTCCTTGGTTTGCAGTATACCCTACCAAAATTTGAACCTGTAGCACAATATATAAGAGTCGTGGCACAAACTTAGCGATTTGTGTAGATAAAGGCACACCTGAGATATATAAATATATCACAATGCCAAGCCACACATGATCGTATTTCTTAATACCCTAATATATAGCTGAACAATAATATTATATGGTAGTAATAATCCGAGCTCTAATAAAATTTCTTTATAGTAATAATTATTTCTAGCTTATACTTGGTAATATTAGCTCAGGTTATAGGATACAGTAACTAGAAATACTATTATAAACTTGTTCGTCAATTAGTTATAGATCGTTGGATGTGTCGATAGGAAGAAATGCGATCTGTAAACTAATGTATAAGTGAATTAGTTTATGGTGTGTATGTATAAGCAGACTATGTAGGATATGATGCCAGTGTGCCAATGTGCTAAGTTTATACCTTTTATAAGTGTATATAGCCATTTGTGATCCGCTGCTTGGTTATTTAGAAAAGAGTTTGTTTCACCATATATTACATACCCTTCTTCGTCCCAGGTAAAACAATGACTTTATCTATCTTTATTTGTTTAAAAGGGTTGTGGCTATTCATGTTAAAACTATTATTTCCTTGTATATATTTAATTGTTCCTTATTATTGTGGCAATATCGATATGTTAGTAATAGCTTGTCAATAAGGTTATATTGACCAGGTAGTTGGTCAGGGATCGTAAAAGACTATTGATATATTTTTTATTGTTGAACATATTTATGTATATAGGAAATATAATTATCTGAGGATTTAGGAGTCATTTTAAAAGTATAATGTATATTGGGTATACCGGGTTGGATACCTCTAAGTTGTTGACAAATATAAAACAATGAGTCATGGGATTTCGAGAGCTGAGAAACTATGTCAATATAAATATAGACTCCTAACCAAACGAAAAAAAAGATGGTCATGTTCAAACAAGCATAACATAGGACTTTTGACTATTGAAAATAAAACAAAAGCTAGAATGGAATATTTAATATTCGTGTGAACTGAGACTTTCTTTGTCATATCTAGTTGTTTGAACAAAAGCTTATGTTTCCATTGATTTATACTATCTTATTATGACCGGTTGTGGTAATTAGTAGTTGTGTTTAAAGAACAATAGACTATGATAATATGGGTTATCATAAGGTGTAGTATATTTGGAAACTATTTATGATAATGAGAATTTGAGATGATTGTTGGAGATTATAGTATTTCTATGTTGTTAAGTACTTGTATGCGATAAATAATGCAAATACGGTTAATATGTACACAAGTGTATATATAAGAAGTATATCTTCATATGAATTTAAGTATGCAATATAAATACATAATATAAATGGGTGTGTTGGGTCATATGTCTAAGCTTATAGCTAGAAGTATGGTTTATTTGAATTATAAGGTGTTTGAGGGACTGAAACTATAACTATATAAAATCATTCCCTAGAAACAAATTAAGTTATTCAAGAGAAGATTTGGGTATAATCTTGGTTGAGTTATCTGATGCTTCGAAAACAGCATGACAGATTGTTGTTATATATATATATATATATATATATATACAGTAATGAAAACTAATAAGCGGTACATATTGTGAGTAGATTAAAATGTACAAATGTTGAGACATATAGCATATATCAGTGCATTATGATAAGTGCCTATAAGTTATGTTTCTTGTGATTGCTAGTATGCAGTTTAAACACAATATATACTCATAAATTATACTTGTTTGTCTATTATTTAGGATTGTGGATGTTTTATTCTTGAAATTTGTGAGATTAGTTGTTCGTGATTGAGTAGTATGCTCATGTACAATGATCTATGATAGTATGGAATATCATAAGGTGCATTATATTTGAAATCTAATTGTAGTAGTTGGAATTTGCAGTTAAATATGTATTTTGTTCGAGTGGTATAAATTGTAGTCATTATTTCTAATATGAGATAGATAATAATGTGAAATTTATTCATATGTATGATGGAATAAATATATGTTTTTTTATTACTCTTATGCTTAGTATGTTATGTGATATGATTGATAGTAAGGCGTAAATTGTATGAATCTTTTGGTTATATTATGTTAACCAATCTTGCATTGCTGATACTGAGTAAAGACTAAGACGGACTTTACTGGCTTACTAGCATCACAATGCTAGATGAAGGCAATCAGATCAAGTGGTGTGTATGAATTTTTACTAATCTATAGATCGTTATTATTTATTATTCTAGAAAACTTTGGCCAAAGTATGTTTAATGAGACATTGTCATTTCATGAGTATGATTTACATGTTTGTGCGATATCTTGCAATATAATGTGTTTTCTATGATACAACGCATGTTTAGTTTTAAAAATCATATAGCACACGGGCACTAGCTTGTTTTTCTGGATTTTTGCGCCATCACTATCTACTCATCCGTGAAGGGAGGGCCATTCCCTAATGAAATTAGTGTGAGAGATTGTTGGTCCGTGGTTGGTGTGGAAAAACGTTCGGATGATACTTTCTCCCCACAATAGTACTACTTTTGAGATGACACTTGAGATTGCCACAAATACTAGAATTAGAGAAACTATGCTGTGAAGAGCCATGTATTTTATATATATATATACATTGTATTGTATTTATTAGTGGAACATTATCATGATGCTTTGTAATTACTTATTTTAATGAGGTTGGTTCAAATCTAGGTAAATAAAACACGAAAAACAATGGAGTTAAGTACAAATAATAATGTATATTGTTTTGATTAATTAATTTAATTGGGATATTACTTATTTATAAGAATATCATTCCTATAATCATGGAAATTATTTCTCCATCAATATCTCATCCAAATCTCTATGAATACTCATTCTCTTATATATGTATTATTGTTGTAACTCACAACAATATATCTAACCAAATAATATATTCTAATCTATATTCATAATATTGTTGTAATAATATTACGACAACTAATTACTAACCAAATATAACTAATAATGAATTATTACTCTTGTAATTATTCACATTACAATAACTACAAATTACTGTGAAGACTAAATATTTTCTAACATTCCTCCTTTTAGGCTTTACACGGTAATTTGTGTTTCACAGGACTTAATGAAAGTAAATAAGGAACACATCAACTTCGTATCAACCATTCACTGTTGAGAACACATCAATCGAATCAATGTGAGAACTTTGAACAAGAACATCTGTCATCAACCAAGAAATGGGAACACTATCAACCAATCATGGGAATCTCCTCTATGGTGGGAACATGTATCTACCACCAGCCATGTAAAAGGAATTACATCAACCAAATCTGGGAACTTACCAACAGGAACCATCTATTCAACTTTCACTCCTGTCTCTCCAAGAACTGGCTCAAACAGAATTATATGCCAATGCATACTCTTAGATCTGCATACTACTATCTGAATCTTACTACACATGATCACTACTATGCGAAGAACACATCCTGCATTTACTCTATGTGAATGCAACGGACGTTTCACTAGCCGATCATCTTCATAAAAAAGTAAAGTAGTCAAAGGATCTCTACAGTTAGCTGCTCTCCTAACTATTGCCACATCCATGTATCTCCAAAACACCTTTTTTATGTAGTACACTATGTGAAAAAATAGAAAATATACCTCTTATTTGTTACACATATGAACAAGTGCTGAAAATAAAAGAATATATATATGCGTCACTATCACAGAAGCGCCCCTTCATTAGTGGCTAATGAGAGGTGTAGAAAGCCTCCATCCTCTAGTATCCTTCAACCTCCAATAGGTAAAGCTTCTTACTCAGTTGATAAAGTCGTGAAGCTCAATTGCATGTCATTTTGAAGGGAATAGAGTCCCCCCCACAAGATTGATACTTTTGGCATTTGACTTACGATGTCGGGGTTGCTCAAAAATGCATCCATAAGGTAATTTTTTTTATTTTTACAATTTTTTTATTTTTGAGACTTTTGACTCTTGACAAAGACACAACTCCAACACAAAATTCTTTGAATTTGAACTAACAATTATCATAAATGACTTATCTAACCACCTAAAGCAAATAGCATTTTGCTATTTCATATCATTAACTCATTGACTCAATATACTATAAGACTCATTAAACTAATGACTTTATTAAAAAATTAAAAAATTAACAACAATTAAAAGACTACTTTGACACAAACCATTACCGAAATAAGACTATGACTAAATAAAGACACTTTATCAAAAAATGACTATATAAAAATCGTTTGGCTCAATTTAAATACAAAATCCAAATTTTATAACTATAGAAAAAGACTACCCGCGAATCAAGACAACATAGTTGGAAGGAAGACGCGTGGACTGACATAAATAAAGATTGCATATTTCAATCTTCAATATGTAGGTCATAGAAAAGCTCCACAAGGATGTCGGCTTGAGGAGTGGTGATCGAGTCAGACAGGTATACAGTTAGCTCGAAGAAGGATCAAGTCGATGCAGATTTGGAAGGATAGAATGCTGTAGGCAATGAAGGAAACCGTCTACAAATATTTTGTCATGATAAACTTCACCATTGACCACGCTTTGCCAAGGATTCAATTGTCACTTCCCTTTTTCATAGATCAGTGCCGTATATAAATATCATTCCCATACCATAGATCCGTTGACTGGTAGCAGATATTAATTGACATGGCATTTAAGAATCCATGGTTGGAAAGAAAACAATCGAGAGACACGGAAGATTTGTGCTACAATTCAGATGTATTTGAAACAGATCTTCCCAATCGATCCTGGTGTGAAGTCCACCTTTGACAAAAAACACGCCCTCCTTGTTTGAAATTGCAAGCAAACAAATGCTTAGTGAAGACTGCATAGAAATCGGAATGAACTGGTCATGCTCCTTGAAGTTTAAATTTACGTCCACTTCTCCTTAACTAAAACTTCCTCTTTGGAAAAATAGTTTCTCATACACGGGGACAAATCACAGTGCAACTGCCCCTCCCCATCCTTAGGATCTCATTTCTTTGATACTAGATAAGAGGTTGGTTCAGATCTGGGTAAAGAAAACACGAAAAACAATGGAGCCAAATACAAATAATAATGTATATTGTTCTTATTAATTAATTCAATTGAGATATTACATATTTATAGAAATATCATTCCTATAATCATGGAGATTATTTCTCCATCAATATCTCACCCAAATCCCTATGAATATTCAATTTCCTATATATCTATTATTGTTGTAACTCACAACAATATATCTAATCAAATAATATATTCTAATCTATATTCGTAATATTGTTGTAACAATATTATGACAACTAAATACTAACCAAATATAACTAATAGTGAATTATTAATCTCATAATTATTCACATTACAATAATTACAAATTACTGTGAGAGCTAAACATTTCCAAACATATTTATTGTACACTGACAGCTGAGGCTATAGGCATGTATCAAACATGGCTGGATAATTATAATTACTTTATATATTTGTGTTATGATGTGTTTCTTGCGATGATAATGATCAGGGATGTATGATGTAGTATGCTTCATTTATAGTAATCACTCTTAGAGTATCTTATATGGTCACCAATTAGATTATCGTGGTGTAATCTATTTAAAGTATATGTTGTTGAAATATAAATATATATATATATATATATATTACATTTTCTTTGTCAAACCCAGCATGGTTGTTACAGAAGATCTCACCAAATCATAGGTTGCAGAGCTCAAACACTCGAGGGAGGTGGTTATGGTAGCACAAAAAGTAGGAAAATTCGTAGTTATTAGGAACCTCAAGGCGGTGGTTAAGGACTCGTTTCCTCCAAATGGGAATCCTGACCTGGGGTTTCTAAACGACGGGCTCCTTGGGAGAGAAAGCAGGGTTCAAACATTTCTTTCAGCGGTTGGAACAGTAATGACTTTTTTTTATCATCACCAAGTCTAATGTATGACGCTCTTGGGTCATCAAACACCCTTTTTATCACTGAGACCTATGAGAGCCCTGTTTGGCCTCTCCTAGATATTATAGGATACTATTGGTTCTCAGCCTACCATTAGGAGACTAGGAGTTCTGGTGGTGTCAGAGGTTTGGGTGGGGTGGCTTGTCTATTTAAAGACTCACTCCGGAGCAAAATTTTAGTGGTGGGTTCTAATGAGTTTGTCAGATTCATATGGGTCCAAATTATTGGTGTTGCCCCACTTCCCAGGGATAGCTACATTGTAGTATGTTACTGTCCTATGGCATCTTCATCATATGCCATTCACAATGGTCTTAAGGGAGACCCTTTTATAGTCTTAATACACCGAGATCACTCAATACTCAATTGTTGGAGAAGTTATCCTTCTTGGTGACTTCAATGCCCATACCAAAGACTTTCTGACACCTCTCCATGATCACTCAGTGGACATATTCTGTACACAGGAGATTGATTTAGAGTCAATGGGGTTGCATAGGACGTTGGATGATGTTTCAGGTCCTTACACAGCATATAGTAGACACCTCTTACAGCTGGGTGAATCTCATGATTTGTTGATCCTTAATGGGCTGCCTTGCTTTTCAAATTCTCATTCTTTCACATGTTACACCTCATGGTGGAGGTATGAGTGTGGTAGATTACATCCTATCCAGTTAGAATCTTTTGCCCTTCATCCATCATTTTTCCATTTCCCCCATTTCTCTTGCGGACCATGCTCTTCTTTCCTTTTCCCTTGATTTCCCCCTTCCTGTTACAATCCCCTCTTTCGGTATACCGCATACCACCTTCCAATTTGATAGTCGGGATCCTAACATCTTTTCCTCCCACATCCGCTAGCTTCTGCCTCCTGAACCCCAATTCTTCTCACTTCATTGTGTTACTTCCAAGTACACATGCCTTTATTCCATTATTTGAATTTTGGGAAGCTGCCCTCAAATCTTTTCCTAGCTATACCAAATCTACATATACCTCCCATCAATCTAAAAGATCTTACCCCATGAATAGTGGTATGATGATGATTGCAGGACTCCACCGCCAGCTTTGGTATGCATTCCTCCATGCCCATCCCTCTTACCCAGCCTTAGAATCATTCTACCGTTGTCTTGTTCGACATAAGAAATGCCTCTTATTTCTCAAAAAAGACGAATCTTATGTGCTTCCTACATCCACTCTCCCAAACTCTTTTGACGTACCATCCTCCCCCGACATTCTGCCCTCCCCACTAAGCTTAACCCCGCATCCATGATTTCCCATACCTCCACTCTTTATGATATTCCTAGTCAACCTCAAATCCATGTTGCTTCTCCACCATCTTCTTGTCACTTATTCACATACAAGAACATCAGAGAGGCGGTGAAGGTGATGAATAGTAGCAAGGCAGCTGATGAGGAAAGTTTCCAAGCCGAGTTCTTCAAACAAGTTCTTAGAGCTTTTGAAAGTTGATTGATCTTTTCAACCATGTGGTTTGTTCGGGTTTCCCACCCTCTTGGTCACACCACATTATTCACCCGATACACAAATTAGGCTCCTATTCAGATCCTAACAACTACAGGACGATCATGGTTGGACACACATTCTCAAAATTGTATGCTATTGTGCTCCACATGCAACTTTTAAGAGAGTTAGAGTAGAGGCATCTCAGGGTTAGGGGACAGGCAAGGTTTAGACCAGCGCATTAGAGCGTTGATCGTATCTTCCTTCTTCGGGCCATTATTGAGGAGTCACGTCATCGCTCATCCAAAGTCTATTGTTGTTTTGTAGACTTAAGGAAAGCATTTGATTCTGTTCCACAAGAGACCCTTTTCCAGAGGCTTAGGAATATTGGCATTTCTAAGATCCTCTTGGCAGCTATTATGCGACTATATGAGACTATCCTTGGTCGTCTCCGTACGGTTCATGGGATTTCAGATTTTATCAGTAGTACCATTGGGGTCAAGCAGGGTTGCCCCTTGTCCCCAACCTTATTTGGCATATACATTGATTAGTTAGAGACCTTTCTTCATGAGAATATTCAGGGTAGTGATGGGTGTCTTCTTCACCAGGTTCTAATTTCTATTCTTTTGTATGCGGATGATGTGGTCCTCCTAGCTTCATCTCCTGAGGGCTTGCAGTGGTAGTTCGATGCCTTGGCTCTCTTCTGTGATCTTTGACAGTTGATGGTTAACTTGAGAAAAAACAAGGTTATGGTGTTTAACGGGTTGAAGACTTTCCACCTCCGTTTCTTCTTCAAGGGAAAGAAGGTTGAGATCACCACCTCGTATACTTATTTGGGAGTACAATTTTCTGGATCACGTTTCAGCTTGAGGCAAGCCCTTTAGCCTAGGATCAACAAAGGATATGGCTCTTTAGCCCTTCTTGAGTGATAGTGTTTTCAACATCACTTTCAAGACATCTCATCCAAGATGTCCCTCATGGATACACTTATGAGACCCACTGTTCTTTACGGATCTGTGGTTTGGGGGCCTTTTTTGCTTGAGGGTGATTGGGCTACTGCTAAGAGGGTCCAGACACTTCTGCTCCGTCGTATTATCAGATGTAAACAGACGGTTCCCCAACACATTATCCTTACAGAATTTGGAGCCCGACCCTTCTGCTTGGAGACTATATTTGATCTGATTTCTTTCTTACATTGCATTTGGAGCTCTATTGATTCAACGAGTGGGCATGACAGATATCCATACTTAGCTTACTGTTCTCTAGAGATTATTGCCCTCTCGGCTCCCCCAACCCATGTTCACTGTTGGTATACAGGAGCTTCTGACCTATTAGAGTTCATGGGAATTAGGATGGACCGCCTCCCTCCATTCAAGTACTCCTTGGATGCACCAACTCATCTTAAACCCACTAGATAGGTGGTGAACCAGATTATTAGGGAAGATATTTACAGGCAGTTCATTCTTACTACTTGGGTAAACCTTCCTAGGGGGCTACGCCCAAAGATGGCATTCTATGTAGAGCACTTTTTGGAGTTGAAAGATGGGTTTATCATCTGCCCGCAATATACACTTTGCCATTGGATGCACCCTCTTCGCATCCCATTGGGACAGTTTAGAGTGGGATCTCACAGGCTTAGGATTAAGGCGTATCACCAGATAGATCGGGCAGACAAGGTTTGTCAGTTATGCAACATTTAGGAGATTGAGACTGAGGAACACTTCATCTTTCATTGTCCCATTTACTACAAGATCAAGGGGAGGTTTCATTGCCTATTTAGGAGGACACAGACTCTTTCTGACTTCTTCATAATATGAGGACCAAAGATGTTTGGCCTTATACATACAGGGAGCTCTTAAGCTTCATGATCATTCTATTCAGAGACCTACTAGACCAGATTCTACCCAACAGATCACTTCCTTTTTCACGGTGCTACCTTCGAAGAGAGGCACTAAGCGCCAGATTGACACTAGTACAACCTCACATTCCAAATTAGTGTGATCCAGAGATACTATCCACATATCTCTGAGACTTCACCAACATAACCATTTCAGGTCCGGCGCCAAGAGACAAACTAGATTCACTAGATCTTTGCAAAGGACTTTTACCTCTAGGCAGTGGCATGAAGGACAAACCAAACATCTTACTTCCTCTTCTTTGGGTCATCCTTCTATCCGGAGCTTCTCGTCGGCCTTCGATGCTTGGAGAGTTGGATCCAACTCTTGATGGACCCCCTCCTCGTTCTTCTCATTGTTCATCCCTGCTTTCCCAATACTTAGGGTTTTTCATGGGTTGTTCATTTCTTCTTCTTTCTTTGGCTCTGAGCGTTCTTGCTCTTTGCCCTGTTTTGTACTATTTTCTTCCAGCTTTGTTCTTTTCATTTTTGGAGACCTCTAAGGGTTCCCGCTTGTTCCTGACACTTTTGTAATCTGTTGTCCCTTTGACCTACTTTTGTGGTCACTTGTTGGACATTAATATATTTATCTTATCGTATTTACCCTGAATAGTAGAGTTGAGGATTGATCAAATAGAGAAACGTTTTACAGCAAGGAGGTGAAGAAAATTACAGGTATGTCCTATCAAGCTCCCATCATGAGAATGGCATGGCTAATGCATAAGAATCCAGCAACACCATGGAGCCAAATAACAGTCAAAATCATATATTGACACCACACCAGCAAGTATGGACAGCCACTGAGCAGCACAAGGTTCAGTAATATACAAGAAAACGAAAGGGGGGCCATCACCCTCCACAACAGGATGACGTGGCAAATTAATAAAGGTAAGCGGGCCAGGTTTCGGGAAGATAGTTGGAATGGGAATCTGCCACTAGACAAAAATCATAATCTTCTCCCATGAAAACTGTTCTCCACTGCATAGGCTTATACTTTGATATATTTATGTCAAATTGGCATGAAGAGACCATTTGCAATAAAAAACTCATATCTATGATAGAACATGCATACTAGAAAGTTACTACATTAATGGCAGAGTTAGCAAATAGACATGTCTTCCTTGACATTTAAAGAAAAATGGATTCAGTCTAGCAATTCATCCGGAAACTGTACAGCTGCATCAACTTATGTCACTCTTCAAATGACAGATCAACAAATCCCGAAACTAAAAACTTGGCCAAAATCAAAGCCTTTATATGGTTAGCCATGCATGGAAAAATCCTCACTGCAGATAATTTATGAAATAAGGTTGCTAGGGCCCTCTAGGTGTTCAAATTTACACCAAACAACGAAACCAATAGAGCACGTCTTCAAAAGTTGAAATTACACTAACAAAGTATGGAGGCAAATGGTGGAAAATTTTAACCTCAAGTACTTAGGTTTCACTCAGAGGGATCCCCTATTCATCAACTGCAATCCAATAGGTGCTACCTCAGAGGTGATCAAGCATCTCCATAGCTTGACGTCTAGTTTTGTTTGCTGGAATATCTGGTTAGAGAGAAATCACATAATTCCCCATGTCAAGGTGACACTCTACCGCTGGGTTATATCACTTCCCTATCTCCATTTGGAGAAAACTGTAAGAACTTCCCTAAGAATTGAGAAACTCAACACCACTATCCCATCATTCTCTAGGAGCTAGGTCTTGTTGTCAGACTCTTTCAAAACCTCAATAAAAAAAAAGAATGGAACCATTCGTTAACTATTTGAGTTAAAAAATTTAACATCTTACTGAGGTAAAATTTGTAACTAAGCTACACTTTCACCTGCACCCAGTAGGAATTTTTCTCTCTTCTCTGTGTACTTGATTTCGATTGACATAATAAATTAAATTTCCTCCATGTTGGTTGACAAGTTGAAACAAGTGGAACCCTCTGCTTTATCATGTTACAGTCTTTTTCTTATTATTATTTTTATCTCAATCCAAACAAACAAGATGATTGATGCTAGAAATTCAGTATAAGGGGAAAACGTACGAGCCAGAAGGATGGATCATTAACTAATAAAAAATAACTATTTTTCTAGAGACTTTCCTCGGCTGTATTGCCGATATGCAGGTAAGATCACTTGGAGCATATATCCTATTGATATTGTTTTAACATAGGTCTTTGAAATGACCCTGGGAAACCAAACCATGCCACCTAAACCGAACCTCGAAAGTCAAAATATTTCATCAAATCGATTCCCAGTCAAATAATGCATAACTATGTGGATAAGCTTACATTAAATTGTCATTTTTTTATCTAATTTTGTGATTAAAAATGATACATTGAGATCAATAAAAAATAATATCAAAAAATGAGGTTATTAATTTTTTATCTTCAAACCTTCTTTAATAGAGAAAGAACAAATAATCCCAAAGGCTTAATTTGCATAGTTTTCTGTACAAGAAAATAAATTTATGTATTTATTCATTTGTGTTTGATTAAACACAAAAACTAAGTTTGTTTTAAACTTTTACTTATTTGGGACATAATGAAGGGATGGAGTACTCAAATAACAAACAAAATCTTGTTTATTGTACTTCATTTATCCTACTTCAAAATAATCAAACAAGAAGCCGTATGAGGATTTTTTATAGTCATGACAGCCTCAGCTGAAACGTGTAGCGGGATACAATTTCATAACAAAATCAACAGCAACAACTGCAATGTACAACAAGGTAGTACATCAAATGTAAAATAGTACCAAGTATAGCAAGATATAACAACAAATACATAACAATACTGTCGAGCAATCAAATCGGCTCCTAAAATAGCCATGAGTAAGTATTTGAGATAAGTTCTGATAAGCTATAAAGAGGGAGAGCATCATCTGGGCGTTTTTCCTCCAACTATAGACCGACGGTCCCTTGCACACCTCCCTATTGGGAGTGCCCCTTCCCTTCACGAAGGGACAAATAATAACGATGCAAGCATCCAAAACCATCTGAGAACAAGTGTTAAAGTACAATCCCTATCACATGCAACCAGTCATATAGATCATGGATATGCCTCTATCTATTATGACCTCAAACAACCATGCAAGCTACAAAGTATAGTGGACAAATAATGTATACAACTATAGCATTACTTTGGTCAAAGTATTTATAGTATTTAGAATTCAAACACCTTGGGTCATTGTCCACATTTGCATGGCTCTCTATTATAATGTAGTCACAATCACTTCCTGCCTAAACGAGGATAAGGGATTTACATTTAGGCCCACAACCTTCATCTCTTATCATCCCTTAGGTGGAAAACTCACTCCAATCAATATTAAATCAACTCAGAAAGAATAGTACCATTATCAATCATATAATAGTTCCCTTATTCACTGTAATAAATACTGAACATTTTGTAACTTTTCAATATAACCTAAATATATATTCATTATATACACCTTTCCTGTGTAAGATCTTAGAAAACAAACAAGGTACAGTTACTTTGTTGACACTAACACCCAACAAATCCTTATACACAGCCACCTATTTGAAATATGTTTTATCAATTTATAATTTACACAGAATATCATGTCTAGTTTTCCACTAAAAAAATCAGAATTCCGAACAACATTTCATTCTATAATATCACAACTGTACAGGGACTATAAGCACACACAGTTAAACAATGCTAGTTTACTTTATGTACTTGTTTGAAACTGGGTGTCTAACATGGCAGTGCATACCATAAACCAGTTGTAACTATATTTCAACAGTCAGTAATTATGCTAATTCTCCTTATTAATTTTGGCATTTAAGGTAAAGACCTGGCCTATTCCGGTAATAGGTCTGTATGTAGCGATACCCATTGCCTACAGGTCTATGACCATTTGATTACTAAGGTATCATATCCAATATCAACAAACCATCAAGACTGTTTTACGCAAATTCCCATAATACCCACATTTGCAAGTCAAGCACAAGATGCACTGCTCAACATGGTATTAGTTTCAACATCTTCGCTTTTATCAATTTAAAAGAGCTCCGTGATATGCATATATTCTTCCAAAAAGCTGAGTGTAACTCTGCTGTTTGAAATAGGTATAAATAAAAGCCGAAAATATCATATTTCCCCAGCCAAGTCAAGTCCACCTCAAGTATTGTTGGTGTAGGATTTAATAAACAACTATTGACTGAATTATATTAATCCTGTGAACTTATCGCTCTTATTATTTCCTTTTTGCAAACATATTTCAAATTTTACGAAAGGTTAGAATATGCGTGTATGTCGGTCATCTTTATAGGACTGCGGGTGAGAGCGAACTCTCACCCCAAGGTCTATAAAAGTGTGAGACACTTTCCTAGATTTCCTACTAATTAAGGACGAGAAAGAAAACTCATTTTACTTCCATTAAACCAACTAAATCCCAAAATAGCAATCATTTTATAGATATACAAATTTATGCAAAAACAGGGATTTCATTTGGATGCACAAATCTTCATGGACAACCTACATATTCCCAGCAGAACGTATAAAAAATTCATTATAACGAAAAGCAACAGGGCCCGGAATTGAGGCCGAGAAATATGTGCTCAGATAGGGAGTAAAGACCTATAGGTCTTTCTATTATTCATGTTCTTACTACGAGAAAAATTTCTACGACAATCTAGGGTTCTAACCCTTGCTTAATCTACTTGCATATTTCTCATAAAAGCTGCCAGTTCATTTCTTAACAAGATATCAAGAAAGCCATTCATTACCAAAGACTTGGGGTTTCATTACTTGCCTGGTATTTTTCTGAATGAAGATATTCTTGGCTTGCAAATAGCCCAGATTCCTCCAATTTTCCTTCTTCCCAAAGCTGCCTTGCTACCGTGCCCTGCTGCTGTGTCCATTTCCTACCTCTCTTTCCCCTCTTAACAATTTCTTCTCTCTTTCAAGCTCAACAAAACTCTAGCACTACTTCCCTCTTCTCACCGTCATTTGTGCATGCATTGTCTACCAGTCTTGCTCCTAGTTGACTGAGTCATGCAAACTATTAGCTAGGGTTTCCACTCTGAGTGACAATCAACGAAAGCCAAGCCTTCGAATCCGAACTTGCTCTATTTACTTTGCTTGGGAATTTTATCATTCCATACTCAAAGTTAGAAATAATAATAATTAAACTTTTTGATTTGCCCCCAATTTGTCCCATACTGCCAAAATGACTGCGTTATGCTAAAAAAGTTATATATAATCAACAATGACCGCATTATGCACAAATAGATCCAATATAACAAAAAACGACCATGTTATGTATACCACCCATGGTGGTTATAATGTGTTGTAACAACTTCTAAGTTATCAACCCCATGGGGGTTATTCACATCTCCCTTGCTCTGAAATAAACAAACAGCCGTGAAAATACACATTACCTAGTTAGCAAGAGAACTTAAGATTATAAATGCTATATTATAAGCAAGCAATGAAAATACAATTAATACCAATTTTGTTCTCCTAAAACTCTGAATGCGAAACCATTAGTTGACATTTATTTATGACTAAGACGGTTTCACTCAGGTCATTATAATAACAGAAATCAACATGGTCACAGTCAACATTGCTTGTTTCATACAAGATAGCCAACCTCAAGACGATCAAAATCATAGGCAATGAGTGCCAAGACTACCTAGTCAATCAATAACTGACAAGCCATACAGTATACGGAGGCAACTATGCAAGCAAATAAGAGATACGACAATGCAAGCAAATCAGAGATACAACAGTGCAAGCAATACTGAGGTCTAATACAACTCAAGCAACCACTACTCAAGCAGTACTATGTGAGTGTGTGATTGTTCCTAGCTTGCTCTCTCTGCCCGCAATTGTCACAATCTACCGCCCTCTCCCCTATGATGCTCTCCCTCAGGACTACACTGCGAGGGAAAAGATAAGAACTGTCCTGCATCCACCTCGGACAGGGAAAAAAGTAGTGAGTCCATTTTACCATACATGTCAAAACAGCTGAAAGAACTAGCTCATAATTAATGCTATTAATGTAACTGTAATATCCAAAGCAGAATGCAGAATAATTAACCATTAATCATACATTTTCTGCTGAATGAACATGCTGAAATTAAAGATACAAAATAAGAAATACAACAATCCTAATCAAGATAATCACAGCAGTACGAAATCTGAATATTCCATGTCATCTAATAATCTTAACTACTTAGGAATGATAAGTACTGTTCATTAGGGGTAGGATGGGATGTAACATAAAGCAAGACACCCTGCACCTCACATGATGGAAGCTGACATTCTGAACTGGGGAAACGCCAAAAACTCAGCACAATGGTGAAGGATCCAGCAGCCCTATGCGCTGATTTGAAATACAAAATATATGGTAACAGGGCAAAAGTCCTCTTAACTTTCAAGCTAAATCAGATATGACTTTCTTCTTTTTAATTAGTTCCACCTTTTTTGGCTGATGCAAGTGTAGTCAAGTAGTTAAAAAGCAACAATAAGCACACACCTGAATATCATCTGCTTTGCTGTCCTTAATTGTCTAATTATGGTTTGTTTTGATATACAGTCAAATTTCTTGTTTTCATAGGTACTTTCTTTAGTTGTAATGTGGGTCTGCTTCTGTTGTATAAGTATTTTCTCCTGTGTAGACTGCAAATGGTTATTATGTTGTAAACAAAGCTCCCATGCTCATCTACTTTTGATCAAAAAATGGTTTTTGTTCTAATCTTTTTATATGATACAAGTATTTAATCTTTATCAACAAAAACCATAAGATATAATACTTGAATTCTTTAAAACAAAACCTAACTACCTCTTCCAATTCATTTTTTCTGTAAATAATATTTGTAAATTTTAATGAATTGTAACTTTATAAATATCTGAGTCCTAGATTTCTCAAGTCAAGGGTTTTCAAAAAATTTGAGGCACTTAAACAATTTACAAGGTGCAATTCAAAACCCAATCCCCTGAGAAAGCCCTGCCTTAGCCAATTTTAGGTATGTCAGTTGGGTTTCCCTGTTGCAAAATGGCACTCCAAAACCCAATTTTCCAACAAAGTCTTCACCTTATCCAATTTTAGTCACTTTATTCAGACTTCTGAAATTTGCCTTCTTATCCTTATGACTTAGAATTTGAACTCTTACTTATTGTTTTTTGTATTTAAATTAGACTTCCCATTGAACTATGAAATCACCTGTTTAATCATGAGACCATATTTGGCTAACTTGAATTGGCTGGAACTCTTGACTCTTCGAAAGGTCTTTGGTGATTATTTTGACCCTGGGCCTGCCTAGGGAATAATGTGAAGATTAGATCTAGTCAGGGCCTCCTACATTTCTACAGAAAACACGTGCATGAGATGGATATGAATGGTGACTGCATGTGTAGACCCGTTTGTGCTCAGAAAGGTACAAACGGTAGTTATAAGTTATAACATTGTAAAAAGCATTACCAATTTTGAATGATTTATTATCTAATGTTTATATAAATCATGATGGTTGACATTAGACTCGATAAAGAATGAAATATATTGAACTCTTTAGTCAGGTATTAAATGATCTCGTTCGCAATATGACACGCACACTTTACAAGTGCAAAGGTACTCCAAACCTTGTTAACATTTTCTTGTACCAGAACTTGGTCTTGCTAGCGTCCACTTTGTCAGGTAGAACTTGGGCTTCTTAGCACTTGGTAGTGATCTAGGAGGATCTGAAAATTTTATAATCTTGCAAAATAACAAAGTTATGCCAAATGAAGTCCTGTCTTCATCACTAGCTTCATTATCATCCCAAGTGTTGTTACCAACAATCCTAAATCTGTATTTGAGGCCAGCCCCCTTAAAAAATCAAATGGAACATTTGGCAAATTCTTATGCATTTGTGTAAAATAGACTTCTCTTTAATGTTTGGCATCTTCTCAATTTTTCCTAAGCTTTTATCTGTGTGTATTCAAGGCAAGAAGAGTTTAAAATGGCCTTATTAGGCACCCAATTTTAGCATTTTAGTGTTTTCCTGTGCAAGGCTTCCTAGACTCCTTAGCAACCTTTGGTTATCCTTGTGTTGAAAGAAAAGAGCAAACAATTCTAGTAAATTTTGAATAGGGAGGAGACCGTTTAGAGTTAAGAACTGAAAGTATGTGGAGATGATAATTAGACTAATTTGAACAAACCCTTTTTGATACTTACACCACAGGAGTCAAATTTGAACTCCTTTGCAACAAGTATGAGTCATTCCATATAGTTCACATTTGGGAGTCGGGGGTCGAATAAATGTGATCTATCATTGAAAATTCGTGGGAATGCAGAAGGATGTGAGGAGAAAACCATATGGTATGAATTATTAGCAACATTTTGCAGTCTTAAACATCATTTGAAAATGGACTCTGTAAGTCATTTTCTATGGTTCACAGATTTCCAAAAATGACCATTGGGGCATATTTTAGATACAATTTGGAGGTCGAATAAATGTGTTCTATAGTTGAAAATTTGTGGAGATCTACATGAATGTGAGGAGAACACAATGGAAGAAGAATCATCTCCATTCACAGCTTTATGCAGCAGATTTTCACTTTTGAAAATGGATAGTCGGCCATTTTTTTAAAGACCAATACTCAACCATGTAATGCAGAAGGATGTGAGGAGAACACAATGGTATGAGTGAGTTAGTTTTACTAAGAATTGAAAGTGGCATCTAAGTCATTTTCTACAATTCTAAATCTTCCAAAAATGACTGTCAAGGCAGATTTGAGATACAATTTGGAGGTTGAATAAATGATATATTTTCAAAGACCAATACTCAACCTTGTACTGCAGAAGGATGGGAGAATAACACCATTTATGCAGCAATTGAAAGTAGCATCCAAGTCATTTTCTACAGTTCACAGATCTTCCAAAAATGACTGTCAGGGCATATTTGAGATACAATTTGGAGGTCAAATAAATGAGATTTATGGTTGAAAATTTATTTAGATGTAGACAAATGTCAGGAAAACACAATGGAAGTAAAATCACCTCTACTCGCAGCATTATGCAGCAGATTTCACTTTTGAAAATGGCCTGTCAGCCATATTTTGAAAGATCAGTACATGAACCATTTTCTGAGTTTTCCTGGAAAATGTTGCTGCCTTGTTTTGAAGTATGATTTTCACACACAAGTGAACAAGGATTTTGATGAAAATTGTTGGGAAAATAGTGGGTGGTGAGAATAACATAATGGCACAATAATGACCTCCATTTTCAACATTATGCAACAAAATTTAAATTTTGAAAATGGCATGTCAACCATATTTTTACAGTTTTCCAGAAAGTGTGGTTACATTGTTTTGAAGTACAATTTTCATAATCAAATGAGCACGGGTTATGGATTTTGATAACAATTGGTGGGGATGTAGAGGAATGTGAGGACACCACTATGGAACAAGAATCATCTCCACTACTAGTTTTACGAAGCAGATTTTCACTTTTGAAAATGGCCTATCAGCCATATTTTGACAGGCCAATACATGGCCATTTTCACAGTTTTCCAAAACAAGTTGCTGCCTTGTTTTGATGTGTGATTTACACAATGAATTGAACTTGGATGCTGTTGAAAATTTGTGGAGATGTATAGGAATGTAAGGATAACACAATTGAACAACAATGACCTCCATTTAAAGCTTTATGCAATAGATTTTCGCTTTTGAAAATTTGCTTGAAGCCATATTTTTGACACACCATTTCTTAGCCAATTTTCAGGCTTGGCATCAACCAGAAGTGACTTTGTTATCCTACATCTGTTTTGAGCAAATCACTAGTTGTTTTGTAGATTTTTGTGAGGATATTTGCAAGTGTATTTGGTTCATAAAAATCGATGTAGCTCAAAGGGAGGATTTTTGTTGTTGTTAAGCTTGACATTATTTTTCCAATTATGTAGACTCAAGTGGTTATGCAACTTATTATGTGGATGTGGTTTAATAAATGTGTAGAACATTTGTTTCTGGTAAATGGGTTGTGTTGAATTAAAAAATTGAAGGAAAAAATATATATATATTCAATCTTTAATTCATTTTGTTGTGGAAGATCAAGAATCACTTGAAAATTGTTCATTTCAATTTCTATGAGGAGTGCTCCATTATCTACATAGTTCGCATAACCAGTTGGGGTGAGTACTCGCCAAGGGGCCAAAATGGGTAATTGGCAGTTATTCGACCTACTCAGTCGAATAACTGACAAAGATAAAAAATACTTGAATTTATCAAAAAAAAAAAAAAAATTAGAAATTACAAAAGCAAAATAGATGAAATGAGTCTATAAAACATAGGGAAAGTGTTTTCTATTAGATTTGAATACAAAGTACAGAATCACATAATTGTGCGAATACAACAAAGTCACAAACTACAATGATACTTATAGGCTTATAGTCTTATATAATAATCTACAAGGCTACAAATACAAATTACAATAATCTATAATTTTCTCTTCCTTGCTCTCTAGAAAACTAAGCGAGACTGATAAACTCTGGTCCTTCCACTCGGCTGCCCCACATCGCTCTGTCTAGAAGGTTGCACCTGCCCCTATGGCTCCACCTTTGCGTCTGCCTCTGCCTCATCTTCAAGGATGTCCTCCAATCCAATCTCTCCTTCTGCTTCAACTACACCCTCCATGGCTTTCATCTCAAAATCAACAATCTCCTCCTCTGTGAACATGGGGGCCTCCTCCTGTGCAATCCAATCACTGTAAGGATTGATCTCATATAGATCGATAGGCTCCTTTGATGCATTCTCCAACTTCTTTGTGCGAAGTTGAAAGTTGTATTGCACAAAAACCAACTCATTGAGGTGTTGTTGGCTCAACTTGTTGCACTTTTTCATGTGAATGAAGTCAAATAAAATTCAATTGTGCTCATATCTAAAAGCGCTACAAGATTGAGATCAAATCCAGATGGCTAACCTTTGAAGATTTGGGGTATTTTCACCCCAATCTTCCCACCACGACCCTGCAAATAAGATATTTAAAACTTTGTAAGAAATTAATAATTATAAATATGTAATTAGTAAGGTACAAGTAAAGACTCTATTTTGTATTACCTGGTGACTGTATGGCTCTCTCTCAGATAGTACTCAAAAAAAGGGCCTTCCCTTTGCCTACTTGTAGTTCTGCAACTCTGCAATAATGAGGTCCCTCACCTCAACATCAGGGGTCATACTCTCAATGCATGTTGAGATCCCTTCCATAACCTCTCCACTAGCATATGTGAATCCATTGGAATAGAAAAACTTGGGGTTAAGGTAATACCCTATTGCATGGATGAGTTGGTGGAGTTGAATGTTCCACTTCCGATCATCAACTCTTAAATGGGATCAAATTTAGCACGATCTCCTCTATAATAATTTTGGAAAGCCTCTTTGGCCCTATCCATGGCCTCATAAATATAATCCATTGAATTTTGCTCTCTATCCACTAATCACAAAACCCTCACCAAGGGTTTGGACAACTACAAAGTTACAAACAAATTAAAGTTAGTGTTACAAACTTATAGATAAATTATAAAATAAATACTTTAAGTTTAAAAAATTTAAAACAAGAAAAAACTTAAAATTTAAATTGCAATTTCAAGTTATCTTAACGACCTCTGTAGCTTTCATTTCGAAGGCCTCACTGAAAACTGTCTTCGTAACCTTCACTCCATTAGCTTTCTTCGAATAGGATGACTCTATTCATGCTTGAGACACAAACATCTGCTTCAAAGCAGTCAACAAACTGCAAATACTTTGCAATGTAAAAAAGTTCATTGCAAATCTGGTAACCCCTGCTCGAACAAACTATTTTCCCTTGGTGTGCTCTCTCATCAAGCTAAAAACCCATGAGTGAGTGTAGATATATTTATTTATTTCTCTAGCTTCTTTTACAATTGGTCGCATGCAATCAAGTTTGCCTCTATCCTCCAAAAGAAGGTCAAGGCAATGGGCCGCACAAGGTGTCCAAAAAAGAGATGGATGTCTCTCCCTAAGAAATCTCTCAGTCGTCACATATGTTGCTGCATTGTCTGTGATAATTTGAACAACATTCTCGATGCCTACCTCTAAAACAACCTCCTCTAGTATCAAGCTCAAAGTTTTTGCATTTTTTATTTTACTTGATGTATCAATAGACTTCAAAAAAATTAGCTCACCTTTTGAAGATGCCAAAAAGTTGATGAGGGTGCGATTCTTTTCATCCGTCTATCCATCGAAAAGAATGGTGCGTCCAAACTTACGCCACAACCTCTTCTGATCTTTGACAATCACCTTTACATTTTTAATTGTATTCTTGAATAACTTTTCACTCAAGTCTTTTAGAAAGGGTGCTTTGTACCCTTTTTTGTAACTATCAATGCTATAATCGAATATTCTCAGTACAAGCTCCTCACCATGTTAAAGAGAAAGTTGTTGAAGTATCAAAAATTTGTGCAAGCTTTATTTGCTTCCGTATGTGCCCACTTGTTCCATCTTGTAGCTTGCAATGAAGTTTGTGCTCCGAGTGTGTTTCTAGACACAAAACATGAGTGTAATTGAGTTGAAGTCGGTGCAAATGTGCCATGGCGTTTGTGTGGACCATTACTAAAGCCCACAATTTCTATCATCGACACAACTTCCTCTGTCGATGTGGAACCAATGGTCATTGGTAGGACTGCTTGCATCTTGCCTTCTCCAGTTTATTTTTGTCCAGTGATGCAAGCTCTACCATCATCACTCATTTTGCCTCTTCAATGACATTGGGAGAAGGCGTGACGTCACGGCAAGGAATATATGAAAGATAGTACTTCATGCACTTGATGCCTTATGACATCCTCTTCGAGCAAAAGATGCAAATTGAAATTATTTGGGACATTCCAACTCACGTTGCATACTTCTAAACACCGATGTGAGCATTAGAGGGAGCCGATTGACTACCACTGAGTGAATTTGACCATGATACACTATCGAATGTCATCGTTTGCTAATAGATAGCCTACAAAACACAAACATGTTGAAAACAACATTAAAAAAAGTAAAAAATAAAAAATATTTAATACAAAATATTAATTAAAATACTATAAATAAACTATTAAACGAAAACTAAAATACATTTATGATTTAAAAATTTAACAAACAAATTGAAAACTATAATCTATAATGATTAAAAATAACATTAAATAAATTGTAATGATAAGCGAAAACTAACCATAATGCCAACGTTTAAAAAACAACATTTTTAATCAAAATTTTAAAAAAATTAGGCATAAATTGTAAATACTAAACACTAAAATTTGACGAAATGCATGAAATTAAAATGGAATGCATCAAATTTGTATACGAAAATTAAAAATATTTATCAAACATGTTTTTAATTAAATTACAATTCCTTTACATGCTTGGAAATTTAAAAAAAATAAAAAATGCACTAACTTGGAAATTTATTTGTTCATTTCTCCTTCCAATCCACTCGTGAATGCTCCAAATCTTGTGTGAATGAAATGTGAGGTGGTGTTGCATTTCATAGGACAAAATTTCGTTTTTTCCACTTTTTTTAGCGTTTGAGGCCAATCCCATGGTTTTCTTGCGGTTCCGTTGGGTTTTCCGCGTGGGTTCCATGTGCCACAAAATCGACGAATACTCATCAATTTATTTTTTGCATTTTTTTGGACTTTCTAGCAGTTTCGAGCAGTGAGTATTCGCTTGATGGGATTTCCAACGAGTAATCGACCAACCGGCGGTTACTCGTCGGTTGTTTCATCCATATCTATGATTTTTCATAGATACACATATTTTTCTTCAAATTTTAAAGGGGAGACTGATATTTTCAAATTTCAATACAAGGAGCCAGTTTATATTTCTGAAAATTGTGGTGATGGTGTTAATATGTTCTTTCCTAATTTAACATTTATTTGAGCTTAAGATATTTCAGTTTTATTGCATGAATGTCATTGACTCATCACTACTGATTTCTGGTCATTGTTCTCATATCTGAATTTATATTATTTATGGTAAATAGAAGTGGGAATTCATTATTTTGTTTAGATGTTTTGCCAAGTAGTCAATTTTAGTACTAGTATGGGTTTTGGGTATGCCGATATGGCGATTGTTTTTGCTTGGGTACCACTTGGATATGACGGTACAAAAAATATATAAAATACTAAAAAATATAGCCAAATAAGCAAAATTAACCACATAATATGTAGAGTAAACAAAATAAGTTAAATGACCACATTGAATAATTTAGTCCAATCCCAGATGTCATGACATTCGCTGGTCAAACTTAGAACAAGTACATAATGCAAATGTATACACAAAAATCAAGATAAATCAGCATATTCATTATACTCATATTGCACTTAATTGAGAGCATCAATTGTTAGAACCACAAGCAAATTGAAAAAATGTAGTGTATGATTAGCAAAAGAATGGAATTTCAGCCCTAAGCAATTGAAAAATGAAAGTGAGAGAGCAAATGTGCAATGAGAGGTAACTCATAAGATTTCAATGAGAGGTAAGTGTGTTGTTGTTTTCATTTGATAAAATGAATGTGAGAGTGGCTATTAGGGTTTCCCAGTTTTTTTTTTTTCTTTTAATTGTTTTTAGAGTCTAACTTTGACTTTTTAAAAGTTGAAATGGCCAAAAATATTTAAAAAATCATTTTTCACTGTGGGTTCTCTGTGTGTATGGACCAATAGGGTTGGGTATGCTCAGGTATGTCATTGGAAGAACCCAGGCGTACCCAACTCCCCGAGCCGTATCCAGATGAGTATCAGACAAGGACTAGCGCATACCAGGACCATCGCACCTAGGGTGAAGGATATGATAATGTAGTTTTTTGGTTTTCCTATGTGATGCATTGTTAATCCAAGAAAAAAAATCAATTGATCTCTTTAGATTTGCATTGTTTCATTACAAATTTGGACACTCTCATGTTTGTATTGAATGGTTTATTTGTTACTATAGAGTGATCAGCTCCTTGAGGCTTATAAATCTATTATTTTATTTTGTCTCCAAAATAGAATTTTGTTTATTTATTTTAGAATTGTTTTCTCAAATTTTCCTTCTATCACAACATCAGTGCAATAGTTAGAATTTCAGTTTTGGTTTGTAAACATTTTTGAGCCTTTAGTAGGTGTTTTGGTAAAACCGTACCCAAGTAGATTAAAACGAGGGGGTTTTATAAGCCCTTACTATGCCCATGTTAAAAAACAAGGCACACCAAGCACATATCAAACTGTGAAGCCCTAACTCATTGTATTTTCGAGCCTTCAGTAGGTGTTTTGGTAAACCATACCCAAGTAGATTAAAATAGGAGGGCTTTATAAGCCCTTACTATGCTCATGCTAAGACACAGGCCAACACCAAGCACACATCAAACCATGAAGCCCTAACTCATTGTTTTCAATGTCACAAACCTTGATCAACCTCAACCTTGTTCAACACACTTGCAAATAGTTATATGCAGAAATTGACAAAATAAAGGATATGAACCGAAAGGAGTGCAATTATGTTTCTTGTTATTGCCAAGCCGTTTCTTCATCTTCATCACTTGTATATTAATGTACACTAGCTAATCTTCAAAGAGGTATGATAGTAGAGTCTTTTGGGTGTTGCATCTGACCTTTTAGATCATTGTATAGAATTTGCATAGTAAAATATTACGTTACAGTTCTAACAAGATGTTATATAATTTTTGTATCCTCTTTGATTCAACACTTTTGAGTATTTTTGCTAGTCCCCTCAATCATTCATAAATCGTTTCTGCACATAACACATTGAATCCATTTAGTAGTGTGTGTTGTCCCTGGAGTCACCATTGGGCCCTAGATCAATGGTAGTAGAGTGAGTTACTTATCAAAATCCTTCTCAATGTTTTTAATGCCCACTCACAATAGGTCTAACTCGAGGAATATTGGGCTCATTCGTCTTAGGCAAATCAGTGCTATAGATGCCAAACACATAATAGTTGTAGAAGATGGTAGAGGACTATTTTTTCGTGACAAAGAGATGACTTCGAGAAAAACTATGCACAAAAAAAAGCCAATATAATTAATCACTTTGCTCAAATATTACAGCATGTTCAAATGCCCTCCAAAGCCATCATCTTTATCTACCTAGAAGATGTTTAGACTCTGAACACTGTATAAGGTACAAGTAAATCTAAATGTTCCCATATTTGAAGGCAAGATAAATGTTGATGCTCTAGATAATTGACTTGATTTAATATCCTCCTACTATGTCGTCAATTTATTTTTTGATTAAAAAAATATTACCTTTGCTCTTTAGAGAGTTCCCTTGTCTGTGAACAAATGGTAGAATAACTACCACATTTCCCATGAGGATGATCTTAGCCCTATAGGAACTTGGAATGGTGTTTTTAAAACCTTAAAATTAACCTATTACCCTACTAGAAACTACGATGATCAAAATATTAAGTTCTCCTAACCTCGTCAAGGTCGTGACCAATCTGTTAAAGAATATACTGATACTTTTCATTCTTTGACTTCCAAGTCAAACGTCTAAGAAACCAAGGAAAATCTAATCTTGAAGTAAAGGTCAGGTTTGAGACCATACATCTAGGAGAAGCCTATAGATATGCATGTAAATTTGAAGCAAAATCCAAGCATAAGTCTTAGAATGATGGTTTTAAATCTCATGACAAGTCACAGATTAACAGCTCCAAGTATGGAACAAATTCAAATTCCAAGCAAGAAGGAAACGAACCTTCATGTCATTCCTAGAAAAAGACACATCTTGAAGAACAAAAGAAGCAATCTAAGATTGGAAAGAGGTGTAGTGTACAAAATTCCAGTGATCGCTTTAACAAGGAATGTTTTGCTTGGAAAGCCTTTCTTGGACAGTTACAGGGATCAATTTCTATCACAAAGGAAGTGGATAAAGGAAAAATGATTGTGGAACTTGAGCCTAGCGCCTATGGTAGCAACTGCAAACATAGCATCATCTTCCAATTCAATTATGGAAGAAATATAAATATATTTCCATTCTAAAATGTGAGGTTACTAAACAATCGATACATTTCATTGTGGACATGGAAATCAGAAGAACTTGATTTCACTTAATTAGTTTGAATTTTGAACTTGCCACCGATGCCTCGCCCAAAACCATCAGCTCATAGAAGCGTGTCACTCATCAATGACACTTGATGTACAAAAATAATCCTTTTCAAGATGAAGTCATCTATGATGTAGTTCCATTAGAATCCTTATTATGTTTTACTTGGGCAAGCATATATTTACTAATGCCATACAATCTATAAAGCAAATCCTAGGAATTTTGTTATAGATGCTGATGAGAATGGATATTTGTATAATGGAAGTAGTCCCCAAGCTTTCACTTATAGTGTCAAGCAATGCAAGAAGTTAGTGAGTTCCACTAAGAAATTTGTGCTTTTGATGGTGGGACTTGACTATAAGAAAGGATGCCTTGCAATGGAAGCTTAGGCCACACCTCCTTAAATGAAAAAGCAATAGTTGAACCAAGTATTGGAGGAATACAAAGATCCTTTCCATTCCCCAATTAGAGTGCCCAAGCATTATGCAGTAAAGCTTACAATTGATCTGATTCTAGGACTACTCTTCCTAATGCATCATTATAGTGTTTTTCATTCCTAGAGACTGGAGATAAAGCGGTGTATTCATGAACTTGTGGATAAAAGACACATCAATCCCAACTCTTTGCCTTTCAAAAGCCCAATTGTGCTCATACCAAAGAAGGATGGCACAACCTTGTGCATCAACTACAAAGCCTTGAACAAGATCACAAGCGCAACTCTTTGCCTTTCAAAAGCCCAATTGTGCTCATACCAAAGAAGGATGGCACAACCTTGTGCATCAACTGCAAAGCTTTGAACAAGATCACCATGGAGAACCAATATCCCCTTCCAAGGATATAAGACCTTTTGTACCAATAAAACTAATGCATATGGGTCTGGCCAAGATCCACATTATTCAATAATGTCCTATACTAAACACTTTCATAGAACCTTGCAAATTTTAGAGCATTGGCAAATTTTGATGCGAAGTTTATACTTGGTTTCTCACGCATCAGTTGGCCTTGTAATCAAGTCACCAAGGGTGGCTCAAATTCAAACTTTAGCCGTTCGGCCAGATAATAGAAAGCATTTGAGGGATTGAAATGCAAACTCTCTTCTGCGTTAGTGCACACACTACCTAATCTTCAAAAACCATTTCAGATAAAGATTGATGTATATGAATATGCACTTGGAGCATTCCTCACTTAATTTGATCACCCAGTTTCTTACACACTAAGACATTCATTGTTGCAGTAAGGAAATATCCCACGTATGATTGAGATATGTATACCATTGTCCAAACATGTAAACATTGGAAGCACTACATATTGGGAAAGGAGACCATTCATGCATATTAGAAACCATTGCTATTCTCAGATGTTGAATGAGTTGCAGAAAGAGCTTCATCACAAATTGATCCAATTGGATCATGGAAAATCATTTGAATTTAGTTGATTGAGATAATCAGTTGAACTTCTTAGTTCACGAGACTAAATAAGGGTTAAAGAATGGTTTCAACCTCATTAAGATAAAATTGTGCAGGACAGATATGCGTTCAGATTTAGAACGAGCAAAACAAGTGCGTTGGGGATCAAATATGATTCAAACATCATGGGGCCACTCAAATTGAAAAAAAAGATCAAGTGACAATATCAACTGCAATCAAACTCATCAACAACTTTGCTAGTAGAAAAATTGTCACCTTGGAAGAGGGACACCTGGAAGAGTTTGGCCAGGGTTGACAAAATTCCATATTAGACAAAACCATTTAAAAGGATTTTGAATTGATTCTTCCATCTCTTCGCATGGGAGGTGTTTCAAATCCTCTATATGACTCAAGTGATCATTGCTTAGCATAACTATACTCTCTATGGGTCAAGTAAAGGCATTCAAAGGCTTGGATGCATTGAGCCATAGCCAAGAATGTTCTAAGGGAGTTCTTGTGGTAGAAGATGATTACACAACTTAGAGTGGTTGAGAGCATTAGTCAAGCATTGTTGTATAAGAAAGTAATGCACAACAAGGCAAAGCTAGGAGAGCATTGTAGAGGTGCTAGCAAAAGATAAAATAAATTTCACTGCACAAATTGAGCAATTGGCTTGTAAGAACTTGCAAGATTATAGTGGAGATGAGAAGCATAACTTCACTCTCTTGGAGTTTTCCCACATTGGGTTTCTCTTGGGTAATTCCTTTTGCTATTTCTATCTCCACATATTTCATTCATTTTCTTGCTTACTTCGATTTCATGTAACCACTACATTAACTAAAGCATTTAAGAAAGTATTTAATTGATATGTTCAGTTGATCACAAGCATAATACCTGTCTGTCATAGTGGATAGAAGTTGAATTTAATCTCGCATAAGCTAAAGAATCAATACTCTTTTTTGTACTATTGGTCTTTTGGAATAATGGTGAATCATATTTTGATAGTAGCATAGAATGCGTATGAAATATGGCATGCAATAAATATAGGCATGTATGTGAGCATTATACAATTGCATAATGAATATATGATGTAGATGGCCACCATAGAGATGTACGAACTATTGGCCTCAAATTTTGGCTAAGTGTTTTGTCCATTTTGGCTCAGAACCGGCACGGCGTGGAAGGACCATAGCACGGAAAGTCTATGGTGTGGAATTTGATGGGCACAGAAGCACCGTGGCACGGAACCTACAGGGCGCGAGAAGACAAAGGCATGGAAGCACCAACGTGAGAGGACCCAGTCAAAGGAGAATTAGTCAAATGGAACCCAAGAGCATAGGACTCAAAACAATAGCGAAAGACTTGGGGAGCGCATGAGAAGTCGGAGTGGTTGAGCGATTCCACATGGCAGCAAGGATCCAGCATATCATGAGTATATAGGGGGCACCAAGGCCTGGGTCCTTTAGAAGAAGTTAGTTGATTGAGCGCCATGACTCTCAGTCTATTGGGAGTTCATCGGTTAATTACTCCTGTCATTAATGTTGTAAACACTTGGTCAGGGATAAACAAGTATAAATACCCCTATTGTAAAGCATTGAGGGGATGGATTGTTTGCCTAATAATACTTACGCCTAATATATATGTTGCAGGTTTATAAACACTCTTATGTTCATGTTCAGTGGAATGGATGAGTTGTGTATCTGTGTTGTGTTAAACAATTTCTTGATCGGGACTTGATATGAAAACTACTTAATTCCTTCGTTTCATAAGTTAAAAACTCTGAATTGAAATGGCATTAGTATGCATAGTCATGGTGGCCAAGCTTCGTAATCCTAGAATCAAAGTAGTGTATCTATGCTTTTATGTAGTATCTATTTAATTATATAATAAGGGATGAATATGACTAAGTTAATATTCCTACGCAATAAAACCTGTGGAAACCGGTCTCTAGCTATGCACTTTGGGTGAGCGCACAAGACCGTAGTTTTGCGTGAAAGAGCCAACACGTTAGCTCGTTAGGCTAGACTTCAATGTTGAAGCTATATTAACATTAAAAACCCAACATTTTGGTTCCATTGCCAGGACCCGTAGCATTTGCTGCACAATCATGGAAGATGTTTGAGTGTATCACTCTTGAAAATATATAAAAGTGGATTACCGGAGTTGAGGATAATTTTGTGGTTCCTTACCTTGAACAAGGAGTTTTCACATGGTAATGGGTAGAGCAGAATCTCTATAGTGCATTGTATGAAACTTTCTTTGCTGAAATCCTGATTCATTTACACACTTGGCTAACTATGTATGCTCAAGGACAATCACGAAACCTTGGGAGAAGATAGTCTTGGACATTAGAATGACAAAGAGCTTTAGCATGACTTGGAGCTCCGCGGACACGAGCTATCAACATTTGGTGGAGAGGAGTTTTGAACAGCTACATTCTGGAGTACGTTGTAACTATCTATTCATGTCCTAAAGAAGCCAATTTCCTCAGAGAACCGCGTGGCCATTACATTCGACATTTTCCATTAGAAATCAAGAAGTTGTTTATTGATTGTGGACTTAAAACTATGCCGATGGAGAGATAAATCCCTTTTTGCATAAGCTGCACATTTGGATAGGGAGTGAAGAGTTGGTAAAAGATTGTAGGTTCAAAATGGTAGCTAGTTAGCGGGCATTGCGGAAGCGAAAGTATGATGAAGCTTGGTAGAAGATTATAGGAGTAAGCAGCGCAGGAAGAGACTGGGAGAACTTAGTAAGTGTTGTTAGGATCCATAGGGAAGTGGAAGCACACAAAGAGAACCCCATCACTTTCAAATTGCGTCCCATGCCATGAATATCATATGCAGGAGAAACTAGTTAGACGACAGTAACTGAAGAACCAAGTCTAAACCAACTTGGCTCCCCAACCATAGTGCACACTCATATGACATACATATACATAATTGGGATATAGACAGTGTAGAATCAAACACTGAACTTGTAAGGGGTATTAGACCTGAGCCAGTTGACACTCGTACTAACCTTATACTTTCCTTCCCTTTTCAAGGGAATTTCATGGAGCAATTTGGAATGCGTCGTGGACCTGGCATTCAGGGTGGACAGAACACAGATCCAAGTGTAATTGATCAACCAGTCACCATGCCCCACAAAATGGGTGTTGTTATTGGAGGCTCTGGAAGCACTGGAGGCGGGCTGAGAGGTGGCACAGGAGGAAGTAATGGACTTCCTCCTCATGAGACAGGATTTGGAGGACCTCAACAACCACCAGTTCAAGTGCCTCAGCTGTCCACGGTATATTATGAAATGACACTTCACTTACCTAAATACGAGGCATGGCAAATGTTGCAAAACATGTCCATAAATGCAAACTCATTTGGCAGGCATGAAGCATCACTTCTAAGAAAAAAACCACTTAATTTACAACTACATTGTTGGATCGAGTGCACAAGTGGTATAGAAAGTCCGACCCTCAACAAGTGGTGATGGACTATGATCAACTTAAAACGGCATTTCTTCAAAAATTTGATATTCCTGAATTTGAACAACAAAGCATAGCCATGCTGAAGGACATAAAGCAGGGACTTACTGAAAGTGTGCGAGAGTATGATGCAAGGTTCAAAACATTTTTGTCCAAATTGTCATTTGAGATCAATGTTGCTCAGCATGCACAATGGTTTGTGGGGGGATTGTTACTTCTTTTTCGACGAACATTATCTCAGAAGACCTTCACTAGCCCGTGCGAGGCTTTGGAAGCTACCCTCCGCATTGAAGTGGTTGGTAGTATTGATACTAGGATCAGTCCTTTCATGGAAGCCCAAATAGCTTCAATGGCATCACAACTTGAGAAATTAACTGCAAATAATGGACATGATACTTGTAGTGGTCTTTGATGCACTGATTGCGAGTCTAAAGGGCACACCCAAAGTAACTTCCTGCACAAGAACATCTGCGTTGTATTGAAGCAATCATGTGAAATCTGTCATGAAGAGCATGATATATGCTCTTCTCCCCTTTTGCAGTGAGCTACACACTCAAATATCTTTGACTATTGTAAGATATTTGATGCCACACTCATGACACTAATAGCTGTCGATTAATTAGTGACATCCATGAAGCACAAGTGCATGGTACGTGCCAAACCTCTGTAGCCAACAATCAGGATAATGGTGGCTATTGTGGTCGATGTAGAGGACAAGGATGAGAAGGTGGTCATTTACCACCCAAGACATGCTACAAATGTGGATCCCCGGACCACTACCAAGGAGATTGTTCGGAGTACCCTACATGTGCTTTATGTAAAAAGGACCACTAGATGGAAGAGTGTCTTGACTCATACGTGGCTATCACCAAGGAGAGAAATCAAAAGGGTGACGGTATGATTTGTATAAAGAAACCACATTGGCACGCACGTTCAACCACCCCAACAACACAAGTGAATATCACTATGCACAATGGAGGACAATCTCAATCTATCTCCAATCCTATTGTGAAGGAACAACGAATGAGAAAGTATCCTGATGCCCAGCAACAGAAGGATGTGATTCAGGACACTATGATGGTGTGAGAACTCCAAGGAGATCCAATTTCTCAAAGATAGAGAAGCAATGTAGCATGCTGATTTGCAGAAGCAACAGAGCCACAAACCAAGGTGCAAGATGATTTTTAGCAACTTTGCAAGCGTATGTTGGATGAAGACATCATTCCACAACTAAGTGTTTGGCTTAAGAATCAGATACAAGTGCCAATTAATGCTCAACCTCTAGTGACTCGATAGACTGAGGATTGTCGATTGAATCATGCTCAGTGGCAAGATACCCCTATTCCTCCTACACTTCCAGAAGATAAGGAGATACTAGTAAATGCTACCGTTTATGGTTGGGTAATTTGGAACATCCTAGTTGACACTGGCATTGAAGTCAACGTTCTCATGAAGGAAGCATGGCACAAAATGGCTAGTCTAGCACTACAACCTTCACCGCACGTCCTCTTTATGGCCAATAAAACTTGTGCTCTACCAATTGGAGTTCTTAAGAATGCAATGGTTGAAATACTTGGAGTACCCTTTAAAATTGATTTTGAGGTTCTTGAGTTAGCAGAGGCCAGTGACTTCCCAACTTTATCGGGGAGATCTTGGTGTTATGAAAACAACATAGATTTAAGTTTCAAAAAGCGCTACATCAGTTTTGAAAATGTTGACCTTCATGTTGTTATTCCTCTTGATCAAACACATGAACCCCCATACATCGAACTTGTTAATGTGGAAGAAGATATAAACCACATTTATAATATCACTGCTAGAGATGATGAGCAACATGACCCTACCCCTGATGGCATCCTCCGATGGATGGACACTCAGTCCCCTTCTGAGACTACAAGCAATGCTTGTAATTGTTGGGCGCATAGCAATTATGACCTCACTGGAAAAGTGTGTAGTGCCATTGGAAGTCGGGAGACCATTCCCATCTTCATAAACGTCACAAGTTCATCTGCCTTGTTACTGGACAAGTCATAAGGGGACCAATAATAGACGTACCTTTAGAAAGACTCAATGAGGCTCCACATTTCCATTGACAAATGAAAGTTTGCGACTTTGTCCAGCGCCTGGAGGAACTTTATCACACTGACACTAATCGTATTTGATATTTGGTTCATGTTAACAAATCTGCCACAAGTCAAATTGTCTCTTGTTATTTAGAACGTTCACGTCTCTAGCCAAGGAAGGAAGAATACATAGTTTTCCTCTGCAAGATTTCTACAGACTCACTCATAAAAATTTCTACGGACTCACTCAGGATTTCTATGGACTCAAGCAGGAAGATTTTTCTACGAGCTCAATCAGTAAATTTGAGAGGATAGAAAAAGACATAAGGGGCAAGAAATAAAGCAAAGGAAGAAGGGATATCCTTCGAACTTTTGTCCGAAGGAATTCCTTCAGACAAATAGTCCGAGGAAATTCAAAGGACCACAAGACAGAAAGCCCGCACAAAAGAAGCCAATAATTTTTTCAAAAAAGAGACAATTTCAAGGATTCCGAAGGGTAGGGTACCACCAAGAAGGGTCACTTTCAAAAAGGCCGAAGGGCACCTACCCTTCGCGCAGGCACAGAGACTAAATCACAGACCTTTGCAAAAAGCCCAGGTGCCCTCCAATTTTTCCGAAGGGCACTGGCAAAGGACACTTGGACTAGTGGATGACACTTGGACTGGCTGCCGAAGGGCACGTTTGAAATCCCGAAAGGCATTTCGGAGGGAAAGGCAACGAAAAGAATCCTTCGGACTTTTTGTCCGAAGGAATTCGGAAATGGCTTAAGTCAATATATATATGAAGACCAAGGACGTTTCAAAAAAGCAAAGGAAAAAACAATTGAAATCCTTCGAAATTTTTGTCCGAAGGAATTCCTTCGGACAAAAAGTCCGAAGGAATTCGGAAATGACTTACACAAAGAAGAAATCCCGAAAAAAGTCAAAAAAGTTGCAAAAAAGCCAAGACGAGAGAAGGAATGATTTTTTTCGGACTTTTGTCCGAAGGAATTCCTTCGGACAAAAAGTCCGAAGAAATTCGGAAGTGTCCATGGAGGCTTAGACAAAACAAAAAGGCCGCAAGAAATAAAGCGAAGGAATTCGAACAAATAGCCTGAAGAGAATAAACCCGTGGGAATATGACTTAGCATTCAATACAAAAGAGCCGACAGAGACAAAAAGACCACGGGAAAAAGCTCGAGCAAATAAGAGTAAAGGAAAATGGGAAGAAATAAACCTGAAGAAATATAGCCGAAGGAATTATGACAACTTCTGGTGAGGTCCCGCAAGCCGTCAATTTTTGACCGCGGGAAGTAACCGTTGAGACTAAAGAGACAAGAGATCCGAAATAAATGGAGGCAGACTGTGCAAACGAGAATAGAAAGCAGATAATCCGACGAAGGAGTTGAATATGGAATCCTGCCAGAAATAGACACGATCAGAATTAGAATAGAATACATGCAGGCAACAGCTATTTTCAGACATCGGAGCTATTTTCGAATAAACGGTCAAAGTTTCAGTTGACTGATTATTAAATCCTTGTTCATCTCCATTCAGCTCATGCATACGAAGGTCTAATCCAGCTTCAGTAGGAGTTTCAAATTCGAACGACAAGTTGACTAATTCAGATTTAGAGTTGACTAACTGATTAAACGCCACGTCCACTCGAAGCTTCCCATGCAAAAGAGAATGATCTCTTCGTCCACCTTAGCTTATCAAACAGTTAACTCAGTTTTCAAATGCTACAATTTGGCAATCAAGCAACTCACATGGAGTTATAAAATTAATAGTTGCATGGATTTCCATGCAAAAGAAGGTGGGCGGTTCATGACAAAGATAACTTCACTTCATCAAACAAAGAAGCTTCATGCAAGGAAAAAGGAAAAATATATTTTGAAAGGCCAAGTAAAGCCATAAGTTAACTAAAGTGAATCTTTCTCTTCAAGTTTCTACGCCTATCTTTGGCCTCTTGTAATTTTCTATATAATGGCTTTCAACTTTGATTAAAAAATCATCCAATCTCTCTTGGTTAGACCAGACTCTGCCATTGGTGAGTTGTGTAACCTCTTCGATCAATAAAAGGACTGTACTTTCAGATTTCAAGCGTTGGCATAGTGTATATTTCTTCAGCAATTTGCATAAGTGGTAAAGTTCTCTCCCTTCCCAAATTTTGTTTCATACCTAGTTGCTATATTATCCTTGTGCATGTCATGTTAAAGTGTTCTTTATTGTCTTTTGATGAAATTGTAAGTGGATGTTAGGTTGCTGCAAAGTGTCTTGTATCGGACCTCTCTCCATCGTTTTCCCTCAAGTTTTAGTTATTGGATCAAACCTCTGCATGAAATATTTATGCATAAGTGATTAATTTGAAGTCTAAGGTCTTCCTTCTCCCTTGTTCGTTCAATGTTCAAGGTTCCAAATTGAGTGGATCAAAATCTTGGTGTATCACCCCTTTTAGGTAGGATTTCCCCTTAAATTTTCTTTCTCCCTTTTCCACGATAGTCAGCAGCGTAGAGTAGGAATTTTCATTAATACATCATACAGGAACTAGCCTTCTCTGGAGGTTCTTCTCACTATTGAGGCACCCACCCTTGTGAGAAGATCCCATTGTTTCAGCCAGATAGACTGGCAGTTTCGTGCACATCCTCGAATCAAGGCGTAGCTCCAGGTTGACAATAGTTTTTGGCACACCCAGTGGGACACAAAAGGAGTTCTTTACAAAAAATCTTTGCGGTAAAGGAATATGCCCATTTGTAGTCAACGGAAAAGTTCATAAGCATCATTCAAAAAATCAGTTCATGCCAAAAGTTACTACAAGGTCAGCAAGCAAAGGTATTCCTTTTGAATTTTTGACTTATAAAAGATCAAGACCTAGAAGAGCAAGTCCATATCCTCAAAGGGAATATTTATCTCCCCCTCATCCTATTATTCTCGACACTGAAATTTCCATCATGCAGAGGGCCAATAGAAATCAAGTATTTACTCCATTTAATGGAGGGAGCCCACTAAATCTAGCACAGTTAAATGATACACCTATATCTGCCCTCAAAAGCATTCCATTCTTCTCAAGAGAAGATCAAACAAGCCCTGTTGAGCACATGTAGGATGTTGCTAATCTTTGTTCAATTCATAATGTAACTGAAGATAATGTCGCTATCAGATTATTAGCTGCTTCTTTCAAAGGAAAAGCACTACAATGGTATAGAACCCTCCCACTTAGATCTATCTCTACTTGGGATGAATTAGGCACTGCTTTGGTCAAACAGTTTGAGGATAGGTCTGACCACTTATCTTTGGTTGAGCAATTAACTGCCATACAAAGAGCTCCTAATGAATTCATGTCTGATTTTAATCTCAGATTCCAAAAGACATGGCACAGGATACCGGTTCTAATTAGGCCATCACCAGAATATGCATTTTTATATTTTTTGAAAGCTCTAACTTATGATATTAGTGTGATGATACAGTCAATGGGCGGCACTACCTTGCCAGATGCCTATGAAGTTGCAATAAGGGCAGAAAATACTCTAATTCAGGTAGGAAAGCTTGCTCCAAGGCCTCCAATGCCCATATTTCCAGAGATAAGTTCAGCACCAGCTCTTCAGGGTCCTCCAGTTCCATCCTTGGCTCCAATTCCAGCACTTCAATGTCCTATTGCAGCCTCTACTAGTCATTTTAGTGAGATAGAAGAGCTGAAAACTCTGTTACAATCGTTCGAAAATGAAATAGTACAGCTTAAAAGGCAGCAATTTCAATAAAATAGGCCTTATCAACAACAAAATCAGAGCAACTATCAGCCCTTCAAAGATCAAAGATCTCCTTATCAAGGTTTCAGAGAAAATAGACCACCTTATCAAGGGGCCATAACTCCATCTAAGCCATATGGTGCTCTTGATCCAAATGCTCCTTCTACTTCAAAGGCCATCGTTCCAACTCCATCTCAGAACAATTTAGTGCAGGATTCAGGTTGGCAGCCTTCGAATCTCAATGAATTTCGAAGCCAGGATTCAATATCATCAAACATCACCTTGCCACAGATGACACAAGAGGAGTTCTCTTTTCATGAGAGCCAATATCAAGATACAGGATTAGCATCACAAGGAGCGACCCAAGGGCAGCCTGATGCTGTTAATCTAAATTGGCAGGCAGATGATCATATTGCTTTTACTCAAGATGTTAAAACTAACGCTTCAAATGATCAAGTTCCAGCTCTAACCTATCAGAGAAATAAAAGAAGAGTTGTTGGAGAAGCTCAAGTAGTGCCAAGTATGTCCAATGCTTCTAGTACTATTGCTCAAGGTGCGAAAGAACAACTTGCCGCCCCCACAGTCACAAAAAATCAGAATGTAGAGGTTGGCAAAGTACAACAAATACCTCTGGTTCATGAGCAGCAACACAAAGTGTTCAATCAAAGGTTAGTCCATCCCAGTTCAACATTGTAGACCAGATGAAAAGATCTAACATCAATATTAGCATGTGGGATACTCTTTCAATTCCAGGCCAAAAGGACAAACTCATTCAAGAACTTTCAGCTCTTGAATTGTCCCCAAAATTAGTAGACAAAGGAGGTACTAATTTGACAAACTCAGATCTGCCAACTAACCAGCAGGTACAACAAGGAAATAAGATATCAAAGGCAGACAGTGTAATGTCCCCTTCTCGAGCATGATCTGTCCAGTGACCATTGGCCTATTCTTGAGAGTCGTAGGCTACTCGAAAAGTAAAATGAGGGTTTCTTGTTTTTGAAGGATGTGCTTGATTGAGGTTGGTTGATTCAATGATGGATTCTTTATGGGTTTTCAGTGAGCTTCACAAGGATGTGTTTTTCTCAACATTCAAGAATTTACTATTTTTAATAAGTTCGAGTTTGGCACCGAAACAGGATTTTGAAAGTGGGGTTGGATTCGTCTTGTCAAGACCTTTCCAATGAGCTATAGATCATTGGTTTCCGACATCATCTTGGCCTCCGTTTTAAAGTCCATAAATTAAACATTATTATTTAATTTTGGACCTTGGTGCCTAGGGTCAACGACTTAATGTTGAGGTTGAAAAAAAGAATTAAAGAGGATTATATTATTTTCCCTCTCATGTTTTATCCCATATACAAGAGGATTTTAGAGACTCTTAGTTGGAAAAGTATAAAAGGAGGAAGAGTGCTCTCATTTCATTATCTTGTACTACAGGAATGTTATGCTGCCGGATTGGCTTGGGATTGCTTCGAGGAATGAAAGCCTCCTAGCTTGGCATTGCTTCTCGCTTGAAAAATAGAGACTAGTGGTGAGATAGTGTAGTTTGATTATTTTGTATGTAGGATTTGTGCATGGTATTCAGTGTGTGTTTTATTGATCAGGTTATGAGAAATTTAGGACTGTCATATTCATTATAACAGGCTGTGTTTTGTTCATAAATCGAAAAAGACCAAAAATTTCATTGTGGGTATTGGCTAATTCTCTTTGTTGGTATTGGGTGCCCCTTTTCTGTAATTTGTGGAATTTTTGAGGACTGCTGCGATTTTTTAAAGCAAATCGCCCCTCTTGCTGGCTGTACCATTTGCCCTTGCATTGATTTTCGTGCATAATTTAAATAGAGAGTTTTGATCAGCTTTCAGTGTTCTAAGTGGTTCGCCATCATACTAGGATCATTATGCAATCCATTTCATGAGATTTGATTAAGTTTGGAGCAAGTTGTGAATGAATCTGTGAGTTTCAGGGCTGTTGTTCGTGCTCAAGGAATACAGGACTGTCAAAAAATTAGATTATCAGGTTGGCTTCAATATTGCAATTTTTGATTTAATCTTCTTATTTCATTGAACAGAATCCTATAAATATGGTTCCAGATCTATTACTTTTCGATTGTATTGATAGCAAGGCATTGTCTAACATATTGTAAGCTGGCAGTAGTACTGACAGCAGTCTATGATCTTGCTCTATCAAATTGTAATGTTCAATTCTAATTTTAGTATTTGCTATTGTATTTACTTTATCTCCGCCCTATGGTAGCTACTTTCCCAATCTGGGTTAGAAAGCACATTGTGGGTGTTGAGTACTTTCAGCATCACAGTTATTTTCTTCAAGCGTTGTAATTTGTAATACTCCGCCATATGGTCGCCTCACTCCATACTGGTTTGGGTAGCACATACTTGGTGTTGAGTTTCTCTAAATCATTGTAATTCTTAGTACTCCACCATATGGTCGCCTCACTCCTTATTGGACTAGGTAGCACATACTTGGTGTTGAGTTTCTTTCAGTACTCGTAGTAGTAGAAGATCCTTTGACTATATGCTCGCCATCATCGGTGCCATTCTTGGTTAGAGTTCATTCCAGTTCTGTTTCTGCATTCAGATCCTCTGACCAATGTTCACACCTTGGCCTCTTCAGAACCTTGGTGTACATTCTGGTTAGAGTTACTTCAACATCATTTGGGTTATATACTAACTCTAACTATTGTGTATTGCCCTGTTGATTGCAATTGGAAATTATTAAAAAAGAAAGTTGAAAAAAATTGGCTCGAAATATTTCAGTGTTATCAGAGCCAAGTATCCTACCATCCTGTGAACAAACCATCTATGAGTGACAGAGAAAAGAGATACATAGCAAGGGAAGATAAGAAAATTGTAAAACAGTTCCAGTGGTATCAGGCTCCAAAAGGTCAGATAGCTTCAGAGGTCTTGAGGGCTCATTGGGAGTCTTCTCAGGAAATAGATATGGCAGAAGGTGAGAGGCCAGTCGGGGGTAACGAGAGGTTTACCAACAATAGAGATGATAGTGGGAAGGGAAGAGAGAGATCGATAAGTCTCAGAAAGAGATTTGAAAGGAAGATGGATGCCTTGATGGATATGGTATCTCTCATGTTGGGGAAAGTAGGCCAGAACACAACTCCATAGAACAACTCAGGGTATAGAGGGGAGCACAGTGCCTCTAATCAGCTGGATGGAAGTGATGCTCAGCCTGTTTCAAATAACACATACATTTTGCCAAAGCCCTTCAAACCCACCTTCTTAGCACCAGTAAACACCCAACCTTATCCTGAAGAGAATGCTTCATTCATGGAACAATTGAGACGTGGCCATGCGGAGTATGATTCTCTCCCTAATGACATTAAGATCGACATGTCCTATAATGAATTTATGGATCATAAGAGAAAGAGTAAGGGACAAGGGAGGCATTATGAGCAAAGAAGAACAACAGTTCAAGGGGATTTGTATCAAGCTGTCAACAAGGTTATACTTCCACACTACGACGGGAGTGATAATAGTTCAGTTCAAGCTTGGATACAGAAGCTGGAGAACTATCTAGCTCTTAGACACATGGCAGAAGAGGAGGCGATTAAGTTCGCTACGCTACACCTTGATGGGGTGGCGCACGAGTGGTGGTACCATGGCTTAGTCACCTTAGGTCATCGGTCTATCACTACCTATGATGAGTTCACCAATAGCTCATGGAGCGATTTGAGAAAAAAGATCCTGAAATACATTTCAGAGAATTGGCACAGTTGAAGTAGTATGGCACAGTTGATGCCTACATCGCTGAGTTCCAGAGACTTTCAGTGATGGTCACTGGCATCACAGAGAGGCGCTTGGTGATCCTTTTTAGTGAAGGATTGATGGAACCACTCAAGGGTTGGATTAAAGCCTTTGATCCACCATCCCTATAGGAGGCAATGAAGAAAGCAAGAAACATGGAGTGGGTTGCTCCTAACGCAAAATTTCAATCCAAGCCGCCCTTTCACAAAGGGGATAAAGGAAAAAGACCTCATCATAGAACTCCTTTAAGACCTCAGCATAAGGACTTCAATCAGCATAATTCTCATGTCACAAGATTGGACCCTGAGACATTGAACGAATTCAGAAGAAAGGGTTGTGTTTTCAGTGTAGAGAAAAATGGTCTCAAAAGCATGTTTGCCCAAAGGGAGTCAAATTTCACCAGATTGAGTACTATTCAGCTGGTGAAAGTAATTCTGATTTTTCAGACCAGCAGTCTGATCCTGAAGATAGTGAAGTGGAAAGAGCTCCAGAAGAGTCGGAAGATGAAAAAGAAAGTGTAGGCATTTTGGCTCAACTTTCAAGCTTCCAAAGGAACGAATCCTTCAAAGTTTGAGGGATGATTAAGGGGCAGCGAATAGTTGCTTTGATCGACACTGGAGCAACACATAACTTCATTGATGAAGTTGTGGTGGCAAAGAAGGGGATGCAAACAGAAGATTTTGAAGGCTTCAAGGTCATGGTTGCTGATGGGTTCCACATCTCATGCACCAAAAAGATTTCAAACATGACTATGCAATTGGGAAACTATGAAGTCAAGGATGACTTCTATGTAGTCAACATTGGAGATACGGATGTTGTTCTAGGCATTCAATGGCTGCGTTCACTTGGAGAGATCACCTTAAATCTACAAACTATGGAGCTCAAATTTCAATCTGATGGGAAGAGGATAGTACAAAGAGGAATGTCCAATGGGGGACCTCGGGTCGTGTCATTCAAGAGAATGGCAAGGCTGATCCGTCATGATCAAGTTGAGTGGGTTGCAGAATGTATGATTCTTCCTGCTAGTCCGGTTGAAACTAAGAGAGACTATCCTTCTGATATTCAGCCTCTACTCACAAAGAAGAGCAAGGTATTTGTTGATTTGCCTCCTGGACCACCACCTGGACGGGGTTCGAAACATATCATAGAGCTCAAAGAAGGAGCTAAACCGGTTATTACAACTCCATATCGGTACCCCCAAAAAGCAGAAGGATGAAATTGAGAAAAACATTTAGGAACTCTTGGAGATGGGCTTCATTCGCCCAAGCAAGAGCCCCTTCGCTTTAGCAGTGGTTCTTGTGAAGAAGAAGGATGGTACCATGCGCATGTGTGTGGACTATCGGGCTTTGAATCAAAGCACCATAAAAAATCGATACCCATTCCAAGGATAGATGAGCTCATTGATGAGCTACATGGAGCCAAGTTCTTTTCAAAAATCGATTTGAGATCGGGCTACCACCAGGTTAGGATGAGGGGATCAGATGTTGAGAAGACAGCTTTTAGATGTCACTATGGCCACTTCAAGTTTCTAGTCATGCCATTTGGGTTGACTAATGCTCCTGCTACTTTCCAGTCTTGCATGAATCGAGTTTTTCAGAAACAGCTGAGGAAGTTTGTATTGATATTTTTCGATGATATCCTAATTTTTAGCAAGACATGGGATGAACATCTCAAGCACTTGGGGAAAGTGCTTAGTATCCTAGTATCTGAGAGCTTGTTCGCCAAAGCATCCAAATGTGAATTTGGAATGGAGGAGTTATTGTATCTTGGTCACATAATCAGTGCTGAGGGAGTGAAGGTTGATCCATAAAAGATCAACGCTGTTGTTGATTGGCCACCTCCTGAGAACTTGACTCAATTGAAAGGGTTCTTGGGTCTTTGTGGATTTTACAGAAGAATTGTGAAAGGGTACTCATAGAATGTTGCTCCTCTTACAGATCTCATGAAAAAAAGGGCCTTTTGTTGGTCCGAAAAGGCTCAATCTACCTTTGATAAGTTTAAGAGGATCATGAGCTCTTGTCCGGTTCTGGCTATTCTAGATTTCTCCAAGCCTTTCAAGCTACAGTGTGATGCATCCGGTGAAGGAGTTGGGGCTGTTTTGATGCAAAACAAACATCCCATAGTGTTTGAGAGTAGAAAGCTAAGAGGTGTTGAAAAAACCTACTCTATTTATGACAAAGAAATGCTTGCCATTATGCATGCATTATCTAAGTTCAGACAGTATTTGGTGGGAAACAAGTTTGTGGTCAAGACTGATCACAACAGTCTCAAGCACTTTATGCATCAAAAGGATCTAAACGAAAGGAAACAAAAGTGGGTGAGTAAGCTCCAAGCTTACAATTTTGACATCGAGTATGTCAAGGGAAAAAACAACATTGTGGCTGATGCTTTATCTAGGAGACCCCATTTAAGCTCACTGTGTGAGCTTACTACTGATTGGAAGGACATGTTGCTTGTTGATTATGCCAAAAATCAGTTTGCAACCAACATTATTGAGGGTACTTTTCATGATGAAAGGTACAAGGTGATTGAAGGGCTGATTCACTACAAGGGTAGGATCTTTTTGGTGGCTGATTCTAAGCTCAAAAAGAAGATTTTGTTGACATTTCATGACATTCCGCTTGCTGGTCATCAAGGCTTCTTTAAGACATATAGGCATATCCGAGAAAGATTCTTTTAGAAAGGGTTGAAAGGGGAAGTTCAACGCTACATTCAAGAGTGTCCCACTTGTCAAATGAACAAAAATGAGCATACTCTACCAGCCGGTTTGCTGCAACCTCTCCCTATTCCCAACCAAAAATGGGAAAGCATATCGATGGACTTCATCACAGGGTTTCCCAAGGTTCAAGGAAAAAATTGTATCTATGTTGTTGTGGACAGATTAACAAAGTTTGCTCACTTCTTCACCATTGCCAGCACTTTTTCAGCAGGCTAAGTTGCAGATCTGTTTTTTCATGAGGTGTTTAGATTACATGGGTTGCCAAAAAATATTGTGAGTGATAGGGACAGCAAGTTCTTAAGCACTTTTTGGCAAGAGGTTTTCCAAATGAGTGGTACAGTGCTTACTCCCAGCACTAGTTATCACCCTCAAACCGATGGACAGACAGAGATAGTGAACAAGTGGTTGGAAGGTTACCTGAGAAACTATGTTTCGGAGCAGCAAAGAGCTTGGGTGAAGTGGCTTCACATGGGCGAGTATTGTTATAATTTTACTTTTCACATGTCAATAACGATGTCACCTTTCATGGCTCTTTATGGTTATGAGGATCCTAGCTTTGCTGATTTGGTGTTTGGTGATAGCAAAGCCCCTCAGGCCAAAGATTTGTTGCAGCAGAGTCAAGATATCTTGAACTCATTGAAGAACAATCTTCAGATTGCACAGAATCAACAGAAGATGTACGTTAATCAGCGGCGGGTTGAGCGCTCTTTTGAAGTTGGAGATATGGTTTATCTTCGATTACAGCCTTACAGACAATTCACTCTCAAGAAAAGTGGAGCTGAGAAGCTCAAACCCCATTTCTATGGGCCGTTCAAGGTCACTAGGAGGGTGGGGGCAGTAGCTTATGAGTTGGAGCTACCTTCGGATAGCAGAGTACACAATGTATTCCATGTGTCTCGCCTCAAGAAGACACTTGGACACAATGTTGTTGCTTCATCACAGTTGCCACCTTTGGATGAAGAAGGATAGTTTTGATTCCAAAAGAGATTCTTGATTCTAGGGAGCATTCTTTGAGGAAAAGAACTATCAGAGAGTATTTGGTGAAGTGGAAGAACTTACCTATAGAGGATGCGACTTGGGAGAATGATGAGATTCTACAGCATCCAGGCTTGCAATTGCTTGAGGACAAGCAATTTTGGGAAGGGCGGACTGTAATGTCCCCTTCTCGAGCATGATCTATCCAGTGACCATTGGCCTATCACTGAGACCCGTAGGTTACTCAAAAGGTAAAATGAGGGTTTCTTGTTTTTTAAGGATGCGCTTGATTGAGGTTGGTTGATTCAATGGTGGATTCTTTTTGGGTTTTCAGTGAGCTTCACAGGGATGTGTTTTTCTCAACATTCAGGAATTTACTATTTTTAGTAAGTTCAGGTTTGGCACCTGAATAGGATTTTGAGAGTGGGGTTGGATTTGTCTTGTCAAGACCTTTCCAACAAGCTATAAATCATTGGTTTCTGACATCATCTTGGCCTCTGTTTTAAAGTCCATGTATTAAACATTATTATTTAATTTTGGACCTTGGTGCCTAGGCTCAATAACTTAATGTTGAGGTTGAAAAAAAGAATTAAAGAGGATTATATTATTTTCCCTCTCATGTTTTATCCCATATACAAAAAGATTTTAGAGACTCCCAGTTGGAAAAGTATAAAAGGAGGAAGAGTGCTTTCATTTCATTATCTTGAACTACAGGAATGTTATGCTGCCGGATTGGCTTGGGATTGCTTCGAGGAATGAAAGCCTTCTAGCTTGGCATTGCTTCTCGTTTGAAAGATAGAGACTAGTGGTGAGATAGTGTAGTTTGATTGTTTTGTATGCAGGATTTGTGCATGGTATTCAGTGTGTGTTTTATTGATCAGGTTATGAGAAATTCAGGACTGTCATATTCATTACAGCAGACTGTGTTTTGTTCATAAATCGAAAAAGACCAAAAATTTCATTGTGGGTATTGGCTAATTCTCTTTTTTGGTATTGGGCACCCCTTTTTTGTAATTTGTGGAATTTTTGAGGTCTGCTGTGATTTTTTAAAGCAAATCGCCCCTCTTGTTGGTTGTACCATTTACCCTTGCATTGATTTTTGTGCATAATTTAAATAGAGGGTTTTGATCAGCTTTCAGTGTTCTAAGTGGTTCGTCATCATACTAGGATCATTATGCAATCCGTCTCATGAGATTTGATTAAGTTTAGAGGAAGTTGTGAATGAATCTGTGAGTTTCAGGGCTGTTGTTCGTGCTCAAAGAATACATGGCTGTCAAAAAATTAGATTATCAGGTTGGCTTCAATATTGTAGTTTCTGATTTAATCTTCTTATTTCATTGAACAGAATCCTATAAATATGGTTGCAGCTCTATTACTTTTTGATTGTATTGAGAGCAAGGCATTGTCTAACATATTGTAAGCTGACAGTAGTACTGACAGCAATTTATGATCTTGCTCTATCAAATTGTAATGTTCAATACTACTTTCAGTATTTGCTATTGTATTTACTTTATCTCCGCCCTATAGTAGCTACTTTCCCAATCCGGATTAGAAAGCACATTATGGGTGTTGAGTACTTTCAGCATCACAGTTATTTTCTTCAAGCATTGTAATTTGTAATACTCTGCCATATGGTCACCTCACTCCATACTGGTTTGGGTAGCACATACTTGGTGTTGAGTTTCTCTAAATCATTGTAATTCTTAGTACTCCACCATATGGTCGCCTCACTCCATATTGGACTGGGTAGCACATACTTGGTGTTGAGTTTCTTTCAGTACTCGTAGTAGTAGAAGATCCTCTGACTATATGTTCACCATCATCGGTGCCATTCTTGGTTAGAGTTCATTCCAGTTCTATTTCTGCATTCATATCCTCTGACCGATGTTCACACCTTGGCCTCTTCGGAACCTTGGTGTACATTCTGGTTAGAGTTATTTCAGCATCATTTGGGTTATATACTAACTCTAACTATTGTGTATTGCCTTGTTGATTGCAATTGGAAATTATTAAAAAAGAAAGTTGAAAAAAAAATTGGCTCAGAATATTTCAGACAACATTGAGGTAAAAGTAAAAAAGATTCCCCCTTTTTATCTTTCTTTGATAGTAGGAGACACCTTAGTTCATAATTGCATGGTGGATAGTGGAGCCAGCAGTACAGTCATGCCTAAATAGATTGCAGACAAGCTCGGCCTTGTCTATGAGCCAAATACTAAAGGGGTACTGCAATTGGATGGTTCACTTACAAAGACAGTAGGGATCATCAAAGATTTGAAACTAACATTATATGCCTGTCCTAATGTAACTATTCAGTAGGACGTTGTAGTAGTAGATCTACCTCCTTATTTCGCCATGTGCCTTTCAAAAGATTTCACCTCAAAGATTGGGGGATACCTATCAGCTGATTGGACATACTTGTTCAGAACCAGATATGGCACGAAGGTAACCATTCATTTAGAACTTATTGCACGTTTTTACATGGAACCTCATACGCCAAGTGTGGTCAATGCAAATTGTATTATTTCAGATGAAGTAGTACAAACTAGTGATGTGGAAAAAGACTCACCTTTGGATGGAGTTCCAGATTTATTTCTTGATGAGTGAGCTTCTACCCTGCATGAGCATGATCCCTACAAGCTGATTGAAGAAGAAGGCCCTGGTGTGTGTTGTCTCCATGAGAACGATGCACCAATTCCAGCTATGGTCAAAGAAAGTGAACCTAATGAAGGCTTATGGCAGTTATACTTCGATGGATCAAGAAATAAACATGGGACAAGAGCTGGAATGATGTTAGTTTCCCCTACGAAACAAAGGTATTTCTCATCTATTAAATTTCAGTTTGGCTGTTCAAATAACATTGCTGAATATGAAGCACTAGTCCATGGTTTGCAATGGGCTAGGAAGATGAAAGCAAGTTGTTTACAAGTGTTTGGAGATAGTGAACTAGTAGTTCACCAAGTAAGAGGCTTAAATGTATGCAAGAATATGTTACTTAAATCTTATAGACACAGGGTATGGGATTTACTTGAAGATTTTCAGGGTTTTAATATTCAGGTGACACCAAGAAATAGAAATAAACATGATGATAGGTTGGCTGCTGTTGGGGCACAATTTGATATCCCAGCTGACATTAAAAGTGACGTTTCTCAGTCACATATTAAGATAGTCGTAAGGCCTTCTATCCTAGATAACCAAGAAAATTGGCAGGTATTTGAAAGTGACAACCAAATTGTGAGATTTTTATAGGAAGAAGCTGAGTTTTCTCCAAAAAATCAGGCAAAGCGCTTACAACAGTATGGTGATCAAATTGTGCAGCTGAAAACCAATAAACTACCCAAGGGATTGGTGACCCTTGAAAATATTTTTAGTGAAGATGATGAGCTAAGGAAAGAGAAACCAGCTTTGTCAACAAAAGAGGAGCACTATGCCAATATAGAGATTGCAGCTGGTAAGATATTGAAATTGGGCAAGGTATGCACTCCACTACAAAAGAAGATTTCGTTGAAATTTGCCAAAATTTTGCTGATATATTCGCGTGGCAGTATAGTGATCTCAAAGGGTTTGATCCAAGCTTGGCTCAACACACTATTGAGCTAGAAAAAGAAACTAAACCAGTACGACAAAGACAAAAGCCAATCAATCCAAAACTTGAGCCTTTAATGAAAGCTGAGCTTCACAAGCTTATAGAGTCGGCTATTATATTTCCAATCAAGCACTCAACTTGGGTGGCAAACCTCGTTCCATTACGGAAAAAGAACGGTGAGATTCATTTATGTGTTGATTTTCGTGACTTAAATAGGGCCTCGCTTAAAGACCATTATCCATTGCCATCAATGGAACAAATCTTACAGCTTGTTTTAGGTTCAGAGAGGTTTTCCTTTTAGATGGGTACAGTGGCTATAATCAAATTTTGGTCAAAGAAAAAGACCAATTCAAGACTGCTTTCACAACCAAGTGGAGAACATTCGCATACAGAAAAATGTCGTTCAGTTTGTCTAATGTTGGAGCAACCTTTCAGAAAGCCATGGATATGGCCTTCCAAGGCCTTCTTAACAAATTCGTGCTTGTCTATTTAGATGACATAACGGTATTCTCAAAGGACGCAGAAGATCACATAGTGCACCTCCAGCATGTTTTTGAAAGGTGTAGACAGTTTGGGATATCTCTAAATCCCAAAAAGTGTGTATTTTCAGTTCATGAAGGTAAGCTTCTTGGACATGTAGTTTCAAAGCATGGTTTAAACATAGATTCTAAAAGGATTCAATCTATTCTTGCACTCTCCTTGCCTAAGAGCAAAAAGGTTTTGCAAAGTTTCTTTGGAAGGATCAATTTTATAAGGAGATACATTTCAGATTTTGCTACTATAGCTAAACTACTTACAACTATGCTAAAGAAAAATCAGAATTTCAGCTAGTCCAAGGAGGGAATAACATGATTTGAAGATGTTAAGAAAGCCATGGCAAGTGCCCCTACGCTCTTAAATCCATATTTCGAGAAAGATTTCATTTTGTATACATATGCTAATGTGGACACCATTTCCGGCATTCTTATGCAGCAAAACCATGAGGACTTAGAACAGCCAATGGCTTTCTACAGCCAAGCCCTGTAGGAGTATGAGACAAGGTATTCTTTTGTTAAAAAACATGTCCTTTCAGTTATAAGGTCTCTAAAGAAATTTGGGCACTTACTGTCTAATAATAAAATATTTCTAATGGTTGCTCATCCAAGCATCAAAGAATTTCTTCTGAACAAGGACATAAATGAGAAAAGCGCTGGGTGGATGACCAAAGTGATGAAATATGATATAGAAATTAAGATCACAAAACTGGTTAGAGGCAAAGGACTTTGTGAGCATCTAGCTCAGGACTTACAAGAAACCAACGAAGCTGTTCTAGTGTCAAATGATGTAGAAATTGCTGTTGTACAGACCGCATCTTCCAGCTAGTTTCACGCTCTGGTAAGCTATCTTCAGGAAGGTCATTACCCTTCCCACCTAAGTGCTTCTAGAAGAAGGTATTTTAGACTGTAATCAATTCCATTTTTGCTAGTTGACGGTGTCTTATTCAAAAAGGATATCAATGGAATGTTACTAAGGTGTGTAGAGCCAAGCCATACTCACAGAATGCTCGAAGAGTTCCATGATGGATTTGGTGGACACTTTTCTGCCAGAACTACAACACTCAAGATCATGAGAAGTGGGTACTTTTGGCCTACTATATTTGGTGACTGCCATGCATGGGTTAGGAAGTGCAAACAATGTGCTATGTTTGTAGGCAAAATTAAACTAGCAGCCGTGCCCCTACAGCGAATTACGGTGGATCAGCCATTTGTCCAGTGGGGGTTAGACTTTATTGGTCCCATTAACCCTCCTTCCAGTTCAGGGCATAAGTGGATTCTAACAGCTACGAACTAATTCACTCGTTGGACAGAAGCAGTTGCATTAAAAGAGGCAAACGAAACTAGCGTCCTTGATTTCTATGAAGGTTTGGTCACTAGGTTTGGAGTCCCTTCAACCATTATTTCTGACAATGCAATGGCTTTTGTGGGATCTAGGATCAGCCAATGGGTCGTCAACATGGAATCTATCTCAGTACTTCATCAAATTATTATCCACAAGGAAATGGCCTTGCTGAGTCTACAAACAAAAGCCTTTAGAGGATCATACGAAGGACCATTGAAGACAATCATAGATCATGGTACCCCAAGCTGAAGTCAGCACTATGGGCTGATAGGATCACCTACAAAAGGTCAATAGCCAACGCTCCCTACAGCTGGTCTATGGTAGGGAAGCAAGGTTACCGATCTCTCTCGAGTTTCCAGCTTTAAAATTAATGCACCAACTTGAACTGTTAGAAAACAAGCCTATGGAGATCAGATATGCAGAACTTATGGAGCTGGAAGAGACAAGAAATCAAGCCATGCTAGCCATGGAAAGTCATCAAGCACAAGTGAAAAGGACATTCAACAAAGGAGCTTCCTCACGAAGCTTCAATGAAGGAGATTTGGTCCTCAAGTGGGATGAGGATCGGGCCAAACCAAGAAGGCACACAAAGTTTGATTCACTTTGGAGTGGCTCATATACAATCTCCAGCTGCAAATCCCACAACGCCTTCCAACTTGCTAAGATGGACGGCCAAGAGCTTCCAATCCTAGTCAATGGGATACATCTGAAACATTGCTATTAAAGAGCAAAATTCTATGTACATATTTAGTTATTTTCTTGCTTTCCTCCAAGTTCTGCTCAAGCACACTAGTTTGCTTTAGTTTTGTTCAATATGTGCTTGTTTGCACATTGGCTTTTTAGTTAGTTTTTCATTTTCGTGTGTTTTCCTTCTTATTTTGAGAAAGGAGGCTACTACAACCATGATCAGAGCAGATTTTCAATCAGAAATCAGGTTCACCATCTGGGAATTCAAATAGTGTTTATACATGGCCTGGGTCCCCAAGCATAGCAGACATGCTTCCCAGCTGAGTCGCCAGAATGTTAACAAATCTGCCACAAGTCAGATTGTCTCTTGCTATTTAGAACGTTCACATCTCTAGCCAAGGAAGGAAGAATACATAGTTTTCCTCTGCAAGATTTCTACGGACTCACTCAAAAAAAATTCTACGGACTCACTCAGAAAAATTTCTACGGACTCACTCAAGATTTCTATGGACTCAAGTAGGGAGATTTTTATACGAACTCAATCAGTAAATTTGAGAGGATAGAAAAAGACATAAGGGGCAAGAAATAAAGCAAAGGAAGAAGGGATATCCTTTGGACTTTTGTCTGAAGGAATTCCTTCAGACAAATAGTTCGAGGAAATTCAAAGGACCACAAGACAGAAAGCCCGCACAAAAGAAGCCAAGATTTTTTTTGGAAAAGAGACAATTTCAACGATTCCAAAGGGTAGGGTACCACCAAGAAGGGTCACTTTCAAAAAGGCCGAAGGGCACCTACCCTTTGGGCAGGCACAGAGACTAAATCACAAACCTTTGCAAAAAGCCTGGGTGCCCTCCAATTTTTTCGAAGGGCACTGGCGAAGGACACTTGGACTAGCTGCCGAAGGGCACGTTTGAAATCTCGAAAGGCATTTCGGAAGGAAAGGCAATGGAAAGAATCCTTCAGACTTTTTGTCCAAAGGAATTCGGAAATGGCTTAAGTCAATATATATACGAAGACCAAGGACGTTTCAAAAAAGTAAAGGAAAAAACAATTGGAATCCTTTGGACTTTTTGTCCAAAGGAATTTGGAAATGACTTACGCAGAGAAGAAATCTCGAGAAAAGTCAAAAAAGTTGCAAAAAAGCCAAGACGAGAGAAGGAATGAATTTTTTCGGATTTTTGTCCGAAGGAATTCCTTCGGACAAAAAATCTGAAGAAATTCGGAAGTGTCCATGGAGGCTTAGACAAAACAAAAAAGGCCGCAAGAAATAAAGCGAAGGAATTCGGACAAATAGCCCGAAGAGAATAAACCCGCGGGAATATGACTTAGTGTTCAATACAAAAGAGCCAATAGAGACAAAAAGACCGTATGAAAAAGCCCGAGCAAATAAGAGTAAAGGAAAATGGGAAGAAATAAACCTGAAGAAATATAGCCGAAGGAAATACAACTTTTGGTGATGTCCCGCAAGTCGTCAATTTTTTACCGTGGGAAGTAACCGTTGAGACTAAAGAGACAAGAGATCCGAAATAAATGGAGGCCGACTGTGCAAAAGAGAATAGAAGGCAGAAAATCCGACGAAGGAGTTGAATATGGAATCCTGCTAGAAATAGACACGATCAGAATTAGAATAGAATACATGCAGACAAGAGTTATTTTCAGACATCGAAGCTATTTTTGAATAAACGGTCAAAGTTTCAGTTGACTGATTATTAAAGCCATGTTCGTCTCCATTCAGCTCATGCATATTGTTGGTCCCCAAAAATGTCACTCATTTTTGAAACAACATATGAGCTATCTTGGTCCTACAGGACTAAAATTTCTCTCTTCCCTTCTCAAAATTTGTTCTGAGCTTTCAAATTCCTCTTTTTTCAAGCTTTTTCAGTAAAGGGATTAACAGGTTCAAAGGCTTCTGCAAGCGAGTTCAATCGAAAGAACAAGTTTCCAATACTTGGCCATCTTCAGGATTGGGTTGGCGCCTTGGTTCAATCAAATATGTCTATCGGTAAGCATCTAAGCAAGGATTGAACCATTGAATCGTTGAACCTTGAACCATTTTGGTTCAACGGGTTCAGTGGGTTCAGAGGTTCAAAGTTCAACCGTTTCAAAGGTTCCACGGCTCCGAGCACTTAACTAGTTTCAAAGGCTTGAACCGTTGAACCGTTAAACCTTGAACCATTTTGGTTCATCGGTTCAACGGGTTCAACGACCAATTGGTTCAACGCGCTTGGTTCAAAGTCATCAAAGAGACTCAGCCAAATCAAAAGGATGAACCAATGAACCGATTGAACCTTGACCCGAAAGAGTTCAAAGTTTAATGGTTCATGGGTTCAAAGGTTCAAAGGCAGCCTCTGTCAAAGAGAGAAGCAACACATAGGTGGTTCAACCAAGGAGCAGGAAAGTGATTGAACCAGGAAGCGATGGAACAAAAGAGATAGAATGAACCGATGAACCAATGAACCAATGTACTTTTAGCAGGTTCAAAGGTTTAAGGTTCAACATGGTTCAAGTAGTTAGCGACCATTGACAGCTCCGTGAACGTCAAATTTAAAGTAAGATAATATCCATTGAAATTCAAATAAAGTGCAGAACTCAAAGGAAGAACCAAGCGACTGACCGAAAAGATATAATTCCTTCAGGTTTGTTCAAAGGCCGACATAGAATATTTCCTTCAAACTTTTTGTCCGAAGGAAATTATTAAGAGAAAGAGCCATTAGAATTCTTTTAGAAGTATTTTCTGTGGGAAAATGACTAAGGCAAAGCCCGAAGGAATTCTTTCAGACTATTGTTCGAAGGAAAATCCTGACTGAAGAGAAAAGCCCGCAAAAAAATGCCCAATGGAAAAAGACAAAGTGCAACGGAAGCCACCACGTGTCATCTTCTGCAGGACTCCCAAAGGTTTCTAAAGCTTCTATAAGTTAAGCGGAATACATCACGTGTCCTGTTATGACTCAGCGGAACGTGATAAGTGTTTGCATCCGTGTTCCCCTTTTGGAGTTGCTCGGGCAAAACGTGTCGTGGACCCCATTTTTCGTAAGTTTCTAATGAGTTTCATAACAACGGAACTTGCCACTTGTCAAAGACACATAAAGGACCCCCCAAAGACTTAGACAAGAGGGATATAAAGAGCAAAGAAGCGCTTAAGCAGTGAAGAGAGGAGCGAGACCAAAGGATCAGAAATATCTTTGAAAGAGTTATTTCCAGTAGGTGAAACAGTGGATCGAGTAGATTTCTGAGCGCACCAAACCAAGGATGTGGCCTGTTTTCTTCCATGAAGTAAAGACAAATATGCAAAGGACAAGATGGTCCATATTAAGGAGGAGACATATCAGATGAAGGGACACGCAATAGTTATGGCAGCGCACTGTTCTCAGCATGGTCTCTCCAGACAAAACTAGAGACGCATTGAAGACGTTGATTGCAGCATGGGCTGTTCCATGGAAAAAGGCGTCAATCCTTAGGTAGTTGCTATAAGTTTGTATTTTCTCTCATTTGTAAAGGAGATCTTCCCCTTACCAGAAGTGAAACTCTTCCTGAATTGAAAGGCATTATTGAGACTTTGAGCTCAGATTGTAATTCATATTTCTTTGATTGAATGAGAAAGCAAGTTACTTGCAGACTTTGTGATGTTATAGCTTGTGCTACTTTATGAGATTGTTCTTATGTCTGTCTTTTGAAAGCGTTCTTATTTATTTGATTTAACAAGCAGGACTAGTGGAGGTGATAAGGTGTCCTGAAGCCAGCTACTTTTAGACTTTGCGCTGTCATAGTTGTCTTCAGTGTGTGTTTATTTTCTGTTTTTGTGTAAAGGTCCTTGGGATGACTTTGTGCCCTCTTTGTTCTTCTTCGTATCTCACTCTTGGGCAGTTGAGGTGGAAACTTTGTGTTCTATTTTATACTGCTGGTTACTGCACCCTTTTATCACCTGTTACCAGAAAGATTCCTGTTGCCTGCAAGAACAAGCACTTCTGAAAGAAGAGAAGTGTCTTCTGTCACTTCACCAGGATTTCTACTATCCAAGAAGGGATCTGGGTCTTTGCTGAATGTTACTTTTGAAATAAGAGAAGTACCTTCACCAATCACCCAGGATTTCTCCTCTGTCTGTGAGCATCATCTCTAAAAGAAGAGAGATGGATGATGTATTCTGCCCTTGTGTCTTACTTTCTGCTTATTTATATAGTATATAACCTCTGCATATTTAATAGGGAACCTCCCCTTGATGAGAGGAGAGATTTGTCCCCTGTTGATGTAGTAAACCTGCACACCAGGATGACCCATCTCCCTATGCTGTGGTGATAGGACCTATTTTGGTCACCAGTTAGCTGACCGACAAAATATTCGCGTAACACATATGAAGGTCTAATCAGGTTTCAACAGGAGTTCCAAATTTGAATGACAAATTGACTGATCCAGATTTAGAGTTGACTAACTGATTAAATGCCACGTCCACTAGAAGCTTCCCATGCGAAAGAGAATGATCTCTTCATCCACCTCAGCTTATCAAACAATTAACTCAGTTTTCAAACTCTATAATTTGGCAATCAAGCAACTCACATGGAGTTCTAAAATTAACAGTTGCATGGATTTCCATGCAAAAGAAGGTGGGCGGTTCATGACAAAGATAACTTCGTTTCATCAAACGAAGAATCTTCATGCAAGGAAAAAGGAAAAATATATTTTGAAAGGCTAAGTAAAGCCATGAGTTAACTAAAGTGAATTTTTCTCTTCAAGTTTCTATGCGTATCTTTGGCCTCTTGTAATTTTCTATATAATGGCTTTCAGCCTTGATTAAAAAATCATCCAATCTCTCTTGGTTAGACCAGACTCTGCCATTGGTGAGTTGTGTAACCTCTTCGATCAATAAAAGGACTGTACTTTCAAATTTCAAGCATTGACATAGTGTACATTTCTTCAGCAATTTGCATAAGTGGTAGAGTTCTCTCCCTTCCCAAATTCTGTTTCATACCTAGTTGTTATATTATCCTTGTGCTGGTCATGTTAAAGTGTTCTTTATTGTCTTTTGCTGAAATTGTAAGTGGATGTTAGGTGGCTGCAAAGTGTCTTGTATCAGACCTCTCTCCATCGTTTTTCCTAAGGTTTTAGTTATTGGATCGAACCTCTCCATGAAATACTTATGCATAAGTGATTAATTTGAAGTCTAAGGTCTTCCTTCTCCCTTGTTTGTTCAGTGTTCAAGGTTCCAAATTGAGTGGATCAAAATCTTGGTGTATCACTCCTTTTAGGTAGGATTTCCCCTTTAAGTTTTATTTCTCCCTTTTCCACGGTAGTCAGCAGCGTAGAGTAGGAATCTTCATTGATACATCATACAGAAACCAGCCTTCTCTGGAGGTTCTTACTATTGAGGCACCCACCCTCGTGAGAAGATCCCATTGTTTCAGTCGGATAGAGGACTGGTAGTTTCGCGCACGTCCTCGAATTAGGGCACATCTTCAGGTTGACAATAGTTCATCTCTTAGATGGTACAATTACAAGATGGTGGCAAACCCATCATGAGTGACTCCTTTAGTGGGGCCAAGTATGCTTTGTCTTGCATCACTGGTTCCATCACAACAACAAAGGGGAACAATCAGCTATAGCGGAGTACTAGCACCTGAACCCCATATAGAAGCTTGTGAGAGAATATGGAGAGATGAAGAGTCATACTTACCAAAGTACTTATGGGTGCATGCATTCTATGTAACTTTACACACCTAGGCACGGGCATTGTATGTTCATGAAGAATGACATATGGGTAACCGATTTTGGCATCTGCTGAAGGAAAACACGAAATCGGCAAAATCTTATTCTACACCAAGAATGGATTTATGCCTCACTCTCCAAGCCATGCATGAAGCCATAGTTGGTGACCCGAGTCCCATTGAAGATCGTCTAAGAAATATCTATCATATTCCTGAACAAACTCTACATCTCTTCAATGAACCATCGGCATAAATTGTTTCCCTGCCAGAACCAGTCCTTGATCAAAACCGTTGCAAAGAAGATATGTCTAGGAAAACAAAAGCTAGTGTTTCAAGTAGAAGAAGGTGAAGGATCCAATCCATTTGAACCTTTGTCAAACCATTTGAATGTCCCTATGGACTATGGCACATGAGTTGTATGTGATATTGGTGCCAATACAGACAACCCTTACTCTGGGCCAATTCAGATTATCCTGCGCAACATCGACACGGAACAAGAACCAAAGATGGCTACTATAGGTAATTACTGGATTGACACTAAAATTTCAAAAAAAAACAAACTATTAAAAGAATATCAAGATGTCTTTCCAAGAAGCTATAATAAGATGAAAGGAGTTCATCCATCCTTAGGAAAGATGCATATCAAACTGGTTGATGGTGCTCGACCAGTCAAAAAAAGGCCATATAGGATGAATCCTAATCTACGGGTGCGCTCAAAGAAGATATTGACAGTATGTTACGCACTAGAGTAATCACCTCCATTGATGAATCTGAATGGGTCAGTCCTATGGTGATTAGTATAAAGAAAGATGGATGCATCTGAATTTGCATTGATGCATCTTATGTCATTGATCCTTTCTTTACACCATTCATAGAGAAAATCCTTGAAGGTGTTGCTGGATGTGAGATATATACTTTCACAAATGGATTTTTAGGATACCATCAGGTCTAGATTACTGAGGACCAACCAAAGACAATGTTTGTTACTAAATGGGGCTCGTTTGCATTTACTGTCATGCCTTTTGGGTTAAAAAATGCACTAGTTGTGTTCTCACATATAGTTGTTGAAGCCTTTAAGGATTTCATCCATAAGTTTATTCAAGTCTATTTGGATGACTGGATGTTCTATGGCTTGGTCAAAGACCATTGTTCTAACCTAAGGCTCATGCTTGAGCATTGTCGAGCCTTACAAATATCGTTGAACCTAAAGAAGTGCCTATTTGCTACACCTTTGAAATAATCCGAGCCAATTTTTTTTTTTTTTTTTTCAAATTACAAATACAAACCAATGCACCCGTTAAGGTTAGCAGCTAAACCCAAACGATGCTGAAGTAACTCTAACCAAAATGTACACCAAGGTTCTGAATAGGCCAAGGTGTGAGCATTGGTCAGAGGATCTGAATGCAGAAACAAAACTAGAATGAACTCTAACCAAGAATGGCACCAATGATGGTGAGCATATGGTCAGAGGGTCTTTTATTACAAGTGCTGAAAGAGAACTCAACATCAAGTATGTGCTACCCAAACCGAAATGGATTTGAGGCGACCATATGGTGGAGTAATAAAAATTACAATACTTAAAGAAACTCAACACTAAGTATGTGCTACCCAATCAAGTATGGAGTTGAGGTGACCATATGGCAGAGTATTACACATTACAATGCTTGAAAGAAATAACTGTGATGTTGAAAGTACTCAACACCCAGAATGTGTTTTCTAACCTAGAGTGGGAAAGTAGCTACCATAGGGTGGAGATAAAGTAAATACAATAGCAAATACTGAAAGTAGAGTTGAGCATTACAATTTGATAGAGCAAGATCATAAATTGCTATCAGTACTACTGCCAGCTTACAATATGTTAGACAATGCCTTGCTATCAATACAATCGAAAAGTAATAGAGCTGCAACAATATTTATAGGATTCTATTCAATGAATAAAGAAGATTAAATCAGAAATTGCAATATTGAGGCCAACCTGATAATCTAATTTTTGACAGTCCTGTATTCCTTGAGTACAAACAGCAGCCCTAAAACTCACATATTCATTCACAATGTTAGGGTGTGGAGCTAAAAACTTCACCAAGGAGCATTCATTATCAGGTTCGGGTCTACACAGACACCGGCGTCGGTCAGGAGCGACCGACGTCGGTCACAGGCAGTTGCAGAGACGCCGACGTCGGCAGAAGGTCGGCCGACGGCGGTCACAGACAAGCAGCAGGAATCGACGTCGGTTATCTGCGTGTCCAGAAAGCTATTTCTGTGGACAGAAGCAAGTGTTTGCATGATAAGTTTGAGTTATGGACTCAAGCACGCGTCTCTATTGTTAGCATTACTATTTTTAGAGCCCTTGTTCAAGTGGCTTAACTGCTTGTTGGTTGTACATACTCAAGTCTCTTAATTCTATATGTAGAATTAGATCTTCCTAGCTTATTGTATTTGTAGTAGTTTTGTAGTGAATTATTGTAATTCATTGTGTGAGAAGAACAATACATAATTGAATCAATCCAGGCTTGTTGGAGTTGATTGTTTTTGAGAGAGAGCTCTTGAGGAATTGAGATCTATTGAGAGATCTATACACCTAGGAGAGGTGTGGAAGAAAGAAGCTTTCTTCAATTGTATTCCTTTGTAAAGAGTTTTGTTAATACAAGTTTTCAGGGTGTTTTCTTGTATCTCTTGTTATTGTTATTATCATTCTAATTACTTGTCAATTTGGTTTAATTCCGCGTTTATTGCTGTCATAATTGTAATCTATTGTTGTATTGATCCCCCAACAAGTGGTATCAGAGCCTTGGTTACAGGTTCAGAGGTTGATAATTGGTATCAAAGTTCAGGTTCACTAACAGGTGGTTCAGATCTGTGTAGTGTGTATTGATTACAGGTTCTTACAGGGATTTCTGTTTGAGTGGGAGAAGCAATGGCAGATGAAAGTAAATTAAGAATGGAAAAGTTCAATGGCAAAAACTACCAACACTGGAGAATGCAGATAGAGGACTATCTGTATCAGAAAGATCTCTACTTACCGTTAAGAGGTATTGAAAAGAAGCCCAAAGACATGGAGGATGAAGAATGGGAAGTTCTTGACAGAAAGGCTCTGGGGTCTATAAGACTGAGTCTAGCATCCACTGTGATATCCAATTTATCACAGGCAAAGTCTACGGTAGAGTTGATGACTACGTTAGCAAATTTGTATGAAAAACCCTCAGCTTCCAATAAGGTATATCTTATGAAGCAGTTATTTAATTTGCATATGAATGAAGGTGGATCTGTGTCTACTCATCTGAATGATTTCAATGGTATTATGAATCAATTAAGTTCAGTAAATATAGTGTTTGATGATGAGATAAAAGCTCTTTTGATATTATGTTCTTTGCCTGAAAGCTGGCATGGCTTAGTAATGGCCGTAAGTAATACTGCATTTACATCAAATATTTTGAAAGTAGAGGATGTTGTTAGTATTATCTTGAATGAGAAAATACGCAGGAAAAGCACAGAAGAGGCATCTGAGAACACTTTAAGTTTTGAGCGCAGGGGAAGGCAGAAAGAGAAGAGCAAGAAAGGCAGAGCAAGATCCAAGTCAAAGGGGAAAGGTAGATCTAAATCCAGAAATGGCAGGAAGCCACAATGCTGGAATTGTGAAAAGATGGGGCACATAAGCAGAGATTGTTGGTCAAAGCCTAAGGAGGACAACCAGCACGAAGGAAAGGAAGAAGCCAAGATTGCAGGTATTGCACAGGATGCTTTAATTTTCTCTCTGCATAATAATATAGAATCTTGGGTATTAGATTTCGGTGCATCTTTTCATGCTACCCCTAACAGAGAATATTTCAGTGACTATATCCATGGAGATTTTGGAATAGTGTACTTAGGGGATGATGAGCCCTGTAAAATAATTGGCAAAGGTAAAGTGCAGCTGAAGATGCAGAATAGCAACACATGGGTGTTGAGAGATGTGATGCATGTTCCTAGTTTGAAGAGAAATTTGATTTCTGCAGGTAAGCTAGGTGATGAGGGTTGTACAGTAACTCTCACAGCAGAATCTTGGAAGGTGACCAAGGGTGCACTTGTTATGGCCAGATGTAAGAGAGAAGGTACTATCTATTTGTGTAATTGTGTTACTAACAAATCTCCTTCAGTTTTATCTACTTCAGATGTGGACGCTAAATTGTGGCACTCAAGGCTTGGCCACATGAGTGAGAAGGGGATGTCAATTCTTAAGTTTAAAGGTATGCTTTTAAATTTAAAAGGCATAGATCTAGAGTTTTGTGAGCACTGTGTATTTGGAAAATAGAAAAGGGTTAGTTTTCTCAAAACTGGGTCTACTAAGAAGAGGCACAAGTTGGAGCTTGTTCACACAGACGTGTGGGGACCGGCTCAGGTTGCTTCTATTAGAGGATCACAGTACTATGTATCTTTCATAGATGATGCCACAAGGAAGGTATGGATCTATTGTATTAGAAGAAAATCTGATGTATTTGATACTTTTAAAGTTTGAAAAGCTATGGTTGAGAATGAAACAGGTAAAAGATTAAAGTGCTTGAGATCAGACAACGGTGGTGAGTTCTGCAGTCATAAGTTCAGAGATTATTGTTACATGCATGGAATCCGTAGGCAAAAGACGATTCCAAGGACACCTCAGCAGAATGGTATTGCTGAAAGGATGAACAGGGCAATAATGGAGCGTGCAAGATGTATGAGATTGCATGCCGTTTTGCCCTTACAGTTTTGGGCACAAGTTGACACTACAGTGTACCTGATTAACAGAGGACCCTCTACAGCTCTGGATGGTGGTATTCCAGAAGAGGCATGGACAGGGAAAAATGTTGATCTCTCATATCTCAAAGTTTTTGGTTGTGAAGCCTTTGTGCATATAGATAAGAAAAATAGAAAGAAGCTTGATGCTAAGTCTATGAGATGCACGTTTATTGGCTATGGCTCAGAAGATTTTGGTTACAGATTGTGGAATCTAGAAACTAACAAGGTAATCAGGAGCCGTGATGTTGTTTTCAACGAAAGAGTGATGTATTGTGATCAGCTAAGGAAGTTGAATCAGTCTGAGCAGAGCAATGGTGAACTGGATGAGGTGAAAGTCCAAGATGAGCTCGCGGGAAAAAGAAATAATCACTTACAGAAAAACACAGAGACCGACGTCGGCAGGTTAGGAATCGGCGTCGGTAGGACAGAAACCAGCGTCAGCCATACAGAGACCGACGTCGACCATACAGGTACCGAGGTCGGTCAGGCAGAACCGACGTCGGCCAGTAACAGGTCTACAGGTGACTGAGGTCGGTCACTGTCAGAGAATTTGGGTGGATAGTGTGTCATAGACGAGTCTCAGACACCCATCAGGAGGTCAGAAAGGGTGAGTAAGCCTCCAATTAGATATTCTTTTTCTTTATATTATTTATTGCTAACTGATGGTGGAAAACCAGAGAGTTTTGAAGAAGCAATACAGGTGGAGTCCAAGAGTGAGTGGGAGCGTGGCATGGTTGAAGAGTTGGAGTCCTTAAGAGAGAACCAAACATGGGATTTGGTTGAATTGCCAGCTGGTAAGAGAACACTTAAGAACAGATGGACCTACAGGTTAAAGGAAGGCGAGAATGGACAGATGAGATACAAGGCCAGATTAGTGGTAAAAGGATTTACACAAAAGCCAGGTATTGACTTTGGTGAGATTTTTTCTCCTGTTGTTAAAATGACTTCAATAAGGGTTGTATTGTCTTTGGTTGCTTTTGAGAATTTGCATCTTGAGCAGCTAGATGTTAAGACAGCGTTTTTTCATGGAGATTTGGATGAGGAAATTTATATGGAACAGCCAGAAGGATTCGAGGTCAAGGGTAAGGAGAAGTTTGTGTGCAGGTTGAAGAAAAGCTTGTATGGCCTCAAGCAAGCTCCTAGGCAATGGTACTTAAAATTTGACAAGTTTATGACTGAGCATGGCTACAATAGGTGTCATTCAGACCATTGTGTGTATTTCAAGAGATTTGATAACGGTAGATATATTATTCTATTGTTGTATGTAGATGACATGCTGGTTGCAGGGTCTCACATGCAGGATATCTCAGAGCTTAAGGTAAAATTAGCTCAAACATTTGCTATGAAGGATTTGGGAGCAGCAAAGAAAATCCTTGGCATGAGCATTAGGAGAGACAGGAAAAATCACAGGTTGATATTGTCTCAAGAAGATTATGTGAACAAGGTGTTGAAACGGTTCAATATGCAGGATGCTAAACTGGTAAGCACACCTTTGGCTGGACATTTCAAATTAAACAAAGAACAATGTCCTAATTCATATGAAGAGGTAGAGTACATGAGTAAGGTTCCATATTCTTCCGCAGTAGGGAGTTTGATGTATGCAATGGTGTGTACTAGACCGGATATTGCCCAAGCAGTGGGAGTGGTAAGTATATGGCCAATCCAGGTAAGGAACATTGGAAAGCAGTTCAGTGGATCCTTAGATATCTGAGAGGAACCAGCAGTAGGCACTTGTGCTATGGAGGTTCAGATACTTCTCTACATGGCTATGTAGATTCAGATATGGCAGGTGATTTGGATGGCAGGAAAAGCACTACAGGTTATGTTTTTACTGTAGGTGGAATGGCGGTTAGCTGGATATCTAAGTTGCAGAAGGTTGTTGCCTTGTCAACTACAGAAGCAGAGTATATTGCAGCCACAGAAGCTAGCAAGGAGATGATATGGATGACACGGTTCATGGATGAGCTTGGTAGGGAGCATGAGAGTTGCAGATTGTACAGTGACAGTCAGAGTGCAATCTATTTGGCCAAGAATTCGGCCTTTCATTCAAGAACAAAGCACATACAGCTAAGGTATCACTTCATACGACAGGGATTGAAAGATGGTGAGTTGAAGCTGGAGAAAATCCATACAGATAGGAATCCTGCTGATATGCTAACAAAGCCGGTTACAAAGGAGAAGTTGAATCTTCATTCAACTTCTATTGGTCTTCATGATTGAGTTGAAGATGGAGGAGCTAGAAGATGTTGCTGTACAGGTACTGGTGCAGCTGTTTATCTCCAAGTGGGAGATTGTTAGGGTGTGGAGCTAAAAACTTCACCAAGGAGCATTCATTATCAGGTTCGGGTCTACACAGACACCGGTGTCGGTCAGGAGCGACCGACGTCGGTCACAGGCAGTTGCAGAGATGCCGACGTCGGTAGAAGGTCAGCCGACGGCGGTCACAGACAAGCAGCAGGAATCGACGTCGGTTACCTGCGTGTCCAGAAAGCTATTTCCATGGACAGAAGCGAGTGTTTGCATGATAAGTTTGAGTTGTGGACTCAAGCACGCGTCTCTATTGTTAGCATTACTATTTTTAGAGCCCTTGTTCAAGTGGCTTAACTGCTTGTTGGTTGTACATGCTCAAGTCTCCTAATTCTATATGTAGAATTAGATCTTCCTAGCTTATTGTATTTGTAGTAGTTTTGTAGTGAATTATTGTAATTCATTGTGTGAGAAGAACAGTACAGAATTGAATCAATCCAGGCTTTTTGGAGTTGATTGTTCTTGAGAGAGAGCTCTTGAGGAATTGAGATCTATTGAGAGATCTATACACCTAGGAGAGGTGTGGAAGAAAGAAGCTTTCTTCAATTGTATTCCTTTGTAAAGAGTTTTGTTAATACAAGTTTTCAGGGTGTTTTCTTGTATCTCTTGTTATTGTTATTATCATTCTAATTACTTGTCAATTTGGTTTAATTCCGCGTTTATTGCTGTCATAATTGTAATCTATTGTTGTATTGATCCCCCAACAAGTGGTATCAGAGCCTTGGTTACAGGTTCAGAGCTTGATAATTGGTATCAAAGTTCAGGTTCACTAACAGGTGGTTCAGATCTGTGTAGTGTGTATTGATTACAGGTTCTTACAGGGATTTCACTAAGCCAAAAGCTAATTACAATGCACAAACCCCAATGTAAAATCACAAACTAGACTATTTCACCACTAGTCACTATCTTTCCAGCGAGAAGCAATGCCAAGCTAGGAGGCATACATTCTTTGAAGCAATCCCAAGGCCAATCCGACAGCATAATATTATCAAGATTTCGGATGCCGAAATGAGAGCACTCTTCCTCCTTTTATACTTTTCCAACTGGGAGTCTCTAAAATCCTCTTGCATATGAGATGAAACATGAGAGGGAAAATAATATAATCCTCTTCAATTCTTTTCAAACCTCAACATTAAATCATTGAGCCTAGGCACCAAGGTCCAAAATGAAATAATAATGTTTAATTTACGAACTTTAAAATGGAGGCCAAAATAATGTCAAAAACCAATGATCTATAGCTCGTTGGAAAGGTCTTGACAAGACGAATCCAACCCCACTCTCAAAATCCCGTTCCGGTGCCAATCCTGAACTTACTAAAAATAGTAAATTCTTGAATGTTGAGTAAAACACATCCCTACGAAGCTCTCTGAAAACCCAGAAAGAATCCACCATTGAATCAACCAACCTCAAGCAAGCGCATCTTTCAAAAACAAGAAACACTCATTTTACCTTTCGAGTAGCCTACGGGTCTTAGGAATAGGCCAACGGTCACTGGACAAATCATGCTCAAGAAGGGGGCATTACAGTCCGCCCTCCCCAAGATTGCTTGTCCTCAAGCAATCACAACCCTGGATGCTACAGAATCTCATCATTCTTCCAAGTTGCATCCTCCGTAGGCAAATTTTTCCACTTCACCAAGTATTCTCTGATGGTTCTTTTCCTCAAAGAACGTTCTCTATAATCAAGTATCTCCTCTGGAATTAAAACTAGCTGTCCTTCTTCATCCAATGGTGGCAATTGTGATGAAGCAACATTATTGTGTCCAAGTGCCTTCTTGAGGCGAGACATGTGGAAGACATTGTGTACTTTGCTATCAGAGGGTAGCTCCAACTCATAAGCTACTGCTCCAACCCTTTTGATAACCTTGAATGGACCATAGTAATGACGTTGATCAGCATACATCTTCTGCTGATTCTTTGCCATCTGAAGATTGTTCTTCAATGATTTCATGATAACTTGACTCTACTGCAATAAGTCCTTGGCTTGAGGAGCTTTGCTGTCACCAAACACTAAATCAACAAAGCTAGGAGCTTCATAACCATAAAGAGCCAAGAAAGGTGACATCTTTATTGACATGTGGAAAGAAGAATTATAGCAGTACTTGCCTATGTGAAGCCACTTCACCCATGCTCTCTACTGTTCGAAAACATAGTTTCTCAAATAGCCTTCCAACCACTTGTTCACTATTTCCGTTTGTCCATCTGTTTGGGGGTGATAACTAGTACTTGGAGTAAGCACAGTACCACTCATTCTGAAGACCTCTCACTAAAAAGTGCTAAGGAACTTGCTGTCCTTATTACTCACAATGTTTTTTGGCAGCCCATGTAACCTGAACACCTCATGAAAAAACAGATCTGCAATTTGTGCTGCTGAAAAAGTGCTGGTAATGGTGAAGAAGTGAGCAAATTTGGTTAATCTATCCACTACAACATAGATACAATCCTTTCCTTGGGCCTTGGGCAAGCCCGTGTTGAAATCCATCGATATGCTTTCCCATTTTTGATTGGGAATAGGGAGAGGTTGCAGCAAACCGACTGGTAGAGTATGCTCATTTTTGTTCATTTGACAAGTGGGACACTCTTGAATGTAGCGTTGAACTTCCCCTTTCAACCCTTTCCAAGAGAATCTTTCCCGGATCTGCCTATAGGTCTTAAAGAAGCCTTGATGACCAGCAAGCGGAATGTCATGAAATGTCAACAAAATCTTCTATTTGAGCTTAGAATCAGCCACTAAAAAGATCCTACCCTTGTATTGAATCAACCCTTCAATCACCTTGTACCTTTCATCATGAAAAGTACCCTCAATAATGTTGGTTGCAAACTGATTTTTGGCATAATCAGCAAGCAACATGTCCTTCCAATCAATAGTAAGTTCGCGTAGTGAGCTTAAATGGGGTCTCCTAGATAGAGCATCAGCCACAATGTTGTTTTTTCCCTTGACATACTCGATGTCAAAATTGTAAGCTTGGAGCTTACTCACCCACTTTTGTTGCCTTTCATTCAGATCCTTATCATGCATAAAGTGCTTGAGACAGTTTTGATCAGTCTTGACCACAAACTTGTTTCCTACCAAATACTGTCTGAACTTAGATAATCCATGCATAATGGCAAGCATTTCTTTGTCATAAATAGAGTAGATTTTTTCAACACCTCTTAGCTTTTTACTCTCAGACACTATGGGATGTTTTTTTTGCATCAAAATAGCCCCAACTCCTTCACCAGATGCATCACATTGTAGTTCGAAAGGCTTGGAGAAATCTGAAATAGCCAGAACCGGACAAGAGCTCATGATCCTCTTAAACTTATCAAAGGTAGATTGAGCCTTTTATGACCAACAAAAGGCCCCTTTTTTTGTGAGATCCATAAGAGGAGCAGCATTCTGTGAGTACCCTTTCACAAATCTTCTGTAAAATCCACAAAGACCCAAGAACCCTTTCAATTGAGTCAAGTTCTCAGGAGGTGGCCAATCAACAACGGCCTTGATCTTTTCTGGATCAACCTTCACTCCCTTAGCACTGATTATGTGACCAAGATACAGTAACTCCTCCATTCCAAATTCACATTTGGATGCTTTGGCGAACAAGCTCTCAAATTCTAGGATACGAAGCACTTCCTCCAAGTGCTTGAGATGTTCATCCCATGTCTTGCTAAAAAAAATATCAATACAAACTTCCTCAACTGTTTCTGAAAAACTCGATTCATGCAAGACTGGAAAGTAGCAGGAGCATTAGTCAACCCAAATGGCATGACTATAAACTTGAAGTGGCCATAGTGACATCTAAAAGTTGTCTTCTCAACATCTGATCCCCTCATCCTAATCTGGTCGTAGCCCGATCTCAAATCGATCTTTGAAAAGAACTTGGCTCCATGTAGCTCATCGATGAGCTCATCTATCCTTGGAATGGGGTATCGGTTTTTGATGGTGCTTTGATTCAAAGCCTGATAGTCCACACACATGCGCATGGTACCATCTTTCTTCACAAGAACCACTACTGAAGCGAAGGGGCTCTTGCTTGGGTGAATGAAGCCCATCTCCAAGAGTTCCTGAATGTTTTTCTCAATTTCATCCTTCTGTGTCTTGGGGTACCGATATGGAGTTGTAATAACCGGTTTAGCTCCTTCTTTGATCTCTATGATATGTTCTGAACCCCGTTCAGGGGGTGGTCCAGGAGGCAAATCAACAAATACCTTTCTCTTCTTTGTGAGTAGAGACTGAATATCAAGAGGATAGTCTCTCTTAGTTTCAACCGGACTAGCAGGAAGAATCATACATTCTGCAAGCCACTCAGCTTGATCATGACGGATCAGCCTTGCCATTCTCTTGAATGACACGACCTGAGGTCCCCCATTGGACATTCCTCTTAGTACTATCCTCTTCCCATCAGATTGAAACTTGAGCTCCATAGTTTGCAGATTTAAGGAGATCTCTCCTAGTGAACGCAGCCATTGAATGCCTAGAACGGCATCCGTATCTCCAATGTTGACTACATAGAAGTCATCCTTGACTTCATAGTTTCCCAATTGCATAGTCATGTTTGAAATCTTTTTGGTGCATGAGATGTGGAACCCATCAGCAACCATAACCTTGAAGCCTTCAAAATCTTCTGTTTGCATCCCCTTCTTTGCCACCACAACTTCATCAATGAAGTTATGTGTTGCTCCAGTGTCGATCAAAGCAACTATTCGCTGCCCCTTAATCATCCCTCAAATTTTGAAGGATTCGTTCCTTTGGAAGCTTGAAAGTTGAGCCAAAATGCCTACACTTTCCTTTTCATCTTCCGACTCTTCTGGAGCTCTTTCCACTTCACTATCTTCAGGATCAGACTGTTGGTCTAAAAAATCAGAATTACTTTCACCAGCTGAATAGTACTCAATCTGGTGAAATTTGACTCCCTTTGGACAAACATGCTCTTGAGACCATTTTTCTCTACACCGAAAACATAGCCCCTTTCTTTTGAGTTCATTCAATGTCTCAGGGTCCAATCTTGTGACATGAGGATTATGCTGATTGAAGTCTTTATGCTGAGGTCTTAAAGGAGTTCTATGATGAGGTCTTTTTCCTTTATCCCCTTTGTGAAAGGGCGGCTTGGATTGAAACTTTGCCTTAGGAGCAACCCACTCCATGTTTCTTGCTTTCTTCATTGCCTCCTGTAGGGATGGTGGATCAAAGGCTTTAATCCAACCCTTGTGTGGTTCCATCAATCTTTCACTAAAAAGGATCACCAACCGCCTCTCCGTGATGCCAGTGACCATCACTGAAAGTCTCAGGAACTCAGCTATGTAGGCATCAACTATGCCATACTGCTTCAACTATGCTAATTCTCTGAAATGTATTTCAGGATCTTTTTTTTCAAATCGCTCGATGAGCCTATTGGTGAACTCATCATAGGTAGTGATAGACTGATGACCTAAGGTGACTAAGCCATGGTACCACCACTCGTGTGCCACCCCATCAAGGTGTAGCGTAGCGAACTTAATCGCCTCCTCTTCTGCCATGGGTCTAAGAGCTAGATAGTTGTCCAGCTTCTGTATCCAAGCTCGAACTGAACTGTTATCACTCCCGTCATAGTGTGGAAGTATAACCTTGTTGACAGCTTGATACAAATCCCCTTGAATTGTTGTTCTTCTTTGCTCATAATGTCTCCCTTGTCCCTTACTCTTTCTCTTATGATACATAAATTCATTATAGGACATGTCCATCTTGATGTCATGAGGGAGAGAATCATACTCCGCATGCCACGTCTCAATTGTTCCACGAATGAAGCATTCTCTTCAGGATCAGGTTGGGTGTTTACTGGTGCTAAGAAGGTGGGTTTGAAGGGCCTTGATGAAATGTATGTGTTGTTTGAAACAGGCTGAGCAACACTTCCATCCAGCTGATTAGAGGTATTGTGCTCCCCTCTATACCTTAAGTTGTTCTGTGGAGTTGTGTTCTGGCCCACTTTCCCCAACATGAGAGATATCATATCCATCAAGGCATCCATCTTCCTTACAAATCTCTTTCCGAGACTTATCGATCTCTCTCTTCCCTTCCCACTATCATCTCTGTTGTTGGTAAACCTCTCGTTACCCCCGACTGACCTCTCACTTCTGCCATATCTATTTCCTGAGAAGACTCCCAATGAGCCCTCAAGACCTCTGAAGCTATCTGACCTTCTGGAGCCTGATACCACTAGAACTATTTTGCAACTTTCTTATCTTCCCTTGCTATGTATCTCTTTTCTCTGTCACTCATAGACGGTTTGTTCACAGGATGGCAGGATACTGGCTCTGATACACTGAAATAATCCGAGCCAATTTTTTTCTTTTTTTCAAATTACAAATACAAACCAATGCACTTGTTAAGGTTAGTAGCTAAACCCAAACGATGCTAAAGTAACTCTAACCAAAATGTACACCAAGGTTCTGAATAGGCCAAGGTGTGAGCATTGGTCAAAGGATCTGAATGCAGAAACAGAACTGGAATGAACTCTAACCAAGAATGGCACCGATGATGGCGAGCATATGGTCATAGGGTCTTCTATTACAAGTGCTGAAAGAAAACTCAACACCAAGTATGTGCTACCCAAACCGAAATGGAGTTGAGGTGACCATATGGTGGAGTAATAAAAATTACAATACTTAAAGAAACTCAACACCAAGTATGTGCTGCCCAATCCAGTATGGAGTTGAGGCGACCATATGGCAGAGTATTACAAATTACAATGCTTGAAAGAAATAACGGTGATGCTGAAAGTACTCAACACCCAGAATGTGCTTTCTAACCCGGAGTGGGAAAGTAGCTACCATAGGGCGGAGATAAAGTAAATACAATAGCAAATACTAAAAGTAGAGTTGAGCATTACAATTTGATAGAGCAAGATCATAAACTGTTGTTAGTACTACTGCCAACTTACAATATGTTAGACAATGCCTTGCTATCAATACAATCGAAAAGTAATAAAGCTGCAACAATATTTATAGGATTCTGTTCAATGAATAAAGAAGATTAAATCAGAAACTACAATATTGAGGCCAACCTGATAATATGATTTTTGACAGTCCTGTATTCCTTGAGTACGAATAGCAGCCCTGAAACTCACATATTCATTCACAACTTGTTCCAAACTTAATCAAATCTCATGAGACGGATTGCATAATGATCCTAGTATAATGTCGAACCAGTTAGAACACTGAACGCTGATCAAAACCCTCTATTTAATTTATGCACAAAAATCAATGCAAGGGCAAATGGTACAACCCAGCAAGAAGTTCGACCTCTCCTTAAAAATCCAAAGCTTTACTAAAAATTCTACAAATTGGAGAAAAGGGTCGCCCCTACCAAACAGAGAGTAGACAGTACCCAGAAGGATCTTTTTGGTATTTTTTGAGTTATGAATTAAAACATCAATCAGCTGCAACTAAAATGCAATTCTTGAAAAAACTCTAATATGCAAAACTGAACTAAGCCAAAAGCTAATTACAATGCATAAACCCCAATGTAAACTCACAAACTAGACTATTTCACCACTAGTCGCTATCTTTTCAGCAAGAAGCAATGCCAAGCTAGGAGGCATACATTCCTCGAAGCAATCCCAAGGCCAATCCGGCAGCATAACATTATCAAGATTTCGGATGCTGAAATGAGAGCACTCTTCCTCCTTTTATACTTTTCCAAATGGGAGTCTCTAAAATCCTCTTGCATATGGGATAAAACATGAGAGGGAAAATAATATAGTCCTCTTCAATTCTTTTTCAACCTCAACATTAAGTCGTTGAGCCTAGGCACCAAGGTCCAAAATGAAATAATAATGTTTAATTTACGGACTTTAAAACGAAGGCCAAGATGATGTCAAAAACCAATGATCTATAGCTCATTGGAAAGGTCTTGACAAGATGAATCCAACCCCACTCTCAAAATCCCGTTTCGATGCCAATCCCGAACTTACTAAAAATAGTAAATTCCGGAATGTTGAGAAAAACACATCCCTGCGAAGCTCTCTGAAAGCCCAAAAGGAATCCACCATTGAATCAATCAACCTCAAGCAAGTGCATCCTTAAAAAACAAGAAACCCTCATTTTACCTTTTGAGTAGCCTACGGGTCTCAAGAATAGGCCAACGATCACTGGACAGATCATGTTCGAGAAGGGGGCATTACAACCTTTTGGTGTGCTCTGAGGACACAATATTTGTAAAGATGGACTTCTGGTAGACCCAACAAAAGTATCCATTATCCTACGACTCCCAGCACCCAAGTCTCAACACGAGGTCCGTGCCTTCCTTGGACATGCTGGTTACTATAGAAAATTCATCCACGGATATGCAAAGATTGCGACACCCTTAGAGGAACTTCTAAAGCATAACGAGCACTTTATATGGACTTGCTCCTATCAAGAAGCATTTGAAACCTTAAAGAACAAGTTGGTGACCACTCTAATTCTCTAGTCCTTGTTGTCAACTTGGAGCTGTGACCTGAATCAAAGACGTGCATGAAATGGCCAATCCTCTATCCAGTTGAAACAATGGGATCTTCTCATGAGGGTGGGTGCCTCAATGGTGAGAACCTCCAAAGAAGGTTGGTTCCTGTAAGATGTATGAATGAGGATCTCTACTCTATGTTGCAGACTACCATGGAAAAGGGAGAAGGAAACTTTAAGGGGAAATCCTACCCAATAAAGGTGATACACCAAAAGATTGATCCACTCAACTTGGAACCTTGAACACTAACAAACAAGTGAAAAGGAAGACCTTTGATTTCAATCAATCACTTATGCAAAAATATTTCATGAAGAGGTTCGATTCAATGACAAAACATGAGGGAAAACGATGGAGAGAGGTTTTATACAAGACACTTTGCAGCCACCTAACATCCACTTACAGCTTCAGCAAAAGACATAAAGAACACTTAACATGACTTGCATAATACGATAAACTAGCAACTAGGTATGAATCAGAATTTGGGAAGGGAGAAAAATCTACCACATATGCAAATCACTGAATGAATATACACTATACCAGCACTTGAAATCTGAAAGTATAGTCCTTCTATTGATTGAAGAGGTTACACAACTCACCAATGGTAGAGTCTGGTCTTGCCAAGAGGGATGATTTTTTCTAAGGCTGAAAAGCCATTTTATAGAGAATTACAAAAGCCAAAGATTGGCGTTGAAAAATTGAAGATAAGGATTAACTTAGATTAACTCAAGGTTGACTTGGCCTTTCAATAAAATATGTTTTCCCTTTGTCTTTTCATGAAGCTTCTTGTGCTTGAGGAAGTGCACTTGTCTTTTGTTTATTGAACCGCCCACCTCTCTTTGCATGGAAATCCATGCCAATGTCAATTTTAGAACTCTACGTGAGCTGCTTGATGCCGAGTTGGAATGTTTGAAACGCTGAGTTGGACAAAGAGATAGGTTGAGTTGGACGAATAGATAGGCTGAGTTGGACCTTCGAATGCATGAGAATGACTAGTCAAACTACCAATAAAACAAATAGTCAACCGAAACTTAGCAATCTGCCAAAAATAGCCCTTGTTCGCAAGTATTTTCTCTTATTTGGTCTGCCTGTGTCTTGACTATTTTTGGTAGGATTCTATTTTTGGATTATCTTATCTATATTTGGTCTATATTTCCTCAGATATTCTGTTTTCAACTTCTCGTCGCTTAATATGAGGTCAACTTCACGTGGTTTAATTCTTTTGGAATTTTGGCTTTACCTTTTTTTTTTTTGTCCTGCAAATTTTGTCCTTCGAATTTTTTTGTTGACTTTACCTTTGATTTCCTTCGGCTTTCTTGGCTATATTATATCTTGCCCTTAGCCTTTGGATCTCCTTGGGACTTTATGCTTGCAAATTTTATTGAATTTGTTCCTACGGACTTTTGTTTTGCCCTATGGCTTCATATTTCCTTTGGAATTTTCTATTTGCAATTTCCTTCGGACTTCTATGTTTTCTCCCCGGCTTTATTTCCCTCGGCTTTATCCTCCGAAGTATTCCTTCAGACAAAAAGTTCGAAGGAATTCCTTCGGACTTTTTTTTGAAGGATATCTTTCTTTGTCATTTCCTTTGCTTGGGTTTTTTGCCTTTTGGCGGACCTCTCCGAATTTCTTCGGGCTATGTGATTGCCAACTTTTCCGCATTAATCTTTCGAACAAAAAGTTTGAAGGAATTCCTTCAGACTTTTGTCTGAAGGTTTCCTTTGTTTTTTCTCTTTTGCCTTGTCGGCTTTTCTCCACGGGCTTGTCTTCCTTGTAGTTAGTCCAAATTTCTTCGAACTTTTTGTCTGAAGGAATTCCTTCGGACAAAAAGCCCGAAGGAATTAATCCTTTGTCTTTTGTCTTTGACTGGATCTTCAAAATGCCCTTCGGAAAAATTGCCATGGTCCAGGCACCGACCAAGGGCCCTCCACAAGGGCTCATGGCTCTCCCTCTATGCCCTTTAGAAAAATTGTAGGGCACCCGGGTTTTTGTAGGGGTCTTGAATTTGACGTGTACCTTCTCAAAGGGTAGGTACCCTTTGAGATTGTTGAAAATGACCCTTTCGAAGGGTACCTTGCCCTTCGGGTTTCTTGTTTTGCCCTTTTCTGCCTTCCAAAGACACCCCTTGCAATTCCACGAACTTATAACAAGGCTTATTCCTTCGGATTTCTTTGGACTTTTGTCCGAAGGAATTATTCCTTGGTCTTTTTGCTTTTGGCGGACCTTTTGGGAGGCTATGGGTGTTTTTATTTGTAACTCTCCGAAGTATTCCTTCGGGCAAAAGTATGAAGGAAATACCTTCTTTTTTTGCAAGCTCTTTCCTTTACTTATTCCCTTTGCTGCAGGCTCTTTGGGTCGTTGTAAATATGCATTTACGCTTGATTGATCTTTGCAAAAAACCTTTTCCTTTTCATTATTGAGTACCCAAAATTGATGCACAAGGCAAAATGGTACCCACGAGACAATCTTCTGAATACTAAGGTTGACAATTTTGCCCTGTGGGGCAAAAAATGTCAACATTTTTGGCGATTCTGCTGGGAAGCATGCCTGCTATGCTAGAGAACTGAGACCATGTACATGCTATTTGAATTCCCAAATAGTGAACCTGATTTCTGACTAAAAATCTGCTCTGATCATGGCTGAAGTAGCCTTCTTCAAAATAAGAAGGGAAACACACGAAAGCAGAAAACTAAGAAGCAAATGTGCAAACAAGCACTTATTGGACAAAACTGAAGCAAATTATTGTGCTTGAATAGCACTTAGAGGAAAGCAAAACAAATAAGAAACCTAGCTAACCATGATAAAGCATGATCCGCCTAGATCAAATGGGAAATTCTTGAACTCACTCCTTCCAAGAGATGGTACAAGTTGCAAAGCAGGATGTTTATTAGTCATAACCTTTGATGAGGCATTTTCCTTGTCCACGAACTGTATTAGCATCTTCTGAAATGAGTCATCAACAACAACAAAGACAAACTCATCAAGTACCTCTTGATATTTTTCAGATTGCTTGTCATCTACCACCTTGTCAAGTGATACCTCATCTATGCATGTTTTTTGAGTGACCACATCCTTCTTATTGACTGCTGCAAGTTCATCCAACTCTTCAAGGAGCTTTGAGTAGGTGACCCAATCTGTACTGTGACCTTGAATAGGTGATTCTTGATCAAATTTATCATAAACATGCTCTTCATAGCTATCATATCCATACAAAGTTTCTCAATCTCCTGAAGAGATTCAAGGTACAGCTGCCAATCCCCTTTTTGTTCCTCATTTTGATCTATTTGAACTGGATCAGTTGTAAGGCTATCTGGATCCTTCTCAATAGGAGATACCTGTAACTCATTTATAACTTCAATCATTATCAGCTCCTCTTGAAGTTCCTCTACATCAAGATCAATCTTCCCACTCTCAGCTATAATTGGATGCTCAATTACAACCTCAAGTGAAGTATCAAGAGGAAATTCTTCCTCAAACACTCCTGAAGCATCTTCTACACACTCTGCAAGAACTTGTCTTGTAGCTGCAACCTCTTTCTCAATACTCCAAAGAACAGGATCCTCCTGAGGAAGGGGGATGGTGGGAGGGTGATAAAATTCATTTGTTTGAGAGGGAAAATGAAGCATGGGAGGTCGATCATGATCAAATTTTGGAATCTTGAGGGAAAAGGAATTATCTAGGGAGTTTTGAAGAAGAGGGAAAGAGAAACTCTTAAAGACGTTTGTATTTTGTTCCTTCCACTTGGCCATTACCTCATCAAAGTCTGGAACCCGCTTGTCTTCCTGGACAACCTGAGCTTGAGGGATGATTGGTGAGGAGAGGGGGCTATAGGAAGGTTTAGTCTCATGAATAGTCACTTGAATAGGCTCTTGAATATGCTTTTGACTCCAACTAGGAAGCTCCCTTGGCACACATTGGGCATGGTTAAGAACTTCATGAGAATAAGAAGCACAATAGCCCTTTGTAGACAATTAGTTTAACTCGATTTTTTGTCTTTCCCAAGCCTCCATCTTTTCCAATACAAGAATACATAGTCCATTTATCTCTTCTGGATCATTGGACACATTTTGAAATAGACCATTCACTTCCTCATACTGAGAGTTAGAACAAACCTTTCTTGCATATGCTAGTATTCTGGGCTCTATTTCATTCATTCTTTCTTGAAGGCAAGACTGCTCATATGCAACATCATAGCCATATGGGAAAGATGAAATTCGGTCCTGAGACTGATATGGCTTACTAGGAAGGTAAGATTCATGCTCTTGATAAGGCTGATTATGAGAAACTTGATAAGGCTCAACATAGCTTTGATAATACTCTTGATAAGGCTGATTAGGCTCATAAAGAGGCTCATAGGTATCATGACCAGGCTGGTATGATCCATCATTGGGCTGATAAGGAAACATAGCATAGGAATTCTCTTCATACACAGCCATCAACATTCATTCACGATAATAAAAATAGACTTACATGGAAACTGTGCCTGAACTATTAGAAGCCATTGCTTGAGCTTGGAATCACCAAATACTTCTTGAAGAACATTGCTACAATTGCAATTTCATTAAGACCAGCTAAAATAAGTCCCACCGGGCATGCCAAAAACTGTTGTCAACCTGGAGCTGCATCTCGAATTGAAAACGTGCATGAAATGGCCAATCCTCTATCCGGTTGAAACAATGGGATCTTCTCACGAGGATGGATGCCTCAATGGCGAGAAGAACCTCCAGAGAAGGTTGGTTCCTGTAAGATGTATCAATGAGGATCTCTACTCTATGCTGCAGACTATCATGAAAAAGGGAGAAGGAAACTTTAAGGGGAAATCCTACCTAATAAAGGTGATACACTAGAAGATTGATCCACTCAACTTGGAACCTTGAACAGTGAACAAACAAGGGGAAAGGAAGACCTTTGATTTCAATCAATCACTTATGCATAAATATTTCATGAAGAGGTTCGATCCAATGACCGAAACACGAGGGAAAATGATGGAGAGAGGTCTAATACAAAACACTTTGCAGCCACCTAACATGCACTTACAGCATCAGCAAAAGACATAAAGAACACTTAACATGACTTGCATAATACAATAAACTAGCAACTAGGTACGAATCATAATTTGGGAAGGGAGAAAAATCTACCACATATGCAAATTGTTGAATGAATATACACTATACTAGCACTTGAAATTTGAAAGTACAGTCCTATTGATTGAAGAGGTTACACAACTCACCAATGGCAGAGTCTGGTCTTGCCAAGAGAGGGATGATTTTTTCTAAGGCTAAAAAGCCATTTTATAGAGAATTACAAAAGCCAAAGATTGGCATTGAAAAATTGAAGAAAAGAATTGACTTAGATTATTTCAAGGCTGACTTGGCCTTTCAATAAAATATGTTTTCCCTTTGTCTTTGCATGAAGCTTCTTGCGCTTGAGGAAGTGAACTTGTCTTTTGTTTATTGAACCGCCCACCTCTCTTTGCATGGAAATCCATGCCAATGTCAATTTTAAAACTCTACGTGAGCTGCTTGGTGCCGAGTTGGAACGTTTGAAAGGTTGAGTTGACTGTTTGATAAGCTGAGTTGGACGAAGAGATAGGTTGAGTTGGACCTTCGAATGCATGAGAATGACTAGTCAAACCACCAATAAAACAAATAGTCAACCGAAACTTAGCAATCCTCAAAAAATAACCCTTGTTCACATGTATTTTCTCTTATTTTGGTCTGCTTATGTCTTGTCTATTTTTGGCGGGATTCTATTTTTGGATTATCTTATCTATATTTGGTCTATATTTCCTCAGATATTCTGTTTTCAACTTCCCGTCACTTAATCTGAGGTCAACTTCCCATGGTTTAATTCTTTCAAAATTCTGGCTTTACCTTTGTTTTTTGTTTTTTTCTGCAAATTTTATGTCCTTCAAATTTTTCTGTTGAATTTACCTTTGATTTCCTTCAGCTTTCTTGGCTATATTATAACTTGCCCTTAGCCTTTGGATCTCCTTGGGACTTTATGCTTGCCAATTTTCCCGAATTTGTTCCTACAGACTTTTGTTTTGTCCTATGGCTTCATTTTCCTTCGAAATTTTCTGTTTGCAATTTCTTTCGGACTTCTATGTTTTCTCCCTAGCTTTATTTCCCTCGGCTTTATCCTCCAAAGTATTCCTTCGGACAAAAAGTCTGAAGGAATTCCTTCAGACTTTTTTCCGAAGGATATCTTCCTTTGTCATTTCCTTTGCTCGGGTTTTTTGCCTTTTGGCAGACCTCTCAGGTTTTCTTCGGGCTTTGTGATTGCCAAATTTTCCGCATTAATCCTTCGGACAAAAAGTCCAAAGGAATTCCTTCGAACTTTTGTCCGAAGGTTTCCTTTGTTTTTTCTCTTTTGCCTCGTCGACTTTTGTCCACACGCTTGTCTTCCTTGTAGTTAGTCCGAATTTCTTCAGACTTTTTGTCCGAAGGAATTCCTTCGAACAAAAAGCTTGAAGGAATTAATCCTTTGTCTTTTGTCTTTGATTGCATCTTCAAAATGCCCTTCGAAAAAATTGCCATGGTCCAGGCACCGACCAAGTGCCCCCTGCAAGGGCTCGTGGCTCTCCCTCTGTGCCCTTCGAAAAAATTGTAGGGCACCCAGGGTTTTTGTAGGGCACCCGAGTTTTTGCAAGGGTCCTAAATTTGACGTGTACCTTCCCGAAGGGTAGGTGCCCTTCGAGATTGTTGAAAATGACCCTTTTGAAGGGTACCTTGCCCTTTGGGTTTCTTGTTTTGCCCTTTTCTGCCTTACAAAGACACCCCTTGCAATTCCACATAATTATAACAAGGCTCATTCCTTCGGATTTCTTTGGACTTTTATCCAAAGGAATTCCTTCGGACAAAAAGTCCGAAGGAATTATTCCTTGGTCTTTTTGCTTTTGGCGGACCTTTTGGGAGGCTACGGGTGTTTTTCTTTGTAACTCTTCGAAGTATTCCTTCGAGCAAAAGCCTGAAGGAAATACTTCCTTTGCTGCAGGCTCTTTCCTTTACTTATTCCCTTTACTGCAGGCTCTTTGGGTCACTATAAATATGCATTTAGGCTTGATTGATCTTTGCAAAAAACCTTTTCCTTTTCATTATTGAGTACCTGAAACTGATTCACAAGACAAAATGGTACCCACGAGACCATCTTCCGAATAGTAAGGTTGACAATTTTTCCCTGAGGGGCAAAAAATGTCAACAGTTCCTAGATTGGACAAAACCTTTTCACACCCATGTTGATGCATCTAGAATGGTAGTTGGTGCAATTCTTGCACAACTAGGGGAAGGTGACCTCGATCATCCAATTTACTTTGCTAATAGAAAACTCACTCTAGCTAAGAGGAATTACACCAACATGGAACAGGAAGCATTGTCCATGGTCTATGCTCTGCAAAAGTTCCAACAAAATTTGTTGGCAATGCTCTTTGTATTTTATACAGATCACGAGGCCTTGAAGTACTTAGTAAACAAACATGTGCTACATGGATGAATCTACCGCTAGATAGCATTGCTCCAAGAGTTTCAATTTTCTGTCATGATCAAACCTGGAAAAGCCAATTGTGGACTTGACCACCTGTCCCGAATTGAGTCCAGAGAGTCACTATGCACTATCGAGGATAAATTACTTGATGTTCAACTCTTTCGTGTTACTCATGCACCTGAGGAACCTAAAGATATTGCTGCCTTTTTAACCACTAGCTCAACGCTTGACTATCTCACTCCTTAGGGCAAGAAATAACTCGCGGTCCACATCGCACCTTTTCAACTCATAGGAGATCTTTACAAGCTTGGCCGTGATGAGGTTATTCGGTGCTATGTTATGCAACATGAGCATTTTAAGGCCCTTCAAGAAGTTCATGAAGGTATTGCCGGAGGACACTATGTTAGAGAGGCTACTGCGCATAAAGTTCTATTGGCTGGATTATGGTGGCCTACTCTTTATCGAGATGCTAAGGCATATGTTAGACAATGTGACATATGTCAGCGTGTAGGGAAACCAAATTGACGAGATGCCATGCCTCTATGACCAATTCCCTCTTAGGAACCATTTAAGATTGGGCCATTGATTTTGTTGGCCCCATCACTCTAGCTAGACGACAAATGGGTTCTTGGTATATAATCACAGCAACTGACTACCTCACGTAATGGGTTGAAGTTGTGCCTACAAAAGATTGTATTGTTGACACTATTGCGCGATTCATTTGGGAGCATATCATAACTCACTTTGGATGCCCACTAGGTTTCACTAATCATGGTACCCATTTCCTAAATGAAACAATTCATGTCTTACCATTTGAGTTCATGATTGCACACCATAAAACGATGTCGTATCACCCTCAAGCCAATGGCACTGTTGAGGCCTTCAACAAAATCCTAGGCACCATCCTGACTAAGTTTTGTAATATTGGTCGAACTAATTGGGATGATCACGTATATATGGTACTGTGGGCTTACCGTACCACTTACAAGTGCCTAAACAAAAGCACTCCATTCAATTTAGTATATAGCAAAGAGGTAGTCTTTCCAGTTGAATTTTTAGTGCCATCTCTTTGCATTGGGCGCATAGGAAAAATGGATGAGTTGTATGTGAAAGCACACCTAGATACTTTTCTACAGCGTGATGAAGCTTGTTTCCTCATTCATTGGAGTCAGGATGTGGAAAAATGCAAACAGAAAGCATGGCATGACCACCACATAAAGCACAAAACATTTTCCCTGGGAATGAAGGTATTACTATACAACTCCATGTTTGTGTGCCACTCTGGAAAATTTTGAATTCACTGGGATGGTTCATTTGTCATTCTAGCATTCAACATATTCGAGCGTATCAGTTACAAAGGTTGGATGGTCAGTTCCTTCCTGGACATTTTAATTGAAGCCAGCTCTGGTCGTATTTCACTTCTAAGTAATTTAATAATTGTAACATAACAAGGCTTATGCCATTAGTCTAGGATTTCCTTTTTTTTCAATAAAAGTGCTGCCTTTGTTGGGCACAACGTTTCTTTAATGTAATTGTCTTTTAAGTTTTTGTCTTTTTGTGGAGGACCACGATTCAGTTTTAGTGTGGGGTAAGAGATCTGAATTCATGATTAAAAGTAAAGCACGCAAGGTAATAGGCATGCAAGGTACCTGGGAGTGCAAGTTGATTAGGGCACACAAGTACTTAAGGCACGCAAGACATTTAAGACACGCAACCTATATAGCCTAAGGATTGGCTGTTCCCACCATTAATTTTGAATTTAGAAAGACATAGATGTCCTCCATTGAAAAAGGAAGGCGCAAGATAGGACGTGCCATTAATGCAAAAAAGAATAGTAATGACAAGAATTGTGCCAATGGCATGACGTGACAATACCATTAAAAGCATTGATTACCAAATGTGACGATCGAAGAGCAGCGGTCGTTAACAAACCGCATTAATGACAAGAAGTGATGGGTGAAGGTAAAGGGATAGTAATTGCAGTTAACTCCCCTCTCGAGCCTATAAATAAACAAGTTAGCTTATTGTTACGCTTTACCTTTGCATTTATTTGATATTAACAGAGCCAAAGAGCCGAGAACGAAGAGAATACTAGAAGCCGAGAGCAAAGAGAGAAAGAGCAAATCCAAAGATAGAATATGAAAAATCACGAGTTTAGATAGGTTTTGAGGCAAGCGTCAATCCACACCAGCAAAACACAGGGGAACTCTAAAAAATAGCCACGACAGAGAAAGTTTACAAGTTGCAGGCTATAGAAGTCTGTCATTAGAGGGATTTCAAGCTCAAAAAGCCAAAGTCTTTGACTGTAATCAAGTATTTGTTTGGAAATGTTGGACAGCCGCGTGTCAACCTTCGGGCTCTTTGGAGGAGGATACAACCTAAGAAAAAGGCCCTAAGAATTGACCCATTACCTGCAATACCAGAGGAAGAGGAGGTACTTGGTGGAGAGATAGTCTTCATTAGAGAAGAGACACCAGAGGAACAAGCTCAATGCGTGAAAATGGAAGAATCAAGTATAGTGCGACAAGCCAAGAAGACTCAATTGTCTTTGCCCCCACCTCTAATGATTGAGGAAATGCAGTATCCTGAGTCGGTGTTGCGCATGGAAAAATGGACCTCCAAGGTGTCTTCTTGCATGGTCTTGACTACAACCATCGTCAACCTGGAAACGAGGTTGAACTATAGAATGACTATAGATTCAAGCACTAAAACACCAAGAATCAGTTGGTGTACGATTTAAAAATCTTCAATGTGATGGACACTGCAGGGTTGTTCCAGCTTTTCAACTTACCTTATTTTGAAAAACCCATGGAGGCAATCAAGTTCCTTCTTTCGTGAGTCCATGAGGACTATATCCATTTTGTCGAGCATAATATGAAGATCACACCTGAAAGAATAAACAAGGGATCGAGACTACAATGCTTAGGGTTGGATGTGGTCGATAACCTGGCGGACATCGAGGAGGTCTAAAAGACCACCATGGTGTTGATGTACCAAAAGCAGGGCCATGCCATATATATAAAGACCCTACAGGATCCCGCCCTCCATATTGCGGCGTGAATCATCATGACCAAGATCGATGGGACCGATTGTTGGAAGGAGGTTGACATGGCGCACCTCTACATCACCCACCAAGTCACTTAGGGCTTAAAATACAATCGGGCTATGTATTTTAGCCAGAAGATTATTGTAGATGTTGAGAGAACTGATGGGATACCAAGCCACAGGTTTCCATGGGGTGTATTTCTTCTTTTGATGGTTTTTTATGAGATTGGTGTACCAAACTACACCTTAAGAGTGTTTAAGTGGGCATAACCACTCGAGAACAGGTCCCTCGCCAAGCGCAACAAGGCGTTCACATGCCAAGGGCACATAACCCCCTCCTATAAAACAAAAATGAGATACCCGTTCGATGGCATGAAGGAAGCATTTGGGAACGAATAGTGCATCCTGAAGGATTTGCCCCCCTTGGCTACTGAGCAAGCACAATTTGTAGTGAAGCAACACATCTCTCACGTGCATCAAGATGATCCCTTTTAGAGAGCTTTCTGCATGGCTAAAGTTACCGTATGCCTTCTTGATGCGGTACTTAGTCAACTCTGTGAACTGGATCTTTGATGCATAGCCCATCGCCTTGGAAGCTGAGAAGATTGATTTGGAGATTCATACTCTCTGAATATTGTATGTTTATCCAGGAAAGAAGGCATACAAAGAGAAAAAGGAGATGGACCTAACGGATATAAAGGTCAAGCAAATAATGGTGGGAGAACAAGTACACAACTTGTTCTATATGTTGTGACTTAGAAAATATCTAAAGTGCAAAGAACCTAAAGAAAAGCTCCCATTAGTGCCTCTGATGAAGAAGAAGCAGGCTGAGCATGATGCCAACACAAGTGGTCAGTAGGCACCACAAAAGCGGCAGAAGATTGCCCAGGCACTAATAACTCCTTGAATAAATAGTTTGAACCTTGTCTCTGCTTAGTGCGAGTGCACAAGTATTTTATTAATTTTAAAAAAACAAGTACATAAGGGTGCCTTTACTTCATTAACCCTTTTACATTGCAAACATGGATTATATAGATTTTACCAATGACCGGTAAAACCAACTAATCCTATAACCAATTATTTACGAGAAATCAACCGGTAAGGTAGTTATAATTAATAAATACAAAACATGAAAACTACCTAAAATTAAAACTAACTTTATTTTATGGGGGTGTCTTTACTAAAAGATGCATGCCCCATTAACAATATTTATTTATTAACCTACCAAAAGTCTAACCTAATGTTAAGACTTTGGAACAAGTCCTAACAAATCCCCCTATGATCCAAAGTCAGGTCTTTGGACACATACCAAGCATTTTTATAAATTTTTCAAATTTGATTCTGTCAAGGGGTTTTGTGAAGATATTAGTTGTCTGATCGGCAGTTGGGCAATATATTAGATTAAGAGCTTTTTTTGCCACCAGCATTTGCAGATAATGGTATTTGACATCCATATGTTTTGTTTTGGCATGAAACACTGGATTCTTGGACATCTTGATTGTACTTTGATTATCAATGTATAATTGTGTAGGAGCAAACTGAGAAACCTAAAGATCTTCAAGAGTACGATGAAGGTAAACAATTTCTCTGGAAGCATCCCATGTTGCAATATACTCTGATTCTACTGATGAATTTGCCATTGTATCCTGCTTCTTACAACACCAAGCAATGGCAGCTGAACCCATATGCATAGGGTATCTGTGGTTGACACTCTGTCATCCACACATCTGCCAAAATCTACATCACAATATCCAACAATTTTCAATTTCTTGTTGCGGCAGTATTCAGAGCCATATGTTTTCATTCTCTAAAGGTAACGAAGTACTCGTTTTGCCGCATGCTAATGAATTTCTCTAGGCTCATGCATAAACCTAGATAAAATTCCAACTAAAAATGAAATATCGGGCCTGGTAATCATTAAGTATATCAAACCTCCCACCAATTGTCTATATGTGGTGCCATCAAAAAAGGCACTGCTATCATCCTTAGACAATTTTAATTACTTTCCATGGAAATGAGAGCAGGTTTGCAATCACTTATGCCAAACCTATCTAATAACTCAAAAATATACTTAGTTTGTGAAATGAAAATACTATGCTCTTTTTGAATTACCTCTATGCCTAGATAGTAGTGAAGAAGTCCAAGATCTGTCATCTCAAACCCATCTTTTAATTCCTTCTTCACATATTTGTTATGGTTTTCATCATTACCTATGATAAACAAGTCATCGACATAGAGAACAAGTATTACCATTTTCTTACCCTGCACTCGAAAATAGAGAGTATCATCAGATTCACTGCGATGAAAACCAATGGATTTCAAGTACGAATCCATTTTCTTATACCAAGCCCTGGGTGCCTGTTTCAGCCCATACAAAGCTTTTATCAATTTACATACTTTGTGTTCAGCACCCACCTGTTCAAAACCCTGAGGTTGTTTTATATATACTTCTTCCTGTAAATCTCCATTTAAAAAAGCACTTTTAACAGCCAATTGATGTACTTTCCAACTATTTTATGCTACTAAGGCAAGTACCATACGAATAGTGTGCCATTTGGCAGTTGGTGCAAATGTTTCCTCATAGTCAATACCTTCTTGTTGCACATATCCTTTTGCAACAAGTCTTGCCTTATGTTTATCAATGGAAACATCTGATTTATACTTAGTCCTATAAACCCATTTACATCCGATGGGTTTAACATGTGGAGGAGGATCAACTAAAACCCATGTATTATTTCTAAGTATGGATTCATACTCACATTTCATTGCTTGTTGCCAAACATGTTCAGTAGATGCCTCCTCAAAAGTGGATGGCTCAGAGGAAGAAGTAGTAATAACCATAGCATAGTTTACTTGTTTTCAAAAATTCTTGGGCCCTGTTAAACCAACTTCATCTGCTTGTTGATGCTGTGGATTGCACCTTTGACAGAAAGTTGAGCCTCTGTCTTTCACGCGGCACAATAGAGACTCCTCTCTTGCCTGTGGGTCTGACAAAATTGAGGGGAGAATCTCTAGATAAGGGCTAGCTCCATTTGATGCATCTCTGAGTTATTTCACTACTACTGCTAATATATAAAAGGGGGGTTGAAAAGAGAGAAGGATACTAAAAATAGAACGTAAACTAAAGCAATGATACGTCAAAATGGTTGATCTACTTAGCTTTGACATACACTTTACACCAAGAACAAGCTGATATACACTTCATTTGATACGAGAAACTCTTCTGCATCAGTGAGCTAGGGGTCCTCTGGAGATACAGGGAGGAAGAACTACCAGAGGTGTTCTGAGACACACTATGGCAGCCTGTTCACATGCACCTATACTCTGTTGTGGACACTTCTGGCTGACCTGCAAAAGAACTCACAATACACTAGACATGCTGGAATCATTATGTGAAAGCATGAAAGAAAATGACTTAACACAAGACAAAAACCATAGACATATGCAAAAGTGCAAACTCAAAATGGAGGTAAAAATGCTATGTCTTGATTCAAGGTAAAATCCTGCAGAGATTCACCATACAAGCTGAGAGATATCTTTCTCACAATGAGAGTTTACAATAAATAGAGAAAGAGAAAGCAATGGCACCTCTTTCCACAAGTGGCCCATGCTGCATTTAATTCATTGGGAAGAGGAAGTCTCTGAAAGAACATGTTGTGTCAGTTGTCAATCGTGACTTTTGTGCCTAAATCATATTAAATGTCATTGTGAAAGCATGGGTTGTGCCCTTTTGTCTGCAAACAAGATCCCTTCTTTAAGAGATTCACGCGGTTGTCTGCTCATTAATGCAAAATGAGGAAAAATAGGCCGCACCTTCACTGTTCGCGCTCCTTGATGACCACTTGGCAGAGATTGCTTCAACCACTGGGATAAATCCTTTGCCGACGCTTCCCTTTTCGCCACCTGGGCTGTTTTGTCCATATTTGCGCTAGGCTCCTCAGGATCCTTCCTTGGCGGGTCACTGAGTTCACTCTTGACCTTTGTCTTTTCCCAATTTTTGTCTTTTCTTGGCCCTTTCGGCCCTCGGGGCTGTCTTCTATCAATCTTTGGCTCTTCGGGCTCCTTCCTCAGCGGTCTCTCCCTTTTGGCCTTAAGGCCTTTGAATTCCTTCAAATTTTCACTCAATCATTTAAAGACCAACGGTTATTTCATTGTTGTGAAGTTGACGTTCACGTGCCCGTCACCCCTTTAGCAACTCTTTCGGCTTCACTTTCCTTCGGACTTTTATTTGTTTGGGTCTCTGTCATTGAACCCTCCCTAAGGGAAGGTGTCCCTTCGGGCTTGGAAAAAGGTCCCCTTTTGGCAGCTGAGAGTCCCCCGCAAGGGCACTTGCCCTTCGGGCTCCTTCGGGCTGCCTTGGCTTCTCATTTCCTTTAGACAAAATGTCCGAAGGAAATGTTTCCTTTATGTTTTGTCGCTTGCTTTCTTTCGGTCGGGCTTTCCCTTCGGGCAAATTCCTTCAGAAAAAATGTCTGAAGGAATTTGCCTTGTCATTTTTCCGCAAATTTCCTTTCGAAGGGTGATCTTTCATTTGGCTCCTTGCCTTGTGAATTTCTTCAGGCAAAATGTCTGAAGGAATTCCTCGGGCATTTTGTCCAAAGGAATTCACACTTGGTTCTACATGGATTTTCTTCGAACAAATTGTATGAAAAAATCCTTTGCTCTTTTCTTTATGAATTTCCTTCAGACGAAATGTCTGAAGGAATTCTTCATCTTTCTCCGAAAGGAAACTCTACCATTTTTCTGCCTTGTTTACTTTTCTGAAGAAAACCTTACCTTTCAGCCTTCTCTTTGATCCCTTCGCAAGTGTTCCCTGCCCTTCACAAGGGCACTTGGGCCCCAAGATGTCCTTCGAAACCTACTTGAATAGCCCCATTTGGCACCTTCCTGCCCTCCGCAAGGGCACTTGACCTTCGGGGCCTGCTGAAAGACTTATATCTCGTTGAAGTTGGCCTATTCCCTTTGCCGAAAAGGCTTGTGCAATTGATTGCCCAAAGTGAAAAAAACCCTGTGGATCAACCCGAGACATCTACAAGACTCAAGTCATTTGGTCCTTTACAAAAATAGGCCTGTTACAAAAGGGGGAAAGCACAATTGCAGAAAGGTGAAGATATTAAAGACTGGGACAGTAAGGAAAAAAAAGGGAGACCGATTTTTGGCCTACAGGACCAAAATGGTCAACACTGCTTTCAAGTCAGAAAAAGTACTTTGAGCCCATTTTGGATACTTAGTCAAATTATTCAAATCAGGGACTCTAGAATTCTCATTATGTGCATCATTCAAAGGGGGACTTAGAGAATTTTCAACAATTTCTAAGTCATCAACCTGTGAACTTGTAGATGGAGAGGAAAGTGAAGGAATTTGAGTCTCATACTATAACTTCCAAGAGTTATCCCCATTATTCAAACCCTTATCTCTTTTTGTATTTTTTATCTCTAATCTATCAAGTTGAGAATCAATCTCTGCAGTGTTCATAGTCCCAAACTCATCAAATATTACATCTTGACTCACTATGAATTTGCCTGTATCCTATGCAAGCAAACGAAACCCCTTTTTATTTTTAGAATAACCAAGAAAGATGCATTTTTGACTTCGTGGTTCCAACTTAGTTCTGTGTTTAATAAGAACCAAAGCAAAATAAAGACATTCAAACACTTTCAAGTGTTTAACTTTTGGTTTAAACCCATACCATGCCTCATATGGAGTTTGTCCCAAAAGTGTAATTGTGGGGGCTTGTTTCTCAAATACACTATAGTACCAATGGCTTCTGCCCAAAACTTATCATCAAGTTGTTTATAGTGCAACATGGCACGTGTTGTGCCCTCTAAAGTTCTATTCATCCGTTCAGATACTCCATTTTGATGTGGAGTATAAGCATTACTATATTGTCGATGAATACCATGTTCTTGATAATAATCTAAAAATTCATTTGAGGTATACTCACCTCCATTATCTGAACGAAGAGTGGCCAAATGTGGACCTGTTTCTTTTTCAACTAAGTGTAACCAATCAACAAACTTAGCGAAAACTTCAGATTTGTTTTTCATAAAAAATACCCAAGTCATCCGAGAAAATTCATCAATAAACAAGACAAAATTTCTACACACACCAATGGATGACTTTTTCATGTCACATACATCACTATGAACTAACTGTAAACACCTGTTAGCTCTTCAGGATGACTGTTTAAGAAAAGTTTTCCAATTTTGTTTGCCCAAAACACATGACTCACAAAGAATACTATCTTTGCCAAAAGTGGGCAACCCATTCACCATACCATATCTCTGTAAATCCACTAAAGAGTGGATATTCAAATGTCCATAGTGGAGATGCCATAACCGTTGTGTAGACATAGTACCTGTACCTATGTCAACAATTGCCACAAGTTCTATAGTGGGAGGAAGCACTTTACAATGCAATCTAACCAAGTTTCCATCTTCATATCCTGTATACATTGTTTTATAATCATCTTTCACTGAATTGATGTAAATGAGCCCATTTTCAAGCACAATTTGATAACCTTTCTTTCGAATAGTTACCAAAGAAAGTAAGTGTTTCTTTAATGTGGGAACATACCAAACATCCTCCAAGTATTTTATTGACCCATTAGGAAGAAGAATCCGAATGGATCCAAGTCCTAGTGGTGTATGCATAGACTTATCTGCTAATGCAACTGGAGAGAGATAAGCTTCTTTGAAAGACCAAAATAAATCTCTCCTAAATGTCATGTGTTTGGTTGCTCCTGTGTCTAAAACTCATACATCTGTGAGCTCATCTCTAGCCTCATATTCAATATAATCAATGTGCCCCAAAGTAGTGAATGCAAATTCATAGGCAACATTACTGGACTTATCATAGTCATGATCGGCATACTGAGCAGAGTTAGACTTAGTCATTTTTTGTGGCCTCTGAAGTTTATCAAAAAGAATCCTACATTGTGAGGCAATGTGATCAAATTTTCCACATCTATGACACTGATTGTCTGATCTACCTCGACCTCTACCCCTATATGAATTGTGACCACGTCCTTGATCACTTGTTTCATGTGATTGGTTAGATTGTTGGTTATTTGAATAACCCCTACCTCTATTTTGATATTGCCTCCTCTGTAACCTCGACCCCATCTATAATTGTTTCCTCTATTGTTTTGATGCCCAGATAAAGATGAACTAGGCTTTGACTCTAAAACATGGGCTTCTTCGATTTTCTTGGATTTCTTGGGTAGAGAGAAGTCATGTTGGATGAGCAACTCAGCCAACTTATCAAAAGTGATGCATGTGATCTTGTCAGAGACATGCAACATTTCAACAAAATTCCTATAGGACCCAGGTTGTCCTTTCAAAGCAGCAATGACTATGAGGTCATCATCTAGTTTTCCGAACCCAACCTTAGTGTACTCAGTAGTGATATTTTTCAACTTAGACATATATTCCCCATATCCCCATCTTCATTTAATAACAAAATAAACAACTTCATATGAATATCTATCTTCTTATGCTTAGGTTTCTCATCATACAAATCTGACAATGTTTTCCATGCAATGTAACTATTAGGAGAATTTTCAATATGAACATAAGTATCACAAGTACAACAACATTTAATGAGAGCTAAGGCCTTAGAATCACGCAAATTGAATACATCTAATTTAGCTTGTTCTTTGGCAATGTGAGATTTTCATTTTTGACAATATCCCATAACTCATTAAAAACTAGTGAAGCCTCCATCAATTGTTTCCAATTAGAATAATTGGAAATTGTTAATCTATCACCCTCTGAAAGCAAATTTTGAATTTTTGGCATCTTGAAATGAAAGCAAGTGCAGTAGAGAAAAGTGCGACAAAATGCAAAAGAGATGAAACAAATATCACACTCACTGTACAAGACACTGCTTCTACGGGGTTCTGCACTTAACCTCCGCGTAGAGCAAAAAAGAAAAAACATGAATTTTTGATGAATTTTTGCACTTTAACCTCACCAAAAATCAATGATTACACCCTTATTTCACCAAATTACATCCTTATTCCACCAATTACACCCTTATATCACCACAACAATGTAAAAAAATAGAATTTAATTTCCCTTTTTCGATTTTTAAAACAACAAAATACAATAAGTATGCTTTTCACAACTTTCAAGGCACACGAAAAGCAAATTTAAAAGAGAATATTCCTTTTACAAAAAAATATATTAAAAAAAACTTCTTTCAAAAAGAAGGGATTTGAACCATTAACCTCCTCATTTGCAAACTTCTTACAAAATGACTTTAACCAATTTCTCTAAGAGCACTTTCAAGATATTATACTCAGAAACTTGTACTTATGCTAGATTTTGTCCATGAGGGAAAATAAAAAAATTTACATGTAAATAAATCCAAGCTTTTTCCTTTTTTAATCTTCTCACTCAGCGTTTCTCACGTGGGACCCATCCAATGCAAATTTTTGATATCAAACTTTAGAAACACTACCAAAAATTATTTTCCTAAGTTTAAACCTACGCCATGTTTGCCTGGGATGCCATGGCTGCTCCTGAAAATTTCTCTGCACCTACTCTCACTGCTGGAGGCCGTACAAATCCGTACAGGGAGTGTAAAATAAATTTTGGCTGAGTTTTGGCAAATTTTCAAGGTATTTATTGCTGAAAATGGATTCAAATTGCAGCCAGGGCGTTGGAAGGCCGTACCATAGGCCATACAACTCAAAAAAATTCTAAATTTTCCTTTGAGGATGCAAAACAGGGGTTTTAAAAAGATTTGCAGGGGTTTTTGGATTCAAGAGGGCTGAGAATGAATGCAAATAACAAAGACAACGATGAATGAAAATTACAGAGGTTTTCAATAGGTAAAGAGGCCGTACAAATTTGATTTTGAAAAATAATAATAATGAATTTAATAACATTTAAATGCTAAGAAATTCATTTTAATCCCAGATGAGGAGTTTGAACAAAATTTAATGGAGTATGAATGGTCAAAATGACCAGATGGTGGTATATGAAAACTACACAGGTTTAAATGTAAAAAATATTTAAAAAATTAAAATAATTTAATAATTTTTCAAACATTTAAACCAATAAAATATTTTCTTGATATGGCATACCTTATTTCATGCCATTTGATTTCACGTGAATTCAACTTTTCACCTTGCCTTCCTTTCAAATTCACCAATGCTCCCAAAGTTCACAGTGCTGGATAAAACCATGCTCTGATACCACTGATAACTCCTTGAATAAATAGTTTGAACCTTGTCCCTGTTTAGTGCGAGTGCACAAGTATTTTATTAATTTTCAAAAAAACAAGTACATAAGGGTGCCTTTACTCTGTTAACCCTTTTACATTGCAAACATGGATTATATAGATTTTACCAATGACCGGTAAAACCAACTAATCCTATAACCAACTATTTATGGGAAATCAACCCGTAAGGTAGTTTTAATTAATAAATACAAAACATGAAAACTACCTAAAATTAAAACTAACTTTATTTTATGGGGGTGTCTTTACTAAAAGATGCATGGCCCATTAACAATATTTATTTATTAACCTACCAAAAATCTAACCTGATGTTAAGACTTTGGAACAAGTCCTAACAGGCACCGCGACCAAACCCCTCACCAACTAGATCCTCACCTCCACACCCATCTCCATCGTGCCCATCTCCACCATGCCCTTCTTCACCATGCCCTTCCCCACCTCGCCCTTCTCCACCAAGTCTTTCACCTCCCCAACCTTCTCCACCCAAATCCCCACCGCTACAAGTCCCTTCACCTTCTCCTCCATACATTCCTCCAACTCTACCCTTACCCCCTAAAACAACTCCATAGCCATATCCCCCAAAGGTTTCTACTTCGGGAGCTGCACAACAGTGAGCCATAGAGCAAGCGCCCAAGCAGGAAGTCCCTACCGTACAGGTGGAAGCATCAGACTCTGACTCTAAGAAGACACCCTCCCTGGTGCGAAAGGAGGAGGCCACCTCTGACGACTCATCATTTGATGTTGAGAAACTCTATGGTGAAGAGGGGGTTGGTGAGGAAGAACTGAGAAAAATGGTCGTCGATAGCACTTCCATGGCTACCGACGTAGAGGTTGAGGTCTTGGAATGTGACCTGAATAAAGGAAAGAAATTGGTCGGGTCCACAGAAGAGCCTAGAATTTATGCCTCTGCCAAACTGCATGATCATTATCAAGTGGGCATCCCAGACAGAATGTTGTATCTATGGCCTCACTTCCTTCCCCATGACATGACTCTGGAAAAAAGGAAGCAGGTGTCCTTTTTATTGGACATGTACAATGAGGAGCGCAAATTTGAGCTTCCCCAATACAACCTCTGCCAAAACCATTGTGGGTGGATCCCTAGAAGATCACCCTTCTACAAGCAAGAGCAACATTTTTAAAGATGGCCTTGGAGGTTACGCGTTAGAACATTTTATCGGATTCTAATGCATGTACCGCAGAGAAGAAACATACCCAAGTAGTAGGTATGTATAATAAGGAAGTTGCTGCCAAACAGGCGCTCGTCGAGGAAGTGGCTGCTTTGAAGTAGCAGGTCAAAGAGGCCATGGAGGTAAAAGTTAGAACATTGAACCTCTACAAGACAATTTTGGAACAGGAGCCGGCGCTGGCAGATGGTGTACCTCTCGACAGGGATGCCATAGGCAAATTAGAAACCTTGGTGAACCTCTTGTTGAAGCGTTGCAAGGAGCAGCCCATACTAAAAGACGAGGGACTGGAGTTAGTGGAGCAATTCACCGAGGTGGTGGAAGTCTGCAAGTATGCCCTAGAGATAATTGGGGAAGTCATCCCCATTTTGGATGGAATTTTTGAATGACTGGCGCAACCTAATAAGATCTTGAAGGCTCAGCTTCAAGCAGAAGAAGCTTAGAGGCAACAGATCGCTGATGTTGCTTTCTTAATAAAAGATCACACTGAATACACCAAAGATTCAAGGATGTGGAAACGATGGAGGAAACAATCAACACACATTGTCAACAACTGAATGCAAGTTTTACAGCCCTCCAAGGATAGGTTGTCAAAGAAGTCTCAACACTTGAGGACATCCAGAAGGATGCCACTGCGTCCCTGAACAAATTGGTCAAAAAGGCCAATGAGATATCTAGCCAACCCGTGGAGATGAAGTCTAAGGAGGCCGTAGAGGAAATAATTGCCAAGTTGCTCGATGCATTGTTGCATTAGGACAATGTTAAGAAGCAGATCGAGCAGATGGAACCTAAATTTTTGGCAGAGGCCACCAACGAGACTTAGTTCGAGATGGACTAAGAGCATAATGTGGGGTGATGTTGGCCCCAAATTTTGGCTAAGTATTTTGTTCATTTTGGCACGAAACCGACACGGTGTGGAAGGACCATAGCACAAAAATTTTATGGTGCAAAACTTGATGGGCACAGAAGCACCATGGCACAGAACCTACAGGGTGTGAGAAGACAAAGGCGTGGAAGCACTAGCATGAGAGGACCCAATCAAAGGAGAATTAGTCACAAGGAACCCAAGAGCATAGGACTCAAAATGATAGCGGAAGACTTAGGGAGTGCATGAGAAGCAGGAGTGGTTAAGGAGTGATTCCTAAGTGCCACCTAGACCTTATCCATCGGAAGTTTTGCACTGGCCCGCAAGGAGAGAAACACATGGTAGCAAGGATCCAACATAGCGTGAGTATATAGGGGGCATCAAGGCTCGGGTCCTTAGGAGAAGTTAGTTGATTGAGTGCGATGACTCTTAGTCTGTTGGGAGTTCGTTGTTAATTACTTCTGTCATTAATGTTGTAAACACTTGGTCAGGGATAAACAAGTACAAATACCCTTGTTGT